>CM053027.1:80553219-81153219 GCA_028564925.1 Lithobates sylvaticus
TGCACCAATCCAGGGGGTCACACACACCTGCTGCTGAGCTAACCCCATCTGCCTGTCTGTCATTTTCGGGCTAAAACAGATCGCGCCCTTCTTCAAAACACGGTGCCTATAAATGATGACATACATGGTACAATTTATAGAGAGCAAATGCATCTGCATACTATTAAATAATCAACCAGCCTGTCTGGAATCAATTAATCAGTGGATCTGAAACACATTGTAGTAAAAGTCCAAAATCTATTATGGAAAAATGATCTTGTAATGAAAAAAAACATGTTTGGCTCTTTTCCACATTTCACAGAATATATCAATCGATCGAACTCCTGAATAATAAAAAATAACAAAAAGAGACTAACAACAATAATAATCTTATTGATAATAAAGGGAATACTACATGTGTGTATACATATGTTAATGTGCGTGCCTAAAGATGCATACACATGCACATATGTGATAAAGTGCAATCGATCTAAATTACACACATGATTTTTGACCCCCCAAAAAATAACATAACCTAAAACAAGGAAAAAAATAAGAAGAAAGTAAGAAAAACTATATAAAATAACCAAAAAAAATTAAATAAATACAGATCAAAATCTGAATTTAACCCCTTAGGTTGAAGGGTATCAAGCCGATGTATCCAATGGACTTCTTTCTTCTTAAAGTGGATGTAAACCCAAATTTTTTTTGATGTCATCATGTAGAGAATACGATTTCCTTTCATTTGAGCCCAGTCTTGCCACACAGATTTACTTGAGGCCTGAGAAATCCTCTTTTATTGTTCAGTTAGAGAAATCTTGACAAAGTCTTGAAAACTTTGTCAAAAACGCCCCCTTGCTGTGAGTGACAGGTGATTTACATATCATGCACTAGCCTGAGACAGGCAAATCCAGACATGTACGGAGCTGCAGTGAAATGTAAGCGTAGTGCAAACATGACAGGGTGCAAGGGGGTTACCGAGAGGTCAGCAAAAGGGGGTTGGTATATTTACCTAGGGGGGCTTACCTTATTGGAGTTCAGCAGTGGTGGGTGGAGTACAGGTCATTGGTGTGGTGGGGAGCAAGGAAAGGTCACCAGTCCAGAGGTAGCAGGCAAGGAAAAACGTTGGGAAGCAGGACCCTGAAAAAGATGAGTGGATTAGATCAACTGTGGGAACAGCTTAGGCAGGCAGCTGAACTACATGGCTCAGACTGGCTTCACAGCCAAATTGCAGCCAATTTGCAGGGGGTAGGGCAGGGACCCCAGACAAGTAGGGACCCCCCGTTGCGGCCTCGGAGGTCTAACCCTCCGGTGCGCCTGAGCCCGGACAACACCCCACGGACTCGACGACGCATTGGGAGCCCCACTAGGGACCCTCCAGGCCCCTCTGCCAAGCGGACACCACGGTCGGCGGGCAGGGGCCCTGGGAGGAATCCCCGAAAACGTCTGAGTCCCAGGAGAGGGGGGGGCACTCACCCAGCCGGATCCGCGGCCCCCTCCAGGACCATCCAACCAGAAGGACACCAGGCGGCTGCTGCTGGCGATGCTCCGGTCGGGGCAGCCGTCCGTCGTGGGAGAATGCGGCCCTCGGGTACCGGCCTTGTCGTTGAAGCGGCCGGTGACCTGCCACGTGTGGGCGCCATCTTGCCTCCTGGAGGAGGGCCAGCGCCATTGCTACAGCAGCAGTCGGGAGGCCACGCCTCCAGGCCCAAGTCCGGGTCTGGGAGGGACGGCCGCTACAGCGCGTGCGCGAGCACGTCGACGGCGGCGCAGATGGATGACGCCAGCGGAACTGACGTCAGTGACGACGGCCGGAAGTCGGCGGAAGAAGATGGCGGCCGCCATCGGAGCAGCCAAGAAGAAGACCGGAGGCGGCCTGGGGTGCCTGGCGGAGCGGCACAGAGGCCTGGGACGGTGACCGGAAGGCGCGAGGACAGCAGCTGCGAGGAAGGAGAACTGCTGGAGGAAGAAGAAGTCCCGGCGGGAGCAGCGGTCGGTGCGGCTGGTGGGCCATCCAACCTACGGCAGCCAGGTAGGACACGGGGTGTCACTGGGCATCCGGGGGGGAGGGGGGAGGGTGCTGGTTTAGGGGTGTGGGGAGCGGACACTGGTGTGGGAGGTCACCGGGGGGGGGAGGGGGGGGGGTGGTGGACGTGCTCAAGGCTTTGCTGCAGAGGTTGGGAGGGGGGACAACACAGGCAGCTGCCCCGACCAACCCCTGGATGCCCCCCAACACCGCACCGCTGGAGACAGGGCCCAGGCAGGGGGTGGGGGTCACGGCGGAAACTCAGACGGAGGCAGCGAGGGACAAGGCCGAAGCGGCACCGGACAAGGAAGGGGACAAGGAAAAGCACAAGGAGGGTGACAAGGAGAAGGAACTTAACAAGGATAAGGATGCTGAGAAAATTAGGTTAGCCGATGCGGCCCGCTGCGAGGTTTATGTGTGTTTCGAGGGACCGCTGGGGGCACATTTGAAGAAAGAGGTGAGGGAGAAGATCTGGAAGGATGAATTTGTAGAAATTTTTTCCCTACTACCGTTAGAAAAATTTAATTTGGACAGGGTCAAGCCTGACGAGAGCAAAAAGGAGGAGGAGGAAAAGCGTAGGTATAGGCTGATTCCTCGCACCTTCTCAAACTGGCTGCAGGCATTCGCGATCCTGGCGAGTGTGATTGGGGAGGTTGGCATGGCTCCGCTACGACGAGCAATTTCGCCAGAGAAAAGCGGTGCGTCCGGCCATTAGATGGGACCATAAGGACATCAGCCTGTGGATGAAGTTGATGACTTCTCCCAGGGCTGCGGGACAGTTTTTTTCAAGGGGGGGCCGGCGGAGCTTCCTCAGCAGGATCGCCGGCCCCAAAAAAGAAAGGGGTGTGCTGGCAATTTAATGACGGAACATGTAAGTTTGGGAACTCTTGTCGGTACAAACATGAATGTTCAGGTTGCAGTGCAGCACACCCTTTCTCCAGATGTTTCCGGAAAAATCGCGCAGGTGATTCCACTGGAAAAAGGGATGACGCCGGTGAAGTTGGAAAGGATGCGGCCTTTCCTAAGTAGATACCCCGACCGGGCGGCTGCCCAGTTGCTGGAAGCGGGCTTTAGGGAGGGGTTTAGGATTCCGAGCGTGTTGGGGGAGGTTCCGCCAATTTCGGATAATCTGAGGTCGGCGTTAAAACATACGGAAGTGGTGTCAGGTAAATTGGGGAAGGAGGTGGCGCTCGGCAGGATGGCCGGTCCATTTGCTACCCCTCCGGTGTCCAATTTGGTAGTTTCTCCTTTGGGAGTAGTACCCAAGAAGGAACCGGGGCAATTTAGGATGATTCACCACTTGTCGTACCCAAAAGGGGGCTCTGTTAACGATGGTATTGACCCGCAAGCCTGTGCGGTAACCTATACATCGTTTGACGCAGCGGTATCATGGGTGAGAAAATATGGACAGGGGGCCTTGATGGCAAAGACGGACGTAGAGGCAGCGTTTAGGCTGTTGCCAGTCCACCCCCAGAGTATGCATTTGCTGGGTTGTTATTGGGAAGGAGCGTACTTCGTGGATCGCTGTCTGCCCATGGGATGTTCGATTTCATGTGCCCTGTTTGAAACTTTCAGTTCATTCTTTGAATGGGCAGTTAGGGAGACGGCGGGGGTGAATTCGGTTATCCATTATTTGGACGACTTCCTTTGCGTAGGCCCCCCGGGATCTCGCGGATGCGGGACATTATTGGGGACGCTACAGTACTTGGCGGATAGGTTCGGTATCCCCCTAGCGGCGGACAAAACAGAGGGCCCGATTTCGGAGCTGGTGTTCTTAGGAATTACAATTGATTCCGTGGCGATGGAGTGTAGGCTGCCGGAGACCAAGGTGGTGGCATTGCGGCAGGAAGTCAAGGAGGCGCACGGAAAAAAGAAGTTGAGGTTGAAGGAAGTGCAATCTCTCCTGGGCAAATTAAATTTTGCTTGCAGGATTATACCGATGGGGCGGGTGTTTTGCAGGAGACTGGCGGCAGCAACGGCGGGGGTTAGGATGCCCAACCATTTTATCAGGTTGTCAGAAGGGTTGAGGGAAGACTTGAGAGTATGGTACTCGTTCCTGGTGGAGTTTAATGGGCGATCTATGATGTTGCAGGGACCAGTTAGCAACGCTGACTTGGAACTGTTTACTGACGCGGCGGGTTCTGCGGGTTACGGGGCTTATTGCCAGGGGAGTTGGAGTGCAGGTCCTTGGCCGGAGGAGTGGAGCAGCGGGTTTCTTGAAGAACCTGGCACTGCTGGAGCTCTTCCCCATACTGGTAGCGGTGAGGTTATGGGGGGACAAGCTAACAAACAAGAAGGTGCGGTTCAATTGTGACAACATGGGGGTGGTGGTGGCCATTAATAACATTTCAGCCTCATCCCCCCCCGGTAGTTAGATTGTTACGGCAGTTGGTACTTTGTTGTTTAAAATTGAACGTGTACATGTATGCGGTTCACATCCCAGGGATCGAGAATAAGTTAGCGGATGCTCTGTCTCGTTTCCAGTGGGAGGAGTTCCGCAGACTGGCTCCAGAGGCAAACGCGACGGGGGACCCGTGCCCGCCGGATCTGTGGAGGATTGCGTTGGGATCGCCGATGGATTGATTATGCAGTCGCTCAGCGAGAGCACTAGGACGGCGTATCACAGGGTGTGGAGTGAATGGTCCGCTTGGTTGACTGAGGTAGGAGGGTCGGAAGACCCCGAGGTATTGGTACATTGGGTATTGTGTTTCATTTGCGGTAGCTACGTGAAGGGGGTGTCGGGCACGGCAATTAGTAAGAAGGTATCAGCGCTGGCATTTAGGTTCCAGTATAAAGGGCTGCCTGACGCGACCAAGAATTTTTTGGTTAAAAAAGCATTGAGGGGTTATAGGAGGGGCCTAGCGCAGAGGGACTCCAGACGCCCCATTTCGTTTGCGGTGTTGAACATTGTGTTGGAACAGGTTAAGAAGGTGTGTTCTACAGTTTTTGAACAAAAACTCTTCCGAGCTGCCTTCCTGTTAGCGTTTTTCGGGGCATTGAGAATTGGGGAGCTGGTGTCGCCATCAAAATCCATTCCAGGTGGTTTGAGGTTTGGGGACGTTACGCTGTCACAGTCAGCAGTAGTCCTATGGGTTAGGAGGTCGAAGACGGACCAGCTGGGGAAAGGGGCACGGATCGAGCTTTTTGCAGGTTCAGAACCACAAGTATGCCCGGTAGCAGCAGTAGACCAATTTTTAAGGGCGCGCCCAGTAGGGGACGGGGCCCCTACTGATTCATGAGGATGGCTCGTGTTTATCCAGGTACCAGTTCACAGCGGTGTTTAGGAAATGCTTGGAGGCAGGGGGCCTACCCCCAGGTGAGTATGCGAGTCACTCTTTCAGGATTGGCGCGGCCACGGAGGCTTCCAGGTGGGGTCTACCGGGGGAAGTCATACGCAGAATTGGCAGATGGGAGTCAGCACGTTATCAAGTGTACGTTCGCCCCCACCTGGTGTAACGATGTGGGGGATTGGGGATGTTAGTGTGTGGGTGGTACATGTTTTTTGATATGTTTCGGTTATTTGTATTAGATATCTATTTTCATGTTTTTCAGCCCCTGTGTGTCTCATATGGATCCTGGGACACTCGTTTGTGTTCTGGGGCGCTAGAAGGGCAGATGTACGGCCGGACGGCAGACAGCTCAGGATGTCCAGGGAGGAGGGTAGGATTCGGTGGATTGGGGTCCCAGGCATGAGGTGGAACAGGGTGTTACCAGAAGTCCACAGGTTTGCAGGAATGGATCGACATCCGGACGTTCTGGTCCTGCATGTGGGGGGGAATGACTTGGTGGTCCGGCCCATGCGTCAGATAATCAAGGATGTACAGTGGGACTTTATCAGGCTCAGCACCTCTTTCCCCGGCATGATCATAGTATGGTCAGAGATTGTGGCCCGCATGTCGTGGAGAGGGGCCCGCTCCTGGGAAAAGATCAACAAGACCAGGATTAAGGTCAATAAAGAGGTTGGCAGGTTTGTAGCCAGAAACGGAGGCATAGTGGTCAGACACCGGGAGCTAGAGGTAGATACGTGGAGGTACCTTAGGGGAGACGGAGTTCACCTCAACCCGGTTGGGATTGATTTGTGGTCTCTGGACTTGGAAGAAGGCATCAGGAGAGCGATGCAGGTGTGGCGGCTGGCACAAGTGTGAGGTGTCACACTTGTCCCGCGGTGGCGTGTTGGTTTTTTCCTTGACGACAGTTAAGTGACTCAGTTAAGAGGTGTTATTCAAAAGTTAGGACCCATCACTGGTATGGAGTCCGCCCGAGTGGTCTGACAGTTGGCCAGACTCACGGGTTAAATCTGTTGGGGGGTCTGTGGTCAGTTGGCAAGTCCCCGAGGCGAGTCTGCGGCTGGGGAGCTTGCCAACAAACGGGATTACAGGCTCAGTTGCAAGTGGTCGTCAGGGATCAGAAAATAATAAGTTGATTAGCTGATTAGCTGGATGAGGAGTATAAGAAAAGGTAAAAAGTTTTCAGTGGTTTAAAAAGTAATAAAGTTTGTTTGTTTGAGTTAATGTTAAATAAAAGGCCGAACAGGCCATTTTCATCCAGCAGGTGTCAGTGTCTTTATTATAATTATTATAGAAACATATAAGTATTCATATGGTACATGTATGGGTCTGGGCAGTAAGTCATCTGGCTACCCTAGTCATGTGTAAAAAGTTCACAATTCACATCCCCCTCCCCTCCCCTCCAGCTCTCCCAGCTTTACTGTGTTTTGACTGGATTTTTCTCATCATGGGATGCAGTGAACAGTCAGTAGACTATAGACAGACAAGTGATTTAGGGGACATGTATGTAGTCAGAGCTGGGCAGAGTAGAACACCCAGTGATCTGATGATAACCTGTCTCAGGCTAGTGCATGAGATATGTAAATCACCTGTTTATTTATTTATTTTTTTGGTTATTGTATATAGCTTTTCTTACTTTTTTCTTATTTTTTTTCCTTGCTTTACGTTATGTTATATTTTTTTGGGTCATAAATCATGTGTGTAATTTCAATCGATTGCACTTTATCACATATGCACCTTTAGGCACGCACATTCACATATGTATACACACATGTAGTATTCCCTTTATTATCAATAAGATTATTATTGTTGTTAGTCTCTTTTTGTTATTTTATATTATTCAGGAGTTCAATCAATTGATATATTCTGTGAAATGTGGAAAACAGCCAAACCTGTTGTTTTTTTTTCATTCCAGGATCCAATTTGCATAATAGATTTTGGACTTTTACTACAATGTGTTTCAGATCCAGTGATTAATTGATTCCAGACAGGCTGGTTGATTATTTAATAGTATGCAGATGCATTTGCAGATGCAAATTGTACCATGTATGTCATCATTTATAGTCACCATGTTTTGAAGAAGGGCGTGATCTGTATTAGCCCGAAACTGTTACGATGATGGCCTATATAGTTTGGATGTTTTGATTACATTTTCATTAAAACTTTTAAGAACTTTTACAGATAAAAAATTTAAAAGAAGAAAAACGAGTGGTTGGGACTTTTATGAGGCTTTGAGCAGGGTAGAACAATTACCTCCATCCCTGTAATATGGAAATATAGGAGAAGTTTGGGACTTTATATGAATCGTGCAACCGAGGATATACCACGACAGAGTGTGTCTGGTGAGTAATAAATAATCAATAAGAACTGCATATGTAACAAAATAGCACAATGTATAGAAAATAAATAAATATAGTACATGTAATTTATTGCATACAGAATGATAACATGATAATAACATAAAAGTTCATATTATAGGCCTTGATAAAAAAACACCAAACTCATTAACGTGTGTTTCCATGATATATAGATAAAAATATTCTTGGTTAAGTTGGTACACTCCAACAGGCTTGGCATATATAATATTGATAATAATCTTGAAATGTAATCAAGAGGGACATCTAATAGCTCAACACGTTTAGTGGCTTGCGCCACTTATCAGGAGCAGAGGTAGGGCAGGAGTCTATAAGAATATTAAAAGTTACTATAGTGTGGAAATTGTTAGAATAGGTCCATCTAAAAAAGGATGAAAAATAAAAAAATAAAATATATACACCCAATCATACTTACAGACCAACTAAGATTCTGGGTGCAAGCATGGAGAGCCGGAGGGCGGCTGGAGAGGTCATCACCCCCGGGATTTGAGGTAGCATAACCCATGGCACAACAATGAAAATAGACAGCTGAAGCACAACAGTCTCCCGAAATGAACCCCCATATGGGAATTGTGTCAAACATATCCATCTATAAAAATAGTAAATTGTATAGTGTATAATAATATATAGGGTTGGAATGGAGTGACTAATATTACAGGAGTGCAGTGACCAAGAAGGTTAATAGAGGGACTGTGTCAAAAAGTAAACCAGTGTGATGAAATGGTAAAAAATAGTGTAAGGTATCCCGCTAAAGGGGATAAATAGTCGATACAATCAAACCAAGTACCAAAGGCACAGGCATGGAGAAAAAAACGGTGGAAAAATAGGGAATAAAGAAGGATAGAAGCTACCACAATTGTATACCTATATGAACAGGAAGGTCCAGTTGGTGCAGAGTTTCCATAGGGGCATAGACCGTAGGGACTGGCCGGTTGAGCTGAGAGGATTATAGTACTCCAAAACAGCCAAGGGTAAGCCACCAATGCCATGCTGACAGTCAATGGGAGGAAGGGCGCCCACAGCCGAGCAGTTCAACACCGCTCACCAGCTGGCACAAACCCCTTGTGTAGGATGTCAAGATGGTCACTGCACTATCACAATTTCCCTGTAATATAAGTCACTCCAATCCCCATATACAGGGGGTCCCCGAGTTACGAACTCGTTAGGGACTGGCCCCGTGTACGGAAGTCGGAAATGTTCGTAAGTCGGCGCGCATGCGCAGACCGACAAATACGGAGATTTCCGGACATTTCCGATGTTCCGTCTGTTGCCGTTCTGCGCATGCGCGGCAAATTACGGACATTTCCGGCATTCTTCGACGCTCCGTATGGCCGCGCATGCGCAGAACGGCCGAAAGACGACGAAAACCACCGGAAAATGGCGGAGGGTCCCCGCAGCACCCCGTTCGTAAGTAGGGGTTGTTCGTAGGTCGGGTGTTCGTAAGTCGGGGACCCCCTGTATTATTATACAATTTACTATTTTTATAGATGGATATGTTTGACACAATTCACATATTGGGGTTTATTTCCTGAAGCTGCTGTGGTTCAGCTGTCTATTTCCACCGTTGTGCCATGGGTTATGGTACCTCAGCTCCCGGGGGTGATGACCTCTCCGGCTCTCCATGCTTGCACCCAGAATTTTAGTTGGTCTGTTAGGCCCCTTTCATATGGGCAGACCGTTCAGTTCTGCCTGTCAGTTTTTTTCGGCGGACCTGAACGGGCGCTCCATGTAAGTCTATGGAGCGAGGGATGTCAGCGGTGACCATGCCGCTGACATCCGGTCCAGTCCGAGACGCTAAAATCAGACGGATGGCCCTACATTCACATCCATCCCTGGCAGATCGTCTGATCTCTCCATAGCAAGCAGCGGCGCTCGACAAGCCCCTCCGCACTCAGTAAGCAGACAGGGACCTGTCATCCGCCGGCTCAGCGGAGATCAACGGAGAGGTCTCCCGCTGAGCTGGCAGACTCCGTGGCAGCAGATCTGCCTCTTGTGAATGAGGGCTAAGTATGATTGGGTGCATATATTACATTTTTTAAATTTTTCATCCTTTTTTAGATGGACCTATTCTAACAATTTACACACTATAGTAACTTTTAATATTCTTATAGACTCCTGCCCTACCTCTGCTCCTGATGTGTGGCGCTAGCCACGAAACGCTTTGAGCTATTAGATGCCCCTCTTGATTACCTTTCAAGATTATTATCAATATTATATATGCTAAGTCTGTTGGAGTGTACCAACTTAACCAAGAATATTTTTATCCATATATCATGAAGACACACGTTAATGAGTTTGGTGTTTTTTATCAAGGCCTATAATATGAACTTATATGTTATTATGTTATGTTATTATCATGTTATAATTTTGTATGCAATAAATTACATGTACTATATTTATCTATTTGCTATACATTGTGCTATTTTGTAACATGTGGTTCTTATAGATTATCTATTACCCACCAGACACACTCTGTCGTGGTATCTCCTCGGTTGCACGATTCATATAAAGTCCCAAACTTCTCCTATATTTCCAAAAAATGTAAAAGCATGGTGTATTAAGCATGCACACAGGTAATTCTAGCCATTGACAATGATCAATTTCTATTGCTTGATATTTGAGTAACCTGCGTAAGACCATTGTTCCACATTGATTTTTCTTATACATTTTCAAGCCTGCAGACAAGAACTGGAATAGCTGTGGCCTTCTGTTATGGATTGCAAGCCTACTGATTTTCATTTCTGGCTGATTGCTAAGAATGGAATATCAACCAGATTGATTGCATAATCACATCACACGATGACAAAGAGCTGAGAAATTAGGAAAAAAAGTAAAAGGCTAATAAGTAAGGTAACTACACATCTTTATGTTAACTGCAATCATCTGTGTGATTTTCACATACATTATAAACAGGCAAATTGTGGAGGACAGACTCTAGCTGACTGATGTGAGGGCAATGCAGACTCCCCTGCATTGCTCTCAGAAAAAGAGTTCTGGTTCCCCTTACATATCATTCATATGGCACTTCCTATTATTATTTTACGGAAAAGGTGCCTCTGGGTAAAGTTATAATACCCCCTTCTGTATACAGCTATACTTGCCGTGCTGCCTACACCAGAAAATAAGATAATAACTTTGAAGATTCACTGCACTACTATTATAATAATATAATAGCCATAGCAGCCCACAAGGCTGCTGGGAGACCTAGTGGGTAGAAGGGGGTCTCGCACTCCTGATTTGCTTTTGGCAGCAGCAGGAGACATTGGCTCCGCTGCTGTCAATCATAGCTAGTGAGCCAATCAGGAAATTAAGGGGACGGGGCCAAGCCGCAGTCCCGTGTGTGAATGCCCACACAGAGCCGCGGGTCAGGAGCACGCCTGCTTGGGTGCCCCCACAGAAATCAGCTGAAGGGAGGAGCCAGAATCGTCGGCGTGGGACCCGAGAGGAGGTTCTGGGCTTCTCTGTGGAAAATCACTGCACAGAGCAGGTAAGTATAACATGTTTGTTATTTTAACCACTTGCCGACTGGCTCACGCGATATACGTTGGCAAAGTGTCACGGGTGTGCAAAGCAACGTACCAGTACTTCGCTGCATCATCCATGGGGGAGCGTTCCCGTGGGTCCCGCAGACTCAATGCCCGCCGGTGGCCCGCCATCGTGGCACGGATAGGCAGAACGGGGAGATACCTATGTAAACAATTAATTTCCCTGTTCTGCCTAGCAACATGACAGGGATCTACTGCTCCCAGTGATCGGAGCAGTGATCTCTGTCATGTTCTAGTGAGCCCATCCCCCCTACAGATAGAACACGCTGAGGGAACACAGTTAACCCCTTGATCGCCCCCTAGTGTTTAACCCCTTCCCTGCCAGTGACATTTACACAGTAATCAGTGCATTTTTATAACACTGATCGCTGAATAAATGCCAATGGTCCCGATAAAAATCGCAGATCGCTGCCATTAGTAATAAAAAAATATATATATTAATAAAAATGCCATAAATCTATCCCCTATTTTGTAGACGCGATAACTTTTGTGATAACTTTTGCGCAAATCAATCAATATATGCTTATTGCTTTTTACCAAAAATATGTAGAAGAATACATATTGGCATAAACTGTAAACTGTAGAAATTTTTTTTTGGGGATATTTATTATAGAAAAAAGTAAAAAATATAGCTTTTTTTTAAATTGACGCTCTTTTTTTGTTTATAGCGCAAAAAATAAAAACCACAAAGGACAAAAAAAGGACATGAATTTTGTTTGGGTACCATGTCGCACGACTGTACAATTGTCGGTTAAAGTGATGCAGTGCCGTATTGCAAAAAAGGGCCTGGTCAGGAAGGGGGTAAATCCTTCCAGGCTGAAGTGGTTAAAGAAAAAAAAAACATCACTTTAAGGTTTGCAGATGTTGCTGTTGACATTGACTATGCCTTGTAACATTTCCAATCAAGAGGAGCTGATATCAGATATAAGGAAAAAGACTTCAGAATATTTGTCACATATCCACTTTGCAGGCTATGCAGTAGGGCGCAATGGAATCCCCCCTGTGGGAAAGGGACCCTACTGCAAAGGGAAATTCCCACCCAATCCGGGACTGTTGGGAGGCATGTAGCTGTCCTAATTGTATAGATTTATTCCCCCCAAAGTTTCTGGTCATGCTGAGTAGCGCTGAAAATTATCCCTGTATGCCTAATGCCGTGTACACATGACCGGACTTTGACGGACTGAATTCCGTCTGACTTTGACGGACTTTCGACGGTCTTCCGTTGAATCGGACTTGTCTACACACAATCGCACCAAAGTCCGATGGATTCGACCGTGATGACGTACAACCAGACTAGAATAAGGAAGTTCATAGCCAGTAGCCAATAGCTGCCCTAGCGTTGTTTTTCGTCCTTCGGACTAGCATACAGATGAACAGATTTTTCGACCGGACTCTAGTCAGTCAGAAAGATGTTCTAAATCATGTTCTAAATCTAAAGACCGTTTGCTGTAGAAAAGTCCGGCCGTGTGTACGCGGCATAACACATGGTTTAAAAAAATCTGATGTCTCATCTAAAAATTGGCAGCTGTTTATAGTTCTACAAAAAAAAAAATGAATACACCGTTCAAATAAGTATTTTTATTAGAATGAATTAAAACAGATTAGGTTATAATAAAAAAAATAGTGATGATCATCCTACTTTTTTTCTTTTTACTGATTACTACAGCACCTCTTTCAGGACATAATTGCTGCGTCCAGTTTCAGAGAATGATAGTCTTACTTCACATAGAAGAAAAAGGCATCTGACATTTTCATCTGTGTCGGGTAATGCACAATTTGAATGGAGAATGACAGCCTTATATCACATGGGTGAAAAATACACTTCTCTTTTCATCTTTGTGGGGAAACGTATCTATTCTCATGGAGAATGGCAGCCTGATTTCATATGTGTGAAAAATACACTTTTTTCCATCCATGTGTGGTAATGCGTCTATTCTCACATAGAATACTTACTTCACATGGGTGGACAGTATACTTTTCTTTCCATCTGTGTGTAGTAGTGCTTCCATTTGCACGCCAAATGGCAGCCTTACCTCACATGGGTGATAAGTATACTTCTCTTTCACTCGCGTGTGGCAATTCATCCATTCTCATGTAGAATGACAGCCTTACCTCACATGGAAGAAATAGACATCTGAGGTGTGTGTGGTAACGTGCCCATTTGTATGGAGTATGGCAGCCTTGTCTCACACAGAAGAAACAAAATCTCACATTTTCTTACGTGTGGGGTAATGTGTTCTTCTCATGGAAAATGGCAGCCTTACTTCACACGCATGAAAAGTACACTTTCTTTTTTATGCATCTGGGGTAATTTTTCCATGCTCATGGAGAATAGTAGCCTTACCTCACATGGAAGAAATAAAATATCACACACTTTCATGCATGTTGAGTAATGTGTCTATTCTCATGGAGAATGGCTGTCTAACCTCAGATGCATGAAAAAAAGTACACTTCCTTTTTTATGCGTCTGGGGTAATTCTTCCATGCTCCTGGAGAATGGCAGCTTTACCTCACACAGAAGAACAAGACATGTCACATTTTCATGCATGTGGAGTAAGGCGTCTATTCCCATGGAGGATGGCAAGCTTATCTCAAACGAACTACACTTCTCTTTTTCCTCCATGTGGGGTAATGCATCCATCGTCAGCAAATGGATGTATTACCTCACATGGGTGAAAAAGACACAACTATGCTACAATAAAAAGAGAACAAGAAATCAAATTTTTTTTTTTAAATACGGTACTTTATTCCAATGCAAAAATACATTCTTTACTTTTTAAAGTTGGGAAGATTCAAAGACAGCAGCTCTCAGGAGGAATTTACCTATACACATTCATCTTGCCAAGATATTTGACCCTTTAGGGAAACAAATAAATCAACAAATTGCTTTCTAATGTTCATGACAAAAATCAAAACCTGAGCAAGGTGTGGGACCCCAGGTTCAAAGGAATCAATAAGTAAATTGTAGTATTGTCCTGATACCGATACCGAGCATTTGCGCAGGTACTTGTACTCATGCAAATGCCCTGATGCTTCATCTGATACTTGGGCCGTCAGGGGTGACCGGTACGGCAGTGGGTAGAGTTACAAGTGCCGATCTCTCTGTATAGATTTCAATATAGCCTGGATCTTTCAGGATGGAGAGCGGAGAAAGGAGCCGGTAAATCTTTCATTTACTGACTCCTTCCTTTTCCGAATGAACAGAGTCAGTGATTACTTCACATGGGTGGACAGTATACTTTTCTTTTCATCTGTGTGTAGTAATGCTTCCATTTGCATGCAAAATGGCAGCCTTGCCTCACATGGGTGATAAGTATACTTCTCTTTTCAGAAAAAGGCCCTGGATCTTTCAGGATGGAGAGCGGAGAAAGGAGCCGGTAAATCTTTCATTTACCGGGTCCTTCCTTTCCTGAATGAACAGAGTCAGTGATCACTGACTCTGTCCATTCATAACTGAGCATTGTAAACTGTGTTTACGATGCTTCAGTTTATGAATGGAGAGGAGAGATATCAGGGATCTGTTTAGACCCCTGATATCTCACCAAAGCCCCCCAACAGGGCTGATAAAAAAAAAAAAAGAATCGTAATAAATATTTAAAAGGTTAAATTGTAAAAATAATAAAAAATAAAATAAAAAACACACTGACACTGTCCACTCCTCCCTTGCCCCCCCCCCCCCCCCCCCCAAACAAAAGAAACCATTATGAATAAAAAAATAACAGAAAAAAAATAATAAATTCAAAAAATAAATTGTAAAAAATACATTTGTAAAAAAAAATACTGACACAGTCCACGCGTATCGGTAATCGGAATCGGCGAGTACTTAAAAAAGTATTGGTACTTGTACTCGGTCTTAAAAAAGTGGCATTGGGAAAACCCTAGTAAATTGTGTAACACACAGCAGGTCAGCACCACTTTTATTGCATTTTTCACATCCAGTTACAGTATGTGGAGGAATGGAGTACAAGCCACTCAGCAGTACAGACTCAAAATGCACACGCCACAACTCAAAGGGCACGGCTCAGTCACTAGTTGAATATGTTCCCTTTGTTCATTATAGGGCTGCACTAAATTCCCTGAATGTCCAAATACCTAATTTTATTTATTACGGGTACTTTCATAGTCCCGTCAATTTAAGCAGTGGTGTACACATATATTGTACATTCACATTAGTCCCTGCCCTGAAAGAGCTTACAATCTAAAGTCCCTAACTCACATTAATACACTAGGGCCAGTTTAGACAGGAGCCAATTAACCTTTCAGCATGTCTTTGGAGTGTGAGAGGAAACCAACGTAGGCACAGGGAGAACATGCAAACTCTAGGCAGGTAGTGTCGTGGTTGGGATTCAAACCAAGGACCCTAGTACTGTTAATCACTTAGCAACTCTACACTCAACTCGGCTACAATTACAAGGGGAAGAATTGGCTTCACTGTACATGGAAGAGGCCTCTTTGGGGAAATCCTTTATACAGCCGAGAATCAGAAGATTCTGGAACCTCCTTGACTCCCGTAGGCTCCCACATCAACAGATATGAAATTAAGGTGGGCATCCACCAATCCTAATAGGTCAACAGAAAAGTATTTCTAAATTAATTGAAATACTTAGATCCATAGTTTGATGGCATTTGCACCCTAACATGCTTTCCTTCAAGGGCTCCAATGCAATTGGGAAAGTGAGTTTTCTGCCAAAAATCTTCTGCCAAATTTGCTCACGTATATTATGATGGTTGAGGCAGCAGGACATGATGCATCTACTCCCACAGTGCCAAGCGAGATTTCCCCTGCAAGCAGGGTTGCCAACTGTCAGTAAATTTACAGGCAGTTTGTAAAAATCTCAGATTATTTTACAACTGTCAGTAAATATCAGGAGCTGATCATTTCTCACGCTGTGTTGACTTAAGTGTAACAAATTACTTGTTATGGGTATTGTCAGTGTTTCCATATTGTGTTTATACTATTTAAATATTGATTGTGTTCGTTTTCAATAGGAGTTCTGTAATTTATCAGGTTGTCAGAAAAAATGTGCTCCGTCAATAAATGTTCCATGTTTTGTCAGTAAAAAATGCAGCGGGGGTTGGCAACCTTGCCTCCAAGAACAACAACAAACAAAACTACAGCCTTCAAATCAGAATTATTCTGATAAGATAACCCACGTCATGTTTTATTTTTTTGTAATTTTTTTCTGCACTAAGACTCAGTCTTTGTAAACCACCAGCAACATATAAGATCCTCTATAAACAATCAACAAGAAAAATAATGAAACTCTGTAATCCATCCTGCAAAAGCTCTATGATATCATTTCAGCTTAATAATCAAACTAAGAATAAGTGATGATCAAAGTTCTGTCTTGCTCTGAAAATTTAGGTAAGATTGTAATTTAAAATCTGTGGTGTGTGATACAGCTTTACAGGAAATAGATTTCCTGGAATAGCTAATAAACTTAATTAAACACACATTTATTTCAGATTTGTATTAACTGTTTGCAGTCTCTTGTACTATATAGTGCTCATGGCAATGCCATCTGTCTAGCCTAACTGCTAATGTGCACATAAGGAAAAAACGCACTCCTGCCTGCAGACAAATTATTTTATTTAAAACAGCAGAAGGAAAACAACTCTTAGGCCCCAGTTACACTTGCAGTTAAGGTTTGGTAAAAATGCAGCAACTCCCCCAACCACAACCGCTCCCCCCGTAAGCTCTAAAGGAAGTGGACGGGGGTGTGCACATGCTGTTGCTGTGATGCTTTTTTTACAGCATACAAAGAAATTTTCGATAAATATGTGCCTTCAGCCTTGTGGCAACAGTTTGGAAGACTCTTTTTTTGTTCCCATGATTGTGCCCCTGGACACACAGCAAGGTATATAAAGGCCTATAAAGACAGATAGTAGGTAAGTTTGCTGTGGTTGAACTCTAGTGTGCACTATACAGGTGGTCCCCTACTTACAAACATCCGACTTACAAACGACTCCTACTTACAAACAGAGGGAGACAACAGAAAGTGAGAGGAAATCTACCCCCTAGGAAGGGAAATTCTATCCTGTAAGAGTTAATATGGGAAAAAGGTGTGTCCACTGATGCTTTATCATCAATCCTTGTTTCCCTAATAACCCCAAATTTTCTAAATCCAATTGTCATTGGGACAGAAAGTGAGGTGAAATCTTCTGAACAGGGGCACAGACAGCAAAACAAATTTTACAGGGGTGATGATAACCCTTCCCTATGTTATCTAAAAAGCTTAAAAATTGATTTTTGTGGCTGGACCTACACTTAAAAAATTGACCTGTTCCAAATTATAAACAGATTTAACTTAAGAACATACCTACAGTCCCTATCTTGTTTGTAAACCGGGGACCACCTGTAGTAGGCCCTTGTGAACATGGCCAGACAGTGCAGATTTTCTATCCTACAGGTGACATCTAGAAATTTAACTTTTGCCCAAATAGCATTCTGAAGGACTTACTTTTTGTCTTAATATCTTCCTGATAGACAGTAATGTACTTTATGTGCCTAGGCATTCCTGTGCCTTAAGCCTCATAGCTGTTGAGATCATTTAAGGGACTGTACCTCTATTCTTAAGCGATTTATAGTGAGATTAGGCAATGTCACTACTAAACTGTTCTTCTTGCCTAAGAGGAAACAGAACCTGAGGACATGCAGTAGAAAGATCTCTTTGTTTCATCTTCATCTATTCTGTGAATATAGTGTAAGCTTTCTGCACCTCTCCTGCTGCTTTTTGATTCTGCCCCCATGAGTCCTCTGATAATTAGTTATCAAGGATGACAGCTATACCAAAAGGAAGCAATGCTTTGCCTCTACTAAGATATCCACCTCTACACAAAGACACAATGCAGAATAAGGCATGGTAGGTCAGTAAAGAGGAAAAGATCTGCTGGTGACTAGTCCTTTGTCCTCTCGTGTAAGGGGGCAACACAGGAGCGCATTTGAGAAACAGTTGTCACCCCATCACAGGAAGTGCTAAACAACTTTCTTCATGGTAGGATCCCCAGATTTTCTTTTAATGAAAACTTCAGATCTAAAAGTATTGAAAACAACTGTTGAAATGACAATAACATGTTAAAGCTTCTATGAGATTGTAGTGGTCGGGTTGAAAATTACTATAAAAAGTTACTCCCTCTGTTCATATACTGGCCAAATTCTATTAGGAAAGTGAGTAATACAGTGATAATAATGCAATAAGCAAGAGCAATTAAATTCGAGTAAAAAGGAATAGCCAAAAGGGGTGAAATAAACTGAAAAAAAAACGACAGAGAACACAATTTTACTCATTAATACCCCCCTGTGTCCTCGAGGATGACAGAGGCAGAGTTCAGGACTGACAACTCATCTTTATATGTCCTAAAATGTCCATCTGGATTATATTTTGTTACAGGCACATGTCTCGTTATGCAATGTACTACTGTGGTCTATTTTGCAAGAGTGGTAACATTTTAATAGTGATATCTATATTCCATAATTATTGTGTGTGACAGTACTAGCTGATAATGAAAAGCATGGGAAAAGTAACAATTATCAACATTTACTGTATATTGTACATGGATCTTACAGACATAAAGAAAAAGCTATGGGTTCATCCATTTTACAATTGTGGACTTTAGAAATATTCCAGAAAAGGTGTACAGTAAAACCTTGGATTGCGAGCATAATTTTTTCCGGAAACATGCTTGTAATCCCCATAAGTAATCATGGAAACTGATTTGTCCACAACCATTTATTTATAGGTCTTTCAGTCTATAGTCCATATAAAAAGATTATAGCAGTACATCAGTGAACTTAAAGCGGTTCTGCACCCATTTCAGTTAGTAAATCTCTTTGCCTTCAAAATCAGGCAAAGAGTACTAAATGAAATGTTTTTTTTTTTTTTACTTACCTTGTAATTGAAGACTTCCGGTCTTCTCTCTCTGCGGCGGCGGGCGGGGTCTCTGCGTCGATCGTCGTCACGGCGCACTGTCTCCTGGGATCTGGTGTCATTGATCCCAGGAGTCAGTGCGGGCATCTTCCGAAATCTCGCGAGATTTCGGCCACATCTTCCGAAATCTCCCGAGATTTCGGCCACATCTGCCGAAATCTCGTGAGATGTCGGCAGATGTGCCGTTACTGCGCACGCGCGAGTAACGGCGGTGCATGCTGGGCCATCTAAAGTTCCTGTGGGTGTTTCACATGCCCACAGGCAAGATGGCCCCCAGCACTAAAGAAGAAGACGAGGAACTTCATCGGACGAAAACCGGCGGCGATCGAGATGGAAGATGGAACAGGTGAGTCCCCTAATAAAGGTAAGCATACTTTATATTACATCCTAAAAAAAAAATTTTTTTTACAGAGTGCAGAACCGCTTTAAGTTATCTTCAACAATGTATGGAGAGGTTATAATATGTTTTTTTACCAATGTACTACTTGTATCTGTTACAAAAGACATTGACTTCTTTTATTTTATTCTCAATAAAAATGTTTATGGAAAAAAACAGAACAAAACAAAACAAAAAAGATTATAGTAATGCGATAGGTTGTGTAACTATAAAATGTCCATCTACAAATGGAAACCTCCACAAGGGGATTGGAAGCAAAATCCAGCAGGAGCTACAGAGTATAAAAGAGAAGAGAGGCGCCTCTAAGTGCAGCAATATGGTTACATTTAATGAAGGTACAACATTTAGCGGCTCACATGGTTGATGATTAAAACAGCCACATCTAAGTATGCAGGCATCCGGGGTAAAGCTGTCCACATGGACCATCCCCTGCACTGTGGGCTCTCACCGCTGTCAGTCTGCAATCGTGACTGGGAAGACTACCCTGCAGTAGAGCAATCTGAAAGCAAGGCTTGAAGTGCTCGTGGATCGCAGCGTGGAAGTTATGACATTAATGGCGGGGCGGAGGATGGTCTATGTCAGGGGTGCCCAACCTTTTGAAGAGCGAGGGCCACTTAAGTGACTTGGTAACTGGTCGCGGGCCACAATGAGCAGAGCAGGCGGATGACAGGTCTGTGCAGAGCCCACTCTACTCTATGGGTCCTCTGATCCGATCTGCCTTGACGGAGGGGGATTGATCCCCTTCTGTGTTTTTTTTTTTTTTTTTTTTATCAAATCAGATTGGAGGTAGGCGGGTGTAAAAGGACACAAATCTGTTTACATCTGCCATTTCATAGAGGTGAATGGAGGGTCCGATTGAGTTGTAGCGATTGTGTGAAAGGGGCCTTTCACACTAATGCAGTACAGTGCACCTGTGTCTTTCCTGTGGGTTAGCTACACTTTGCCATAGACTTCTATTATATCCTGCAGGTGTGGTGCACTTTCTGAAAGCTCACCAAACCCACAGGTAATAAGAGAAGTCTATACCTCAGTGCAGGTAACCTGAAGGTGCACTGCACCTGCGGATCAGTTTGAAAGCAGCCCAGTAACCACTGCGCAGATATGCCCATATATACACTGCAATTTTAGTAATAAACTGACCTTTAATAACAGTCTTCCATTCAGGTATCATCTGCTGTTGCTGTCCCCGGCAGAGTGCATTTGGTATCACTCCACCTGTGGCAGGAGATGGCGCTATACAGGAAGCATCAGCTTATACAGCTCTGCTCCACAGCTGCTTGCTTTCCTGGCTTCATTAACAACACAGATGCTCTGGCATGGCGGGTCTGCAACCCAAGATCTGGGTTTACCAATCTGCCATCCTACTGAAGGAGGTTGCGGGCCACATCAGAGGGCTCTGCGGGCCACATGTGGCCCCCGGGCCACATCAGAGGGCTCTGCGGGCCACTGGTTGGGCACCCCTGGTCTATGTGAACAGCTTAACCCCGGATCCCTGCATACATAGATGTGCCTGTTTTACTCATCAACCATGTGAGTTGCTAAATGATGTACCTTCATTAAATGTAACCGTATTGCTACACTTAGATGTGCATCTCTCCTCTTTTATACTCAGTTGTGACTTGACTTGTATATTAAGACATCGCTTGTATATCAAGTCAAAATGTATTAAAACATTTTGCTTGTCTTGCAAAATGCTACTCTCAAGCCAAAGTTTCACCGTACTTGAATTTGGCTGTATCTTCCTTTATTGGGAGTTTACAGCTTCTAGGTAGATTTTAATCAAAAATATTTTCCTTTCTAGCCTTAATTTTCTTACCACTCTGCCAATCAGCACTATTAATGTAAAAAGTGTTGTGTTCTGAAAACTGTATCCAGTAAATGACTATACATACTGTATAATGATGGTACTAACATTTTCTGCCTATAAAATGTACAGTATGTACTACAATTTTATGCACCTTAAAACAAAACAAAACAGCCATTTGAATCCCCCTAAGGGATAAAATAAATCCCGTACAAAAAATGGTATCACAAATTATAGTGATTACCCACATGATAATATATCACCTGCTGTACCAAAACCCAAATGAAATGAAAATGTTTGTAAAGGCACATCACTAAAATCCATACTCGCCACCATATCACTGGTAAAAAAGCAAATGCAATGTTAACATGAGAACTATAATAGTCTATCAGTCCATTGATCCATCTATTGACTGCAGTTCCCCAAAATCTGTGAATATGTTTTTGAAGACAAGTTAAAGTATGTGATCAATTTCAAATATTTCATTTATCCTTCTTGTAGTCTGCCAGTTGGTTCACAATGCAGCATTAGTTTCAACTAAAATCTCTATAAATATATGATAATATATAATGTTTCATAGTTTAGTAAGCTTTATTTAAATGTATAAAAACAGATAAAAGACCCATATCCTGGCAGTGTTATTTTTTTTTGATAATTTTGTTTATTGTCTGTCCTATTGCTCTTTTTGATTGCTGTGTGCCCATTGGAGAGTTTTTATCTCATTACCTGTCTCAGGGACACAACAGAATATTAGTTTTAACCATATCCAAATCATAACCATATCCAAACCAAGCATCCTCCGGGACTGTGACATCATACAGGGCGGGGTCACCATGTGACACGAGCATGTGACCCCCGCCCATTGTCCCTATATAAGTCACAACACCGCGCGTCTCTGTCATTCCGGCCAGAGACAGCGACGAGTCAACATCGGAAGAAGAAGAAGACGGCGCAGAAAGCAGCGACAGCGGCAAGAACAGAAGAGACCCCGGAAAACCCCAGAAGGCGGAACGAGACCCCCAGATGACGACGGCGGCGACGACGAAGAAGAAAGCCGGGCTCCTCCGCTCGGTAAAAGAGCTAGATAAAATAGCAGAAGAGAGAGGAGGAGTCCGGCGAGAAGACCCCCCAAGACGGAAGAAGGCCCCTGAAGCAGTGCAATAAAATATTTTTTAAAAGTTGTGTTTTTTTTATTGACACTTTTAGACATTAGGTGAATGGGTAGGGGTACATGTACCCCATACTCATTCACATAGGGTGGGGGGCCAGGATCTGGGGGCCCCCTTATTAAAGGGGGCTCCCGGATTCCGATAAGCCCCCCGCCCACAGACCCCGACAACCAACGGCCAGGGTTGTCGGGAAGAGGCCCTTGTCCTCATCAACATGGCACCCACCCCCCATGTTGAGGGCATGCGGCCTGGTACGGTTCAGGAGGGGGGGTGCTCCTGACCGGCTAGGCTGCGTGCTCAGATAAGGGTCTGGTATGAATTTTGGGGGGACCCCCACGCCGTTTTTTCGGCGTAGGGGGTTGCCCTTAAAATCCATACCAGACTTAAGGGCCTGGTATGCTCCTGGAGGGGGAATCCATGCCACGGCCAAAGTCGCCTGGCCTGGGGCGACTTAAAGTCATGTAAGTCGCCCCAAGTCGTGTTGAAATAGCTCCTCAAGTCGTGTCCAAGTTGCCTCCAAAAGTCGCGCTGGAAGTCGTGTCGCCCCTGTGTGAACCGGCTCGAAAGGAAGGGGTTACACATTATTAAGCAGAGCACCATTTCCAAGCAATATTGGGAAGAAAAAAGATCTCTCTGCTGCCGAAAAGAGTGAAATAGTTCAATGCCTTGGATGAGGTATGAAAACATTAGCTATTTCACGAAAACGTAAGCGTGATCATGGCACTATTAAAAGATTTGTGGCTGATTCAGAGCACAGACGGTTTCGTGCAGATAAAGGCACATTGAGGAAGCTTTCTGCCAGATCCATGCATTGGACCAAGAGAGCAGCTGCTAAAACACCATTACATAGCAGCAAACAGATATTTGAAGCTGCTGGTGCCTCTGAAGTCCCACGGACATCAAGGTGTAGAGTCCTCCAGAGTCTTAAAACTTTGCATAAACCTTCCATTCGGCCACCACTAACCAATGCTCACAAGCAGAAACAGCTGCATTGGGCAGAAAAATACATGAAGACTAATTTTCTGTTGAATGATGAGTGCCGTGCAACCCTGGCTGGTCCAGATGGATGGAGTAGTGGATGGTTGGTGGACGGTCACCCTGTTCCAACAAGGCTGCGACTTCAAGGCGGTGGTGGAGTCATGTTTTGGGCCGGAATCATGGGAAGAGAGCTGGTCGGCCCCTTTAGGGTCCCGAAGGTGTAAAGATGACCTCTGCAAAGTGTGTGGAGTTCCTGGCTGACCACTTCCTTCCCTGTTGCAGAAGGAAGAACTATGCTTTCCGTAATAAAATCATCTTCATGCATGACAATGCACCATCTCATGCTGCAAAGAATACCTCTGCATCAATGGCTGCTATGGGGATAAATAGAGAGAGAGTGATGGTGTGGCCTCCATCCTCCCCTGACCTCAATCCTATTGAGAACCTTTTGCGCATCCTCAAACAAAAGATCTATGAGGGTGGGAGGCAGTTTACATCCAAACAGCAGCTCTGGGAGGCTATTCTGACATCTTACAAACAAATTCAATGGATGCAAGACTTATGAAGCTTCTATCAAATTAGGGGTCCTATGTTAAAATGTAACGTGACCTGTTAAAATGTTTAAAAAGTTAACTACTTCAGCCCCGGACCAATTGGCAGCCAAAGGACCAGGCCTTTTTTTGCGATTCGGCACTGCGTCGCTTTAACTGACAATTGTGCGGTCGTGCGACGTGGCTCCCAAACAAAATTTTTTTCCCCACAAATAGAGCTTTCTTTTGGTGGTATTTGATCGCCCCTGCGGTTTTTATTTTTTTGCGCTATAAACAAAAATAGAGTGACAATTTTGAAAAAAATGCTATATTTTTTACTTTTTACTATAATAAATATCCCCAAAAAATATATAAAAAAACATTTTTTTTCCTCAGTTTAGGCCGATACGTATTCTTCTACATATTTTTGGTAAAAAAAATCGCAATTAGCGATTATCGATTGGTTTGCGCAAAAGTTATAGCGTTTACAAAATAGGGGATAGTTTTATAGCATTTTTATTAATATTTTTTTTTTTACTAGTAATGGCGGCGATCAGCGATTTTTATTGTGACTGCGACATTATGGCGGACACATCGGACATTTTTGACACATTTTTGGGACCATTGTTATTTATACAGCAATCAATGCTATTTAAATGCATTGATTCCTGTATAAATGACAGTTGTAGTGAAAGAGTTAGCCACTAGGGGGAGGGGAGGGGTTATGGGCTGTGACGTGTTGTGTTTTTTTTACATTAGGGGGCGGGGCTGACGTCTGACGTCATTGATCGGCTTTCCCGATGACCGGGAACAGCCAATCAATGACAGGCAGAGTAGGAAGCGCGGGGAGAGGTTTGTTTACTCATACCTCTCCCCGTTCTTCAGCTCCGTGACCCGATCGCGGGACACCAGCGGCGATCGGGTCTGCTGGTCCCGCGGCCGGGGTCACGGTGCTCCCGACCGGGTGCCATTCTGCTGACGTATATATGCAGTGGGCGGTCGGGAAGCGGTTAAAATGTTCTCCAACGTTTGATTGAAATAGCTTTTGATTTCAGTAAATATGCTGCAAACACAACAAATGACAATTTTCAGTTCTGAATTTTGAAACTTACTGTGCGTAATGCATTGTACGTTTTTTATTTGGAAAAAAAAAACTGTTATCATTAGGAGGTTTGTTCAATAACATTTTAATTGTACTCTTAATAGTTGATAACATGAGAATTATGCTGACTGTTGTTTACATCAATTATTTAGGTAAATGAAAAAAATGTCATTGGCATAATAATTTGGAACAGGGTGTATAACTACTTTCATTGTGAATGGCACTCCAATGCACCTGTATTGCAGTGTATACAATGTCCAGTAGTGTGTTGCAGTGAACTGTGTTTGAAAAAATAGGTCATGTTCAATTTTTGGCACATTGAAGTGTGTTGGCAGCTCATTTATTTCAATTTACTGCCTTAATACAACACGCATTAACACGCATCACAATGCATGTGAATGGCTTTCACAATAGTGAGAGAGTCACTCCAAACTACTCATATTCCCTGGTCTAGAGTGAAACAGGTGCTGGCCATAATAGCCTGTCTGAAGGGCCTGGTATGGATTTTTGGGGGGACCCCCTTGCCGTTTTTTTCAATGACTTTTATCTGTATTGCCGAGACCCAACAATTCATTATAGCTGCGAGTAGTTTTAAATGACTTTTTTCCTTTAGAAATGTCATTTTGTGCAAGGACTGTTCTAAGCACGGGAAACATGCGCCCCTTTACAGGTATACTATAGACACCCCCAGGTACGAAATTTAAAGGAATATTTCACTTTTATTGTTTCACTTTAAGCATTATTAAAATCACTGCTCCCGAAAAAACGTCTGTTTTTAAAACTTTTTTTTGCATTGATACATGTCCCCTGGGGCAGGACCCGGGTCCCCAAACTTTTTATGACAATACCAAGCATATAAACCTTTAAAATTAGCACTTTTGATTTCTCCCATAGATTTTTAATGGGTGTTCCGTGGCTTTTGAATTTGCCGCGAACACCCCAAATTTTTTGTTATTCAGCGAACAGGCGAACACCCGATGTTTGAGTCAAACTTACGTTCGACTCGAACATCGGGCTCATCCCTAACCATCAGTGATGCCTGTCAGTGCCTATCAGTGCTGCCTATCAGTGCAGCCAATCAATGTCCATCAGTGCAGCCTATCAGTGCACATCAGTGCCACCTATAAGTTCCAATTAGTGCCGCATATTAGTGCAGCCTCATCAGTGTCTCCTTATCAGTGCTCATTAGTGCCAATCAGTGCAGCCTCATCAGCGCGCATCAGTGAAGGAGAAAAAAAACGTATTTACTAAATTTTATGACAGAAACTAAGAAAAATTTTTTTTTTTTAAATGTCGGTCTTTTTTGTTTGTTTAGCAAAAAATAAAACCCCAGTGGTGATTATAACCACTTGCCGACCACCCACACTAAATATACTTCATTAATTTGACGTTTAACGTTTTTTACTGTGGGTGATTTAGCGCTGAATAAAAGTCTCGTGGGCAAATTCACCACGGAATAACTTTTAGAGGCAGCCGGAGAGGTGCCGCTTCTCTGCAATTTCTGAGCTTACTAGAGCCGTCGGTAAACCCATAAGCAATCTGATGCGGCCGTTTACTGGGCAGGAGGTCAAGTGAGGGCAAGATGGCCCAACTCTTCTCTATGCCCTTGGAGGACTGGAGTGACCTCAAACGTCACTTCCGGTTCTCGGGCATAAACAAATCATTTTTTTTTTAAGTCAAAATGTCAGAAATTTTTTTTTGGGGGTTTTCTTTTGCTTTTAAAGGTAAATGAGAATTCTGGGGTCTTTTAGAACCAAGATCCCTCAATCAAGAGGACCTGTCATGCTTATTTCTATTACAAGGAATATTTATCTTCGATGTAATAGGAATAAAAGTGATCAATAAAAAAAAAAAAAATAATAATAATAAAAAGAAATAATAAAAAGAAAAAAGAAAGACAGTGTAAAAAAAAAAAGTAAAATATATAAGAACTTTTTTAACCAGTTCCCTACCGCCGTATTGTAAAATGACGGCGGCAGGAACCGCTCCTCTCTCCGGGTGGGCGTCATGTGAATGGTCCCAAAATAGCATCAAAAGTGTCCGTCTGTCCGCCGCAATGTCACAGTCACCATAAAAATCGCAGATCGCCACCATTAGTAGTAAAAAAATGTTTTTAAAAAAAATTACAAATCTATCCCCTATTTTGTAGATGCTATAACTTTTGTGCAAAAAAGCGATGAAAGCAAACCAATTAATATACGCTTATCAGCCTAAACTGGGGGGAAAAAGAAAAAATTATTTTAAAAATGGGATATTTATTATAGCAAAAAGTAATAAAATATTGTGTTTTTTTTCAAAACTGTCGCTCTTTTTTTGTTCATAGAGCAAAAAATTTAAAACGCAGAGGTGATCAAATACCACCAAAAGAAAGCTCTATTTGTGTGGGGAAAAAAACTATCAAAATTAATTAATTTGGGTGCAGCGTTGCATTACCGCGCAAATGTCATTCAAAGTGTGAGAGTGCTGAAAGCTGAAAATTGGCCTGGGCAGGAAGAGCGTGAAAATGCCATGTATTGAAGTGGTTAAAGTGCCCCGTCCCTCAATCCTCACGTGCAGAAGCAAACGCATATGCAAGTCGTGCCCACATATGTAAACGGTGTTCAAACCCCACATGTGAGGTATCGCTGCGATCATTAGAGCGAGAGCAATAATTCTAGTGCAAGCCTTCCTGTGTAACTCTAAACAACATGGAGATTTTCAAAGTGCGACAGCACTGAAAGCTGAAAATTTACCTGAGCATGAAGGGGGTGAAAGTGCCCAATAGGCAAATGGTTAATCAATGTTATTGTTTAACCACTTCGCATCCGGCCGTAGCCGAATGACGGCCACAGCGCGGATGCCAAATCCCGGGAGGCCGTCATATGACGGCCTCCCCTTTCCTCGTTCCCTGTGCGCGCTCACGAGCGCGCAGCAGGGAAATTCTGTGTTGGCCGTGTCCCTCGGACACGGCCAATCACAGATCGCTGTAAACGGCCAATAACAGCGGCCGTTTACAGTGCGATCGCCCTGGCCAATGAGAGATGATCTCATATGTAAACATATGAGATCATCTCTCAGCGCCGCTCCTCCTCCTCACACAGAGACAGCGTGTGAGGAGGGGGAGATGAACGGCTGCAGCGCCGTAAGTTTTTTTTTTAAAAAAAATAAATAAATAAAGTGACATCCCCAGTGCCATCCCCAGTGCCATCTGCCAGATCCATCCCCAGTGCCATCTGCCAGATCCATCCCCAGTGCCATCTGCCAGATCCATCCCCAGTGCCATCTGCCAGTGCCATCCCCAGTGCCATCTGCCAGTGCCATCCCCAGTGCCATCTGCCAGTGCCATCTGCCAGATCCATCCCCAGTGCCATCTGCCAGTGCCATCCCCAGTGCCATCTGCCAGTGCCATCCCCAGTGCCATCTGCCAGATCCATCCCCAGTGCCATCTGCCAGTGCCATCCCCAGTGCCATCTGTCATCAGTGCCATCTGTCATCAGTGCCACATATTAGTGCCATCTGTCATCAGTGCCACCTGTCAGTGTCACGTGCCATCTGTTATCAGTGTCACCTGTCATCAATGCCACGTATCAGTGCCATCTGTCATCAGTGTCATCAGTGCCACGTATTAGTGCCGTCTGTCATCAGTGCCACGTATTAGTGCCATCTCGCATCAGTGCCACGTATTAGTGCCATCTCGCATCAGTGCCACATATTAGTGCCACGTGATATCAGTGCCATGTATGAGTGCCATCTCTCATCAGTGCCACATATTAGTGCCATCTGTCATCAGTGTCACGTGTCATCAGTGCCCCGTATTAGTACCATCTGTCATCAGTGCCACGTCAGTGTCACGTGTCATCAGTGCCACGTCAGTGTCACGTGTCATCAGTGCCACGTCAGTGTCACGTGTCATTGTCCTGGTGCTCCAGGGCCTTCAAAAGTGTAATAGGTAGTCAACACTTTAGATGTGTAATTTATGCTCCCAGAACACGTGATGGCGCTCCCTGCATGTTGGGCCTCTCTATGTGGCCAGGCTGTGGAAAAGTCCCACATATGTGGTATCGTAATAATCAGGAGGAGTAGCAGATTTTATTTTGGGGTGTCATTTGTGGTATACACATGCCATGTGAGAGAAATAACCTATTACAATGACAATTTTGTAGAAAAAAAATAAAAAATAAAAAAATAATTCATTTTGCAAAGAATTGTGGGAAAAAATGACAACATCAAAAAGCTCACCACGCCTCTTACTAAATACCTTGGAATGTCTACTTTCAAAAAAGGGGTCATTTGGGGGGTATTTGTACTTTCCTGGCTTGTTCGGGTCACAAGAAATGAGATAGGTCACCAGTACATCAGATGTGATCAATTTTGTATGATTTGCACCACAGCTTGTAGAGTCTGTAACTTTCACAAAGGCCAAATAATATCCGCTAATTTGGGTTATTTTTACCAAAGATATGTGGCAGTATAAATTGTGGCCAAAATTTATGAAGAAAAATTAATAATTTGCTAAATTTTATCACAGAAACAAAGAAAAATTCGTTTTTTTTTCAAAATTTTCGGTCTTTTTTCAATTATAGCGCAAAAAATAAAAAACCCAGAGGTGATCAAATACCACCAAAAGAAAGCTCTATTTGTGGGAAAAAAAGGACAAAAAATTCATTTGGGTACAGTGTTGCATGACTGAGTAATTGTCAGTCAAAGCGTGAGAGCACCGAAAGCTGAAAATTGGTCTGGATGGGAGGGGGGTGTTGGTGCCTGGTAGGCAAGTGGTTAAACAAGATGCGGCTATTACAGTACCATCATCCAGGATCTATGGCTTAGCAGACACATTGGAAGTGTTATTAAAAACATATAATGAATGCATTTTTTTAAGATAATGAATGCATACACAACATGCATAAATCTTCTGAATAGAAGAATGGTCACATCCCCAGACAACATGTCATCGCAATTCAACAACATAGTAAATGGTAAGAGGACATGTACAAGAACAAGGCTATGGCATCTATATAGTTGGGTGATTAGTTCTGAGCTCCTTTGATCCTTGAGAGACATTTATAAAGATGTAAGATCTCCTTACAAACACTTCTTACCTTACAAAGACATCAAACATGATGTGTGCCCTACAGAAATGAAGTGTCCTCAAGAGGTATTGCAAATAATGGAAGCAGGCTAGGATAACGAAATGCAATACAACCCAGATATAGTACTAACTAAAATATAGATTCACCTTTTGTTTTTAATAAAAGCGGGCAATTCATGGAGAACTGATAGTTTTTTACCCTCAGAATTACAGCATTCTAAATTCTAAATTTTTACGAGAGCCAGAAAATAATGTTTTAGTTATTTTGATGTTAAATTTTGATTTAGGTTTAGTGTTGACTAAAATGCCATTTTATTTTTAGTCGTATTTTTGTCTTCAGAATTATTTTAGTTTTAATCATATTTTAGTTGACTAAAATCTCCAGTACATTTAAGTCGACTAAACCTAATGGATTTAGTTAAATTGTAATGCATTATTTAAGCATTTCTCTATGATTGCCAAACTCATTGTATACTCCTAGAGTAAAAATCTAATAACATGTTATTATTTATTCTATTAAAGGATATCTAAAGGTTCATTTAAAAAAAAAAAAAAAAAAAGTCTTACTTTTTTACTTTACTCTTCTGTGCAGTTGGTTTTGCACAGAGTGCCCCTGATCCGCCTCTTCTGGGGTCTTTCAGCTTCGCTCCTGGCTCCTCCTCTTCTCGAGTGCCCCGCTGGAGAGCCGCTCTCCCTTGGGGCACTTGTGTGGGCGCGCTCCCGTGTCCTGCTTCTGCATCCATTGACACAGACAGCAGGACTTGGCCCCGCCCCCTGGCTCCCGCGTCATTGGATTTGATTGACAGCAGCAGGAGCCAATGGCTGCGCTGCTATCAATCTATCCAATAAGGACCCGAGACACCAGCTGAAGCTGGTGTGCTCATTCCCGTTGCTGGAAAGACCGGGCTCAGGTAAGTAAAAGGGGGGCTCTGGGGGGAGCTGCATCACAGAAGGTTTTTCACCTTAATGCATTAAAGTGGTTGTAAACCCTTACAACACACTTTTTTGCTACAGGTAAGCCTATAATAAGGCTTACCTGTAGCTACCCTGGACATCTCCTAAATCTGAACGGTTTAGGAGATATCCCCTGTATTTGCATGTGCCAACGTCATCGGCACATGCGCACAGAAGCAAACTGAAGCAATGGCACGTATGTGTGCCATACCCAGCAGCTCCTGCGCGCATGCGCGGGAGTGATGTCAACGCGGCTCGGGCCAATCACAGCGCCGGAGCCCGCAATACCGGAAGTAACTCTGGGAGTGATGTCAGCCGCCGGAGCAGTGTACGAGGATGGCTGCAGGGGTTTCGATCTCAGGTAAGTAATTCAGAAAGAGCTAGTATGCTATGCATACTAGCTCATTATGCCTTCGTCTTGCATTTTTTTTTTTTCTTGGGTTTACAACCACTTTAAGGTGAAAAATCTCGAGGGTTTACAACCCCTTTAAGTTTTGAACAGATTTAGCCATTGTGATATATAACATCTTTACAAATAAAACAAAAATATTGTTTTTTTACAAACAGAAGTGCAACTTTAAAATATAAAAAAAGCAAAACATTGTAAACCCTATTGGCTGTAATGCCATTGCACCTATTACCTGAATCATTAAACATTAAGAAAAAAAATAAAACAAAGACTTTTTCTTTTTTTCTTTTTTCTTTCAGAAGCTTAGTTGATGTCCCCTACTTTCTTAAGTGGTGGTGCTTAACCGATTGCCGACCAGTGCACGGCGCTATACGTCGGCACAATGGCACAGCTGCGCAAATGGGAATACTTATATGTCCGCTTTAAGATGTGGCACTGTGGGCTCAATGACCGTGCCTGTGGGTCCCGCGGACTCTATGTCCGCCGGTGTCCCGCGATCGCGTGATGGAGCGGCAGAACGGGGAGATGCCTATGTAAACAAGGCATTTCTCTGTTCTGTCTAGTGACATGACAGGGATCTACTGCTCCCTGTCATCGGAAGCAGTGATCGCTGTCATGTCAGTGGTAGCCCCCCCCCACAGTTAGAATCACTCCCTAGGACACACTTAACCCCTTGATCGCCCCCTAGTGTTTAACCCCTTCCGTGCCAGTGCCATTTATACAGTAATCAGTACATTTTTATAGCATAGATCGCTGTATAAATGACAACGATTCCAAAATAGTGTCAAAAGTGTCCAATGTGTCCGCCATAATGTTGCAGTTGTGATAAAAATCGCAGATCACCGCCATTACTAATAAAAAAAAAATAATAATAAAAATGCCATAAAGCTATCCTCTATTTTGTAGACGCTATAACTTTTGCGCAAACCAATAAATAGACGCATATATCATTAGCCCAGCATTGGGGGTATTTATTATAGCAAAAAGTAAAAAATATTGTTTTTTTTTTCAAAAATGTCGGGAAAAAAAAAGGACGTCAATTTTGTTTGGGTGCAACGCCACACGACTGCGCAATTGTCAGTTAAAGCGACGCAATGCCGTATCGCAAAAAGTGCTCTGGTCAGAAAGGGGGTAAATTTTTTCGGGTCTGAAGTGGTTAGACTTTAATGTGCTAACATTATAGGCTGGGGATGGAATTGTGTTGCTGATTTAGAAAAGGCCTGCAGAGGGTGCCAAATAGTTAGTGTGAATAAGTGTATTGTGTGGAACTGCATAGGAAAGGGAAAGGACTGATGGCAGCCTGTGTCTCTCAGCCAACAAAGCTTGCTGATAGAGTCAGGGGGCTGGGGTTTTAACAGACAGGCAGAGCTCCAAGGAAAGCAGAAGTTTGGATGGGTAAACATCCCTCCCTCACATTTCCTTTCAGTTTTCGCTAGTTGTGTAAAATTGGGATGGATTTTCATCATATTTTCGTAAATTTATTTAATAGTATTCTTCACTGAAAACATGCAGCTGATGAAAAGTATGGCGAAAATATTTTCGTTGACAAAATTAACAAATACAAAAGAAAATACATTTTGGCGATCCATGGCAGTTTCTCTGCACGGTAATATGAAAAATTGGTGCTCTCCAGGGATCTCACTAGATAAGGTTATCACCTGGTTTCTTGCCCCTTGCATGGTTCCTGCTACTCTAGGCCCTGAGATGAAAGAATACCTTGGATGACACAAGCAAGCCAGACATTCTTTTGTTGATCTAACTATAGTGTTCAGACCAACCTGTGAGCACTGAGTATTTATAGGAACCTGAATTTCCATTCTTAAAGTTTATATAACTATCGAAATTCTAAGAACAGAAATGTATTACGCTGCAGCTTTTCAGTTCTTAAATGTGGTGTTTTTTTGGGGCTTTTTTTTATTTTTGTTTACCTGGTAATCCTGCCAGCACCAGGAGAAGGATCTTACAATCTGATGTTTTTGATCTTATAGGTAAAGAAATCAAGAAACTACTAATAAAAATCAAGTTTTCAATCAGAAGTAACACTGCACTGTTATAATAGGAGTGTGGATTTGGATTATTACCTATTCCTTTTGGTGACTGGTTATTTTTTTTAAGCTATCTCTTCTAGACAAATAGGTACTGTGGTGACTGTAGGCATAACTGTAACCACACTTTGGGAGAACAAGAATTACACACCCTGGCTTCCCCTGTTTGCATTTGTGTTGCCTTTATATCAGATCTCTGATAGGTGGTAAAGGTCCCATCTTCACTTTAAAACACTTTTCAAATGTATCCCAATTTAAATTAAAAAAAACAGCAGTTAACACCAACCAGAATGGATACATCAGTTTTTTTGGGTTACTAGTGTAGCGGCCATAACCCCTTGAGGGGCGGCCTTGACTTTTTGGGCTTTCCAGTTACCTCCTCGTGGCTTGTCGGTGAACTTCTAGGGGTTCCCAGCGTTAGTACCCAACAACTTCAGATGCTGACACATAAAAGTCCTTTTCAAGGTTTTTATTTGCAGTGGTAACATCCAACATAACACAATCTCTTTTGGGAATAGAGGGCACGGGTGATGAAACTCAGGCACTTTGAACTGCTGACATCCACTGAATGTCTCTAATCAACCCAGAGAGTAGCCACTCGCAGATGGGTGCTTCAATGCTGGATAAACCGCTAGCCAGAGATCTAGCAGTCAACAATGTTATCCGGAAACTTTGCAAAAGTCTCTGCCACAGACTACAAGTGTAACTGAAGATGAATAGGAACCTTTCTCACAGTACCTGGAACTTTCTCTGTCTCCTTGGCAGCACTGTGGAAGTGTGGATTCTTTAGTGCCCATACAACTCCGCTTCCAGGCTCTTACTGAGTAGCCAGCCCTCCTCTGAAGAGTCCTCCCCTGGTCACTTGTACGAGTTGCCGTGTCCCTGCAATACAGAGAGCACACCGGGACGCCTTAAATCCTCCGTCAGTTACTGGGCCTCGGGCTAGCAAGCTCAGAGACTTGGGAACAGACGGATCCTTGCCCCAGACCATGCGGTTCTATGAGGCTGGTCACACTGACCATGCTTGCGGGACAGCAAACGCTCCTAGGCCCAGGACCCATTGCGGGGCTACCCCGATCCAGAACCAGGAACCAGGAACCAAGAACTGCGGCCGACCCCTGAACACGTGGCTTCAACACCTTAAGTACCCCTTCCCAGACTACGCAGCAGGGGCAGACGCGCCCACTGATTGGCTCCGGGAAAGATTGGTACCTAAGACGTCCAACCAGGCCTGGTTCTCGGCCTGTCATGGGTGCCTCACTGCACCTATGACCAGGCGGAACCTTAGCCCAGCCCAGCCAGACTGATGCCAAAGCAAACCTGTACAATTAACCCTCTGAACCCTATTACTGTTCTGAGGAAAAAACAAAACTGCATGCACTATATTGTCACCATTTGAGGAGGCCACAGATGGCCCTCTGCTGCATGTATAGCCACTGCAGCATCCCCAAAGTTGAGTTCCACCTGGTGGGCATGTTACAAATCAGGCGGTTTACGGGCAAGTGGAATTCCAGCTGAATTTCAGCCTACCAAGCACTGGCTGTGTATAACTGCCTGAAATGGCTACAGACTCTTCTGGTCTGCTTTAGTACATCTTGTAACCCTGGGTATGTACTTGTACCACCAAATTGAGGACATGAGCCAGGCATGGCACATGTGTCAACTTTCCCTGTCTAAGGGCGGACAGGAGGTTTGAGCCATTATCGGACACCACCATTCCTGGCTCCAGCTGGCGTGGTGTGAACCACTTCTGGGCCTGTCCCTGCAGAGCTGCAAGAATCTCTGCTCTGTGTGGTTCCTGTTCTCTAAACACACCAGCTGAAGCACTGCATGGCACCTTTTAGCCTGACTCTGGGAATAGCCCTTTGAACGCTTAGGGGGTACCTGATGTTCATATGACAATTCTGCAGAGGAGGGCATGGAGGTTGCGGAGGAGGAGAAGGAGGAGGAGGGGGTAGAGCTCACAGGTCTGGCATCATCACCACCAGCTGAGCCCTGTCCTGCATCCTTTCGATCTGGTCTAGCTATGAGTAAGCGCTGTATTTAGCGTGAAACACGTCAGCTGTGTGCCCCCCCCCTTTCCCTGTTTTGCTGTGTTTTTGGACTTTGATGTGATTCCTGTTTTTAAATAAATCCATTTGATTTTTCATCTTCGTCTGGTGTGCGGCTGTCCAGAGTTCCCCTTGTTACTTTCTAACTACCTTGTTATTAGCCTGCACCTGGAGCTCCACACTAGGAGTAGAAGCATTCGCCTTGAAGGATCCCTCTGGAGCGGTGGTCATCTCTCTCCCTGCATCCTTTCGAGTTGCAAGCAGCGTTACCCAGTGTGCTGTGAATGAAATATATTGTACCTGCCCATGCTTGCTGGACCACGTGTCAGCAGGAAGGTGGATTTTATGGCTGACTACGATGCCAGAACATTCCCTTCCATGTGATGGTAGAGAGATGGAACAGCCTGACGTGAAAAGTAGTAGCGACTGGGAACCTGCCATTGTGGTACAGCACATTGTGTGAATTCACAGAAGGGGGCATAATCCGCCAGACTGAAAGGTAGAAGTTGGAGAGACATCAGCTTTGACAAGCTTGCATTCATACGCTGGGCATGTGGGTGGCAGGGACTGAATTTTTTTTTTCGCTGCAGCAGATGGGGCAGAGAAATTTGCCGGCTACAGTCTACAGCTAGTAGTGTGCTGCTAGGACCTCCGACACCCTGTGCTATACCATCATCCCTGTCAGTGGAGGCTGCTGAAAGGTAATGACTTGGTATCGCAGGGGCAGACTGAAATGGGTATGGAGGAGGAGGAGGGACAGATTCGTGCCCCTTTTGTGTGGCTTTTAGGTGCTCTTGCCAATGGGCTGAGTGGTTGGACTAACGTCAAATGCCTTGTTAAGCATGTGGTACCCAAATGGTTGGTGTTTTTGCCACATTTGATGTGCCTGAGACACAGTTTGCAGATAGCAACAGTGCAATCTGCTGCAGATGTGCTAAAAAAGGCCCAAACATCTGAGCTTTGGGGAGTGGCCCGGGAGATAACAGTTGCAGAATGTGATGGAATAGTGTGACTGCTTGATGTCCACCTCCTTGGGCTTGTGCCACCTCACCTTCAGTTTCCTCCTATGCTCTATCTGGCACCCAAGTCGCATCAGTGACCTCATCATCATTATCATCATCATCTCCATCTCTTCCATCTTCATCATTACCACTGGAGACAACTTGGCAAAACGCTGTGGCTTGGGGAACATGAATGCCAATTTGTCTACCAGTGTTTCTCCCTCTCTCTAGGCTCATGTTCCTATCATCCTCAAACTCAGAATCTGAATCCAGTAATGGCTGGGCATCATCAAGGTGCAAGTAGCAGACGCTGTGGTCAAATAACTCAGCTGACTCCTCAATGGCTGATATTGGGGCTATGGTAGGAATAGATGTGGACAAGGTGGCAGGTTTATCCACTCTGGCAACTGCAGGGGACTACACACTTGTCTTTGCTTGGGTGACAGAGGATGAGGAGGATGTGGAAGGTTTAGTAAGCCAGTCCACCACCTCCTCTGCATGCTGTGGCTGGATAGCACGGGCAAACTCACTAAACAGAGGAAATGATGCCCTGCCTGAGGACTTGACCACCACGTCCACCTTTGCCTGTGGACACATTTGTTGCTGGCTCCCTCACAGTGCCAAGGGAATGTCTGCCTCTCCTTGTTGTCCTCCCAGACAATATTGGGAGGGATTGAGGGGGCGATGCTTATAAGAAAATATAAAGAAAAAGTTGAAATCTGTACGTAGATGTACTTTAATCAATGTAAAGAGGTGTTTGGTGCACTTTAATTTGAGTACTCACACTACACAGACACACTCTACGGATACACTATAATATACTGCAATATAATGCGCCAAACATACAGTGATGCACAGAACTATATGGCGTTAAACTGGCAGTAACGCACACAAAACCATATGGCATTAAACTGGCAGTAACAGAAGTAAATGGCATTAAACTGGCAGTAATGCACAAAACTATATAGCGTTAAACTGGTAGTAACGCACACAGAACTATATGGCGTTAAACTGTCAGTAACACATGCAAAACGATATGGTGTTAAACTGTCAGTAACGCACACATAACTATATGGCGTTAAACTGGCAGTAACTCACACAGAACTATATGGCGTTAAACTGGCAGTAACACACGCAAAACGATATGACATTAAACTGGCAGTAACGCACACAAAATTAACTATATGGCGTTAAACTGTCAGTAATGCACGCAGAACAATATGGTGTTAAACTGGCAGTAATGCACACAAAACAATATGGCATTAAACTGGCAGTAACGCACCCAGAACTATATTGCGTTAAACTGTCAGTAATGCACGCAAAACGATATGGCGTTAAACTGGCAGTAACGCACACAAAGCGATATGGCGTTAAACTGCCAGTAATGCACAATTAAACGTTACCATGTTTTTATTGAACACACCATGTAAACATTCACAGTGCAGGTGGAAAAGAATATGCAAACCCCTAGACTAATGAGATCTCCAGGAGCTAATTGGAGTGAGGTGTCAGCCAACTGGAGTCCAATCAATGAGATGAGATTGGAGGTGTTGGTTACAGCTGCCCTGCCCTATAAAAAACACACATCGGTTCTGGGTTTGCTTTTCACAAGAAGCATTGCCTGATGTGAATGATGCCTCACATAAAAGAGCTCTCAGAAGACCTACGATTAAGAATTGTTGACTTGCATAAAGCTGGAAAGGGTTATAAAAGTATCTCCAAAAGCCTTGCTGTTCATCAGTCCATGGTAAGACAAATTGTCTATAAATGGAGAAAGTTCAGCACTGCTGCTAATCTCCCTAGGAGTGGGCGTCCTGTAAAGATGACTGCAAGAGCACAGCGCAGACTGCTCAATGAGGTGAAGAAGAATCCTAGAGTGTCAGCTAAAGACTTACAAAAGTCTCTGGCACATGCTAACATCCCTGTTAGCAAATCTACGATACGTAAAACACTAAACAAGAATGAATTTCATGGGAGGATACCACAGATGTACACTGCTGTCCAAAAAAAAACATTGTTGCACGTTTACAGTTTGCACAAGAGCACCTGGATGTTCCACAGCAGTACTGGCAAAATATTCTGTGGACAGATGAAACCAAAGTTGGGTTGTTTAAAAGAAACACACAACACTATGTGTGGAAAAAAAGAGGCACAGCACACCAACATCAAAACCTCATCCCAACTGTGAAGTATGGTGGTGGGGGACATCATGGTTTGGGGCTGTTTTGCTGCGTCAGGGCCTTGGACGGATTGCTATCATTGAAGGAAAAATGAATCCCCAAGTTTATCAAGACATTTTGCAGGAGAACTTAAGGCCATCTGTCCACCAGCTGAAGCTCAACAGAAGATGGGTGTTGCAACAGGACAATGACCCAAAGCATAGAAGTAAATCAACAACAGAATGGCTTAAACAGAGTCCTGACCTTAACCCGATTGAGATGCTGTGGCATGACCTCAAGAAAGTGATTCACACCAGACATCCCAAGAATATTGCTGAACTGAAACAGTTCTGTAAAGAGGAATGGTCAAGAATTACTCCTGACCGTTGTGCACGTCTGATCTGCAATTACAGGAAACATTTGGTTGAAGTTATTGCTGCCAAAGGAGGTTCAACCAGTTATTAAATCCATACTTTTCCCACCTGCACTGTGAATGTTTACATGGTGTGTTCAATAAAAACATGGTAACATTTAATTCTTTGTGTGTTATTAGTTTAAGCAGACTGTGATTGTCTATTGTTGTGACCTGATGAATATCAGATCACATTTTATGACCAATTTGTACATAAATCCATATCATTCCAAAAGGGTTCACATACTTTTTATAGCAACTGTATATGAGCTGTCCCTATAGCTGTACCTGAAGAGACAAGGAATAGTACACCAGACAACCACACCAAATACTCCTGAACAAAATGGTGTAGCAGAAAGGAAAAATCGCACATTAATATAGATATGGCCAGGTGCATGTTGTCGGATGCCAACCTACCTCACAAGTACTGGGGAGAAGCAGTCATGGCTGCAACCTACCTACAGAACAGACTACCCTCAGGAGCCATTAAAAGTACTCCATTCAAAATGTGGCATGGATCAAAGCCTAGCATAGGGCACATCAGAGTGTTTGGATGTAAAGCGTATGCCTATATTCCAAGTGAAAAGTGATCCAAGTTGTAGAACAGAGCCATAGAGGGCATTGGCTACAGTGAGCAAGCTAAGGGTTACAGAACCCTACACCCAAAGACTGACAAACTTGTGTATAAACTTCAGAAGAGCATCTACGGTCTTAAGCAATCTGCAAGGATGTGGAATGAGAAAGTGAATGAAGTGCTTACCAGAGAGAGATTCTCAAGAAGTAAAGCAGACCCTTGTCTCTACTCTAGGAATACTAGAAGACAGATGGATATACATCCTTATCTATGTTGATGACATTATAACTTGTTAACTTGTTTTGAGCAAGAAGGGGATTACAATCAGATACACAAGCTAAAAGAAAAACTTTGAAATCAAAGAGCTAGGGAACATTAGCTTGGGAATCCAAATAGAGAGAGAAAAAGATGGAAGTTATCTTCTCAACCAATCTCAGAAAATCTCAGAAATCTTGGAACAATTTCATATGCAAATGTAAAGAAAGTGAAAACTCCTATGGAACCTGGCTATCAAAAGAGCAATGAAGCAGAAAGCTTGCTACCCAACAATGACATATATCGCAGAACAATCGGTAAGCTGCTATATGTTGCCACTGTGACAAGACCAGACATAGCCGCAGCAGTGGGCATACTATGCAGAAAAGTTTCAGCTCCCTGTCAGCGTGACTGGAATGCAGTAAAAAGAGTGATGCAATACCTCAAAGGAACAATTCAGATGAAGTTACGATTACCAGCAACATCAAATCTGAAACGGGTCGGATATGTGGATGCTGATTGGACTGCACAGACCGCAAATTCACAAGTGGTTTCATCTTCCTGAATGGGGAAGGAAACATAAGTTTGTCTAGCTGAAAGCAAGCAACTGTCACTCTATCTTCAACTGAAGCAGAGTACAATGTAGCAGCATACACATGTCAAGAAGCAATATGGATTTGTCAACTTTTTGTGGACATTGGAATAAACATGTCAAAACCAATTTCTATTTTTGAACACAAAATAGGATGTATAAAGCTTATGCAATCAGAAAGGGTCAATCCTAGGACCAAACACATGGATGTCAAATATCACCTACTGAGGAATAATCAAGAGCAAGGTGTTATTGACATTTAATTCTGCCCATCAGAGGAATGTCATGATTATGATTATTATCAGATGAATCTGAATGTAATTTGACAAAGCACATGCTGTTGAGAAGGGGTGTTGGAAAGAGAAGGGGTGTTGGAAAGAACAACAGCATGGTTGCTAACAAACTGACAATACTGTATGCATTTTACCTGTCTATGCAGCAGGTGGCGCTGTAGTATTATAGTGTATATTTCATATATTCTATGATATAACAGGATGTATAGTCTATCTATGTTCAATGCACTTGTTTTTATTCAGACACTGTTTCATGTTTCTCATGCTAATAAAGACATAATCTAATATCCTCCATAAAGGCAAAGCTATTGCTGCAAACAAGTAACTTCCAGTGCATGATTTCAATACTCTGCACAACAGCCTGTTCTTCTACCTATGTGGTTTATTGCCTGACTTGCTGCGGCCTATGTAATGTAGGTAGGGCCATAAGAACTTTTAGGACCAGGGTCGGTGAACACAGGAGAAGCATTAAACAAGGTTCTACCAAATATAGTGTGGCATTTCTGCACACACCACTACAAACATAGCCAAATACTACACGCCTTTACCATCCAACCCATCCCCTCTTCTCTAGCTGAAAGACAATGCTTTAGCAAATTATGCGCACAAAATGATTTTGGATTTTCCAACTGGACAGCCTTTCCGTGGGGGGGGGGGGGACTTTATAAGGAGTTGTAAGTGCACACCATCCTTAGCTGCTTCATCTCAGCTCCCCATCGTCTCCTTTGACACCTTTAACTTGTGAGTTTTTGTTCAGTCTCCACATCATTGCTTAGTCACATTGGGGGTTCCACTCAAAAGATGCACCACCACAGACACCGGTACCACTATACTTGTATGGCTCCTCTCCCGGTATGAGCTTTTTCTGTGATGGTGAGCCCTTTTCTTCCAGTTATTGTTAAAGGGGGCTTCCAGATTTGTATAGACTCCCCCACCCACAGACACCAACAGTCATCGGGCTAGGGCTGTGGGGAAAAAACATGGGGAAAAGGTGGTTTGCCAAGGGTGTACCCTTCATCTTGAGGACATATGGCCTGGTGTGATTCAGAAAGGGGGGTGACAAGAATGCCCCCTCATTTGCTGGCCTGCCAAGCTGCATGCTTAGGTAAGGGTTTAATATGGAGATTAGGGGGACCCCACACTGTTTAATTTTTTTGCTTGGGGTCCCAATTTACATCCATTCCACCCCCTCATATATGACAAGGAACTGTTTATGTCACTGGGGAAACCCTACTCTAATCTTTCTTTGTAGGGGTTCCCCATTGACATCTATATCAGATACATAGGGAATATCCAGTTGTTTGTTTAGAAACAGAAGTAAAGCGGCCAAAGCTGTTATTTGCCGGAATTTGTTTTTCTTTGTAAATATCAATTTTGCACATCATGTAGATGTGCCACTTCACGGGCAGGGGCAGGGCATCCCTTAGGCATCTTATTTAAATAAAATTTGCCATTTTAATGTCTGCCAATAAAACATAAAAAAAAAACAATGCTCCCTGCCAAATGTAAATGTAAACCTTTTTCCTTTCATTTTTTGCTTTGGTACCGGTGCACAGTCCCCATGTAATTTTTTTTACTAATTCTGTGCCTATTAGCCTAGATAATTGCCATTACCGATTTTTAACATTCAGCTCCCATTGATTTCAATGTATTATGTGGCATAGTCCACTATTTTCAAGATGTATTGTTTTCCCCAATTGCTTTCTACTTATTATTCTATGAAATTTGTTTAAATCTTTTTAGTTGCAGAACCACTGAAGCCATTATAATTATGCCTGCTTCTAGAGGACTATTGTAAAACCTCTAGAAAAGACGCATGTTATCAATGACGTGACCACTGCTGACTAATGTCATCCAGAAAATGAGTCACCTGCATTAGCCTGCATTAGCCCATTGCTGATTTTTCTTCACAATCTCTTAATGCAATATTCCCACCAGCCCGATAGTATTGACTGTAAAATACAGAACATAACCTGAGACGGGAAGAAAATTATAAAATAATATATCTTGTAGACATATACAGCACCCATCAGAGCTCACATGGCACTGTGGTTAACTATTCCTTTCCATTCTTGAGCATGGATGTGAAATTGGTTCAGGGTCACAGAATGCAAGCAACTTATTAGTTGTTCATTTAAACTTAAGCTTCTATGATGGTTACTCACATTTCAGCTAGCTGCTAAAGTTACATGCAGAATGGACTGATTAAATGTGCATTTCTAAGGTTTAGCAGTCCATGAAACAAAAGAAAATGTAGAACTCATACATGGTATCTATCACCTTAGAATAAATGAAAAGCACTTTTTATTTAGAGAATTGATGTGACTGCCTGATGAAGTGGGTAGAGTATCAATAACCTGTATTTTGCTGCATATCATCTACAATGTAAAAGCATGGTGCATAATATTGTATTTTATGGTTTTCGATCCGAACACCATACAAATCTAAGCAATTTGTATAAAGAGGTAATTAGAGCATCATCTAACAGGTAGCACTAGTCTAAGAAGCAGACAAGCAAAAAGCTCCCTCATTTATCCTTTGTCTTGAAGTCTATATATAAAAGGTAAAACATATTCTTTTAGTTTTGGATAGAATTCGTAAGCGTTAGATCCTCTGCCAGGAAAGAGTTATCTAAAAAAAAGAGAAAAAAAAAAGAAAGAAAGAAAGCAGAAAAGTGTGACCTGACCTGTCCACAGTAAACGGCCTCCATCCCGACTATATGAAATACAAACAATGGAAAAGAATGGGACTTTAAATGAGGCTTCTTGCTGCAAAAATTAGTGCATGGAGTAAATATATGATAAAACCTTTATTATATCAAAAGCAATTCCGTGGTCTAGAAATGCATGTTAATGTTTTCAAGACATAAACATAACCATATACAAAGGCTGACATATTGGTAAAAATATACCATAAGCACATACACTGTATAAAATGATGATACATAATTATACATATACATAACTTAGTGCATGCTGTATAAAAGCCGAACTGTCTTGGCATCACATGAATAGAAAAACTTGTGAATCACGTTCACTCATTGGGAGTATGGATGCAAAAATGAATTCACTGTAAGTACAGAAAAATCTGATATCTAAATATAATAAACCCTTCATAAAAATGAGGGGGGGGGGGGGGGGGACTTTCTGAACGATTGTTTGATGTTTAGGGCTAATTTTTGATATCATTATTTGTATATACTCGAATTCACCCTTTCAGGGATGACTTCATTAGTCTTACATTTCGGAAGTATCTTCCATGCTGCATGGACCCTTCCCATGGCATGTCCTATCTTTTTGGTCTACGCCTTAGTCCAGACGCCTCAGACAGCCATTAGGTAGATATATATGCATATTTGTACCCTTTCCCCTCCCCTTCTTCACCTCCCCCCCTTTTTTTGTTTCCCCTCCCTTTAGGAATATTACATATATATAATATGTGGACTGTGTATGGATCTATGTATTTTGTACTTTTTATTAAATTTTTTTGGATACAGACTTTGAGTAGATTACACAGCAACTAAGCCTTATTTTTTTGTGATGCATTTCAAAAGGCACATTTATTTAATTGCTAAATAGCTTTGCTGTGGTTTGAAATGGAAGCAAAAATGTGGTACCTTATATACATGAGAAATTATAAAATAACCTTTGTTTTCAATTTAACACTAGTCAGACTAGAAAAAAGGTAAACTCTTTTTTTTGTTTAATTACTTTTTTGCCTATAGACTGTATTTATTTTCCTCTCCTTCGCCCCCCTCTCCCCCCCCCCCCATTTTTTTTTGTTTCCCCTCCCTTTAGGAATATTACATGCAATTAATATGTGGACTGTATATGGATCTGTTTATATGTGTATTTGTATTTTGTACTTTTTTTTTTTTGGATACAGACTTTGAGAAGATTACACAGCGTAGGGGATTAGATTCTGTTTCCCCCTACATATGTGTGTATATATATATATATATATATATATAGTATGTTTCTTCTATCTGTAATTAATCATATTAATATATATGTCTGGAGTTGACTGTTTAATGCCCACAATTCTTTCTCCCCCCCCCCCCCCCCTCTACTATATAACTAGGGTTGGCACTCCATGACATATTATGTTTAAACTATATGAGTGGGTCTTGACTACATATTTATGACTCTAATTCACTCCAATATATACTATAACCTGAAAAGTACCTCCAGTCCCACTTCCATCCAACAATGTATTGACAGTCTGTCCATTGAAAACACAATCAAGAGAAAGGACAAGATTTAGCCTGGGTACAGACTATAGCGAATTTGCAGCGGGGCAAAATACCGCGAATTCGCAGGACATTTGAAAACCCATTGTTTTCAATGGGGTACGTTCACACATGTCTGGTGCATGCGCAATGCGAATTGACACAAACACGCAACCGTCCTTGGTGCGGATCAGGTGCGAATTCAGGCCCATTATCTTCTATGGGCACGCATCTGATTCGCACCTGGCTTGCGTTCTGAACGGAAATTCGCAAGTCATTGTACCACCTCTTTAGGGGAAGTCCACGAACAATTTTTGAAAAAAAAAAAACAGCATGGATTCCCCCTCCAGAGGCATACCAGGCCCTTAGGTCTGGTATGGATTTTAAAGGGAACCCCTACGCCGAAAAAACGGCGTGGGGGTCCCCTCAAAATCCACACCAGACCCTTATCCGAGCACGCAGCCTGGCAGGTCAGGAATGGGGGTAGGGACGACCGAGCCCCCCCCTCCTGAACTGTACCAGGCCGCATGCCCTCAACATGGGGGGGTGGGTGCTTTGGGGAAGGGGGGCGCCCTGCGGCCCCCCACCCCAAAGCACCTTTTCCCCATGTTGATGAGTACAAGGGCCTCTTCCCGACAACCCTGGCCGTTGGTTGTCGGGGTCTGCGGGCGGGGGGCTTATCGGAATTCGGGAGCCCCCTTTAATAAGGAGGCCCCCAGATCCCGGCCCCCCACCCTATGTGAATGAGTATCTGGTACGATGTACCCCTACCCATTCACCTAAGGTGTAAAGTAAAAAAACACAAATTTTTTTCAAAATATTTTATTGCACTGCTCCGGGGGTCTTCTTCCGTCTTGGGCGGTCTTCTCGCCGGACTCCTCTGCTATTTTACCTAGCTCTTTTACCGAGCGGAGAAGCCCGGCTTTCTTCTTCTTCGTCGCCGTCGTCGTCTGGGGGTCTCGATCCGCCTTCGGGGGTTTTTCAGGGTCTCTTCTGTTCTTGCCACTGTCGTCGCGTTCTGTGCCGCCGCCTTCTTCTTCTTCTTCTTCTTCTTAAGATGTTGACTCGTCGCTCTCTCTGGCCAGAATGGCAGAGCCGCGCTGTGTTGGCACTTATATAGGGACAAGGGGGCAGGGTCACATGCTCATGTCACATGGTGACCCCGCCCCCTATGATGTGACAGTCCCGGAGGATGCTGGGACTGTGACATCATATGTGGGTGGGGTCCCCATACTCATTCACATAGGGTGGGGGGCCGGGATCTGGGGGCCCCCTTATTAAAGGGGGCTCTCGGATTCCGATAAGCCCCCGCCCGCAGACCCCGACAACCAACGGCCAGGGTTGTTGGGAAGAGGCCCTTGTCCTCATCAACATGGGGACAAGGTGCTTTGGGGTGGGGGGCCGCAGGGCGCCCCCCCTTCCCCAAAGCACCCACCCCCCCATGTTGAGGGCATGCGGCCTGGTACGGTTCAGGAGGGGGGGGGGGGCGCTCGCTCGTTCCCACACCCTTTCCTGACCTGCCAGGCTGCGTGCTCGGATAAGGGTCTGGTGTGGATTTTGGGGGGACCCCCACGCCGTTTTTTTTCGGCGTAGGGGGTACCCTTAAAATCCATACCAGACCTAAGGGCCTGGTATGCCTCTGGAGGGGGAACCCATGCCGTTTTTTTTTAGAAAAAATTTGGCGTGGATTTCCCCTCAGAAGTAGTAAAATGAGTTGCGAATTCAGCTAGCAACGGCTTCGCACCTAAAACGCGGACAATCCGCAGAACAGCCGGCGCTTCACTGCGCAGTCACGCAGGGCCCTGAAATCGCAACGCACTAGTCTGAACCCAGGCTCAGACTTGATGGACCCTTATGAATGCTTTGAGCAGTTTCAACCTGATATTGTTGTACTTTGAGTTTCACTGTCTGCTTATTATATGCAAACCTAGCAAACGTCTATATCCCAATCTCATCTGGATGTCAGATTTTATTGTTATGAAAGGTCTTCTATCACAAAATCACATCTGGCGGCATAAATCCAACATTGTTTCCTCACTGAAGACCTTTGAAACGTGCAAACGTTTTAAAATATCACTTTCAAATGTCAGCATAGCTGTAACTGATAACTGTTGTCGCTGAATGCTTGTTGCACAGCTCAGAATAATGATAGAGAGGCAACTTTTTAAATTTTGTTTGTCAGAGTAAGGCAGAAGAGAAATAAAATTAAGCTATGCATTACTGAAGTTGTTTTTTGTAAAAATCCAAGTAGCCAAATGACAGATTAAAACAACATTTCCACCTATTTGTACTTATTGTATTTATCAACAATGGAAATATTAAATTAACTGTCTTGTAATTCTAGAAAAAAATAAAATGTTTTAACCACTTCAGCCCCGGAAGATTTGGCTCCTCAATGACCAGGCAATTTTTTTGCGATACGGCACTGCGTTGCTTTAAATGACAATTGCGCGGTCGTACGACGCTGTACCCAAGAATTCCTCAGGCTATGTATTCTTCTACATATAAAAATCGCAATAAGCGTATATTGATTGGTTATAGCGTCTACAAAATAGAGGAAAGATTTATGGCATTTTTATTATTATTTTTTTACTAGTAATGGCAGGGATTAGCGGATTTTTATCAGGACTGCGACATTATGGCGGACAGATCGGACACTTTTGACACATTTTTGGGACCATTCACAATTATACAGCAATTAGTGCTGTAAAAATGTACTGATTACTTTGTAAATGTCACTGGCAGGGGAGGGGTTAACACTAGGGGGCGATCAAGGGGTTAACTGTGTTCCCTAGTGTGTGTTCTAACTGTAGGGGGATGGGAGTGACTGGAGGAAATGACAGATTGTTGTTCCTAGCTACTAGGAACTCACGATCTGCCTCTCCTCTCCTCACAGAACAGGGATTTGTTTGTTTACATACACACGTCCCTGTTCTGGCTCTTGTGCCCGTGACCACGTGTTGCCGGCGATCATTGCGACCACTGGTCACGAGCATCAGCACCCCCAAAATGCAGTGCTTACCCGCTTAAAGGGACCGATGTACAGATATGATGGTTCACGTGATTGTGCCGACCTGCCACAGTATAATGACGGCGGCTGGTTGGCAAGCGGTTAAAGACATTTTCTTGTCCCTTTAAAAGCCATGACCTATTTGGAGAATTTGTGATTTTAGCTCCTGCCTATTGATTTTTCTACCCTATGTCGCATACTCAAACTCTTAAAAAAAAAAAATCAGTTAGTTTGGCAAACAATGAATTATTCCAGCTTCAGACATCAGTTATGTTGAGCAATGTCCTCAACATATGTACCCAGTCATCCAAAAGATTTATCCATTATTCTTTCTGAATTCTACCTCCCTTACAAGCCCAGTCCAAAAGCGACAAAATGTGCTACTTTATTTAAAAAATTAATTATTAATTTCATTTTGTTCCCTGGCACGATCAAATTAGCAAATTAATTAGAATGTTTGTAGCTGTGGCATTCCTGTTGTCACTTCAGTTGTGGTTCTAGCCCAGGGTTATATGTGACCTATATAGTGATTTGAAGTAATTAGTAGCTGAAAAGATTACATTTATTCAAAGTCATAATCATTTTCTTTTCCTAGATTTATAGCCACATCCCAGCATCTTCCGCTTTGAATTATAGTTACATGGCCTTATTTTAAGTTCAGAAAACAGCAACTAAGTAATTCTTACAATCAACAAATAATATCATTGTGTTTAAAGGGGTTGTAAAGGTTCATGTTTTTTCACCTTAATGCATCCTATGCATTAAGGTGAAAACATCTTACGCTCACTGGCCCCCCAGCCCCTCCGTTTTACTTACCTGAGCCATGGAAAGTCCTGCGTCGCGAACACGCTCTTCCTTTGCTCGGTCTTCTCGGCTCTTCATTGGATAGATTAATAGCAGCACAGCCATTGGCTCGCGCTGCTGTCAATCAACTCCAATTATGCAAGGGCCAGGGCCTGTAGTCGGCGGACATGGACGCCGAATACAGGTCTCGGGAGTGCGCCCGCAAGGTAACCCCCTTGGGAGAGCGCTTCCCAGAGGGGGTTATCAGAAGCGGGGAGGAGCTGAGACAGTCGCCAAGGGACCCCAGAAGACGAGGATCGGGGCCACTGTGTGCAAAACGAGCTGCACAGTGGAGGTAAGTATGACATGTTTGTTATTTAAAAAAAAAAAATATTCAAACCTTTAGTGTCACTTTAATGTTGACTATTATGAAAAAAAAAAATCAGTTTTCAGGGCAGTCAATTTATAAGGTACTTGTATCATTGCTAAACTGCTGCCATAGTGCATATCTCTAAGGATATACATGCCTCCTGCATGTATCCTTACCTGTAATATATCTCCCCTTTTTCTGTTTGTCTGTTGTCCAGGTCTCAGTGAGCGGAGACGTGACGTCTGTAGACTCCCTGCTCACCTCTACACTCCCCTTGGCAACATATATTTTCTCCTGTGTATTTCTTACACTGAACTTCTGCTGGTCTTGTGGATTATGCCTCATGATCACTAACATCCAGTCAAAACCAAGGAAAGGCACCACATGACTTCAACATGCCCAATCATGCTGAGGTGTGGAGCAGCCAATTCTGGGAGAGCTGGAGATAAAAAGGAGGGGGGATGTGAAGTACACAGAATGCCTCTCTCATGTTAGTGCATGAGATAAGGAAATCATCTGTCAGTCACAGCAAGGGGGAAGAAATGGACACCTATTTTTTATCTTACTGAAAAAAAGATTGCTCAGAGCTGGATTAACTCTTCCTGGCAAGACCTTAATTGCATAACTTATGTGCTGCCGTTGCTTGCCCTATGTATAAGCATCAGCAAACTGCAGCGTATTATCATTAACTATAGTTCCCTTACTGGATTTATGCAGAACCAAGATACTTCACTGTACTACAGAGTCTGAAAAGTAGAATCTGAGGTTGTTCTGACAAGCAAACTCATTCCTACCTCCAGACCTTTCCTATTGGGTAGGGAGGCTTCCCAGCATAGTGATGAGCAAATAGGGAAGTTGGGGCTTAATGGAAAATTCTGACAATACCTGGAAATATTAAAGTTTTGTCAAAATTGACCAGCATTGGTCATGACAGAGGCATGCTGCAGGTATGTTCACCTCCAGGACCATACCAGCAGCATGTCCCGCCACTACCTCTTATGACAGAGTCTCTTAAAAGCCTACAACTGTCATGTAAGAGTATTATAAGGCCCATTTGGCAAAAAAAAAAAATGTTTTACCTTGATAAGAGAAAGCAGAAAATCCAGAGCAAACCCCTCAAACATAGATGCTCCATAAGAGCTCCATAAGAGCATACATATTCCTTGAAGGCTGAGTCTAGGGTGGGGACTGAATTTGAGGGCCCCTGCTAATGCAAGACAGCAAAGCCAACTGATGTGCTGACCTGGGACCACTACTTAGAGTGTAAGGGGTCCATTATAACCATTCCTGATGACCTGCAAGAAGAATGTGCTATTGTTATGTTTTCTTTTATCGTGTATATTATGAAAACCAATTCACCAGAAAAAATAAAATAATGCTACATGAAATTTTCATTCAGTGTTATTTATCTGCAGTGTGTTTTACACAATTTAAATGTGTATTATATTTATTGCTGTACCTATAGAATAACTGAAAATGGCCTCAAAGAGGCAGCAAGCAGGATATTGTTTCATGCACTGAACCTTTACCACACCAAAAAATGGTCTAAAGCTGGTCATTGACTTGGTGACCACCCATAGGAAAAATGCATAGAGTTAATTGTATTTGACCTTGGGCGCTTATGTTAATGGAGTGGCAAGGAGTAAAGAGCAAATTCCAATACTTGCTTGATGGAACAATAGCAATCACAATAGGTCTGATTGATAGGTACCAGTCACTGACATTGTCTTTGTGTGTATACACAAACATGAGATTGGCCTCATCCAAGGATAACAGAATATTCTGTCTGAATTGACTATTATCCCATGTCCATGGGTACTATAAGACATACTGAGGAAGAGGAGTGACCACAGAGGAAGAACTATATGTGTCAGGTACACATAAAAAAGGGACAACATGCAGATTTATCTGAAACAGGAATAGGGACACTATATAACCAAATGTATTGTGATACCTGCATTTAAACGCTAATGAACTTTAATGCCATCCCAGTCTTAGTCCATAGGGTTCAATATTAAGTTGGCCCACCCTTTGCAGCTATAACAGCTTCAACTCTTCTGGGAAGGCTGTCTACAAGGTTTAGGAGTGTGTCTATGGGAATGTTTGACCATTCTTCCAGAAGCGCATTTGTGAGGTCAGGCACTGATGTGGACGAGAAGACCTGGCTCACAGTCTCTGCTCTAATTCATCCACTGGTGAGCAGTCATTTTGGAATAGGAAGGGATCATCCCCAAACTGTTCCAACAAAGTTGGGAGCATGAAATTGTCCAAAATGTCTTGGTATGCTGATGCCCTAAGAGTTCCCTTCACTGGCACTAAGGGGCAAAGCCCAACCCCTGAAAAACAACCCCACACCATAATCACCCCTACTCTAAATGATTTGGACCAGTGCACAAAGCTTGGTCCATAAAGACATGGATGAGCGAGTTTGGGTTGAAGGAACTTAACTGGCCTGCATAGAGTCCTGACCTCAACCCGATAAAACACCTTTGGGATGAATTAGTGCAGAGACTGCGAACCAAGTCTTCTTTTCCACATCAGTGCCTGACCTTACAAATGCGCTTCTGGTAGAATGGTCAAACATTCCCATAGACACACTCCTAAACCTTGTGGACAGCCTTCCCAGAAGAGTTGAAGCTGTTATAGCTGCAAAGGGTGGGCCAACTCAATATTGAACCATATGGACTAAGACTGGGATGCCATTAACCACTTCCCGACCGCCCCATGTACATATACGTCGGCAGAATGGCACGTACAGGCAGAATCACGTACCTGTACGTGCCATTCTTCAGGCGCGTGGGGGGTCCGATCGGACCCCCCCCCGGCCGGCGGGGACGGTCGGGATCGCTTCAGGAGCGATCCGGGATGAGGGGACGGCCAGTGGTTTCTGGCCACCCCCTCGCGATCGCTCCTGGCGAATCAGATGCTTCCTCTGTCTGTGTCAATCAAAACACAGGCAGAGGAAGTGATGTCACGCTCGGTGCGCCGGTCTATGTGACCGGAACGCCGAGGAGACAACATGTACAGGTTAGTGCACCAACAGTACACTGACACCAGTACACATAGGCACACAAAACACCCCCCTGTCACCCCCAGATCACCCCCCAGATCACCCCCTCCCCCCCCCAGTCACAGTGTCACTAATTGCAGTGATCATTTTTTTTACTGATCACTGCATTTAGTGTCAGTGTGACTGTAATAACTGTCAGTGCAGTTAGTTTTAGGTCCAAGGTAGCCCCTACCCCCCCCCCTAATAAAGGTTTAACCCCTTGATTGCCCCCCAGGTAACCCTTTCACCCCCTTTTGCCAGTGTCACTAAGCGATCGTTTTTTCTGATCGCTGTATTAGTGTCACTGCTGTCGCTAGGTAACCATTTTTTTTTTTTTTTAGGTAACCGCCATGTTTATATAGGTTCATAAATAGGTTTATAGGTCAGGTACCCCCATATTACAACCTAAATAAAGGTTTTAACCCCTTGATTGCCCCTAGAGTTAACCCTTTCACCAGTGATCACTGTATAACTGTCACTGGTGACGCTGGTTAGCCAGTTAGTTATTTCGTTATTTAGGTTCCCCGTCAGGTTTTTATATAGTGTCAGGTACCCCCATATATTACCTAATAAAGGTTTTAACCCCCTGATTGCCCCTAGTTAACCCTTTCACCCCCTTTTGCCAGTGTCACTAAGCGATCGTTTTTCTGATCGCTGCATTAGTGTCGCTAGGTAACCATTTTTTTTTTTTTAGGTAACCGCCATGTTTATATAGGTTCATAAATAGGTTTATAGGTCAGGTACCCCCATATTACAACCTAAATAAAGGTTTTAACCCCCTGATTGCCCCTAGAGTTAACCCTTTCACCAGTGATCACTGTATAACTGTCACTGGTGACGCTGGTTAGCCAGTTAGTTATTTCGTTATTTAGGTTCCCCGTCAGGTTTTTATATAGCGTCAGGTACCCCCATATATTACCTAATAAAGGTTTTAACCCCTGATTGCCCCTAGTTAACCCTTTCACCCCCTTTTGCCAGTGTCACTAAGCGATCGTTTTTCTGATCGCTGCATTAGTGTCGCTAGGTAACCAGTTTTTTTTTGTATTACTGTTACGGGTGACGCTGGTTAGTTAGCTTGTTTTTTATACTGTCAGGGCACCCGCCATTTATTACCCAATAACGGTTTAACCCCCTGATCGCCCGGCGGGTGATATCAATTAGGTTTTAGGGTCAAATAAGGTCTGCGTCGCCCCAGGTTAGTGCCAGTACCGCAAACACCCACGCGCAAAGCATACACCTCCCTTAGTGGCACAGTATCTGAACAGATCAATATCTGATCTGATCAGATCTATACTAGCGTCCCAGCAGTTTAGGGTTCCAAAAAAAACCGCATTGTTAGCGGGATCAGCCCAGATACCTGCTAGCACCTGCGTTTTCCCCCCTCCGCCCAGCCCAGCCCACCCAAGTGCAGTATCGATCGATCACTGTCACTTACAAAACACTAAGCACACATAACTGCAGCGTTCGCAGAGTCAGGCCTGATCCCTGCGATCGCTAACATTTTTTTTGTGGTAGCGTTTTGATTCAGTCGCTTCAGTCAGGAGCTTTTTTACCTGTGAATCTCAAAAAAATAAAAAAAAATAAAATAGTTGTCGTTTTATTGTTCTCTCTCTCACTCTATTCTCTCTCTATTGTTGCTCTTTTTTTACTCCATTCTATTCTGCAATGTTTTATTATGTTTTATCATGTTTTATCATGCTTGCTTTTCAGGTATGTAATTTTGTTTACTGTGTTTTAGTGTTAAGCATTTTTTTGTTTTCAGGTGCGCCATTCAGTTGCAACGCGGATTTATTTATCTTGACAGCAACAGCGTTTGCTCCCACGATACATAAAGCCGCGACTCCAACGCTGTAGGAGGTGATTTCACCACCACAGTTAAAAAAAAGAGCATATATGCCGAAGCATGGGGGCAGCAGGGGGGGGGAGGAGCGATTGGCTCCTAATGCCACGTACATACGGTCGAAATTCCGACCGTGTGTACACGGCATAACTTTTGCGGGAGGATGCCCCCATGCATCGGCATATATAAATGGTGCATGTATGCCCATCATTAGAAGTGGGTGGATGAAGGGAGGTATTCTAATGGTGGGCATACCCACCAATCAATCTCTTTTTTTCGTTCAGCCAAGAGGCTGCATGAAAAAAAAAAGATTACAATATATGTCCAGTATGTTGCTGGACTTTGAATGGTTATACCAGAATGATGCCTGCAGGTTTAGGTATCATCTTGGTATCATTCTTTTCAGCCAGTGATCGGCTTTCATGTAAAAGCAATTCTAGCGGGTAATTAGCCTCTAGACTGCTTTTACAAGCAGTGGGAGGGAATGTCCCCCCTCCCGGATATAAACCGCGCCATTGGGAAATTGGGAAAGCATTTTATCACACCAATCTTGGTGTGGTCAGATGCTTTGAGGGCAGAGGAAAGATCTAGGGTCTAATAGACCCCAATTTTTTCAAAAAAAGAGTACCTGTCACTGCCTATTGCTATCATAGGGGATATTTACATTCCCTGAGATAACAATAAAAATCATAACAAAGAAAAAAAATGGAAGGAACAGTTTAAAAATAAAATAAAAAAGCTAAATAAATAAAAAAAAAACCAAAAAAAAAAAAAAAAAGCACCCCTGCCCCCCCTTCTCTTGCGCAAAGGCGTACACAAGCGTTGGTCTGGCGTCATATGTAAACAGCAATTGCACCATGCATGTGAGGTATCACCGCGAAGGTCAGATCGAGGGCAGTAATTTTAGCAGTAGACCTCCTCCGTGAATCTAATGTGGTATCATGTAAAGGCTTTTAAAGGCTTTTAAAAATGTATGTAGTTTGTCGCCACTGCGTGTTTGTGCGCAATTTTAAAGCATGTCGTGTTTGGTATCCATGTACTCGGCCTAAGATCATATTTTTTATTTCATCAAAAATTTGAGCAATATAGTGTGTTTTAGTGCATTAAAATAAAAAAAAAGTGTATTTTTTCCACAAAAAATGCGTTTGAAAAATCGCTGCGCAAATACTGTGTGGAAAAAAAAAAAATGCAACACCCACCATTTTAATCTGTAGGGCCTTTGCTTTAACATTATATATAGTGTTTGGGGGTTCAACGTAATTTTCTTGCAAAAAAAAAATATGTTTTCATGTAAACAAAAAGTGTCAGAAAGGGCTTTGTCTACAAGTGGTTAGAAGAGTGGGTGACGTGTGACATAGGCTTCTAAATGTTGTGCATAAAATGCCAGGACAGTTCAAACCCCCCCCAAATGACCCCATTTTGGAAAGTAGACACCCCAAGCTATTTGATGAGAGCAATGTTGAGCCCATTAAATATTTTTTTTTTTTGTCCCAAGAGATTGAATAATGAAAAAAAAAAAAAAAAATATATTTTTTTTTACAAAAAGTTGTCACTAAATGATATATTGCTCAAACATGTCATGGGCATATGTGGAAATACACCCCAAAATACATTCTGTTGCTTCTCCTGAGTACGGGGATACCACATGTGTGGGACTTTTTGGGAGCCTAGCTGCGTACGGAACCCCAAAAACCAATCACCGCCTTCAGGCTTTCTAAGGGTGTAATTTTTTTATTTCACTTCTCACTGCCAATCACAGTTTCGGAGGCCATGGAATGCCCAGATGGCATAAAACCCCCCAAAATGACCCCATTTTGGAAAGTAGACACCCCAAGCTATTTGCTGAGAGGTATGGTGAGTATTTTGCAGATCTCGCTTTTTGTCACAAAGTTTTGAAAATTGAAAAAAAGAAAAAAAAATGTTTTTTTCTTTACTTTCTTCATTTTCAAAAACAAATGAGAGCTGTAAAATACTCACCATGCCTCTCAACAAATAGCTTGGGGTGTCTACTTTCCAAAATGGGGTCATTTGGGGGGGTTTTGTGCTATTTTGGCATTTTATGGCCTTCGAAACGGTGATAGGTAGTGAGGAGTGAAATCAAAAATTTGCACCCTTAGAAATCCTGAAGGCGGTGCTTGGGTTTCGGGGCCCCCGTACGTGGCTAGGCTCCCAAAAAGTCCCACACATGTGGTATCCCCATACTCAGGAGAAGCAGCAAAATGTATTTTGGGGTGCAATTCCACATATAACTATGGCATGTGTGAGCAATATATATTTAGTGACAACTTTTTGAAAAAAAAAAAATCTTTTTTATTTTTGTCTTTATTCAATCACTTGGGACTAAAAAAAAAAATATTCAATGGGCTCAACATGCCTCTCAGCAAATAGCTTGGGGTGTCTACTTTCCAAAATGGGGTCATTTGGGGGGGTTTTGTACTTCTCTGCCATTTTAGCACCTCAAGAAATGAAATAGGCAGTCATAAATTAAAAGCGGTGTAAATTCCAGAAAATGTACTCTAGTTTGTAGACGCTATAACTTTTGCGCAAACCAATAAATATACGCTTATTGGCATTTTTTTTACTAAAGACATGTGGCTGAATACATTTTGGCCCAAATGTTTGACTAAAATTGAGTTTATTAGATTTTTTTTATAACAAAAAGTAGAAAATCTCTTTTTTTTTTCAAAATTTTCGCTCTTTTTCCGTTTATATCGCAAAAAAATAAAAATCACAGAGGCAATCAAATACCATCAAAAGAAAGCTCTATTTGTGGGAAGAAAAGGACGCAAATTTCGTTTGGTTACAAAATTGCATGACCGCGCAATTACCAGTTAAAGTAGTGCAGTGCGAAATTGAAAAAAGACCTCTGGTCCTTTGGCTGCCAAATGGTCCGGGGCTGAAGTGGTTAAAGTGTGTGTAAAGGCAGGTGTCCCAAGACTTTTGGTAATATAGTGTATGTATCTGATAGATAACCATATTTGCACACTTTGTATAAATAACTGATATTTAGTGATACAAGGGCACTGTGCATTTGTGCTGAGTAGCTGGAGATATAGAGGCAGAAATGGATTATTAGGGACATTGTGTGTCTTCATTTTATACATGAATAATGCTCAATATTTTTTTTCAGGATGCACATTATTGTTGGCTCATGATTCAGGCGTAAACGTTCTATTCTATAATTTTAATAAACAATTATCTCTCTTAAAAAAGACAGGGAGACAGAAGCATACACACAATTGCTATTCTTAGTTAAAGAGTAGCAATTAAATCTGGATTAGCACTAAGAAGACTGTGAAGATGAGGATTAACCAAGCAGTCGTGCGCTGATGTGTAATTGAGACTTGCATATTAATTGAAACATTATTTTATCTTTGCATTATTTGTCACATTAGAGCTGCAGTATTATTTTGAGATAGGCAAATCTGAGCAGGTCACCAAGTGAGAGTTCACTTGGAAGCCACCGTTTGGCTTACCAGTAAACCCAGATTCATTTAGTAACTGGTAAAGAGGTAAAAGTACTTCACATTCCAGCTTCCCAAATAAGTTCAAAGGTCACCTCATCTATGATGATTACACTATCAGATCCCAAAGTTTTTAGAGATGTTTGACTGAGTGACTTTACCTGGGGCAGCAGTTAACCACTTACCGATACATAAACTCCGCTGTTGCAATTCTGACCTTCATGAAATATTTAATAAACTTGCTGCCATGCCCTGGACAGGAATGTAACAGAGGTTTAAAATTCAGTAGCCATCCACAGGGGCAAAAGGTTCTTTAATTAGAGCATTCAGAGATTCGTCATCGTCGCATGCGCTCTGAAGGAACGGCCGCCTGTGCCGTTTCTTCAGGACCCTGTGCTGTGACCGGCAGCTCCCACGCCCGCGCGCATGCTGTGATTGGTCAGAGCCCACAAACCCAGAAGAAACACCGGGGGAAGATGTATTGTGTGAATGCCGCTGCAGGTAAGTACTAGCTCATTATGCCTTTCTCTTACAGGTTTTTTTTTTTTTTCTCAGGTTTTCAACCTCCTTAGGCAACAGTAAAAAAAAAAGGGATTACATGTGAAAAATACTTAGAGGTGTATCCCTAAAAAAAAAAAAAAATGTAAAGTCAGCAGGTATAAATACTGCAGCTGCTGACTTTCAATAATCGGACAATTACCTGTTCCAGGGTCCAGCGATGCGGGGGGTCGAGAGCTCCATTCGCCCCCCGATCTACCGTGATTGGCCGCACAGTCATCTGGGACACGTGACAGGTCTCAGATGACTGGGGAGCCCTTCCTGCGCCAAGGGGAAGTGATGTCACCAGCCCAGGCACCGAATGAGGCAGACTACGAGGGACCCCCTAGCAACAGGCATTTAGAGGTATGTAAAAAAATAAATAATTCCAATTATTTATTTTTTTTTTCTTTTTAGGAATTTTAAGCATTTGTATTTTTTAAGGGGAAACACCACTTTAAGTAAAGTTCTCCTTGTCTTTGGTTCCATGCAGATTCCAGTTTGCATGAAAAGTCCAATCTGATTTATCAGACTCTCTCAGTATCCTTAGTAACTTCATTGTTAATTGAGAGCTCAGAGCTACAAATGCAGCCATATTTTCTGGTCCCTGGAGATGCCGTTTACAGCAGTCTTTTTCAACCAGGGTGCCTAGGCAACCCGGGGTGTCTTCTGGGTTCTTCAGGGGTGTCTTGGCAAATGCCTAAAAATTACCCCAAAACTGTGTGCCAATTAGCAGGTGGATCAAGATGGCTTTTTATTACACAATGCCATGGGTTTTCATTGTGCAACATTACAAACTTGGGCATTGGGCAGGCCAGCCCAACAAGGAAGTTCTTGTTGCACAATGGTATCTAAGAGAACCCCTCTAAGATTTTATTTACAGTAAGGATTGTTGATCTGTAATTTCATTGTGGCCTGTTTAGACTATTTATCCTACTGACTATACACGCTATCTGACACATAGAATTAGGCACCATAATAACACTGCAGATACAGATAAATCATTAAGAATTTTGAATGGGAGACTCAAACAAAGCTTACTGTGTAAAAACTGGCAATATAAATGATAATACCCATAGAAGTTTCTGAATTATATCTTGTAGGACATACCAAAGGTATATTAACATTTAATATGAGAACAGCAAAGGACAAATGAAGCATCTTAATTGCCTGATCAATATTTCATAAGCCAATAAAACCTTTTACTGTAATATTACAATATGTGGCTCTAAGATGCGCTAAATTGCATTATTACAAGTCGTAACTTTAAATTTATTTTAAAGTCTGTACTGACTTTTTATTTAATGGTGTATAATATGAAAATCAAGTCTTGCTTTCTGGTTAATAAATTGAGGAAACTGAAAGGATTGAATGGGCTGTTTAACCACTTCAGCCCCGGACCAATTGGCAGCCAAAGGACCAGGCCCGATTCGGCACTGCGTCGCTTTAACTGACGATTGCGCGGTCGTGCGACGTGGCTCCAAAACAAAATTGGCGTCCTTTTTTTCCCACAAATAGAGCTTTCTTTTGGTGGTATTTGATCGCCCCTGCAGTTTTTATTTTTTGCGCTATAAACAAAAATAGAGCGACAATTTTGAAAACAATGCAATATTTTTTGCTTTTTGCTATAATAAATATCCCCAAAAATCAAAAATCAGGCAGAGTAGGAAGCGCAGGGAGAGGTTTGTTTACACATACCTCTCCCCGTTCTTCAGCTCCGTAACCCGATCGCGGGACACCAGTGGCGATCGGGTCCGCTGGTCACGCCTGTAGCCAATTACAGCTCAGGGGCTTTAGTACACGCCCCCCCCTATAAAAGGCCGCCACGCCGTCTGCGCCGGTCACATGCTGTTCCGGCGTAGATAGAGCAGGATAGATCTGTGACACTCTGCTGGATTTAGTTAGTTAGAGAGATTTACTTAGAGAGATTGAGTTAGATAGATTCATTTACAAAGATTGATTTAGAAAGAGGGGCTTGTAGTGTGTTCGTGGCAGGCAGGCAGAGCTCCTATATTTTGTTCCCAGAAGCACCTATAGGACTTGTAGTGTGTTCGTGGCAGGCAGGCAGAGCTCCTATATTTTGTTCCCAGAAGCACCTATAGGACTTGTAGTGTGTTCCTGGCAGGCAGGCAGGCAGAGCTCCTATATTTTGTTCCCAGAAGCACCTATAGGACTTGTAGTGTGTTCCTGGCAGGCAGGCAGAGCTCCTATATTTTGTTCCCAGAAGCACCTATAGGACTTGTAGTGTGTTCCTGGCAGGCAGGCAGAGCTCCTATATTTTGTTCCCAGGAGCACCTATAGGACTTGTAGTGTGTTCCTGGCAGGCAGGCAGAGCTCCTATATTTTCTTCCCAGAAGCACCTATAGGACTTGAAGTGTGTTAGTCCCATCACACAGAGATCATATATGTTGTTCCCAGAAGCACCTATAGGACTTGAAGTGTGTTAGTCCCATCACACAGACCTATATTTTCTTCCCAGAAGCACCTATAGGACTTGAAGTGTGTTAGTCCCATCACACAGAGATCATATATTTTGTTCCCAGAAGCACCTATAGGACTTGAAGTGTGTTAGTCCCATCACACAGAGATCATATATTTTCTTCCCAGAAGCACCTATAGGACTTGAAGTGTGTTAGTCCCATCACACAGAGATCATATATTTTGTTCCCAGAAGCACCTATAGGACTTGAAGTGTGTTAGTCCCATCACACAGACCTATATTTTCTTCCCAGAAGCACCTATAGGACTTGAAGTGTGTTAGTCCCATCACACAGAGATCATATATTTTGTTCCCAGAAGCACCTATAGGACTTGAAGTGTGTTAGTCCCATCACACAGAGATCATATATTTTGTTCCCAGAAGCACCTATAGGACTTGAAGTGTGTTAGTCCCATCACACAGACCTATATTTTCTTCCCAGAAGCACCTATAGGACTTGAAGTGTGTTAGTCCCATCACACAGAGATCATATATTTTGTTCCCAGAAGCACCTATAGGACTTGAAGTGTGTTAGTCCCATCACACAGAGATCATATATTTTCTTCCCAGAAGCACCCATAGGACTTGAAGTGTGTTAGTCCCATCACACAGAGATCATATATTTTGTTCCCAGAAGCACCTATAGGACTTGAAGTGTGTTAGTCCCATCACACAGACCTATATTTTCTTCCCAGAAGCACCTATAGGACTTGAAGTGTGTTAGTCCCATCACACAGAGATCATATATTTTGTTCCCAGAAGCACCTATAGGACTTGAAGTGTGTTAGTCCCATCACACAGAGATCATATATTTTCTTCCCAGAAGTACCTATAGGACTTGAAGTGTGTTAGTCCCATCACACAGAGATCATATATTTTGTTCCCAGAAGCACCTATAGGACTTGAAGTGTGTTAGTCCCATCACACAGAGATCATATATTTTCTTCCCAGAAGCACCTATAGGACTTGAAGTGTGTTAGTCCCATCACACAGAGATCATATATTTTGTTCCCAGAAGCACCTATAGGACTTGAAGTGTGTTAGTCCCATCACACAGACCTATATTTTCTTCCCAGAAGCACCTATAGGACTTGAAGTGTGTTAGTCCCATCACACAGAGATCATATATTTTCTTCCCAGAAGCACCTATAGGACTTGAAGTGTGTTAGTCCCATCACACAGAGATCATATATTTTGTTCCCAGAAGCACCTATAGGACTTGAAGTGTGTTAGTCCCATCACACAGACCTATATTTTCTTCCCAGAAGCACCTATAGGACTTGAAGTGTGTTAGTCCCATCACACAGAGATCATATATTTTGTTCCCAGAAGCACCTATAGGACTTGAAGTGTGTTAGTCCCATCACACAGAGATCATATATTTTGTTCCCAGAAGCACCTATAGGACTTGAAGTGTGTTAGTCCCATCACACAGAGATCATATATTTTCTTCCCAGAAGCACCTATAGGACTTGAAGTGTGTTAGTCCCATCACACAGAGATCATATATTTTGTTCCCAGAAGCACCTATAGGACTTGAAGTGTGTTAGTCCCATCACACAGACCTATATTTTCTTCCCAGAAGCACCTATAGGACTTGAAGTGTGTTAGTCCCATCACACAGAGATCATATATTTTGTTCCCAGAAGCACCTATAGGACTTGAAGTGTGTTAGTCCCATCACACAGACCTATATTTTCTTCCCAGAAGCACCTATAGGACTTGAAGTGTGTTAGTCCCATCACACAGAGATCATATATTTTGTTCCCAGAAGCACCTATAGGACTTGAAGTGTGTTAGTCCCATCACACAGAGATCATATATTTTGTTCCCAGAAGCACCTATAGGACTTGAAGTGTGTTAGTCCCATCACACAGAGATCATATATTTTGTTCCCAGAAGCACCTATAGGACTTGAAGTGTGTTAGTCCCATCACACAGACCTATATTTTCTTCCCAGAAGCACCTATAGGACTTGAAGTGTGTTAGTCCCATCACACAGAGATCATATATTTTGTTCCCAGAAGCAACTATAGGACTTGAAGTGTGTTAGTCCCATCACACAGAGATCATATATTTTGTTCCCAGAAGCACCTATAGGACTTGAAGTGTGTTAGTCCCATCACACAGACCTATATTTTCTTCCCAGAAGCACCTATAGGACTTGAAGTGTGTTAGTCCCATCACACAGAGATCATATATTTTGTTCCCAGAAGCACCTATAGGACTTGAAGTGTGTTAGTCCCATCACACAGAGATCATATATTTTCTTCCCAGAAGCGCCCATAGGACTTGAAGTGTGTTAGTCCCATCACACAGAGATCATATATTTTGTTCCCAGAAGCACCTATAGGACTTGAAGTGTGTTAGTCCTATCACACAGACCTATATTTTCTTCCCAGAAGCACCTATAGGACTTGAAGTGTGTTAGTCCCATCACACAGAGATCATATATTTTGTTCCCAGAAGCACCTATAGGACTTGAAGTGTGTTAGTCCCATCACACAGAGATCATATATTTTCTTCCCAGAAGTACCTATAGGACTTGAAGTGTGTTAGTCCCATCACACAGAGATCATATATTTTGTTCCCAGAAGCACCTATAGGACTTGAAGTGTGTTAGTCCCATCACACAGAGATCATATATTTTCTTCCCAGAAGCACCTATAGGACTTGAAGTGTGTTAGTCCCATCACACAGAGATCATATATTTTGTTCCCAGAAGCACCTATAGGACTTGAAGTGTGTTAGTCCCATCACACAGACCTATATTTTCTTCCCAGAAGCACCTATAGGACTTGAAGTGTGTTAGTCCCATCACACAGAGATCATATATTTTCTTCCCAGAAGCACCTATAGGACTTGAAGTGTGTTAGTCCCATCACACAGAGATCATATATTTTGTTCCCAGAAGCACCTATAGGACTTGAAGTGTGTTAGTCCCATCACACAGACCTATATTTTCTTCCCAGAAGCACCTATAGGACTTGAAGTGTGTTAGTCCCATCACACAGAGATCATATATTTTGTTCCCAGAAGCACCTATAGGACTTGAAGTGTGTTAGTCCCATCACACAGAGATCATATATTTTGTTCCCAGAAGCACCTATAGGACTTGAAGTGTGTTAGTCCCATCACACAGAGATCATATATTTTCTTCCCAGAAGCACCTATAGGACTTGAAGTGTGTTAGTCCCATCACACAGAGATCATATATTTTGTTCCCAGAAGCACCTATAGGACTTGAAGTGTGTTAGTCCCATCACACAGACCTATATTTTCTTCCCAGAAGCACCTATAGGACTTGAAGTGTGTTAGTCCCATCACACAGAGATCATATATTTTGTTCCCAGAAGCACCTATAGGACTTGAAGTGTGTTAGTCCCATCACACAGACCTATATTTTCTTCCCAGAAGCACCTATAGGACTTGAAGTGTGTTAGTCCCATCACACAGAGATCATATATTTTGTTCCCAGAAGCACCTATAGGACTTGAAGTGTGTTAGTCCCATCACACAGAGATCATATATTTTGTTCCCAGAAGCACCTATAGGACTTGAAATGTGTTAGTCCCATCACACAGAGATCATATATTTTGTTCCCAGAAGCACCTATAGGACTTGAAGTGTGTTAGTCCCATCACACAGACCTATATTTTCTTCCCAGAAGCACCCATAGGACTTGAAGTGTGTTAGTCCCATCACACAGAGATCCTATATTTTGTTCCCAGAAGCACCTATAGGACTTGAAGTGTGTTAGTCCCATCACACAGACCTATATTTTCTTCCCAGAAGCACCCATAGGACTTGAAGTGTGTTAGTCCCATCACACAGAGATCCTATATTTTGTTCCCAGAAGCACCTATAGGACTTGAAGTGTGTTAGTCCCATCACACAGACCTATATTTTTCTTCCCAGAAGCACCTATAGGACTTCTAGTGTGTTAGTGGCATCACACAGAGCTCCTCTATTTTCTTCTCAGCAGCACCCACAGGACTTCTAGTGTGTTAGTGGCATCACACAGAGCTCCTCTATTTTCTTTGCAGAAGCACCCACAGGACTTCTAGTGTGTTAGTGGCATCACACACAGCTCCTCTATTTTCTTTGCAGAAGCACCCATAGGACTTCTAGTGTGTTAGTGGCATCACACAGAGCTCCTATATTTTCTTCTCAGCAGCACCCACAGGACTTCTAGTGTGTTAGTGGCATCACACAGAGCTCCTCTATTTTCTTTGCAGAAGCACCCATAGGACTTCTAGTGTGTTAGTGGCATCACACAGAGCTCCTATATTTTCTTCTCAGCAGCACCCACAGGACTTCTAGTGTGTTAGTGGCATCACACAGAGCTCCTCTATTTTCTTTGCAGAAGCACCCACAGGACTTCTAGTGTGTTAGTGGCATCACACAGAGCTCCTCTATTTTCTTTGCAGAAGCACCCATAGGACTTCTAGTGTGTTAGTGGCATCACACAGAGCTCCTATATTTTCTTCTCAGCAGCACCCACAGGACTTCTAGTGTGTTAGTGGCATCACACAGAGCTCCTCTATTTTCTTTGCAGAAGCACCCATAGGACTTCTAGTGTGTTAGTGGCATCACACAGAGCTCCTCTATTTTCTTTGCAGAAGCACCCACAGGACTTCTAGTGTGTTAGTGGCATCACACAGAGCTCCTCTATTTTCTTTGCAGAAGCACCCATAGGACTTCTAGTGTGTTAGTGGCATCACACAGAGCTCCTATATTTTCTTCTCAGCAGCACCCATAGGACTTCTAGTGTGTTAGTGGCATCACACAGAGCTCCTCTATTTTCTTTGCAGAAGCACCCATAGGACTTCTAGTGTGTTAGTGGCATCACACAGAGCTCCTATATTTTCTTCTCAGCAGCACCCACAGGACTTCTAGTGTGTTAGTGGCATCACACAGAGCTCCTCTATTTTCTTTGCAGAAGCACCCATAGGACTTCTAGTGTGTTAGTGGCATCACACAGAGCTCCTATATATTCTTCTCAGCAGCACCCACAGGACTACCGACTACAATGGCTGGAAGACCGCCAAGGGGAGGCAGAGCGTGCAGAGCCAAGAACACAGGGCAGGCAGGCTCTGTTTCTTGTGGACGTGGCCGTGGCCGTAGACGTGGTCGTGCATCGTCATCAGCACGTGGCCATGGGACACGCGCGTCTTTGTTTTCGGCAGCTGGACATGTGGAGCCGCATCATGCTGAAGGCTTGGTAGAATGGATGACCAAGCCCTCCTCATCCTCCTCATCCTCTCTCACCCAGGCTCAGGGTACTGGCAGAGCATCATCAGCCACCCCTTCCCTAGACCCACCATGTCCTCCTGAGGAGTCCCCCGAACTCTTTGAGCACAGTGTTGGGTACATGCTCCAGGAGGATGCCCAACGATTCGAAGGCTCGGATGATGATACCCAGCTTGAGGAATCTGGCAGTACTGTTCCACCAGCTGCAGCTTACTGCCAGGTTTGCTCTAGTGGTGAAGAGGGAGGGGATGATGAGGTCACTGACTCCACGTGGGTGCCTGAAGGGAGAGAGGATGAGGAGGAGGACGAGGAGGAGGAGGATGCGGCGTCACATGTCCAACGAGGCAGGATGCCCCCTGGAGGCCAGGTAGAGGCCAGCACAGCAACTGTACAACACCGCAGAGCTCCGCCTGTGCAGGGCGCTGCCTCTGCACGTTATCAGAAAAGTTCTTTGGTGTGGGCCTTTTTTGAGACGAGTGCATCAGATCGCACCACTGCTATTTGCAATATTTGTCTCAAGCGTATCTCGCGTGGCCAAAACATCAGCCGCTTGGGCACCACAAGCATGACCAGACATATGGCGACCTGCCATGCAGCTCGTTGGCAGGCACACATAAAAGACCCACACCAAAGAACTAAGCGGACCTCTCCTTGCTCCTCCTCAGCTGGGATCTCCATCCCCACTACACCTTCAGTCCTCTCTGAAAGCTGCTCTGAGAGGACTGAAGGTGTAGAATTAGGTGTGTCACAACCAAGTACTTGCAGTACACCGACGTCCGATTGCAGCAGGCAAATTTCCCTGCCCCAGCTGCTGGACTGTAGAAAGAAGTACACTCCCAGCCATCCACATGCCCAGCGGTTGAATGCTAGCCTGGCTAAATTGCTAGCACTTCAACTGCTGCCTTTTCAGTTGGTAGACTCGGCCCCCTTCCGTGAGTTTGTTCAATGTGCGGTTCCTCAGTGGCAGGTTCCCAAACGCCACTTTTTCTCACGGAAGGCGATTCCGTCTCTCTACCGGCATGTGGAGGGCAATGTCCATGCCTCGCTGGACAGGGCGGTCAGCGGTAAGGTGCATATTACCGCTGACTCATGGTCCAGCAGGCATGGACAGGGACGGTACCTTTCTTTCACGGCCCATTGGGTCACTCTATTGGCAGCTGGGAGGGATGCAGGACAGGGTGCAGTAGTGTTGGAGGTTGTTCCGCCACCACGCCTCCAAAACGCTACTACTGCTACTGGTTGTGACACACCTCTCTCCTCCACCCCCTCCTCTTCTTCTTCCTCCAGTGCTCTGTCCTTGGAACCAGCGGTGCTCCGTAGGCGTACAAGGGGCTACGCAAGTACGCAGGCAAAAAGATGCCATGCCGTGCTTGCGCTGGTGTGTTTGGGGGACAGGAGCCACACTGGGCCAGAGGTTCTGGCAGCTCTGCAGGGGCAGGCCGAGAGGTGGTTGACGCCACGTCAGCTTAAGCCAGGAATGGTCGTTTCTGACAATGGCACCAACCTCCTCTCCGCCCTGCGACAGGGGCAGCTCACCCATGTGCCCTGCATGGCTCACGTCCTCAACCTGGTGGTGCAGCGGTTCTTGGGCAGGTTCCCAGGCTTACAGGATGTCCTGAGGCAGGCCAGGAAAGTCTGTGTGCATTTCCGCCGATCTTATAATGCCAGTGCTCGGCTGACTGAGCTGCAAAAGGAGCTGAACCTGCCCAAGAACCGCCTAATATGTGACATGCCCACCAGGTGGAGCTCAACGTTGGCCATGCTGCAGCGACTGCACACGCAGCAGAGGGCCATCAATGAGTACCTTTGCGACTATGGCACCAGGACAGGGTCAGGGGAGCTTGGTTTTTTTCCCCCACGTCAGTGGAGCATGATCAGGGATGCATGCACTGTCCTCTCACCATTTGAGGAGGCCACGAGGATGGTGAGCAGTGACAGTGCATGCATCAGTGACACTGTCCCTCTTGTCCACCTGTTGGAGCATACGCTGCGTGGGATAATGGACAGGGCACTTGAGGCAGAACAGAGGCAGGAAGAGGAGGACTTCCTTGCCTCTCAAGGCCCCCTTTATCCGGACAGTGTTCCTTCTGTCCCACCCATCACACAGGAAGAGGATGAGGAGGAGGAGGAGGAGGAGGAGGATTGTGTGAGCATGGAGGTGGAGCCTGGCACTCAGCATCAGCAGCAGCAGTCTTTTAGGGATGATGTACAGTCCCAACAAACCAGTGGACTTGTACGTGGCTGGGAGGAGGTGGCTGGCGATCATGTCATCCTCAGTGACCCAGAAGACTCCGGACCGAATGCCTCAGCTAACCTACGCTGCATGGCCTCCCTGATCCTGCAAAGCCTGCGGAAGGATCCTCGTGTTCTTCGGATCAAGGAGAGGGACCATTACTGGCTGGCCACTCTCCTTGATCCGCGGTACAAGGGTAAGGTTGCGGACCTTATCTTGCCGTCGCAGAGGGAGCAGAGGATGAGACATCTCAGGGAGGCCTTGCAGAAAGGTCTGTGCAACGCGTTCCCAGAAACTGGGAGGCTACAAACTCCTGGTCCTGGGCGACGAGTTGCTGAGGCTTCGGTCAGTAGCAGAAGGAGCGGTGGGGAAGGTGGACGTCTGACCGATGCGTTCAGACAATTTTTTAGTCCGCAGCCCCAAGGTATGATCGGTTCCAGCAACCATCGCCAGCGTCTGATATACATGGTGCAGGAATACCTTGGGGCAAGGTCAGACTTGGACACCTTTCCCACCGAAAATCCTCTGGCTTACTGGGTCCTGAGGATGGATCACTGGCCAGAGCTTGCACAGTATGCAATTGAGCTACTGGCCTGTCCTGCCTCCAGCGTTCTTTCCGAACGCACATTCAGTGCTGCTGGAGGATTTGTCACCGATCATAGGGTGCGCCTGTCCACCGCCTCGGTTGATCGACTGACCTTCATCAAAATGAATCAGTCTTGGATCACCACCAGCTACCAGGCACCTGAGGCGGATATAACCGAATAATTTTTTAATATCACATCCCTTCAAGACTGCCTATGCTGATGCTGAGTGACTGTCCTCTTATGTTCACTGACTATCCTCTTCCTCCTCCTCAATGATCCATGCCACCACACCAGTGCCTAAGGCACAATTTTTCAGCCCCTGTTTAACAGGGGCGTGTACATACAATTTTTATAAAAAAAATGCTTCGCAACACGTGTGACTGCTGTGCTCCAAGTGCAGTATCTGTGAGGGGTTGCAGTGTTGTGGCACCAGCACCAGTGCCTAAGGCAAATTTTTCAGCCCCTGTTTAACAGGGGCGTGTACTTACAATTTTTTTAAAAAAAATGCTTCGCAACACGTGTGACTGCTGTGCTCCAAGTACAGTATCTGTGAGGGGTTGCAGTGTTGGGGCACCAGCACCAGTGCCTAAGGCACAATTTTTCAGCCCCTGTTTAACAGGGGCGGGTAATTACAATTTTTTTTAAAAAATGCTTCGCAACACGTGTGACTGCTGTGCTCCAAGTACAGTATCTGTGAGGGGTTGCAGTGTTGTGGCACCAGCACCAGTGCCTAAGGCACAATTTTTCAGCCCCTGTTTAACAGGGGCGTGTACTTACAATTTTTAAAAAAAAATGCTTCGCAACACGTGTGACTGCTGTGCTCCAAGTACAGTATCTGTGAGGGGTTGCAGTGTTGTGGCACCAGCACCAGTGCCTAAGGCACAATTTTTCAGCCCCTGTTTAACAGGGGCGGGTAATTACAATTTTTTAAAAAAATGCTTCGCAACACGTGTGACTGCTGTGCTCCAAGTACAGTATCTGTGAGGGGTTGCAGTGTTGTGGCACCAGCACCAGTGCCTAAGGCACAATTTTTCAGCCCCTGTTTAACAGGGGCGGGTAATTACAATTTTTTAAAAAAATGCTTCGCAACACGTGTGACTGCTGTGCTCCAAGTACAGTATCTGTGAGGGGTTGCAGTGTTGTGGCACCAGCACCAGTGCCTAAGGCACAATTTTTTCAGCCCCTGTTTAACAGGGGCGGGTAATTACAAATCTTGATCTAATAGTTCACAGCAGGGCCCATTCCTGCGCCCACCAAGAGTAACTATGAGGGCCTACAGTCTTGTGGCAACACCGTCCACCACCACCGCCAAAGGCCCAATTTTTCTGCCCTGTTCATCAGGTGCTTGCAATTACAAATCTTGATCTAATAACTCACAGCAGGGCCCATTCCTGCGCCCACCAAGAGTAACTATGAGGGCCTACAGTCTTGTGGCAACACCGTCCACCACCACCGCCAAAGGCCCAATTTTTCTGCCCTGTTCATCAGGTGCTTGCAATTACAAATCTTGATCTAATAACTCACAGCAGGGCCCATTCCTGCGCCCACCAAGAGTAACTATGAGGGCCTACAGTCTTGTGGCAACACCGTCCACCACCACCGCCAAAGGCCCAATTTTTCTGCCCTGTTCATCAGGTGCTTGCAATTACAAATCTTGATCTAATAACTCACAGCAGGGCCTATTCCTGCGCCCACCAAGAGTAACTGTGAGAGCTTACAGTCTTGTGGCAACACCGTCCACCACCACCACCACCACCCCCAATTTTTCTGCCCTGTTCAACAGGTGCATGCAATTACAAATCTTGATCTATTAACTCACAGCAGGGCCCATTCCTGTGCCCACCAGTCTTGTGGCTACACCAACATCTAATAGGGCAAATTTCTGCAGAGTATATACGCCAGGCCCCTACTTTCAAACATCCAACTTACAAACGACTCCTACTTGCAAATGGAAAGAGAAAACAGGAAGTGAGAGGAAATCTACCCCTAGGAAGGGAAATTCTATCCTGTTAGATTTAATTTGGGAAAAAGGTATCTCCTCTCTACTGATACTTTATCACCAATCCTTGTTTCAATTAAAACCCCACTTTTTCCAAAAACATTTGTCATTGGGACGGAAAGTTAGGTGACATGTTCTGAACAGATGTGCAAAGACAGCAAATGTTACAGGGGTGATAACCCCTCCCTATGTTCTCCAAAAAGCTTAAAAATAGATTTTTTTGGGATGGAGCTACACTTCATAATGTACCTGTTCAGATTCTACTTAAGAACAAACCTAAAGCCGCAAGTGTTTTTAAATGGCTTCTTTTTTTCCTTTACAAATGTCATTTTGTGCAAGGACAGTTCTAAACACGGGAAACACATGCCACTTCACAGGCATACTTTAGACACCCCCCAGGTACCATATTTAAAGGAAAATTTCACTTTTTTTTTTTCACTTTATGCATCATTAAAATGACTGCTCCCGAAAAAACGTTAGTTTTTTAAAAGTTCTTTTTGCATTGATATATGTCCCCTGGGGCAGGACCCGGGTCCCCAAACCTGTTTTATGACATTAACATGCATATTGGCCGTTGTAATTAGCACTTTTGATTTCGAACGTTCGCTTCCATTATAACGTATAGGGTTCGAAAATTCGCGCGAACTTTCGGTCGGTTCGAAGGTTCTGGTGCGAACCGAACCCGGGGGTGTTCGGCTCATCCCTAACAGAAACCAAGGCCATCCCTGACCAGAAGTGGCTGCACAGAGGAACCATCTCGGTTCTGTTGGCTTTGATGGAATGAATCCTAATGTGATTTTCTATTATGCTCTGCTGGCGTCCGAGAGTGGCGAGTATCTCCGCCAGACACTGAAAGAGTGGACCAATGACCAGCTGCTTGAGATCATCCATTTGGCCCATTCCCTGGTTGACCAGGGGTGTATGTTGTTTAGGGATGTGCAGCCTTTGATCCAAATATGTGCTGAGCTAGCCCTGTCTTGTGTTCCAAAGACCAGTGATGATTTTTCTCCCCCTTTCAGTGCTGATCAGGTGGAATCTCTGGTGTGGCTGTTAGAGGATAATTCCGCATGCTTTGTTGAGCACTATTCCGTTTGTCCTCAGCAGAAGCTTATGGAATGTATTCACTCAGTACAGACCCTTGTTAGACAGGCAGCATGTGATCCGTTCTTTGTCCAACCAATACTCTCAGCATTGTCTGATATGTTACAACCAGCCCCAACCAACCCACAACAAACCACCTCTGCCATCAGACACTTGCCTGCCCAAAAGTATGTTTCCCTATCGCCTATGCCAAACCCAGTAGCAGCCCAGTATACGTTGCTTCCAACCGAATACTCGTATCCGGTCTCTGCTCCCTGTACCTATCCTGCATACAACCCACCTGCCTCTTCTCAGCTGCCTACTAATCCACAAGAACTTCCCCCAGCTGCTGTTACCTTCTCTCTGCCATATCCCAATCCTCCTTTCCAGTCTGCTGCACCCCCACCTACAGAGCTTCGGTGACGAAACCAAAGAAAAACCGAAAGTTTTTCCCTACCAAAACAATCCTGACATTAACCCAACCTGCCTCCACACCCACCAATCTGTTCCAGCCGGAGGTGCCAGAGTTCCCAGTGTTCCAGCCGGAGGTGCCAGAGTTCCAGCGTTCCAGCCAAAGGTGCCAGAGCCAACGTTCCAGCCGGAGGTGCCAGAGCCAGCGTTCCAGCCTGAAGAGTCAGCGTTTCAGCCCAAAGAACCAGAACCAGCGTTCCAGCCTGAAGTCCCAGTGTTTGTTTCCTGGTCTGAGGGTGCGTTGCCTGTTTCCCGGCCTGTGGTGCCTGCTGCCCAGCCCGATGTGTTTTTGTATGCTGCCCAGCCCGATGAACTCCTGTCTGCTGCTCGGCCCGATGAGTTCCTGTCTGCTGCCCAGCCTGTGTTCATGCCTGCTGCCCAGCCTGATGTGTTCATGCCTGCTGCCCAGCCTGATGCGTTCCTGTCTGCTGCCCAGCCTGATGCATTCCTGTCTGCTGCCCAGCCTGATGCGTTCCTGTCTGCTGCCCAGCCTGATGCGTTCCCATCTGTTGTCCAGCCTGATGCGTTCCCAATCAGAAAGGTCACAAGAAATGAGTCTACCTTTGTAAAAGATCTATAGATAAACTGGCTGAGGTTGAGCAGATGGCTTAATATATACAGGGCTATATTTAAACAGTCTAATTTGTCATAGCACTCATTCCAATGCATTCTACTCCTATGATTCTGATTTCCTTACTGAGATCTAATTTTGGAAGAACCAAAGAGCACTGAGATGGGAATACATTATGCAGGACAGACACATCCCCAGTGCACATGGAACCATCTGGTCTATTGCATATTCTGCTACATTTTTTGATGAGCTGTACTTTTTAGCCCCACACTAAATTAACTAATCTAAGGAGGGATATAGGACTCAATGTTCATCCACTGCTGCTGGTCCACAATCTGTTGAAGTTTGGATGAGGTAGTACAGAAAAAGATTAAATGCTAAAGGCTTATTTTCAAGAGTTTAATAACATTTCCAATTTAACAAGGGAAAGTAGTACTAAGTCCTGGATGCTGCATATGACAATTTTGTACCATAATTACCGAAATAACATATCTGCTCTAACCATTAGAGCTTGTATAATACAAAATATATATATATTTTTTTATTGAATTCAGGGTGGTTAAAACAGAAGTCCTCATACTATGGCCCACTGATTGGCTTTGAACAGCCATGCAATGGGAAGGCCTCACAATCATGTCCTTTCCATGGTACACTATAGCAGGTGTATGGAGGGTAGCCTTGGGTGCCAATGTACCTCAGTCAGCTCTGTCAGGCAGATTGACTTCCTGTCTGATAAAGCCTGCATACCAGGCCCTAATGTCGTCTCAACAGTAGAGAAGCAGAGCAGGACATGGACATATACAAAGGTAAGTAATCACTGAACATTAGAGATGGGTGGAGTTTTAATAATCTCACTGACACCAGGATGGGGCACCATTCTGACCACTGATACTGGAGCACTTTTTACACTCATTGACTAAAGGCAACAGTCTAAAGAACTGACCCTATTTTTTTTAAAGTTTGAGGTCTTCATTGTCTGCTTCATCGTCTGTGGGGGAAATTATGTCATGAGGCCAGTGGCTATAGTAGTAGAGAGGTTAATGCAATGCAATAGTCTTCTGGATAACTGGATGAATACACAAGTAGATCCCCCAAGTGGATGACGTGTGCTTACCCAAGGCACGGAGTCTAATCATAGCTCCTGGTGTTGGAGAGAGGTTTCACTGGGAGCTAATGCCAGGTTGTGGCTCCTGGATTGCCCCAGTAGGAAGAGAGCAAGCGGGAGTTAGGATAACAGATGAAGCAGATAGAGAACAAGCAGAAGCATAGTCGATGAGCAAGCCAAAAGGTCAGTAAACAGCAGTAGCTAGGTGGGATCAGGTGAAAGCGTAGTTGACGAACAAGCCAAGGGCCGATAATGAGTGGTACCGAAAATAAAGTCAGCAGCAGGTATGCAAAGGTACAAGATATTGGCTAGTGAGAGCAAAATAATCAGGCAAACAGGAAGGACTGAGACATGGCTTAAATATGAAGTTAATGGGAGGAGCAAAGGGTTCACTCAGAAAAACTATACAAAGTAAGGTTGTCCAAGAAATCAGGCAGGAAGCTGTTCAGCATTTCAGAAGAGTCACAGCCAGACACCACAGAGGTCCTAAGATTGGAATTGGAGGTGAAAACTCTTTACTGGGGACACAAAGAACTAGTGAGAGGTTCTAACAGTAACCCACTTTATCCAAAACAAAAAGAAAAGTTTTGGTTGGAGTTAGGTTTTACCTTGTGCCCTAGTAGCATTTCATAAAACGTGTGTCTTAGAGACATATTTGCAACCAGCAGCAATCTATTCTTGCTTACTGTTTCTAATATTGTGGCATAATTTAGACTTTTGCATGTCCCAAAGGTAGGACTTAACCACTTCAGCACCGGACCAATTGGCAGCCAAAGGACCAGGCCCCTTTTTGCGATTCGGCACTGCGTCGCTTTAACTGACAATTGCGCGGTCGTGCGACGTGGCTCGCAAACAAATTTAGCGTCCTTTTTTTCCCACAAATAGAGCTTTCTTTTGGTGGTATTTGATCGCCCCTGCGGTTTTTATTTTTTGCGCTATAAACAAAAATAGAGCGACAATTTTGAAATCAATGCAATATTTTTTGCTTTTTGCTATAATAAATATCCCCAAAAAACATTTTTTTTCCTCAGTTTAGGCCGATACGTATTCTTCTACATATTTTTGGTAAAAAAAAATCGCAATTAGCGATTATTGATTGGTTTGCGCAAAAGTTATAGCGTTTACAAAATAGGGGATAGTTTTATAGCATTTTTATTAATATTTTTAAATCCACTAGAAAGTCTGTGGTCAGACTTAAAGATTGCTGTTCACAAGCGCAAACCATCCAACTTGAAGGAGCTGGAGCAGTTTTGCAAGGAGGAATGGACAAAACTCCCAGTGGTAAGATGTGGCAAGTTCATAGAGACTTATCCAAAGCGACTTGGAGCTGTGATAGCTGCAAAAGGTGGCTCTACAAAGTATTGACTTTAGGGGGGGGTGAATAGTTATGCACATTGACTTTTTCTGTTATTTTGTCCTATTTGTTGTTTGCTTCACAATAAAAAAAAAAAAAAAAAAACATCTTCAAAGTTGTGGGCAGGTTCTGTGAATTAAATAATGCAAATCCTCAAACAATCCATGTTAATTTTAGCTTGTGAGGCAACAAAACACAAAAAATACCAAGGGAGGTTAATACTTTTGCAAGTCACTGTAAATTTACTTGTAGCCCCTGTTTTAGACAAGGGTGCTACATATGTTTAAATATTTTCATATTGCACCATATGTTCACTATGAATATATGCCAGATTTGTATATTTCTGAATGGCTTTCAGTGGTTAAATAATGATTTCTTTTTTTGCAGTGGCTATATTTGTTTAAAATGTCAGTGTTCGATTTAATTAGCTAAAGTACTCTTTTAGCCAGTCAGACACATATGCCAGAAGGTATGAATCCTTTGTGTAGGTTCAATACCTTGTAACCTTTTCCTTGTAATCTAAGAAATAGGTTAATATTATCTTAAACTTAAAGACTGGAAAACTCTTCATTTAATAGGAGAATGCTTAACCTATACACTGTGACAGGCTACATCTGAGGCCAATTAAGGTCTATCTGAATGACATAACTTACTAATGAACAGCGCAATGACTAAAACCTTTGCCCCGCTGATATATCACTAAGACTCGTTTACTGCCAATAAAACTACATGAAAATGTGATTTATCAGAGAAATCACCCTTCCAGTTCAGCTTTGTAAGAAGAGATCTGTCACTCTAGCCTGCAGGATGACAGTAACAACATTAGTGGTGATTATGGGAATGGAGGCAGAAGATTACTAGATTTTCCTCTAAAACAAGCTGTTAACAGATAACGAATCTTATGCCGCGTACACACGGTCGGAATTTCCGATGAAAACAGTCCGATGGGAGCTTTTCATCGGATTTTCCGACCGTGTGTATGCCCATCGGTCTTTTTCTGTCGGAATTTCCGACGGACTTTGGATTGAGAACCTGTTCTTAATTTTTCAGACGGAAAACGTTTCTATCGGATTATGCAATTCCGTCACGCAAAATTCCGAAGCATGCTGGGAAACAGTTCGACGTATCCTCGGAAGCATTAAACTTCCCTTTTATAGTGCCGCTGAATGTGTTGTATGCCGCGGTGTTATTGACCGTCGGAATTTGGTGTGACCGTGTGAAGGCAAGACAGTTTGAGCGAAATTCCGTCAGAATTTCCGATGGGAAAACCATCAGAGCTTTTTCCCGACGAGAATTCCGACCCTGTGTACGCGGCATAAGTGTCTGTAAATCTTGAATGGCGCTAGCAGGAGCAAATGTAAATCTTACATTATACCTTCTCCTTATAAGCGTGATGTCATACCTGTAAATCCATACTTTACACTTGTCAAGTGATGATTTAACAAAATACGTAATCAGGCAAATGATCAAACATTGAGTAACTTTAAAGCGGAGCTCCACTCTAAAGGGGAAGCTCCACTTGTCTGCCCCCTCCTCCCTTCCGCTGCCACATTTGGAACATTTTGGGAGAGAGGGGGAAGTGCTCCCACTCCAGTTGAGTTTGCCACGGCCCCCCTTCTCCTTGCCTCGCAGCCGACCCGTTTACAGAGCGCAATGCGCAGTAGGGAACCTTCTGTGAGCCGCAGGTCTTCACTGCTGATTTCTCCTAGTGGAGATGACGGCGGCAGCACCTGATAGCCGTCCGTCTCAGGTGAAGACACCGCTGCATTCCTAGACAGGTAAGTGTCCTAATATTAATAGTCAGCAGCTACAGTATTTGTAGCTGCTGACTTTTAACTTTTTATGAAGGAGCCCTGAGATTCTCTTTAACTTGCAGTTTACTAAATATGCTTAGAAGCAATAATTCAAAATAGGTTCAGTGTGGTAAATAGCATGCATACACTGCAAAATAACACAAAGTAGATTATGAAAGCTGCAGGGCCATAAACTCTTTGCAGCAAGGTCTCTGAGGCCCAGTAAAGTAAGGTATGGTTGCATAGCATAGTCTCTATAAGACTATAACAACAGAGAGTATCTGAGAATCACTACTTCAGTAAACCAGTTCAGAACTCAGACAGCTACTTGTGCTTATCCTCATAAACAGCATCCATACCTCCCAACTGTTCCCAGATTCGCACAGACCTGTCATATGTGGCCATATTAATGACATATATTTATGGGCTGATGACTCATTCTAACTGCTTGCCGATCAGCCGCCGTCATACTGCAGCAGGTCGGCGTGTTCCCGTGAACCTTCGTAGCTATACGTTGGCTTCTTCAAGCAGGATAGCAGGCGCGCGCCGCCAGAGGCACGTGCACCCGCCCGCTGCATTGCGGGGGTGCCAATGCTCGTGGCCAACGGTCGCGATGACCGCCGGCCACAATCGATCGTGGGCACGAGAGGCAGAACAGGGACGTGTGTGTGTGTAAACACACAAATCCCTGTTCTGTGAGGAGAGACAGATCGTGAGTTCCTAACAGCTAGGAACCATGGCTCTGTCATCCCCTCCCCCTACAGTTAGAACACACAGTCAGGGAACACAGTTAACCCCTTGAGCGCCCCCTAGTGTTAACCCCTTCCCTGCCAGTGACATTTGTACAGTAATCAGTGCATTTTTATAGCACTGATCGCTGTATAATTGCCAATCATCCCAAAAATGTGTCAAAAGTGTCTGCCATAATGTCGCAGTCACGATAAAAATCGCAGATCGCCGCCGTTACTAGTAAAAAAAAATATTTTGTAGACGCTATAACTTTTGCGCAAACCAATCAATATACGCTTATTGCAATTTGTATTACCATAAATATGTAGAAGAATACATCAGCCTAAATTGAGAAAAAAATGAGCTATAAAAAAAAAAAAAAAATGGGCATATTTATTATAGCAGCAAGTACAAAATATTGTGTTTTTTTTCAAAATTGACAATTTTATTGTTTGTAGTGCAAAAAATAAAAAACTGCAGAGATGATCAAATACGACCAAAAGAAAGCTCTATTTGTGGGGAAAAAAAGGCATCAATTTTGTTTGGGTACAGCGTCGCACGACCGCGCAATTGTCAGTTAAAGCAACGCAGTGCCGTATCGCAAAAAATGCTCTGGTCATTAAGCAGCCAAATCTTCCGGGGCTTAAACCATATCATTGTGATTAGAAGGAGACATACTTCTTCATTTCCATGCATATTATATCACAAGTCAGAGTTCAGAATAGATTGAGGCTAAGGGGGAGCCACAGCCACTTCTACCCTCCAGGCAGAAGTCATTTGCATTTATCGCAATTTATGCATATGTAAGCTGCTACTTTAGAGGACGTGCTAAGAAAACACCTCTGAATTATAAATTATTGGATTTGATATAGGATGCTAATGTACAGAGTGGCTAAAATACAACACTGTAAAGGAAAAGTATTTTAAATAGACTTGCAATATGCAGATGGGAAATGTCATGTCAAGAATAACCAAGTGCTGGATTAATTCCGCAGTGTATTGCAGAATACCTTGAATATACCTTGTAAAATATTGATGATGCCAATGCTGCATTTACATATTAGCTGCCTCTAGCAATACTTTTTTGTTGCCCTATCAAAAATGCTATCAAAAATACTGTAAGTAGGTATAAAACAAGAATGACATGGGTACTTGGCAGACTGGTTATAAAGCATTTCTAAGCTGAAACTGTATGTAAAAGTTGTGTTAGGGATCTATTTGGAATGCAGTAGTTTTCAATATTTTTTCCAGTAACCCCAAACTATTGCAAGCATGACAATTTAAATTAAGCATATGATGAAATATTACATTATCAGATATACACTTTAGTGAACAATGTACAATGCATGTCAATATGATCAGTAATTGTAGGGATAAAAACAGCTAAAATGATATGCAAATCTTGACTTGTATATACCAAGCATGGCTTTACCTCCTTCCAACTTCTAAATTTTTCTTTCTTCCTTCTTCCTCCGTACGGCGCACGTCCGGAGTCATGGCAACCGGGTAAAACTCTAGTAAAAAGGATGCCGAACAGGTCATGAAAGGCGTGAACGGCCCCGTGTGCCTAGTGAGTTACATGATGGGCGGGTGCTATGTTGCAGCAAATAATCCGGACCCGGACGGAAATGGCAGAGAGGCAAACATGTCAAACAAAAAACACAGAAAAACAAAAAGTAATTAAGGAACACAGAATCATTAATATACAATCATCTACAGAGAATATATAGCAGGTTATATACAATATGTATTAAATAATTATAGCACTGCGATCCGAACCAAATAAAGGGTCCTGTGTGAGTTTGGTCCGAATGCGATGCAAATTCAACTATACAATCTATACGGCTTAGTTTGCATCACATTTGCAGTGCGGGGCAAATCCCATCCGATGTCGGACAGCACAGCAGTGTGAACTAAGGCCCCTTTCACACTTGTGCGACTTCTGCGTCCATAGACCTCAAGATTACACTGGCATTGCTTCAAATCACATCAAATTTTCACCAAAAAGCGCTGCAAAATCGCAGGACTTTCAGGTCGCACAAGTGTGAAAGAGGTCTTATGGACCTCAAGTTGAATGAAAAGTCGGCCAAGTGTGAAAGGAACCTAATGAGATTCATTGATAACACCTTTGAATTAGGCTCCATTTGCACTTGTGCGACCAATGCCTGTGTAATCTTGCGGTATATGGAACTCAAGTCGCATCAAAGTCAAACCAAAGTAGTGCAGGGTCGAATTTGACCCACTTGCAGGATGCACAAGTGAGAATAGGGCCTAATTTAAAGATAGTATCCATGAATCTCATTCACACTGCTGCGACCTGAAAGTCACACTATTTTGCTGCCACAACTTCTGGGAATGGAGGCCTCTTGAGCCCCTCCTAGGGAAAGAGATCCTTGACTGATGGGGGCATGGCTAGGTACATGAAAAGGGGAACAATTGGTTGGGACATGTGGGATGGGATGGGCCTGAGCTCAGAAAATCGTGTGCCCCAGGGAATTCTGGGTCTTTTGGAAGAGTCGCTGGAAGAGCTGCCATGGACACTGATACGCTGTTGGCCAGGGTCCGCGAGCTGGCTCTCCAAGGTCAGGCGGATTGGCTTTTCTCCCTCCTTATCCCTGAGATGTCTCCCCCTCACCCCCCTCCAATGCCACCTGCGGGGCCCCCGGCTGTTAGGGACAGGAGACGCACCCGTCCTCCTTCCTGCCTGAGCCCCAGTCCTTCAAGGCCTTCTTATCCCCCTAACACTCCACCTCCCCTCATGGGAGCTGCTGTGGCCTCTGATGCCGGCTCTCCCCCCCCTCCACCCCCCACTGCTCCCTCGCGCCGCCGGAGACATCCTAGACAGGTCCCCCCTCCGTCTGTCCCCAGCTCGAGCCGGGACTCCTCTCTCCCGGCCCGCTCCCGGAGCCCCAGAGTCCTCAGGCGGTCCGTTCGGGCTCCTCAGACTGTCCCCTCCTGTGAGGGCGCGCGCTTGGCTGCGCGGGCGGGAACCGCGGCACTTCCCACCGCCCGCGGGTGCCGTTCACCGCCGTCCCTGGCCCCCCTCCCCGCTCCGCCAGCACTCGGGGTTGCAGGGGTCACCCGGCGCTTGTCCCGCGGCACCAGATGCCGGGCACGTCAGCCCGGAGCTGCTGCACGGGCTGGACGTCCTCCTTCCTTCATGTCACGTAGCTCTGCTGGCGTGTCACTGCCAGTGTCTCTCCCTGCGCCCAGCAGGGCGGGTGATTCAAATGTGGATTCATTCCACTCTTCCTCTGCAAGGTCCTCTGTACATCCTCATCCCCCTGCACCCGGCCGGGTGGGGGATGGTAGGGATGTACATACCACTCACACCCTGCAGTTAACCCCCGCCTTACCAGGTACCCCAGCACCAGGCTGGGTGGGGGACGTTATGCATACTTCTAACACTCACCCCCTGCAGCTGACCCCCACCTTATTGCACCCCCCTGCATCCGGCCGGGTGGGGGATGTTAGAGCTACACATGCCGCTCACCCCATGCCACTGACCCCCTACTTCCCACATCCCCCTGCACCAGGCTGGGTGGGGGATGGCACTGCTGGTAATGACTCTAATCTCCCCGCGCCTAGCCGGGCAGGGGATGGCGGACGGTCGCCTGCTCCCATCCTCTCATCACTGAACTCTGACCATCAGCAGCCCCCTGGCTGGGCTGGAGCTTCCTTCGGGACGCCCGCTGCCGCAGCCTCGCCCCATCATCTCCCTGCACCCAGCAGGGTGGGAGAATCCCGTTGGGGGCCTGCCGATGCGACCTTGCACCTGCCTGCTGCGTGGCACCATCTCCCTGCGCCCGGCAGGGCGGGAGATGTGCACGCCACGCCGGGGTTGTGGGCTGCGAGCCCTCCATCCAGGGTCTCCGGCTGCTCGAGATGCTTCTCGGCTGCCGTCCTCGGCCCCGCAGGCTCCTCAGGGTCAGGGGCCGGACCACCCCCTCTGGACCTATCCTTCCGCCAGCATCCTTCGACCCCGCCGGCTGTCAACATCCTTCAGGGCGATGGACGTCGAGGCCTCCTGCCGGCTCCTCCCACGGACGGTCCTGTACCGGGTGTCCCTCCGGGACCTGCTGTTGGTCGCCCTGCGTCTTCAGCTGCACATCCGCGGCTTAGCGAGCGTGGTTCTGATTTGATTTCGGGTAGGTCCGGTGACGCTGCCGTATCGGGTCCGCCGGACGAACACATTGTCACAGTCGTGAAATCGGTCCTGTCTAGCATGGGTGTGTCGGGTCTGGCAGGCAGTTCGGCCTCTTCCACGGGTGGCGCTTTGTGGGTGGTCTCGCCCACCGGCACGCACCTGCCGGAAGACGTCAAGGACAAAATCTGGCGTCGCGAATTTATGGAGTTCCTCGCCTTAGTCCCTCCCGACCGAGAGACGAGCGACAAATCCCGTCGGGTTGACGTGGCGGCGCAGTGCGAAAAATCCAAGCAGCTTCCTCAGACATTTGGGAACTGGCTGCAAGGGTTCTGTGCTTACGCCGGAGTGCTTTGTGAGCGTTTTCCGGAGTTAGCTGCATCACTTTTTTGTTATCTTGATCTTATTTGGGGGGCCTACAAAGTTTATGGGGGCCAGTGTTGGTTCCACTACGACACGCAGTTCCGCCAAAAAATGTCAGCAAAGAAGGAGTTCCGCTTTGACTGCCAGGACGGCAGCCTATGGTTATTGCTTATGTGCCCCCACAGGCCGTTGTCCGTTCAGCCCCCGGACAGCGCTCCCTCCGATGCATCAGCTGCCTCCAAAAAAGGTCTATGCTGGCTGTTTAATGAGAGCCACTGCAAGTGGTACACTGCGTGTCGTTTTAAGCACGAGTGCTCGCTTTGCGGGGGCGCTCACCCAGCCAGCCGGTGCTTCCAAAAGGAAAAACTACCTCTTTCCCGGTTGGGAGCCAAGCCTGACATTTCCGAACCAGGGCACCCCAGTGATCTTCTCGGAGATGCTTCATTGGTGCCCCCTTCATAGGGAAGCCTGGATCTTGAGGGTCGGTTTAGACCGTGGCCTTTGGTCCCCCCCCCCCCTTTTACTCTCCTGTGACGGTTCCTCTTGGGTATTGACATTGATGCCCTGTTTTTCTGTGGACGGCTGGCGTGGGCCACAAAGGGGGTGCCCCCCCCCCACCATTATATCCATGTCTCCAAGCCCATGCGGGATGACTTTGGGTTGTGGCTATCTTTCTCCAGTCCTACAATGGCTAGTCATGTTGGTTTCTGGGGGAGGTACCAAACTCACAGCTGGAGCTATACACTGATGCGGCAGGCTCCTGTGGTTTCGGTGCCCCCCCCCCTTTTCCAAGGGGTGTGGTCTGCTTACTGCTGGCCGGCCTCATGGGCCCGCGTGTATCTTTTGAGCACCATTGAGCTGTGGGGGGCGCTTGCGCAATCGCCAGGTGGTTGTCTGGTCCGTTAATATGGGCGTGGTGCATGGGATCAATCGACAGTCTGCCATATTCTCTCCGGTTGTGTCGTTACTGCGTTTTTTGGTTTTAAAGTTCTTTCAGTTTAACGTTGCTTTAGAGCTTGGCATGTCCATGGAACTGCTAATGATATTTCCGACTCTCTCTACAGTTTACAGCTCGATCGTTCCCGCCCCCCGCCCTGCGGCTTCCCTGGTTGGACTCCCCTGTCCGGCCTACTTGTGGAATCTCCTTTTCCGATGTTTGCTGGACCTACTTTGGGCAGCGCTGCCCCCTCAGTCATGGACTTCGTACTGTCGACCGGGGTTCAATTCCCCTACGGGTAGGCAGTGTTTTTGCTGTGGGACACATGTGCCCGGGTGTTGGGCGGTGAGTTTTCCATCTCGTCTCCACGGGACAGTCGAGTGGCTTCATTTTCTTAACATGTTTATTTACTACAAAAAGGTTCTTTCGGTTCCACGTTTTTGTCGGCCATGTCTGCTTCGTCCTTCTGGTTTCAGCTTCTGGGGTGGGAGGACATCACAACAGCGTTCCCAATCCGTCGGGTCCTGCGGGGTTGTAGGCGTGCGACTTCTCCCCGGCGTTCGCCCCCCCCCCCTATTCTTCCCGGTGTCCTTTCCCTGTTGCCGTCCGTTTACTTTCCCCGTTCGAGACTCTTCTCTTCCAAGTGCCTTTCTCGTTGGCGTTTTGCGGGGCCTTTTGTGTCGGCAAACTGGTTTAGAAATCCTCATCCTCGGCGGGCGGTGTCCAGGCGGAGGACATTGTCTTCTATGGGTGCTGCGTGTCAGTTCTGCGCATAATTAAAAAATAAAAATAATAAAAAAAATAAAATAAAATAAAAAATACAAAAATAAAACCAAGTTTTGGCATGGGCATGAGGGTCGTTTTGCCTCTGCTGCCCTGTTTCTTTGGCCGTTGAGAATGGATGCCATTCACCTTAATAACATTGGGTTGGACTTGTTCAACCTTGGCCTGCAGCGAGGTGTCAAAACAGGTGCTGGCTGCGGTGGGGCGCTCGTCAGTTACTAACTGTCGAGCGGTTGGCGGTTTTCTTGACCTTGCCAGCAGTTAAAGTTGCTGTAATGGGCTATGCCCTTGATGGAGAATTGGAAGTAGACTGTCTGTCCAGCACATGGTATGGTAAGGACAGGCCCCACTTCCCTCTTTTGGTTAAGTGCTCACAGTACGACTGTGACTGGCACTGGTTAAACATGTTCACATGTTATGTGTTGGAATTTAATAAAGCTGGTTAAACATGTTCACATGTTATGTGTTGGAATTTAATAAAGCTGTGGCCTTGCCCTTTCCAACCTAATGGTTGTAAGTGTTTTATTTAATGGGGAAAAGGGCAAGGGTGGTTGGGGATTTGATCCCGTGGCATTACGTTAATTGGGACCTAAGCCCATTGCCCCTCAGCAGTCATGGAGGCCTCTTGAGCCCCTCCTAGGGAAAGAGAGCCTTGACTGATGGGGGCATGGCTAGGTACATGAAAAGGGGAACAATTGGTTGGGACATGTGGGATGGGATGGGCCTGAGCTCAGAAAATCGTGTGCCCCAGGGAATTCTGGGTCTTTTGGAAGAGTCGCTGGAAGAGCTGCCCACCCACCCGCCCCATTTTTCCTATGTTATGGTATGTCACAGCTTGCTGCGGTTTTCTTGACCTTGCCAGCAGTTAAAGTTGCTGTAATGGGCTATGCCCTTGATGGAGAATTGGAAGTAGACTGTCTGTCCAGCACTTATGGTAAGGACAGGCCCCACTTCCCTCTTTTGGTTAAGTGCTCACAGTACGACTGTGACTGGCACTGGTTAAACATGTTCACATGTTATGTGTTGGAATTTAATAAAGCTGGTTAAACATGTTCACATGTTATGTGTTGGAATTTAATAAAGCTGTGGCCTTGCCCTTTCCAACCTAATGGTTGTAAGTGTTTTATTTAATGGGGAAAAGGGCAAGGGTGGTTGGGGATTTGATCCCGTGGCATTACGTTAATTGGGACCTAAGCCCATTGCCCCTCAGCAGTCATGCCTGTGTACTATTGCACCCTATGTACCTCAAGTCACACCAAAGTAGTACAGGGACTAGTTGTTGCAACTTGAAGTAGCACAGATATGAATGGTTATCATTGAGAATCATGGGGTACAACTTGTCATGCGACTTGGAGGTCCAAATTTGCTGCAAAAGTCGCAAAACTGTGAAACTAGTCATATATATTTTAATATCAAGGAGCTCTCATTTATATTTGCATAGTCCTTACTGATTTACATCAGCAGGACAAATGCAGGAAGTGATGTGTACACATGGGCCAGAAGCAAATGTGTGGTGATACCAAACAAATCAATGAACCCCACCCACACCAAATCTAACTACCACATCCACCCCCACACTGAGTAAGCACAAGTACATATCCAAAACTTACCTGGCAAATGAGCAGCACCTCCTCTTTGCTAAAGAGGGATCTCCTCATGTTCACCTAGATGGAGATCCTGACCAGCACAGAAACTTCCATTCCATGACTCATTTCTGGGTCAGAAGGTGAAACCACGCTCTTTTGATCATAGCTGCGAATATTTAATCACAACCATGATTAGAATTTTTTTATTTTCGTTTATTTGCAGATATGCGAATCTGTATTTCTACATATAACGATATTTGAAGGTAAATTTTGATAAGAAATTGTGTCCCTGGGATAGCAGCAGGTGAATTACAAAGACAAAGGCCCAGTTTGAGCCTTGGTTCACACTGACAGCAGGAGGAAATCGTGCGAGTTCAGCAAAATTTCAAAATTTCACGAACATACACATTCATAACCATTTCTATTAGATTATTGTAAATATATGCATTATTTAAAGCGGTGTTTCAGGTAAAAAAAAATTTTTTTAAAAGTCAGCAGTTAAATAAAAGTTGCTGCTGACTTTTAATAAGTACACTTACCCTCCCAGGGCGCCCGCGATGTCGGTCGTGGAGGCCGAGATGTCCCTCGGCGCTCCGGTCCCAGCGCCGCCATCCTCAGTAAGGGAAATGGGCAGCGATCGCTGCCCGTTTCCTACTGCGCATGCGCGAGGAGTCACGTGGCCTACTGCGCATGCGCAAGTCGATGTGCGGCGCTTTGTGAATGGGGAACGCAATGTGTTGTGGGACATAGTTTCCATAACACACCGTGCCCCATTCACTAGAAGGCGGCGCTAGGAGAACAGCTCCGAGGAACAGGAAGAGGCAGATTAGGACAATCTGCCTAGCAACAGCCATTTCTGGTAAGTAAATTTTTTTTAATTTTTTTTTCATTTTAAATTTGTATTAACATTTTTATCTAGTTTTGTTTTTCAGGGTGGCCCTCCACTTTAAGATATTTTAAAATTTTGTAAAGATAGTTACATAGTAGGTGAGGTTGAAAAAAGACACAACCTATGTGTGTGATTATATGTCAGTATTACATTGTATATCCCTGTATGTTGCGGTCGTTCAGGAGCTTATCTCATAGTTTTTTGAAACTATCGCTGCTCCCCGCTGAAACCGCTGCCTGTGGAAGGGAATTCTACATCCTTGCCGCTCTTATGTTCCGTACACACGGTCGAACATTCCGACCACAAAATCCGTCTGATTTTTTCAGATGGATTTTGTCCGAAACTTGTGTTGCATACACATAGTCGGACAAAGTTGTCGGAAAATCCGATCGTTCCGAACGAGGTGACATGCAAAACGTATGACGGGACTACGTAGAGGCCAGTAGGCAATAGCTTTCGTCCCCAAATTTATTCTGAGCATGCCTGGCACATTGTGCGTTGGAATTCTATACACACAATCGGAAAAAATCCAATCAGATTTTTTTGTCGGAAATTTTAAGGTCCTGCTCTCAAATTTTTTCTGTTGGAAATTCCGATGGAAAAAGTCCGCTAGAACCCACACACGATCGGATTTTCCGACAACATAATCCGATCTGACTTTTCCCGTCGGATTTTCCGACCGCGTGTACGGGGCATAACAGTAAACAACCCTCTACGTAGTTTAAGGTTAAACCTCTTTTCTTCTAATTTTAATTAGTGGTCATGTGTCTTGTTAACCAATTCAGCCCCAGAACATTTGGCTGCTCAATGACCAGAGCATTTTTTGCGATACAGCACTGAGTCGCTTTAACTGACAATTGCTGTACCCAAACAAAATTGACATCCTTTTTTTCCCACAAATAGAACTTTCTTTTGGTGGTATTTGATCATCTCTGCGTTTTAAATTTTTTTCTGCTATAAACAAAAAAAGAGCAACAATTTTGAAAAAAACACAATATTTTGTACTTGCAAAAAGTACAAAATATTGTGTTTTTTTTTTTTTTTGTTTTTACAAAATTGTCGCTCTTTTTTTGTTTATAGCCCCAATTTTTTTTTTTAAAAAGCACATTTTTTTCTCAGTTTAGGCCGATATGTATTATTCTACATATTTTTGGTAATAAAAATCGCAATAAGCGTATATTTATTGGTTTGCACAAAAGTTATAGCGTCTACAATATAGGGGATAGATTTATGGTATTATTTTTTTAATAGTAATGGTGGTGATCTGCAAATTTTTTCATCACTGCGACATTATGGCGGACACATCGGACACTTTTGAAACATTTTTGGGACGATTGACAACAGCGATCAGTGCTATAAAAATGCACTTATTACTGTATAAATGTCACTGGCAGGGAAGGGTTTAACACTAGGGGGCAATCAAGGCATTAACTGTGTTCCCTGACTGTGTGTTCTAACTGTAGGGGGAGGGGACTGACTATAGGAGATTGCAGATCGTGGTTCCTAGCTATTAGGAAGGAACTCACGATCTGCATCTCCTCTCCTCACAGAACAGGGATTTGTGTGTTTACACACACACGTCCCTGTTCTGCTTCTCATGCCCACGACCGCCGGTCACGAGCATCAGCACCCCCACAGTGCATCGGGCACGTGCGTGCGCCTGCTATCCCGCTTAAAGGAGCCAACGTACAGCTACGACGCGGGATTGTGCCAACCTGCTGCGTTATGACGGTGGCTGGTCGGCAATTGGTTAAACTCACTTCCGCACAAAAGTTTTATCCCTATTGTGGGGTCATCAGTATGGTATTTATAAATTAAAATCATATCCCCTCTCAAGCGTCTCTTCTCCAGAGCAAATAAGTTCAGTGCTCGCAACCTTTCCTCATAACTAATAGCCTCCAGACACTTTATTAGCTTAGTTGCTCTTCTTTGTACTCGCTCCATTTCCAGTACATCCTTCCTGAGGACTGGTGCCCAGATCTGGACAGCAAACTCCAGGTGTGGCTGGACCAGAGTCTTGTAGAGCAGGAGAATTATTGTTTTATCTCTGGAGTCTATCATCTACTAGGACCCCCAGGTCCTTTTCCATCCTAGATTCCCCCAGAGGTTCTCTCCCCAGTGTATAGATTGCATTCATATTTTTGCCACCCAAATGCATTATTTTAAATTTTTCTACATTAAACCTCATTTGCCATGTAGTTGCCCACCCCATTAATTGTTCAGATCTTTTTGCAAGGTTTCCACATCCTGCAAAGAAGTTATTGCCCTGCTTAGCTTAGTATTGTCCGCAAATACAAAGATTGAAACTGTTTACCTCATCCTCCAGGTCATTTATGAACAAAATAAATAGGATTGGTCCCAGCACAGAACCCTGGGGGACCCCACTAGCCCACCTCTGACCATTCTGAGTACTCCCCATTTATCACCACCCTCTAAACTCGCCCTTGTAGCCAGTTTTCCATCCATGTACTCACCCTATGGTCCATGCTAACAGACCTTATTTTGTACAGTAAACGTTTATGGGGAACTGTGTCAAATGCTTTTGCAAAATCCAGATACACCACATCTACGGGCCTTTCTTTTATCTAGATGGCAACTCGCCTCCTCGTAGAAGGTTAATAGATTGGTTTGGCAAGAAGGATTCTTCATGAATCCATGCTGACTACTGCTAATAATACCATTCTCATTACTAAAATCCTGTGTAAAGTCCCTTATCATCCCCTCCAAGAGCTTGCATACTATTGATGTTAGGCTAACTGGTCTGTAATCCCCAGGGACATATTTTGGGTCCTTTTTAAATATTGGTGCTTCATTGGCTTTTCTCCAATCACCTGGTACCATTCCAGTCAGTAGACTGTCAGTAAAAATTAGGAATAATGGTCTGGCAATTACTTGACTGAGTTCCCTAAGTACCCTTGCGTGCAAGGTATCTGGTCCCGATGATTTATTACGTTTTATAAGTTTGTTAAGTTTTTTTATTTAAGTTTCCCAAGTCTAATTTCAATTCTGTCCTCTGTTAACCATGGAGGTGCTTCCTGTGATGTGTCATAAGGATAAACACTGCAGTTTTGGTTACTGAAGCCGCTCGATTCCCTCGTGAAGACTGAGGAGAAGAATAAATTCAATACCTTCGCCATCTCCCCATCCTTTGTAACCAAATGTCCTTCCTCATTCTTTATGGGCCCAATATGGGCTTTCCTCCCTTTTTTAATGTTTACATACTTAAAGAATTTCTTGGGATTGGTCCTCCACTATGTGTCTTTCGTGTTCTATCTTAGCCACTCTAATTGCACCCTTGCATTTCTTATTGCATTCTTTATAAAGTCTGAAAGCTGATGATGATCCCTCAACCTTGTATTTTTTGAAGGCCTTCTCCTTTGCTATTATATGCATTTTTACATTGGAGTTAAGCCATCCAGGACTTTTGTTTTCTCTTTTAAACTTATTACCCATTGGCTAATGCCCTTATTTAATATGCTCTTAAAGCAAACCTATCTCTCCTCCGTGTTCTTTGTTCCCAAGATTTTATCCCAATTCATGCCTTCTAACAAGGTTCGCAGTTTAGGGAAGTTGGCTCTTTTGAAATTCAGTGTCTCTGTATTCCCCTTATGTTTCCTATTTGTGTGATCTATACTGAAGCCAATTGACCTGTGATCGCTGTTTCCTAAATTGCCCCGTATTTCCACATCCGTGATCAGGTTTGTATTGTTGGTAATCAGTAGATCCAGTAATGCTTTATTTCTAGTCTACCATCTAAACCATGAAATTGTCCTGCAAGACATTTAGGAACTGGCGAGCCTTAGGCGAATGTGTGGTTACCTCTGCCCATTCTATGTCTGTATACTTAAAATCCCCCATTATTATAACACTTCCCATCCTTGCTGCTAATCCAACCTGTGATAGGAGATCTGTCTCCCCCTCCTCCCTCAGGTTAGGCGACCTATAGCATACTCCCAGTAATATTTCCCCTTAGCTTCATCCCTTTGGAGCTCTACCATAAGGATTCCACCACCTCCCGAGCTCCCTTAGCGATGTCATCTCTCACATTCACTTGTACATTATTCTTGATATATGGGCATACCCCTCCCCCTTTTGTACCCTCTCTATCCCTGCGATAAAGGGTATACCCTTGAATGGTTGCCAGCCAATCATGAGAGCTGTTGAACCAGGTCTCTGAAATTCATACAAAATCCAAATCCTCCTTGTACAACAGTATCTCTAGTTCACCCATCTTGTCCGCCAGGCTCCTGGCATTGGTGAACATGCCCCATAGTTTAGACCAGTTGCATACTATCCTATAACACTAGTCTAAGATTCCAGCAAACAGGCAGCAAATAAACAGAAAAATTTGTCTTTGTTGCATAAAAATCATGGCTGGCAATCCACGTCCTTTGCTCTACATTTGGCTAAAATCGAACCTTCTACAATGCCTGTATCTTTTGATTTTGATTGCTTACTGAAATGACATATTAGATTAGATGTTATTCTGCTTATGACAGTGTCCCAACTCTTGATAAATAAACAAGAGGACAATTCACAAAAGCTTTACACCACACATCATGGTCTTTACAGTCTGTTAGTTTCATCATCTGTGCAGAAACACTGTCTAATCCACAAACAAGATTACATCCAAAATCCAGGCGGACCTACAAAACACCACATTAAGGGCCTGTGTGGACAGTATTTTGTTCATGTCAGGCGAAATGAAGAAGTATGTCTCCTTCTAATCACAATGATATGGTTTAAGCCCCGGAAGATTTGGCTGCTTAATGACCAGAGCATTTTTTGCGATACGGCACTGCGTTGCTTTAACTGACAATTGCGTGGTAGTGCGACGCTGTACCCAAACAAAATTGATGCCTTTTTTTCCCCACAAATAGAGCTTTCTTTTGGTCATATTTGATCATCTCTGCAGTTTTTATTTTTTGCACTATAAACAATAAAATTTTGAAAAAAACACAATATTTTGTACTTGCTGCTATAATAAATATGCCCATTTTTTTTTTTTAAAAAGCTAATTTTTTTTCTCAATTTAGGCTGATGTATTCTTCTACATATTTATGGTAATACAAATTGCAATAAGCGTATATTGATGAGTTTGCGCAAAAGTTATAGCGTCTACACAATATTTTTTTTTTACTAGTAACGGCGGCGATCTGCGATTTTATCGTGACTGCGACATTATGGCAGACACTTTTGACACATTTTTGGGATGATTGGCAATTATACAGCGATCAGTGCTATAAAAATGCACTGATTACTGTACAAATGTCACTGGCAGGGAAGGGGTTAACACTAGGGGGCGCTCAAGGGGTTAACTGTGTTCCCTGACTGTGTGTTCTAACTGTAGGGGATGACAGAGCCATGGTTCCTAGCTGTTAGGAACTCACGATCTGTCTCTCCTCACAGAACAGGGATTTGTGTGTTTACCTGCCTCTCGTTCTGCCTCTCGTACCCACGATCGATTGTGGCCGTCGGTCATCGCGACCGTTGGCCACGAGCATTGGCACCCCCGCAATGCAGCGGGCGGGTGCACGTGCCTCTGGCGGCGCGCGCCTGCTATCCTGCTTGAAGAAGCCAACGTATAGCTACGAAGGCTCACGGGAACGCGCCGACCTGCTGCAGTATGACGGCGGCTGATCGGCAAGCAGTTAGAATGAGTCATCAGCCCATAAATATATGTCATTAATATGGCCACATATGACAGGTCTGTGCGAATCTGGGAACAGTTGGGAGGTATGGATGCTGTTTATGAGGATAAGCACAAGTAGCTGTCTGAGTTCTGAACTGGTTTACTGAAGTAGTGATTCTCAGATACTCTCTGTTGTTATAGTCTTATAGAGACTATGCTATGCAACCATACCTTACTTTACTGGGCCTCAGAGACCTTGCTGCAAAGAGTTTATGGCCCTGCAGCTTTCATAATCTACTTTGTGTTATTTTGCAGTGTATGCATGCTATTTACCACACTGAACCTATTTTGAATTATTGCTTCTAAGCATATTTAGTAAACTGCAAGTCAAAGAGAATCTCAGGGCTCCTTCATAAAAAGTTAAAAGTCAGCAGCTACAAATACTGTAGCTGCTGACTATTAATATTAGGACACTTACCTGTCTAGGAATGCAGCGGTGTCTTCACCTGAGACGGACGGCTATCAGGTGCTGCCGCCGCCATCTCCACTAGGAGAAACCAGCAGTGAAGACCTGCGGCTCACAGAAGGTTCCCTACTGCGCATTGCGCTCTGTAAACGGGTCGGCTGCGAGGCAAGGAGAAGGGGGGCCGTGGCAAACTCAACTGGAGTGGGAGCGCTTCCCCCTCTCTCCCAAAATGTTCCAAATGTGGCAGCGGAAGGGAGGAGGGGGCAGACAAGTGGAGCTTCCCCTTTAGAGTGGAGCTCCGCTTTAAAGTTACTCAATGTTTGATCATTTGCCTGATTACGTATTTTGTTAAATCATCACTTGACAAGTGTAAAGTATGGATTTACAGGTATGACATCACGCTTATAAGGAGAAGGTATAATGTAAGATTTACATTTGCTCCTGCTAGCGCCATTCAAGATTTACAGACACTTATGCCGCGTACACACGGTCGGAATTCTCGTCGGGAAAAAGCTCTGATGGTTTTCCCATCGGAAATTCTGACGGAATTTCGCTCAAACTGTCTTGCCTTCACACGGTCACACCAAATTCCGACGGTCAATAACACCGCGGCATACAACACATTCAGCGGCACTATAAAAGGGAAGTTTAATGCTTCCGAGGATACGTCGAACTGTTTCCCAGCATGCTTCGGAATTTTGCGTGACGGAATTGCATACACACGATCGGAAAATCCGATAGAAAAGTTTTCCGTCTGAAAAATTAAGAACAGGTTCTCAATCCAAAGTCCGTCGGAAATTCCGACAGAAAAAGACCGATGGGCATACACACGGTCGGAAAATCCGATGAAAAGCTCCCATCGGACTGTTTTCATCGGAAATTCCGACTGTGTGTACGCGGCATAAGATTCGTTATCTGTTAACAGCTTGTTTTAGAGGAAAATCTAGTAATCTTCTGCCTCCATTCCCATAATCACCACTAATGTTGTTACTGTCATCCTGCAGGCTAGAGTGACAGATCTCTTCTTACAAAGCTGAACTGGAAGGGTGATTTCTCTGATAAATCACATTTTCATGTAGTTTTATTGGCAGTAAACGAGTCTTAAGGCCCGTACACACGTTCGGACTTTTTGACAACCAACATGCAAATTAGCTGGTTTGGACCAACATCCGACCATGTGTACGCTCCATCGGACCAACTTTTTCGAGGTTGCATCGGACTTTTGTTGGCTGTGCGAACGGACCAACTTTCTGCCAACAAAAGTCCGAAGGACCAAAGTCCGACCGTGTGTACACAAAACCAACTGACTTTTGTCCACAGTACAAACACGCATGCTCAGAACCAATGCAAAAGATCAGACAACAATATAGAAGTTGACCAAAGGTGGCGCTGGAGTATTCGAACGTCCTCTTTTGAAGTGTCGTCAGTACGTTGAAACGTCACTACGTTCGTGTTGGTTGTCTCAAAAGTCCGACCGTGTGTATGCAATACCAACTTGAGGGCCAACGCCCTTTGGACAAAAGTCCACGGGAAAGTTGGTCCACGGTCCGACCGTGTGTATGGGGCTTTAGTGATATATCAGCGGGGCAAAGGTTTTATCCATTGCGCTGTTCATTAGTAAGTTATGTCATTCAGATAGACCTTAATTGGCCTCAGATGTAGCCTGTCACAGTGTATAGGTTAAGCATTCTCCTATTAAATTAAGAGTTTTCCAGTCTTTAAGTTTAAGATAATATTAACCTATTTCTTAGGTTACAAGGAAAAGGTTACAAGGTATTGAACCTACACAAAGGATTCATACCTTCTGGCATATGTGTCTGACTGGCTAAAAGAGTACTTTAGCTAATTAAATGGAACACTGAAATTTTAAACAAATATAGCCACTGCAAAAAAAGAAATCATTATTTAACCACTGAAAGCCATTCAGAAATATACAAATCTGCTATATATCCATAGTGAACATAAGGTGCAATATGAAAATATTTAAACATATGTAGCACCCTTGTCTTTAACAGGGGCTACAAGTAAATTTACAGTGACTTGCAAAAGTATTAACCCCCCTTGGTATTTTTTGTGTTTTGTTGCCTCACAAGCTAAAATTAACATGGATTGTTTGAGGATTTGCATTATTTAATTCACAGAACCTGCCCACAACTTTGAAGATGTTTTTTTTTTTTTTTTTTTTTTCTTATTGTGAAGCAAACAACAAATAGGACAAAATAACAGAAAAAGTCAATGTGCATAACTATTCACCCCCCCCCCCCCCCTAAAGTCAATGCTTTGTAGAGCCACCTTTTGCAGCTATCACAGCTCCAAGTCGCTTTGGATAAGTCTCTATGAACTTGCCACATCTTACCACTGGGAGTTTTGTCCATTCCTCCTTGCAAAACCGCTCCAGCTCCTTCAAGTTGGATGTTTGCACTTGTGAACAGCAATCTTTAAGTCTGACCACAGACTTTCTAGTGGATTTAAAAATATTAATAAAAATGCTATAAAAACTATCCCCTATTTTGTAAACGCTATAACTTTTGCGCAAACCAATCAATAATCGCTAATTGCGATTTTTTTTTTACCAAAAATATGTAGAATAATACGTATCGGCCTAAACTGAGGAAAAAAAATGTTTTTTGGGGATATTTATTATAGCAAAAAGCAAAAAATATTGCATTGATTTCAAAATTGTCGCTCTATTTTTGTTTATAGCGCAAAAAATAAAAACCGCAGGGGCGATCAAATACCACCAAAAGAAAGCTCTATTTGTGGGAAAAAAAAAGGACGCTAAACTTGTTTGGGAGCCACGTCGCACGACCGCGCAATTGTCAGTTAAAGCGACGCAGTGCCGAATCGCAAAAAGGGGCCTGGTCCTTTGGCTGCCAATTGGTCCGGTGCTGAAGTGGTTAAGTCCTACCTTTGGGACATGCAAAAGTCTAAATTATGCCACAATATTAGAAACCGTAAGCAAGTATAGATTGCTGCTGGTTGCAAATATGTCTCTAAGACACACGTTTTATGAAATGCTACTAGGGCACAAGGTAAAACCTAACTCCAACCAAAACTTTTCTTTTTGTTTTGGATAAAGTGGGTAACTGTTAGAACCTCTCACTAGTTCTTTGTGTCCCCAGTAAAGAGTTTTCACCTCCAATTCCAATCTTAGGACCTCTGTGGTGTCTGGCTGTGACTCTTCTGAAATGCTGAACAGCTTCCTGCCTGATTTCTTGGACAACCTTACTTTGTATAGTTTTTCTGAGTGAACCCTTTGCTCCTCCCATTAACTTCATATTTAAGCCATGTCTCAGTCCTTCCTGTTTGCCAGATTATTTTGCTCTCACTAGCCAATATCTTGTACCTTTGCATACCTGCTGCTGACTTTATTTTCGGTACCACTCATTATCGGCCCTTGGCTTGTTCGTCAACTACGCTTTCACCTGATCCCACCTAGCTACTGCTGTTTACTGACCTTTTGGCTTGCTCATCGACTATGCTTCTGCTTGTTCTCTATCTGCTTCATCCGTTATCCTAACTCCCGCTTGCTCTCTTCCTACTGGGGCAATCCAGGAGCCACAACCTGGCATTAGCTCCCAGTGAAACCTCTCTCCAACACCAGGAGCTATGATTAGACTCCGTGCCTTGGGTAAGCACACGTCATCCACTTGGGGGATCTACTTGTGTATTCATCCAGTTATCCAGAAGACTATTGCATTGCATTAACCTCTCTACTACTATAGCCACTGGCCTCATGACATAATTTCCCCCACAGACGATGAAGCAGACAATGAAGACCTCAAACTTTAAAAAAAATAGGGTCAGTTCTTTAGACTGTTGCCTTTAGTCAATGAGTGTAAAAAGTGCTCCAGTATCAGTGGTCAGAATGGTGCCCCATCCTGGTGTCAGTGAGATTATTAAAACTCCACCCATCTCTAATGTTCAGTGATTACTTACCTTTGTATATGTCCATGTCCTGCTCTGCTTCTCTACTGTTGAGACGACATTAGGGCCTGGTATGCAGGCTTTATCAGACAGGAAGTCAATCTGCCTGACAGAGCTGACTGAGGTACATTGGCACCCAAGGCTACCCTCCATACACCTGCTATAGTGTACCATGGAAAGGACATGATTGTGAGGCCTTCCCATTGCATGGCTGTTCAAAGCCAATCAGTGGGCCATAGTATGAGGACTTCTGTTTTAACCACCCTGAATTCAATAAAAAAATATATATATATTTTGTATTATACAAGCTCTAATGGTTAGAGCAGATATGTTATTTCGGTAATTATGGTACAAAATTGTCATATGCAGCATCCAGGACTTAGTACTGCTTTCCCTTGTTAAATTGGAAATGTTATTAAACTCTTGAAAATAAGCCTTTAGCATTTAATCTTTTTCTGTACTACCTCATCCAAACTTCAACAGATTGTGGACCAGCAGCAGTGGATGAACATTGAGTCCTATATCCCTCCTTAGATTAGTTAATTTAGTGTGGGGCTAAAAAGTACAGCTCATCAAAAAATGTAGCAGAATATGCAATAGACCAGATGGTTCAATGTGCACTGGGGATGTGTCTGTCCTGCATAATGTATTCCCATCTCAGTGCTCTTTGGTTCTTCCAAAATTAGATCTCAGTAAGGAAATCAGAATCATAGGATTAGAATGCATTGGAATGAGTGCTATGACAAATTAGACTGTTTAAATATAGCCCTGTATATATTAAGCCATCTGCTCAACCTCAGCCAGTTTATCTATAGATCTTTTACAAAGGTAGACTCATTTCTTGTGACCTTTCTGATTGGGAACGCATCAGGCTGGACAACAGGTGGGAACGCATCAGGCTGGGCAGCAGACAGGAACGCATCAGGCTGGGCAGCAAACAGGAATGCATCAGGCTGGGCAGCAGACAGGAACACATCAGGCTGGGCAGCAGACAGGAACTCATCGGGCCGAGCAGCAGACAGGAGTTCATCGGGCTGGGCAGCATACAAAAACACATCGGGCTGGGCAGCAGGCACCACAGGCCGGGAAACAGGCAACGCACCCTCAGACCAGGAAACAAACACTGGGACTTCAGGCTGGAACGCTGGTTCTGGTTCTTTGGGCTGAAACGCTGACTCTTCAGGCTGGAACGCTGGCTCTGGCACCTCCGGCTGGAACGTTGGCTCTGGCACCTCCGGCTGGAACACTGGGAACTCTGGCACCTCCGGCTGGAACAGATTGGTGGGTGTGGAGGCAGGTTGGGTTAATGGCAGGATTGTTTTGGTAGGGAAAAACTTTCGGTTTTTCTTTGGTTTAGTCACCGAAGCTCTGTAGGTGGGGGGTGCAGCAGACTGGAAAGGAGGATTGGGATATGGCAGCGAGAAGGTAACAGCAGCTGGGGGAAGTTCTTGTGGATTAGTAGGCAGCTGAGAAGAGGCAGGTGGGTTGTATGCAGGATAGGTACAGGGAGCAGAGACCGGATACGAGTATTCGGTTGGCAGCAACGTATACTGGGCTGCTACTGGGTTTGGCATAGGCGATAGGGAAACATACTTTTGGGCAGGCAAGTGTCTGATGGCAGAGGTGGTTTGTTGTGGGTTGGTTGTAACATATCAGACAATGCTGAGAGTATTGGTTGGACAAAGAACGGATCACATGCTGCCTGTCTAACAAGGGTCTGTACTGAGTGAATACATTCCATAAGCTTCTGCTGAGGACAAACAAAATAGTGCTCAACAAAGCATGCGGAATTATCCTCTAACAGCCACACCAGAGATTCCACCTGATCAGCACTGAAAGGGGGAGAAAAATCATCACTGGTCTTTGGAACACAAGACAGGGCTAGCTCAGCACATATTTGGATCAAAGGCTGCACATCCCTAAACAACATACACCCCTGGTCAACCAGGGAATGGGCCAAATGGATGATCTCAAGCAGCTGGTCATTGGTCCACTCTTTCAGTGTCTGGCGGAGATACTCGCCACTCTCGGACGCCAGCAGAGCATAATAGAAAATCACATTAGGATTCATTCCAGCAAAGCCAACAGAACCGAGATGGTTCCTCTGTGCAGCCACTTCTGGTCAGGGATGGCCTTGGTTTCTGTCATAAACCGGATGTGACCAGAACTGTGTGACTGCAACAGAGTAAACCAACATAAGTAGGTGAAAATAAGTGATTTTATTAAGATAAATGCATATAATGTGAATACACCACCAATACCAACCAGAGTGTGAAAACCAAATAACAGTGACAACAAACCAACCAGTATATATAACAAAGGGGATACCAGAATCGTAGTCAAGCCTGGCCAGGGTCATAAACAGGAGGTCAGCAGATGGGGGGGGGGGAAGGAGAAAGGGATCAGGTTGCAGGACAAGGTTCCAGGGATGCAGGAATAGGCAGGATCAGGTACAACAGGTTCAGGATGCAGGGATCAAGGTTCAGGCTAACGGGTAACAGGATGCAGGTCAGGGCTCAAGGACAAAACAAAGGCAAACATGTGAATGCTTGTCGGGTATTTATAGTCCTGTGATTGGCCTCAAGTGACACCTGATTGCAGGAGGTGCTGTCTGCTCCACACTACCAGGATCCATCCGCTGGTGGATGCCAGTACTGCAACCCAAAGATGACATAACATCAGCAGGGAAAAGCTCTCCTGACAGTTCGAAACTGCCAGGAGACACCTGCTGGTGGACCGCAGTACTGCACGCCAAAGGACAGATATTACCAGGGGATGGAACATTTCCTGACAGTAAGTTATAGACATGATCTCATAGTCAAACAGCTATAACATAAAATAGCAGAGAAAAAAAACAAACAACAAATGTACTTGATAAGTAACATGAGGTTGACATGTGATTTGGGGATCCATTGATCCATATATTGCTTACCCGGAGAAACCAGTGGATAGTAAGTCAGCAGGACAGAGACACCCGAAGGTAGTCCCCCCATGGTGGACACGGGAGACACTAAGGGATGCTGGGTTCTACAATTCCAAAAATGCATATATAGTAAGGCAAGTAATCTATTTCCAAAGAGGGATAACTAAGAAAAGGGAAAGAGAGAAAAAAGGAAAAAAGAAGAGGGAGGGAAGGTGAAGGGGAGGGGGGTTGTTGGGAAGGATGGAAAGGGGGTGGGGAAAGAGGTTGAAATGGGAAAGGGGGGAAAAGGGGGGGGGATTGGGCGAGGGGGAGGGGGAAAGGAAAAAGGAAAAAAAGGAAAGGAAAGGACAAAGAAGAAAGGAGAACAAATAAACTGAAAGTAGGAATAGAATTAAATAGTTATCTATATATCAAGGACCATCCTAGTGTGTCTGGGTATCCAGTATAACAACCCGGGGGTCAGAGGCCAGAGGCTGAAGGCAAGTTTAACTCATGGATGTTAGAAAGTTTTTTTTTTGGGAGAGGCTTTCAAGATATTGCTTGTAGACAAGGACTATGTTGCAAAGTTCCCAAAGGGAGCCAATCTCAACAGGATCAGAGCCCCTGAAAAATATGTATGTATATAATGGAAGGGTACCATATGCAGGCATAAGCATTTGTCCAAGGTTACACATGTGAATATAAAGAGTCTAAGTCTATACTGTTAACAGTGTTCCTAATTAGAGCACTGTGTCCAATACACTTTATAAGAAGTATCGAGCATTCAAAGTTAATGTAAAGTATATTGCATTTGCAAGGGTGTTGCTGGAGCAGAGATGACTCACCAGATGTTGGGAGCAACTACCTGTTCAGAAGCCGCTCTATGTGTCCTTTTATGTCTCCAAACCTGCTCCCACACCCTCTAGCCAGCAGGCGCTGGCGTGTGACATCATACCTTGCTTCATGCATCTAGTGCACATCCCTGTCTACTGGTTTACAGTATCCTGTATGCCCTAAGGCTACGTCGTAACTGCACAGAGGATGGGGACTTTCACACTCAGGCCTCAGCCCTGTTTGAGCAGTTGCTGGCAAGGGGCTATACCCGGATCAACCTCAGAAAGGCCTATAGTAAGGTCTTTGCACATACCCTCCGTACCAAGCAATCCAGTGCATAGTAAATTCCCTTATTGCTTTTTATTCCTACTGCCTTATATTGCTCCATGAGTTGCTGTGGATGTACAGTGCTTTGAAGAAGTATTCATACCCCTTGAAATTTTCCACATTTTGTCATGTTACAACCAAAAAAACAGTATCTTACAAAAGTGAGTACACCCCTCACGTTTTTGTAAATATTTTATTATATCTTTTCATGTGATAACACAAGCAATTGGATTGGAATCTGATTGTTTTTTTTTCGGACAAGTGTCTTTTATACAGATAACAAGCTAAGATTAGGAGCACTCCCTTTGCTCCTAATCTCAGGTTGTTACCTGTATAAAAGACACCTGGGAGCTAGAAATCTTGCAGATTGATAGGGGATCAACTACTTATTTCACTCATTAAAATGCAAATCAATTTATAAAATTTTTGAAAAGCTGACATGTTTCACACCACTATGGGGTGCTTAGTCATAGCTGTGATAGCTATGACTAAGCACCCCATAGTGGTGTGAAACATGTCAGCTTTTCATTGATCCTGTGCCTCTGATGTCTTTGTACGAATTTTTAAACCGTCTTCAATAAAGGTGTCAACAGAGTTTGGTCGTCCAGTCTTTTTTTCGATTCATTCTGGATATTGTTTTTGTTATTCTGTCTCTCACTGTTAAAAATAAACCTACCATTAAAATTATAGACTGATCATTTCTTTGTCAGTGGGCAAATGTACAAAATCAGCAGGGAATCAAATAATTGTTTACTGTATGGCATAGGTTGGTGGCAGCAAATATCAAGGTTAATTCCACCTTCATGAACAAAACATATAATATAAAAAAAATAATAAGATAGCATGTCATTGTTACACAAGCCATACTGTAATTTAAAATATAAAAAAATACCTTTCCTATTTACTCTGCAGTTGCTGTAATTTTGTGGAAAACTAAAAGCAACATAGCAACTTGGAGGCATTCTGTACATTGCTACAAGTCAGATTTTAGTCATCCCCTGCCAAAGAAATTTTAATGTTGGTGAGATACTCTACAAGGGTTAAATACTTCTAAAGGGATGCAGATACTGCAGTTTTGCTCATCAGAACATGAAGAGTGCACCAGCTGATAATAACAAACCAATCCCCTCATTCAGAATCAGTATCCAAAAGACACAATGGAACAAGAAGCTTTTACTTCAAAGCAGAAAAAGATCAGACTCTGCAGCAAAATTTGTTTAAATCTCTGAAAGTACATTGATTACACAGAGGATATTGTTTTTTTCTCAATAAAAGTGGATGTATTTCTTTAAGCAGCCCATTGAATCCTTTCAGTTTCCTCAATTTATTAACCAGAAAGCAAGACTTGATTTTCATATTATACACCATTAAATAAAAAGTCAGTACAGACTTTAAAATAAATTTAAAGTTACGACTTGTAATAATGCAATTTAGCGCATCTTAGAGCCACATATTGTAATATTACAGTAAAAGGTTTTATTGGCTTATGAAATATTGATCAGGCAATTAAGATGCTTCATTTGTCCTTTGCTGTTCTCATATTAAATGTTAATATACCTTTGGTATGTCCTACAAGATATAATTCAGAAACTTCTATGGGTATTATCGTTTATATTGCCAGTTTTTACACAGTAAGCCTTGTTTGAGTCTCCCATTCAAAATTCTTAATGATTTATCTGTATCCGCAGTGTTATTATGGTGCCTAATTCTATGTGTCAGATAGCGTGTATAGTCAGTAGGATAAATAGTCTAAACAGGCCACAATGAAATTACAGATCAACAATCCTTACTGTAAATAAAATCTTAGAGGGGTTCTCTTAGATACAATTGTGCAACAAGAACTTCCTTGTTGGGCTGGCCTGCCCAATGCCCAAGTTTGTAATGTTGCACAATGAAAACCCATGGCATTGTGTAATAAAAAGCTATCTTGATCCACCTGCTAAATGGCACACAGTTTTGGGGTAATTTTTAGGCATTTGCCAAGACACAATGAAAACCCATGGCATTGTGTAATAAAAAGCTATCTTGATCCACCTGCTAAATGGCACACAGTTTTGGGGTAATTTTTAGGCATTTGCCAAGACACCCCTGAAGAACCCAGAAGACACCCCGGGTTGCCTAGGCACCCTGGTTGAAAAACACTGCTGTAAACGCCATCTCCAGGGGCCAGAAAATATGGCTGCATTTGTAGCTCTGAACTCTCAATTAACAATGAAGTTACTAAGGATACTGAGAGAGTCGGATAAATCAGATTGGACTTTTCATGCAAACTGGAATCTGCATGGAACCAAAGACAAGGAGAACTTTACTTAAAGTGGTGTTTCCCCCTAAAAAATAAAAATGCTTAAAATTCCTAAAAAAAAAATAAAAAAAAATAATTGGAAATTTTTTTTTCCCATACGTCTGAATGCATGTTGCTAGGGGGTCCAGTCGTAGTCTGCCTCCTTCGGTGCCTGGGCTGGTGACATCACTTCCCCTTGGCGCAGGAAGGGCTCCCCAGTCATCTGGGACCTGTCACGTGTCCCAGATGACTGTGCGGCCAATCACGGTGGATCGGGGGGCGAATGGAGCTTCAACCCCCCGCATCGCCGGACCCTGGAACAGGTAAGTGTCCAATTATTAAAAGTCAGCAGCTGCAGTATTTGTAGCTGCTGACTTTAATTTTTTTTTTTTTCAGGGATACACCTCTTTAAGTATTTTTTTTTCATGTAATCCCTTTTTTTTTACTGTTGCCTAAAGAGGTTGAAAACCTGAGAAAAAAACAAAAAATAAACTGTAAGAGAAAGGCATAATGAGCTAGTATGCATCGCATACTAGCTCATTATGATATACTTACCTGCAGCGGCATTCACACAATACTGAGACGTCTGACAACTTCCCCCGGTGTTTCTTCTGGGTTTGTGGGCTCTGACCAATCACAGCATGCGCACGGGCGTGGGAGCTGCCGGTCACAGCACAGGGCCCTGAAGAAACGGTACAGGTGGCCGTTCCTTCAGAGCGCATGCGACGATGACGAATCTCTAAATGCTCTAATTAAAGAACCTTTTGCCCCTGTGGATGGCTACTGAATTTTAAACCTCTGTTACATTCCTGTCCAGGGCATGGCAGCAAGTTTATTTCATGAAGGTCAGAATTGCAACAGCGGATGTGAGTGTATGTATCGGTAAGTGGTTAACTGCTGCCCCAGTTAAAGTCACTCAGTCAAACATCTCTAAAAACTTTGGGATCTGAGAGTGTAATCATCATAGAGGAGGTGACCTTTGAACTTATTTGGGAAGCTGGAATGTGAAGTACTTTTACCTCTTTACCAGTTACTAAATGAATCTGGGTTTACTGGTAAGGCAAACGGTGGCTTCCAAGTGAACTCTCACTTGGTGACCTGCTCAGATTTGCCTATCTCAAAATAATACTGCAGCTCTAATGTGACAAAAATGCAAAGATAAAATAATGTTTCAATTAATATGCAAGTCTCAATTACACATCAGCGCACGACTGCTTGGTTAATCCTCATCTTCACAGTCTTCTTAGTGCTAATCCAGATTTAATTGCTACTCTTTAACTAAGAATAGCAATTGTGTGTATGCTTCTGTCTCCCTGTCTTTTTTAAGAGAGATAATTGTTTATTAAAATTATAGAATAGAACGTTTACGCCTGAATCATGAGCCAACAATAATGTGCATCCTGAAAAAAAATATTGAGCATTATAAATGTATAAAATGAAGACACACAATGTCCCTAATTATGGTCTAGAGCCCTACGGACGACATGAGTAACGATGACACATAGGGACAACACAAAACTCACCAACATGAAATAGACCTGAAAGTGTGCCTTGGTCTACCGTATGGTACGCCAAAATAAGGGGGCATACCCTAGATAAAGAATGATAAGAAGTAGTTATGGAATAATGTGGAATGAGTATTCAGTCTGGGGTAAGAATACTTAGAAGAGGCTTTTAAAAGGGGAGGGTGGGCGGGTATCACGCACAGGAAACCGACAAAGACCGGCGGCCTTTGGGCTGCTTAAATACCCTCCGGGCTCCTCCCATAACTTCAGGCCGGTACCCGGCCTTCCAATTTATGGTCTAGAGCCCTACGGACGACATGAGTAACGATGACACATAGGGACAACACAAAACTCACCAACATGAAATAGACCTGAAAGTGTGCCTTGGTCTACCGTATGGTACGCCAAAATAAGGGGGCAAAACCTTCAGGTAGGGGATAATTATTTATTAGAGGTAATGTCACTGAGTGAGTCGAGCAAAGGCCTGAGCCATCTCTAACTGTGGGTTAGGAATGTAGCGAGAGAAGCAGGCCGACTTCCACCGACCCAGTTTCTTGATTACGTGGTCCGGAACCCCCTGTCTTGAGGCCGTCGTGGCCGCCCCGATCCGGAACGAATGCCCGGAGTACTGGCTGGGGTCCAACTGAAGATGGCCGAGAAGGACCCGGACATGTTCCACGAACTGCGAAGAGTTAAGGGCTTTGACCGGAAAAGGTAGCAGTGGACTGGCCCCTGGGCAGTCGGACAGCAGTGCCGTCAGGCGGTCCAACACGGCAACTGGGCACCAGTTGTTGTGAGTCCTGTACAGGTGAATATCTACTCCGGAACCTCGCTGTTGGGTTTTGGATGTCGTCAAGTGAAGGACGTAGTGATCCTGGTGGCGATAGAGATTATTTCTACGCAAGACTGGACCGGCTGGGTGGCTGCGAGTGAACTCGCTGGGCCGCAGAAACCCGTAAAACGCCATGTGTATCGCAGCCTGCAGGACGGTACTGAGGAGGAGACCGAAAGGGGACCTATCCAGGATGTCAGACATCCCCTTGAAGATCTCCCCCGTGATAGGCAGCCGCTTTGAGCTGACTGGCGGCTGGTGTTTCTGAACTCCACGTAGTAGAGCCCTCACGGCGTGGCAGGAGAACACCGAAGGCCTTGCGGGGTCTTGAAGTGACAAATAGTGCTGCACCCCGGCCACGTACTGGCGTATCGTGCTGTGTGACAGTGCTAGGTGTGAATGGCAGTAGGCGATGAACGCCAAGACCTGCTTGAGGCTGGAAGACTCGCGAGGCCGCTGGGGCAGGAACTTGTTAAACGCCCTCCAGGCCGTCTGGTAGGCCCGACGGGTGTTGCGGGCGAGTGAGGCGTTGATGATATCGGTAGCTGAGTGTAGATGTGGGGCTAGTCCAAGGTCAGTTGTGACCAATCCGGGATAGTGGCTGAATGACGGCAGGCTCCTGGCACCTGTTCAAAGAAAGAAATAAAGTTAAAACGGGAGAGTGCGTCCGCTGCTGCGTTGAACTTCCCTGGAATGAAGGAGCAGTACACATTGAACTGATGCTGTAGGGATAGCTGGACCAGTCTGCGGAGGAAGGACATGACGGGCCTGGACTTAGACCTGCCCTTGCTGATGATCTCGGCTGTGGCTTGATTGTCTGTCGAGAAAGCCACCGTCTGTCCAGACCAATGGTGACCCCATAGGTGGGCGGCTGCTACAATAGGGAAGAGCTCAAAGAGGGCTGACGTAGTAGTAAAGCCCGGTGTGGCTAGTGCTTGAGGAGGCCACGGGGCGGCGAACCACAAATGGCCAAAAATGGCGGCGCATCCTGTGGATGCTGCCGCGTCGGTCACCACCTGTGGTGACTGCGTGGACACGACTGGGATAAACAGGGACACACCGTTCCAATCACTAAGAAAGTGCTCCCACATGGCCAGATCTGCCCTGGCTGCAGAATCCAGCCTGATGACCTGGTCTGGGTCCTGCGTGTAGGACAGGAAGACCAGCAACCGGGACACAAAGGAGCGGCCCTGGGGGATGATCCTCACGGCAAAGTTCAGCATCCCGAGGAGAGACTGAAGTTGCTTCTGAGTACATCCCCCCCCCGGGTGAACTCTCGCAGAACCGTCCTGATACGGTCCAACTTATCTGCTGGAAGGCTGGCCTGCATGGCCAACGTGTCAAGGTCGACGCCCAGGAACGTGATCTTGTGTGCCGGGCCGTCAACCTTGTGCTCCGCTATGGGGACGTTCAGATTGTCGAAAACCGTCCTCAACTTTCCAAGGTCCCCTGGGGGAGCCCCGGGCGGCTCTATCAAAAGGAAGTCATCCAAATAATGGATGACCTCGTGGCACTGTGCCTCATGGAGAAGGATCCACGCCAGGGTCTCGGCGAACTTGTCAAATAGCCAAGGACTACTTTTAGACCCGAAGGTCAATTTGGTCGCGAAATAATATCGCTCCCTCCACTTGATGCCGTGCCAGCACCACAAGGAAGGATGGATGGGCAGCAGCTTGAAGGCGTCGGATATGTCCGCCTTCGAGAGCCACGCACCCACCCCTGCCCTGAGAATGGCCTGGATAGCCATGTCTACCGAAGCGTACTTCAGCGAGAACTCCTCGGAGGGGATGAGCGAGTTGAGACTGGGAACGACGGAAGAATGAGGCGCTGACAGATCATACACCAGACGTTTTTTATTTGAAAACTTTCCCTGCACAAGCCCGATAGGGCTAACCCTCCAGATGCTAAAGGGGGATTGACAGAACGGGCCTATCATGAAGTCCCGATCCAACTCCGTCTGCAAAAGGACATCAATCGCTGGCTCGTCTGTTGCTGCTGAGCGTAAATTCGGACATTCGTGGGTGGAGTGGGGCAGGGTGATGAGCCCGGTATGGAACCCCTCAGTGAAGCCTCGGATGAGGTAGCTGGCGAGTGACGGAGTGGGGTGTGAGGTCAGGTAAACGCCGAGCCAAAGGACATTGACCCGGCTTAGTCATGGTCTCTTCTGTTTGACCTCACACAGGATCCTGGGGTGCGCCCTCTGGCACAGGGTGCAAACGTGCAAGAGCCGGCACTGGCTGAAATTGCAGGAGCCGTAATTAAAATTGTTGCAAATGGCGGCTCCCCCAACCATCCGCACCGGACGTCCCAATTTGTCCATCTTTCGCCCTTGCACCGGGGCCTGCTGAGCCTGGCTCGTGCTGGCAGAGGCCGTGCTAGCTATCGGATGGACAGAGGCTACGTTGGCACACCAGACCGTGGTGTGAGACGCTGACTGACAGACAGCACATAGCGGGGAGCGAAGGCCTGCAAAGTGGCGGCAGAACAATTCCGTGTCCACTACGCTCCAGTCCGTTGGCAAATGGAACTGTGTGAATCTGGCTGCGGCTTTGGCCGAGAAGGACCGATGGTAGTCGTAGAACGCTGAGCCACCGTATTTGTGGCCCAGGTCTACGACCAAATGGAGGTAGAGGTCCAGCTCTTCCCGTCTGCCGGGGGAGGCTGAGCACAGCACGTCTCTAAACATGCCGAAAGCGAGCGTGAATTCGGGCACCGTGAGCTTCCTGTTGAGCCTCGGATCCTTCGCTTTCAACACCACCGAGACATCCCCCCAGGTGTAGGCCTTGTTCTCGGCCAAGTCATGGACCGAGATCAAGAGTGAGGCCAGATTGACGTCTTTGCCCTCTAGAATGTCCTTCCTTACGCTGGGTGGCACCAGGTGGGAAGGGTGAACGGTAGGCGTGGCAAGCTCACTACCTGCGGCCGGTGCACTGATGGCTGGGACCACCGCGTGGTCCGGAACCGTGGCAGCCGGGCTGGCCTCTAGCCGAGACACCCTGTCCTGGACCTCCACGATTGAGGAAGACAGGGAAGACACGAGGGTGTGTAGCTGGGCAACGGCGGCTGAAATCGATTCCAGAGACGCCTGCTGGCTGCTGGGGCTTGCTGCGGCCGGTGGTGGGAAGAGAAGCCTGAACAGCTCCGCCTTCCTGGCCGTGGACGAGAAGGGTATCCCTCTGCGTCTCAGCTCGGCGGACAGCCTGGGAATTGTCCATGCCCTAAGAGACTGGACACTGCCAGCCTCGGAGGCTGACGCCGGAGATAGTGGGGTGGTGAGGTCATCGCTGCCAACTGACGACATGGCGGCTGCCAAGACCTGTAACTTGGTAGACTGGTCACGTGTCTGCAGGCTGGGCCTAAAAGGTGACAAGAAATGAGTTTGGACGTGTCACCTATGATATACGTACCTGCCACAAGAAAGCAGGAGCCCCCCGTGCCCTTGTGTTTTTTTTTTTTTTTTTTTTTTTTTACCTGCTGGAACCCTGATCAAGTTGGCGCAGGTGGACCTACTGAATCCGACTGACCTGAGAGAGTGTGAGAAAAAATACCTATTTAAGAGCCTAAAACTGCTGCCGTCCAGAGCGACGGAACCCAACGCAGATGATAACAACAGGCGATAGTGACTTGAGTCGACTGCCGAGATCGCTGTGGGATCAACTGACAGATGACAACACGAACGACTGACTTGACACGTTGCCTTACTGAATGAACTTCCCGTGACAGGGCCCGGCCCGTTCGTACCGTATGGGGGTGACTGTGGGCCGGACTCTGGAGCACGTACAGAATGAGGCCACCATGAAACTAGGCCGACTGCCTAGGTATGCTGAGGCCGAACTGTGACATCCAGCTGCCACCGAGTCCGACTCCAAGCTCCCCCCCTTTTTTTTTTTTTTCTTTTTTTTTTTTTTTTTCCTCTTTTTTTTTTTTTTTGAAATGCGGCCAGCCTAGGGCACGCCGGCGCGAATTCGTACAAGCGGGTGACCAATTAACACCGGGCGTGGTAAGGTGACACAGAAATGATATAACATGACAAGGGCAAGAATCAAAGTTTTTTTTTTTTTTTTTTTTGCGACTCCGCCCCTGGCGCATGTATTGAAATGAGGCCGAGCCTAGGGCACGCCGACACGAATTTAGTGCGAAGAAGTGACTCCATTCATGCCGGGCGTGGTAGGGTGACAGAAATGAGATACCATGACAGGGGCAAGAATCAGGAATGTACGTAAACCAGTGACGCGATTCTGCCCTTGGCGCATGTATTGAAATGAGGCCGTGCCTGGGGCACGCCGACATGAATTCAGTGCGAAGAAGTGACTCCATTCATGCCGGGCGTGGTAGGGTGACAGAAATGAGATACCATGACAGGGGCAAGAATCAGGAATGTACGTAAACCAGTGATGCGATTCCGCCCTTGGCGCATGTATTGAAATGAGGCCGTGCCTAGGGCACGCCGACACGAATTTAGTGCGAAGAGGTGACTATATTCACGCCGGGCGTGGTAAGGTGACAGAAATGAGATACCATGACAGGGGCAAGAATCAGGAATGTACGCAACCAGTGATGCGATTCCGCCCTTGGCGCATGTATTGAAATGAGGCCATGCCTAGGGCACGCCGACACGAATTTAGTGCGAAGAAGTGACTACATTCACACCGGGCGTGGTAAGGTGACAGAAATGAGATACCATGACAGGGGCAAGAATCTGGAATGTACGCAACCAGTGATGCGATTCTGCCCTTGGCGCATGTATAGAAATGAGGCCGTGCCTAGGGCACGCCGACACGAATTAGTGCGGGGAAGTGACTGCATTCATGCCGGGCGTGGTAAAGTGACAGAAATGATATGCCATGACAGGGGCAAGAATCAGGAATGCCCGCAGCCAGTAAAGTGATTCCGCCCTTGGCGCATGTATCGAAATGAGGCCGGGTAGTCGTGCATCTGGATCGCCCCGATCGGAGCATGCGTGGATGCGACCGGACCAGGATCGAAGCGATGGCATGAACGCCCTGATTAACTGATGCGAAATGATTTAGCATGACCGAATGGCCTGGTACGTTAGCCACGTTTGAAATGATGAAATGATTGTCATGCTAATTCGTGAAATGTTTCGACACGGTCGAAGTGATTCGTACAACTAGAATGCCAACAGTGCTTCGTAATATAATAGCGATTCGGCACGCTCGCTAGCGCCACTAATTCGGATAATGGCAGAACATGAACGATACGTGTGAGTGCGAACGGCACCCGTGCGTGAGTTATGTTGAACGATTCGGAGACTGTGTAGCCCGCTCGTGTAAGGGAACCCTAAGTGCCGGATGCGACATCGGTCGGAGTGTCTGTGGCGGGCGGCCCTGAATGTGCGTGCCGTTAGATGGCTCCCGATCGGGTACAACAAAACGTGCGAGTAAGTGTTTAGGTTTCGAGACAAGCAGCGCGTGGCTCGTGAGCTACGCAGATCACAGTTTAGTGACATGATAAGCAGTGCATGAGAACGTAAAACATGAGAGCCGAAGCCCTACCTGCGACAGCCGAACCAGACTCTTTGTACGAAACTGCGACTCGACGACACGAGTGCGACACGAAGGGACGACACAACTTACGAACACGGAACACGGGACTGCAACAAGAGAAGACGGATAGACGAAAACGGAGCTCACGAGCCGGCACCAAGAGCGCTTGTCACGAACGAGTCGGTCCTAGATGTCTGACGTATCAGATATCACGCACAGGAAACCGACAAAGACCGGCGGCCTTTGGGCTGCTTAAATACCCTCCGGGCTCCTCCCATAACTTCAGGCCGGTACCCGGCCTTCCAATTAATCCATTTCTGCCTCTATATCTCCAGCTACTTAGCACAAATGCACAGTGCCCTTGTATCACTAAATATCAGTTATTTATACAAAGTGTGCAAATATGGTTATCTATCAGATACATACACTATATTACCAAAAGTCTTGGGACACCTGCCTTTACACACACTTTAATGGCATCCCAGTCTTAGTCCATATGGTTCAATATTGAGTTGGCCCACCCTTTGCAGCTATAACAGCTTCAACTCTTCTGGGAAGGCTGTCCACAAGGTTTAGGAGTGTGTCTATGGGAATGTTTGACCATTCTACCAGAAGCGCATTTGTAAGGTCAGGCACTGATGTGGAAAAGAAGACTTGGTTCGCAGTCTCTGCACTAATTCATCCCAAAGGTGTTTTATCGGGTTGAGGTCAGGACTCTATGCAGGCCAGTTAAGTTCCTTCAACCCAAACTCGCTCATCCATGTCTTTATGGACCAAGCTTTGTGCACTGGTCCAAATCATTTAGTGTAGGGGTGATTATGGTGTGGGGTTGTTTTACAGGGGTTGGGCTTTGCCCCTTAGTGCCAGTGAAGGGAACTCTTAGGGCATCAGCATACCAAGACATTTTGGACAATTTCATGCTCCCAACTTTGTTGGAACAGTTTGGGGATGACCCCTTCCTATTCCAAAATGACTGCTCACCAGTGCACAAGCAAGGCCCAAAAAGACATGGATGAGTGAGTTTGGGGTGGAGGAACTTAACTGGCCTGCATAGAGTCCTGATCTCAACCCCTTTGGATGAATTAGAGCAGAGACTGTGAGCCAGGTCTTCTCGTCCACATCAGTGCCTGACCTCACAAATGCACTTCTGGAAGAATGGTCAAACATTCCATAGACACACTCCTAAACCTTGTAGACAGCCTTCCCAGAAGAGTTGAAGCTGTTATAGCTGCAAAGGGTGGGCCAACTCAATATTGAACCCTATGGGCTAAGACTGGGATGGCATTAAAGTTCATTAGCGTTTAAATGCAGGTATCCCAATACATTTGGTTATATAGTGTCCCTATTCCTGTTTCAGATAAATCTGCATGTTGTCCCTTTTTTATGTGTACCTGACACATATAGTTCTTCCTCTGTGGTCACTCCTCTTCCTCAGTATGTCTTATAGTACCCATGGACATGGGATAATAGTCAATTCAGACAGAATATTCTGTTATCCTTGGATGAGGCCAATCTCATGTTTGTGTATACACACAAAGACAATGTCAGTGACTGGTACCTATCAATCAGACCTTTTGTAATTGCTATTGTTCCATCAAGCAAGTATTGGAATTTGCTCTTTACTCCTTGCCACTCCATTAACATAAGCGCCCAAGGTCAAATACAATTAACTCTATCCATTTTTCCTATGGGTGGTCACCAAGTCAATGACCAGCTTTAGACCATTTTTTGGTGTGGTAAAGGTTCAGTGCACAAAACAATATCCTGCTTGCTGCCTCTTTGAGTCCATTTTCAGTTATTCTATAGGTACAGCAATAAATATAATACACATATAAATTGTGTAAAACACACTGCAGATAAATAACACTGAATGAAAAATTCATGTAGCATTATTTTATTTTTTTTGGTGAATTGGTTTTCATAATATACAATATAAAAGAAAACATAACAATAGCACATTCTTCTAGCAGGTCATCAGGAATGGTTATAATGGACCCCTTACACTCTAAGTAGTGGTCCCAGGTCAGCACATCAGTTGGCTTTGCTGTCTTGCATTAGCAGGGGCCCTCAAATTCAGTCCCCACCCTAGACTCAGCCTTCAAGGAATATGTATGCTATTATGGAGCATCTATGTTTGCAGGATTTCCTCTGGATTTTATGCTTTCTCTTATCAAGGTAAAACATTTTTTGCCAAATGGGCCTTATAATGCTCTTACATGACAGTTTAAAGAGACTCTGTCATGAGAAGAAGGGGTGGGACATGCTGCTGGTATGGTCCTGGAGGTGAACATACCTGCAGCATGCCTCTGTCATGATTTAATACTTCCAGGTATTGTCAGAATTTTCCATTAAGCCCCAAATTCCCTATGTGCTCATCACTATGCTGGGAAGCCTCCCTACCCAATAGGAAAGGTCTGGAGGTAGGAATGAGTTTGCTTGTCAGAACAACCTCAGATTCTACTTTTCAGACTCTGTAGTACAGTGAAGTATCGTGGTTCTGCATAAATCCAGTAAGGGAACTATAGTTAATGATAATACGCTGCAGTTTGCTGATGCTTATACATAGGGCAAGCAACGGCAGCACATAAGTTATGCAATTAAGGCTTGTACCTTTTAGAGTATAGTATTTCATGCCATCTGTGCCCAGTCTTGCCAGGAAGAGTTAATCCAGCTTTGAGCAATCTTTTTTTCAGTAAGATAAAAAATAGGTGTCCATTTCTTCCCCCTTGCTGTGACTGACAGATGATTTCCTTATCTCATGCACTAGCATGAGAGAGGCATTCTGTGTACTTCACATCCCCCCTCCTTTTTATCTCCAGCTCTCCCAGAATTGGCTGCTCCACACCTCAGCATGATTGGGCATGTTGAAGTCATGTGGTGCCTTTCCTTGGTTTTGACTGGATGTTAGTGATCATGAGGCATAATCCACAAGACCAGCAGAAGTTCAGTGTAAGAAATACACAGGAGAAAATATATGTTGCCAAGGGGAGTGTAGAGGTGGGCAGGGAGTCTACAGACGTCACGTCTCCGCTCACTGAGACCTGGACAACAGACAAACAGAAAAAGGGGAGATATATTACAGGTAAGGATACATGCAGGAGGCATGTATATCCTTAGAGATATGCACTATGGCAGAAGTTTAGCAATGATACAAGTACCTTATAAATTGACTGCCCTGAAAAATGATTTTTTTTTCCATAATAGTCAACATTAAAGTGACACTAAAGGTTTGAATATTTTTTTTTTTTAAATAACAAACATGTCATACTTACCTCCACTGTGCAGCTCGTTTTGCACACAGTGGCCCCGATCCTCGTCTTCTGGGGTCCCTTGGCGACTGTCTCAGCTCCTCCCCGCTTCTGATAACCCCCTCTGGGAAGCGCTCTCCCAAGGGGGTTACCTTGCGGGCGCACTCCAGAGACCTGTATTCGGCGTCCATGGCCGCCGACTACAGGCCCCGGCCCTTGCATCATTGGAGTTGATTGACAGCAGCACGAGCCAATGGCTGTGCTGCTATTAATCTATCCAATGAAGAGCCGAGAAGACCGAGCAAAGGAAAAGCGTGTTCGCGACGCAGGATTTTTCATGGCTCAGGTAAGTAAAACGGAGGGGCTGGGGGGCCAGTGAGCGTAAGATGTTTTCACCTTAATGCATGAACCTTTACAACCCCTTTAAACACAATGATTTTATTTGTTGATTGTAAGAATTACTTAGTTGCTGTTTTCTGAACTTAAAATAAGGCCATGTAACTATAATTCAAAGCGGAAGATGCTGGGATGTGGCTATAAATCTAGGAAAAGAAAATGATTATGACTTTGAATAAATGTAATCTTTTCAGCTACTAATTACTTCAAATCACTATATAGGTCACATATAACCCTGGGCTAGAACCACAACTGAAGTGACAACAGGAATGCCACAGCTACAAACATTCTAATTAATTTGCTAATTTGATCGTGCCAGGGAACAAAATGAAATTAATAATTAATTTTTTTAAATAAAGTAGCACATTTTGTCGCTTTTGGACTGGGCTTGTAAGGGAGGTAGAATTCAGAAAGAATAATGGATAAATCTTTTGGATGACTGGGTACATATGTTGAGGACATTGCTCAACATAACTGATGTCTGAAGCTGGAATAATTCATTGTTTGCCAAACTAACTGATTTTTTTTTTTTTAAGAGTTTGAGTATGCGACATAGGGTAGAAAAATTAATAGACAGGAGCTAAAATCACAAATTCTCCAAATAGGTCATGGCTTTTAAAGGGACAAGAAAATGTCTTTAACCGCTTGCCAACCAGCCGCCGTCATTATACTGCGGCAGGTCGGCACAATCACGTGAACCATCGTATCTGTACGTCAGTCCCTTTTAAGCGGGTAAGCACTGCATTGTGGGGGTGCCGATGCTCGTGACCAGTGGTCGCAATGATCGCCGGCAACACGTGGTCGTGGGCATGAGAGCCAGAACAGGGACGTGTGTATGTAAACAAACAAATCCCTGTTCTGTGAGGAGAGGAGAGGCAGATCGTGAGTTCCCAGTAGCTAGGAACAACAATCTGTCATTTCCTCCAGTCACTCCCATCCCCCTACAGTTAGAACACACACTAGGAAACACAGTTAACCCCTTGATCGCCCCCTAGTGTTAACCCCTCCCCTGCCAGTGACATTTACAAAGTAATCAGTACATTTTTACAGCACTAATTGCTGTATAATTGTGAATGGTCCCAAAAATGTGTCAAAAGTGTCCGATCTGTCCGCCATAATGTCGCAGTCCCGATAAAAATCCGCTAATCCCTGCCATTACTAGTAAAAAAAAATAAAAATAATAATAAAAATGCCATAAATCTTTCCTCTATTTTGTAGACGCTATAACCAATCAATATACGCTTATTGCGTTTTTTATATGTAAAAGAATACATAGCCTGAGGAATTCTTGGGTACAGTGTCGCACGACCGCGCAATTGTCATTTAAAGCAACGCAGTGCCGTATCGCAAAAAAATGGCCTCGTCATTGAGCAGCCAAATCTTCCGGGGCTGAAGTGGTTAAAACATTTAATTTTTTTCTAGAATTACAAGACAGTTAATTTAATATTTCTATTGTTGATAAATACAATAAGTACAAGTAGGTGGAAATGTTGTTTTAATCTGTCATTTGGCTATTTTGATTTTTACAAAAAACAACTTCAGTAATGCATAGCTTCATTTTATTTCTCTTCTGCCTTACTCTGACAAACAAAATTTAAAAAGTTGCCTCTCTATCATTATTCTGAGCTGTGCAACAAGCATTCAGCGACAACAGTTATCAGTTACAGCTATGCTGACATTTGAAAGTGATATTTTAAAACGTTTGCACAGTTTCAAAGGTCTTCAGTGAGGAAACAATGTTGGATTTATGCCGCCAGATGTGATTTTGTGATAGAAGACCTTTCATAACAATAAAATCTGACATCCAGATGAGATTGGGATATAGACGTTTGCTAGGTTTGCATATAATAAGCAGACAGTAAAACTCAAAGTACAACAATATCAGGTTGAAACTGCTCAAAGCATTCATAAGGGTCCATCAAGTCAAAATCTTGTCCTTTCTCTTGATTGTGTCTTCAATGGACAGGCTGTCAATACATTGTTGGATGGAAGTGGGACTGGAGGTACTTTTCAGGTTATAGTATATATTGGAGTGAATTTGAGTCATAAATATGTAGTCAAGACCCACTCATATAGTTTAAACACAATATGTCATGGAGTGCCAACCCTAGTTATATAGTAGAGGGGGAGGAGAAAGAATTGTGGGCATTAAACAGTCAACTCCAGACATATATATTAATATGATTAATTACAGATAGAAAAAACATACTATATATATATATATATATATATATATTATACATATATATATATATATTAATATATTATACATATATATATATATATATATATATATATATATATATATATATATATATATATATATATATATATATATGTATATATATAATATACACATATGTAGGGGGAAACAGAATCTAATCCCCTATGCTGTGTAATCTTCTCAAAGTAATTTTTGCTTCTATTTCAAACCACAGCAAAGCTATTTAGCAATTAAATAAATGTGCCTTTTGAAATGCATCACAAAAAAATAAGGCTTAGTTGCTGTGTAATCTACTCAAAGTCTGTATCCAAAAAAATTAAATAAAAAGTACAAAATACATAGATCCATACACAGTCCACATATTATATACATGTAATATTCCTAAAGGGAGGGGAAACAAAAAAAAGGGGGGGGGGGTGAAGAAGGGGAGGGGAAAGGGTACAAATATGCATATATATCTACCTAATGGCTGTCTGAGGCGTCTGGACTAAGGCGTAGACCAAAAAGATAGGACATGCCATGGGAAGGGTCCATGCAGCATGGAAGATACTTCCGAAATGTAAGACTAATGAAGTCATTCCTGAAAGGGTGAATTCGAGTATATACAAATAATGATATCAAAGATTAGCCCTAAACATCAAACAATCGTTCAGAAAGTCCCCCCTCCTCATTTTTATGAAGGGTTTATTATATTTATATATCAGATTTTTCTGTACTTACAGTGAATTCATTTTTGCATCCATACTCCCGATGAGTGAACGTGATTCACAAGTTTTTCTATTCATGTGATGCCAAGACAATTCGGCTTTTATACAGCATGCACTCAGTTATGTATATGTATAATTATGTATCATCATTTTATACAGTGTATGTGCTTATGGTATATTTTTACCAATATGTCAGCCTTTGTATATGGTTATGTTTATGTCTTGAAAACATTAACATGCATTTCTAGACCACGGAATTGCTTTTGATATAATAAAGGTTTTATCATATATTTACTCCATGCACTAATTTTTGCAGCAAGAAGCCTCATTTAAAGTCCCATTCTTTTCCATTGTTTGTATTTCATATAGTCGGGATGGAGGCCGTTTACTGTGGACAGGTCAGGTCACACTTTTCTTCTTTCTTTCTTTCTTTCTTTTTTTTTGCTTTTTTTAGATAACTCTTTCCTGGCAGAGGATCTAAGGCTTACAAATTCTATCCAAAACTAAAAGAATATGTTTTACCTTTATATATAGACTTCAAGACAAAGGATAAATTAGGGAGCTTTTTGCTTGTCTGCTTCTTAGACTAGTGCCACCTGTTAAATAATTCTCTAATTACCTCTTTATACAAATTGCTTAGATTTGTAGGGTGTTCAGATTGAAAACCATAAAATACAATATTATGCACCATGCTTTTACATTGTAGATGATATGCAGCAAAATACAGGTTATTGATACTCTACCCACTTCATCAGGCAGTCACATCAATTCTCTAAATAAAAAGTGCTTTTCATTTATTCTAAGGTGATAGATACCATGTATGAGTTCTACATTTCCTTTGTTTCATGGACTGCTAAACCTTAGAAATGCACATTTAATCAGTCCATTCTGCATGTCACTTTAGCAGCTAGCTGAAATGTGAGTAACCATCACAGAAGCTTAAGTTTAAATGAACAACTAATAAGTTGCTTGCATTCTGTGACCCTGAACCAATTTCACATCCATGCTCAAGAATGGAAAGGAATAGTTAACCACAGTGCCATGTGAGCTCTGATGGGTGTTGCATATGTCTACAAGATATATTATTTTATAATTTTCTCCCCATCTCAGGTTATGTTCTGTATTTTACAGTTTTTACAGTCAATACTATCGGGCTGGTGGGAATATTGCATTAAGAGATTGTGAAGAAAAATCAGCAATGGGCTAATGCAGGCTAATGCAGGTGACTCATTTTCTGGATGACATTAGTCAGCAGTGGTCATGTCATTGATAACATGCGTCTTTTCTAGAGGTTTTACAATAGTCCTCTAGAAGCAGGCGTAATTATTATGGCTTCAGTGGTTCTGCAACTAAAAAGATTTAAACAAATTTCATAGAATAATAATTAGAAAGCAATTGGGGAAAACAATACATCTTGAAAATAGTGGACTATGCCACATAATACGTTGACATCAATGGGAGCTGAATGTTAAAAATCGGTAATGGCAATTATCTAGGCTAATAGGCACAGAATTAGTAAAAAAAAATTACATGGGAGCTGTGCACTGGTACCAAAGCAAAAAATGAAAGGAAAAAGGTTTACATTTCCATTTGGCAGGGAGCATTGTTTTTTTTTAATGTTTTATTGGCAGACATTAAAACGGAAAATTTTATTTAAATAAGATGCCTAAGGGATGCCCTGCCCCTGCCCGTGAAGTGGCACGTCTACATGATGTGCAAAATTGATATTTACAAAGAAAAACAAATTCCGGCAAATAACAGCTTTGGCCGCTTTACTTCTGTTTCTAAACAAACAACTGGATATTCCCTATGTATCTGATATAGATGTCAATGGGGAACCCCTACAAAGAAAGATTAGAGTAGGGTTTCCCCAGTGACATAAATAGTTCCTTGTCATATATGAGGGGGTGGAATGGATGTAAATTGGGACCCCAAGCAAAAAAATTAAACAGTATGGGGTCCCCCTAATCTCCATATTAAACCTTTACCTGAGCATGCAGCTTGGCAGGCCAGCAAAGGAGGGGTCATACTTGTCACCCCCCTTTCTGAATCACCAGAATGTCCTCAAGATGAAGGGTACACCCTTGGCAAACCACCTTTTCCCCATGTTGATGAGGACAAGGGGCTCTTTCCCACAGCCCTAGCCCAATGACTGTTGGTGTCTGTGGGTGGGGGAGTCTATCCAAATCTGGAAGTCCCCTTTAACAATAACTGGAAGGAAAGGGCTCACCATCACAGAAAAAGCCCATACCGGGAGAGGAGCCATACAAGTATAGTGGTACTGGTGTCTGTGGTGATCTTTTGAGTGGAACCCCCAATGTGACTAAGCAATGATGTGGAGACTGAACAAAAACTCACAAGTTAAAGGTGTCAAAGGAGACGATGGGGAGCTGAGATGAAGCAGCTAAGGATGGTGTGCACTTGCAACTCCTTATTAAGTCCCCCCCCAGGGAAAGGCTGTCCAGTTGGAAAATCCAAAATCATTTTGTGCGCATAATTTGCTAAAGCATTCTCTTTCAGCTAGAGAAGAGGGGATGGATTGGATGGCAAAGGCTTGTAGTATTTGGCTATGTTTGTAGTGGTGTGTGCAGAAATGCCACACTATATTTGGTAGAACCTTGTTTAATGCTCCTCCTGTGTTCACCGACCCTGGTCCTAAAAGTTCTTATGGCCCTACCTACATTACATAGGCCGCAGCAAGTCAGGCAATAAACCACATAGGTAGAAGAACAGGCTGTTGTGCAGAGTATTGAAATCATGCACTGGAAGTTACTTGTTTGCAGCAATAGCTTTGCCTTTATGGAGGATACCAGATTATGTCTTTATTAGCATGAGAAACATGAAACAGGATCTGAATAAAAACAAGTGCATTGAACATAGATAGACAATACATCCTGTTATATCATAGAATATATGAAATATACACTATAATACTACAGCGCCACCTGCTGCATAGACAGGTAAAATGCATACAGTATTGTCAGTTTGTTAGCAACCATGCTGTTGTTCTTTCTAACACCCCTTCTCTTTCCAACACCCCTTCTCAACAGCATGTGCTTTGTCAAATTACATTCAGATTCTTCTGATAATAATCATAATCATGACATTCCTCTGACGGGCAGAATTGAATGTTAATAACACCTTGCTCTTGATTATCCCTCAGTAGGTGATACTTGACGTCCATGTGTTTGGTCCTAGGATTGACCCTTTCTGATTGCATAAGCTTTATACATCCTATTTTGTGTTCAAAAATAGGAATTGGTTTTGACATGTCTATTCCAATGTCCACAAAAAGTTGACAAATCCATATTGCTTCTTGACACGCGTATGCTGCTACATTGTACTCTGCTTCAGTTGAAGATAGAGTGACAGTTGCTTGCTTTCAGCTAGACAAACTTATGTTTCCTTCCCCATTCAGGAAGATGAAACCACTTGTGAATTTGCGGTCTGTGAAGTCCAATCAGCATTCACAAATCCGACCAGTTTCGGATTTGATGTTGCTGGTAATCGTAACTTCATCTGAATTGTTCCTTTGAGGTATTGCATCACTCTTTTTACTGCATTCCAGTCACGCTGACAGGGAGCTGAAACTTTTCTGCATATTATGCCCACTGCTGCGGCTATGTCTGGTCTTGTCACAGTGGCAACATATAGCAGCTTACCGATTGTTCTGCAATATATGTCATTGTTGGGTAGCAAGCTTTCTGCTTCATTGCTCTTTTAATAGCCAGTAGGGATGAGCCGAACACCCCCCGTTCGGCTCGCACCAGAACCGGCGAACGAACCTAAAGTCTGTGCGAGCTTTAGAACCCTATTAGTTATAATGGATGCGAACGTTCAAAATCAAAAGTGCTAATTTTAAAGGCAAATATGCATGTTAATGTCATAAAAAGTGTTTGGAGACCTGGGTCCTGCCCCAGGGGACATGTATCAATGCAAATTTTTTTTTAAAAACGGCCGTTTTTTCAGGAGCAGTGATTTTAATAATGCTTAAATTGAAACAATAAAAGTGTAATATTCCTTTAAATTTCGTACCTGGGGGGTGTCTATAGTATGCATGTAAAGGGGCGTATGTTTGCTGTGCTTAGAACTGTCCCTGCAAAAAGTGTAATTTTTGCAAGAAAAAAAGCTATTTAAAATAACTCGCGGCTAATGTGAATTGACGGCTCCCGTAATACAGAGAACAGTCATTCATTGAAAGTCATTCATAAAAAAAAAAGTCATTGATAAAAAATAAAAAAAATGAAAAAAAAAAAAGCGTGGGGGTCACCCCAAATTCAATAACCAGGCCCTTCAGGTCTGGGATGGATATTAAGGGGAACCCCAGCAAAAAAAAAAAAAAAAAATAGCGTAGGGTCCCCCTTCAAAATCCATACCAGACCCTTGAGGTCTGGGATGGATTTTAAGGGGAACCCTAGCCAAAAAAAAATGGCGTGGGGTCCCCCTCAAAATCCATACCAGACCCTTATCCGAGCACGCAACCTGGCAGGCCGCAGGAAAAGAGGGGGGGACGAGAGGGGCCCCCCCTCCCGCCTGAACCGTACCAGGCCACATGCCCTCAACATTGGGAGGATGCTTTGGGGGTCTAAGACCCCCAAAGCACCTTGTCCCCATGTTGATGAGGACAAGGGCCTCGTCCCCACAACCGTGCCCGGTGGTTGTGGGGGTCTGCGGGCGGGGGGCTTATTGGAATCTGGAAGCCCCCTTTAACAAGGGGACCCCCCAGATCCCGCCCCCCCTGTTTGAAATGGTAAGGGGGTACAAAAGTACCCCTACCATTTCACCAAAAAAGTGTCAAAAATTGTAAAAATTACAGGAGACGGTCTTTGACAATTCCTTTATTAAAATCTTCTTTCTTCTTTCTTCATCCTTCGGTTTCTTCATCTTCTCCTTCCGTCATCTTCTTCCATCTTCTTCTTCCATTTTCTTCTTCCTCCGATCCGCTTCTTCTTGCGCTGGTCTTCTCGTCCTTCTCGTTCGGCATCTTCTTCCATGGCGTCGGCAGAAGCCGCCAGATCCCGCCCCCCCTGTTTGAAATGGTAAGGGGGTACAAAAGTACCCCTACCATTTCACCAAAAAAGTGTCAAAAATTGTAAAAATTACAGGAGACGGTCTTTGACAATTCCTTTATTAAAATCTTCTTTCTTCTTTCTTCATCCTTCGGTTTCTTCATCTTCTCCTTCCGTCATCTTCTTCCATCTTCTTCTTCCATTTTCTTCTTCCTCCGATCCGCTTCTTCTTGCGCTGGTCTTCTCGTCCTTCTCGTTCGGCATCTTCTTCCATGGCGTCGGCATCTGTTCTTCTGTCGGGCCGCTCCTCGCAATGGGAGGCTCCTGCTGTGTGAGGCTTCGCTCCGTCTGACAGGTCTTTTATAACGGAGGGCACCTGGTGACCCCGCCCCCCTCTGACGTCATGGGGAAAGCCATAGGGAATTCCCCATGACGTCCCCGTGCATCAGAGGGGCGGGGTCACCAGGTGCCCTCCATTATAAAAGACCTGTCAGACGCAGCAAAGCCTCACACAGCGGGAGCCTCCCATTGCGAGGAATGGCCCAAGAAGGGACACCGACGCCGACGCCATGGAAGAAGATGCCGGACGAGAAGGACGAGAAGACCAGCGCAAGAAGAAGCGGATCGGAGGAAGAAGATAATGGAAGAAGAAGATAGAAGAAGATGACGGAAGGAGAAGATGAAGAAACCGAAGGATGAAGAAAGAAGAAAGAAGATTTTAATAAAGGAATTGTCAAAGACCGCCTCCTGTCATTTTTACAATTTTTGACACTTTTTTGGTGAAATGGTAGGGGTACTTTTGTACCCCCTTACCATTTCACACAGGGGGGGGCGGGATCTGGGGGTCCCCTTGTTAAAGGGGGCTTCCAGATTCCGATAAGCCCCCCGCCCGCAGACCCCTACAACCACCGGGCACGGTTGTGGGGATGAGGCCCTTGTCCTCATCAAAATGGGGACAAGGTGCTTTGGGGGTCTTAGACCCCCAAAGCATTCTCCCAATGTTGAGGGCATGTGGCCTGGTACAGTTCAGGCGGGAGGGGGGCCGCTCTCGTCCCCCCCTCTTTTCCTGCGGCCTGCCAGGTGCCAGGCCATTTTTTTTGGCTAGGGTTCCCCTTAATATCCATCCCAGACCTGAAGGGCCTGGTTATTGAATTTGGGGGGACCCCCACGCTTTTTTTTTTTTGTTTTTTATCAATGAATGACAGTTCTCTGTGTTACAGGAGCCATCAATTCATTAGCCGCGAGTGCTTTTAAATAGCTTTTTTCCTGCAAAAATTACACTTTTTGCAGGGACAGTTCTAAGCACAGGAAACCTGCCCCCCTTCACAGGCAACCTATAGACACCCCCCAGATGTGATACTGCAATGCTGTACTAACAGCACACACACACAAATCCCCAGAAATAGAGCACATATTCTCACTTTCTCAGCAGTCAGCAGCACACTGACACGCTGACACTGAAACATAATATGCGAGGCCGGGCCGCTCGCATCACACGAATTTGATGCGAGCGGCCCAAATAGTTCTGGGCTCGCCGAACATGGGTTCAAATCGAACACCGGGCCCATCCCTAATAGCCAGGTTCCATATGAGTTTTCACTTTCATTGCATCTTGCATATGGAATTGTTCCAAGATTTCTGAGATTTTCTGAGATTGGTTGAGAAGATAACTTTCATCTTTTTCTCTCTCTATTTGGATTCCCAAGCTAATTTTTCCTAGCTCTTTGATTTCAAAGTTTTTCTTTTAGCTTGTGTATCTGATTGTAATCCCCTTCTTGCTCAAGACAAGTTATAATGTCATCAACATAGATAAGGATGTATATCCATCTGTCTTCTAGTATTCCTAGAGTAGAGACAAGGGTCTGCTTTACTTCTTGAGAATTTCTCTCTGGTAAGCACTTCATTTACTTTCTCATTCCACATCCTTGCAGATTGCTTAAGACCGTAGATGCTCTTCTGAAGTTTATACACAAGTTTGTCAGTCTTTGGGTGTAGGGTTCTGTAACCCTTAGCTTGCTCACTGTAGCCAATGCCCTCTATGGCTCTGTTCTACAACTTGGATCGCTTTTCACTTGGAATATAGGCATACGCTTTACATCCAAACACTCTGATGTGCCCTATGCTAGGCTTTGATCCATGCCACATTTTGAATGGAGTACTTTTAATGGCTCCTGAGGGTAGTCTGTTCTGTAGGTAGGTTGCAGCCATGACTGCTTCTACCCAGTACTTGTAAGGTAGGTTGGCATCCGACAACATGCACCTGGCCATATCTATATTAATGTGCGATTTTTCCTTTCTGCTACACCATTTTGTTCAGGAGTGTTTGGTGTGGTTGTCTGGTGTACTATTCCTTGTCTCTTCAGGTACAGCTATAGGGACAGCTCATATACAGTTGCAATAAAAAGTATGTGAACCCTTTTGGAATGATATGGATTTCTGTACAAATTGGTCATAAAATGTGATCTGATCTTCATCTAAGTCACAACAATAGATAATCACAGTCTGCTTAAACTAATAGCACACAAAGAATTAAATGTTACCATGTTTTTATTGAACACACCATGTAAACATTCACAGTGCAGGTGGAAAAAGTATGGATTTAATAACTGGTTGAACCTCCTTTGGCAGCAATAACTTCAGCCAAATGTTTCCTGTAATTGCAGATCAGACGTGCACAACGGTCAGGAGTAATTCTTGACTATTCCTCTTTAGAGAACTGTTTCAGTTCAGAAATATTCTTGGGATGTCTGGTGTGAATCGCTTTCTTGAGGTCATGCCACAGCATCTTAATCGGGTTAAGGTCAGGACTCTGTTTAAGCCATTCTGTTGTTAATTTACTTCTATGCTTTGGGTCGTTGTGCTGTTGCAACACCCATCTTCTGTTGAGCTTCAGCTGGTGGACAGATGGCCTTAAGTTCTCCTGCAAAATGTCTTGATAAACTTGGGGATTCATTTTTCCTTCAATGATAGAAATCCATCCAAGGCCCTGACGCAGCAAAGCAGCCCCAAACCATGATACCCCCACCACCATACTTCACAGTTGGGATGAGGTTTTGATGTTGGTGTGCTGTGCCTCTTTTTTTCCACACATATTGTTGTGTGTTTCTTCCAAACAACCCAACTTTGGTTTCATCTGTCCACAGAATATTTTGCCAGTACTGCTATGGAACATCCAGGTACTCTTGTGCAAACTGTAAACATGCAGCAATGTTTTTTTTGGACAGCAGTGGCTTCCTCTGTGGTATCCTCCCATGAAATCCATTCTTGTTTAGTGTTTTACGTATCGTAGATTTGCTAAAAGTGATGTTAGCATATGCCAGAGACTTTTGTAAGTCTTTAGCTGACACTCTAGGATTCTTCTTCACCTCATTGAGCAGTCTGCGCTGTGGTCTTGCAGTCATCTTTACAGGACGCCCACTCCTAGGGAGATTAGCAGCAGTGCTGAACTTTCTCCATTTATAGACAATTTGTCTTACCATGGACTGATGAACAGCAAGGCTTTTGGAGATACTTTTATAACGCTTTCCAGCTTTATGCAAGTCAACAATTCTTAATCGTAGGTCTTCTGAGAGCTCTTTTATGTGAGGCATCATTCACATCAGACAATGCTTCTTGTGAAAAGCAAACACAGAGAACTGATGTGTGTTTTTTATAGGGCAGGGCAGCTGTAACCAACACCTCCAATCTCATCTCATTGATTGGACTCCAGTTGGCTGATACCTCACTCCAATTAGCTCCTGGAAATCTCATTAGTCTAGGGGTTCGCATATTTTTTCCATCTGCACTGTGAATGTTTACATGGTGTGTTCAATAAAAACATGGTAACATTTAATTCTTTGTGTGTTATTAGTTTAAGCAGACTGTGGCTGTCTATTGTTGTGACTTAGATGAAGATCAGATCACATTTTATGACCAATTTGTACAGAAATCCATATCATTCCAAAAGGGTTCACATACTTTTTATTGCAACTGTAGTTTCAGTGTAGTGTAGTGAGACCGTGTCAGTAATCTTGACATTAGTGTATAGCTAGAGTAGGGACAGTTCAAATAGCGTCATTGTAGTGATGGTTGAACACCGTCTATTTGATTGCGTTAGTGCCAGTTTAACGCCATTTACTTCTGTGTGCATTATTGCCAGTCTAACACCATTTAGTTCTGTGTGCATTACTGGCAGTTTAACGCCATATCGTTTTGTGTGCGTTACTGCCAGTTTAACGCCATATCGTTTTGCGTGCATTACTGACAGTTTAACGCCATATAGTTATGTGTGCGTTACTGCCAGTTTAATGCCATATCGTTCTGCGTGCATTACTGACAGTTTAACGCCATATAGTTCATTTTGTGTGCGTTACTGCCAGTTTAACGTCATATCGTTTTTCGTGTGTTACTGCCAGTTTAACACATATAGTTCTGTGTGAGTTACTGCCAGTTTAACGCCATATAGTTATGTGTACGTTACTGACAGTTTAACGCCATATAGTTTTGCATGTGTTACTGACAGTTTAACGCCATATAGTTCTGTGTGCGTTACTACCAGTTTAACGCCATATAGTTTTGTGCATTACTGCCAGTTTAATGCCATTTACTTCTGTTACTGCCAGTTTAACCTCATATAGTTTTGCGTGCGTTACTGTCAGTTTAACGCCATATAGTTCTGTGTGCATTACTGTTAGTTTAATGCCATATGGTTTTGTGTGCGTTACTGCCAGTTTAACGCCATATAGTTCTGTGCATCACTGTACGTTTGGCGCATTATATTGCAGTATATTATAGTGTATCCGTAGAGAGTGTCTGTGTAGTGTGAGTACTCAAATTAAAGTGCACCAAACACCTCTTTACATTGATTAAAGTACATCTACGTACAGATTTCAACTTTTTCTTTACATTTTCTTATAAGCATTGCCCCCTCAATCCCTCCCAATATTGTCTGGGAGGACAACAAGGAGAGACAGACATTCCCTTGGCACTGTGAGGGAGCCAGCAACAAATGTGTCCACAGGCAAAGGTGAACGTGGTGGTCAGTCCTCAGGCAGGGCATCATTTCCTCTGTTTAGTGAATTTGCCCATGCTATCCAGCCACAGCATGCAGAGGAGGTGGTGGACTGGCTTACTAAACCTTCCACATCCTCCTCATCCTCTGTCACCCAAGCAAAGACAAGTGTGTAGTCCCCTGCAGTTGCCAGAGTGGATAAACCTGCCTCCTTGCCCACATCTATTCCTACCATAGCCCCAATATCAGCCATTGAGGAGTCAACTGAGTTATTTGACCACAGCGTCTGCTACTTGCACCTTGATGATGCCCAGCCATTACTGGATTCAGATTCTGAGGTTGAGGATGACAGGAACATGAGCCTAGAGAGAGGGAGAAACACTGGTAGACAAATTGGCATTCATGTTCCCCAAGCCACAGCGTATTGCCAAGTTGTCTCCAGTGGTAATGATGAAGATGAAAGAGATGGAGATGATAATGATGATGAGGTCACTGATGCGACTTGGGTGCCAGATAGAGCATAGGAGGAAACTGAAGGTGAGGTGGCACAACCCCAAGGACACGGACATCAAGCAGTCACACTATTCCATCACATTCTGCAACTGTTATCTCCCGGCCACTCCCCAAAGCTCAGATGTCTGGGCCTTTTTTAGCACATCTGCAGCAGATTGCACTGTTGCTATCTGCAAACTGTGTCTCAGGCACATCAAATGTGGCAAAAACACCAACCATTTGGGTACCACATGCTTAACAAGGCATTTAACATGCAACCACTCAGCCCATTGGCAAGAGCACCTAAAAGCCACACAAAAGGGGCACAAATCTGTCCCTCCTCCTCCTCCGTACCCATTTCAGTCTGCCCCTGCGATACCGAGTCATTACCTTTCATCAGCCTCCACTGACAGGCATGATGGTATAGCACAGGGTGTCCCAGGTCCTAGCAGCACATCTGCCAGCAGCACACTACTAGATGTAGACTGTAGCTGGCAAATTTCTCTGCCCCATCTGCTGCAGCGGAAAAAAAAATTCAGTCCCTGCCACTCACATGCCCAGCGTATGAATGCAAGCTTGTCAAAGCTGATGGCTCTCCAACTTCTGCCTTACAGCCTGGCGGATTATGCCCCCTTCCGTGAATTCACACAATGTGCTGTACCACAATGGCAGGTTCCCAGTCGCTACTACTTTTCACGTCAGGCTGTTCCATCTCTCTACCATCACATGGAAGGGAATGTTCTGGCATCGTTGGGCAAGGCAGTCAGCCATAAAATCCACCTTACTGCTGACACGTGGTCCAGCAAGCATGGGCAGGTACAATATATTTCATTCACAGCACACTGGGTAACGCTGCTTGCAACTCCAAAGGATGCAGGACAGGGCTCAGCTGGTGGTGATGATGCCAGACCTGTGAGCTCTACCCCCTTCTCCTCCTTCACAACCTCCATGCCCTCCTCTGCAGAATTGTCCTATGAACATCTGGTACCCCCTTAAGCGTTCAAAGGGCTATTCCCAGAGTCAGGCTAAAAGGTGCCATGCAGTGCTTCAGCTGGTGTGCTTAGAGGACAGGAACCACACAGAGCAGAGATTCTTGCAGCTCTGCAGGGACAGGCCCAGAGGTGGTTCACACCACGCCAGCTGGAGCCAGGAATGGTGGTGTCCAATAATGGCTCAAACCTCCTGTCCGCCCTTAGACAGGGAAAGTTGACACATGTGCCATGCCTGGCACATGTCCTCAATTTGGTGGTACAGCGTTTCCTAAGTACATACCCAGGGTTGCAAGATGTACTAAAGCAGACCAGAAGAGTCTGTAGCCATTTCAGGCGGTTATACACAGCCAGTGCTTGGTAGGCTGAAATTCAGCTGGAATTCCACTTGCCCGTAAACCGCCTGATTTGTAACATGCCCACCAGGTGGAACTCAAATTTGGGAATGCTGCAGTGGCTATACATGCAGCAGAGGGCCATCAACGAGTACCTGTGCCAGTACGGCATGACAACAGGCTCATGCCGCCTCTGCTTTTTTTCCCCACGCAATTGGCTGATCATTAAGGATGCATGCACTATATTGTCACCATTTGAGGAGGCCACAAGGATAGTGAGCAGTGACAGTGAATGCATCAGTGACACAATCCCTGTTGTGTTCCTGCTGGAGCAGACTCTGCGTGGCATTATGGACAAGGCACTGCAGGCAGAACAACAGGAGGAAGAGGAAGACTTTCTTTCCTCTCAAGGCCCACTTTATCCAGATACCATCATTCCTATGTCACAGAACACACAAGACACGTTAAAGAGGATTTTATTGAACGTTTTTCCTGAAGCCAATAGGTCACAGTGTCGTCGAAAATGTAGTTTTGAGTCTTCTGTTGGTCAAGAGAGGAGCGTTGAAGAAGGCGTCCGCCTAAGTGAGGCATTTCAGATTTTTTTTAGTCCTCACTGCCCAGGGCCATCAGCTTCCACATCCCATTGGCAGCGTCTGCATCACATGGTGGACAATTACCTCGGGGCCAAAACAGAGATGGATAGCATTCCAGCTGACGATCCACTGACTTACTGGGTCATGAGAATAGACTACTGGCCAGAACTTACCCAGTATGCTATTGAGTTGTTGGGCTGCCCTTCATCCAGCGTGCTTTCAGAACGGGCATTCAGTGCTGCAGGAGGTTTCGTTACTGATCATAGAACGCATCTGTCCACAGACTCTGTGGACCGTTTGACGTTTTAAAAATGAATCAGTCCTGGATTACCAGCTATGAAGCCCCTGATGTCGATGTCACTGATTAAGTCTTTTTGGGATGTGGAATCTCTGCAGGACTTCGAGGCTGCCTAGCTTTGAGGGTGTTCAATGATTTCATCTGGAAGAATGTTTTTGGTAAAGGTTTCATGGGCACAATTAACACCCAAAGACCAATTTTTCACCACCTGTTTGACAGGTATATCATTGCTATTTTTTACAGCAAGGCCAATTCTTGCTTTCATCAAGAGTACCTCTATAGGGTTACGGTGGGAAGGTGCCATCGACAACCAAAGATCAATTTTTCAGCACCTGTTTGAAAGGTGTATATCATTGCAATTTTTTACAGCATGGCCAATTCTTGTTTTCATCAAGAGTACCTCTATAGGGTTATGGTGGGAAGGCGCCCCAACAAAAAAAGAGTAATTTTTCTGCACCTGTTTGACAGGTGCTAATCATTGCAATTTTTTACAGCAAGGCCAATTCTTGCTTTCATCAAGAGTACCTCTATAGGGTCACGGTGGGAAGGCGCCACCGACACCCAAAGACCAATGTTTATGCACCTGTTACTTCTATCCAAAGTCAAAGTGACACCAGAATGTATCCAAAAAATCTCTAATCTTGTTTCCAGTGCACTACATTGTGGCCTCATCATACACACTGGCTCCCAAGCTGTTGCTCAGCAAAATAAAGGCAGCTTGCAGGGAAAATTTAAATTTTTGGGGCTTTATAAATTCAATTATTGCTGCAGCAGATTCTAGACATGGCACAGATCTTCCACTTTACAGGTAGACTAAGGGGACCCCCCAGGCACTATATTGGAAGGAATTTTTCATTTTTATGCTTTCACTTTAAAAAATCAAAAAATCACTGCTCATTTAAAAATGAAATTTTTCACAAACTTTTTTTGTCCCCCAGGGCATGACCTGTAACCATTGTATGCTCCTATAACCATTGTATGCCCAATTACTTGCATATTAGCCCTTCAAAAAGTCACATTGACTTTAATGGGGTTCGTTATTCGGGTCCGAACTTTCGCGGTGTTCGAAGGTTGTGGTGCGAACCGATAAGGAGTCAGTTCGGCTCATCCCTAGTACTGAATGAACCGGGAAAAAAAACCCCTGTCAGATTATGAGAAATATCATTAATGTAACGGCTAAATAGGACTCAATATCTGGCAAAGGGCTTATTGGGCCAGACAAACAAATCCTCCCAGTAGCCCATAAAGGTCTTAGTATATCTGGGGGCAAAACTAGCCCACATAGCTGTGCCCTTGGTTTGTTGGTGATACATATCCTGGAACATGAAATAATTATGATGAAGGATAGAATGGGCAGCCTGTACTTTGAAGTCATATTGGATGTTGCTAAGTCTGTTGCTCATGGCTAGAAAATGTGGAAGATCTGTGAGGCCAAAGTGATGAGGGATAGAAAAATATAGGGCAGAGACATCCAACATTACCCAGAGATAGTCTTGCCAGTATTTCTGAAGATTTTCCAAAACATGGCCATACATTAAAAATTTTCCATGCAGCTAAAGATGACTACCATCAACCAGGAACTAGCTTAGTTTTCTCGGGGAGGGAACCCCTAACAGGGGTAGGCTGAGGAGGACCGGAATTGCTGGCGGTGTGGGCAGTATGGACATCTTGCCAGGATCTTCAGCCGAAATAAAAACAGGGGTGCACCTTGCAAGCTGTTAATTTAAAAGTTCCTGGGGCATAGGAAAAACCTCTGGGAACCATGCTAAAATGTCCCAAAACCCCTAACCAGTGGCGGCTGGTGCTCAAAATTTTTTGGGGGGGCGCAAACAAACAGCCTCACTGTGCCATCAAACGCTGCCACTGTGCCCATTAAAACGCTGCCACTGTGCCCATCAAACGCTGCCACTGTGCCCCAAGTGCTGCCACTGTGCCCATCAAACGCTGCCACTGTGCCCATCAACGCTGCCACTGTGCCCCAAGTGCTGCCACTGTGCCCCAAGTGCTGCCACTGTGCCCCAAGTTCTGCCACTGTGCCCCAAGTTCTGCCACTGTGCCCCAAGTTCTGCCACTGTGCCCCTTAAGTGCTGCCACTGTGCCCAAGTTCTGCCATTGTGCCCCAAGTTCTGCCATTGTGCCCCTTAAGTGCTGCCATTGTGCCCCTTAAGTGCGGCCATTGTGCCCCTTAAGTGCTGCCATTGTGCCCCAAGTTCTGCCACTGTGCCCCTTAAGTGCTGCCATTGTGCCCCAAGTTCTGCCAATGTGCCCCTTAAGTGCTGCCATTGTGCCCCTTAAGTGCTGCCATTGTGCCCTTAAGTGCTGCCATTGTGCCCCAAGTTCTGCCATTGTGCCCCTTAAGTGCTGCCATTGTGCCCCTTAAGTGCTGCCATTGTGCCCCAAGTTCTGCCACTGTGCCCCTTAAGTGCTGCCACTGTGCCCCCTGCCTGCCCTCTGCACTTACCTTGTCCCGGTGTGCAGCTGGTGACGGCGTCAGGCGACGAGCGGTGTCTCCGTCGGATGTCTTCTCCCGCGCTCCTCCTGTCTTCTTCTGCTGTGATTGGACGCTAGGTGATTGGACGCCTGGCGTCCAATCACAGCGCCTGTGACTTCAGCCAATCAGGTGACAGGTAACAGACCTGGCAACCTGATTGGCTGAGAGGCGGGTCTGTGTTAGGGAAGCGATGTATTCGCTTCCCTAACACAATACTGTGTAATCAGCGAACGCACAGCCGTGCGCCCGCTGTTTACACTTAGGGAAGCCTATTAGAGCACACCGCTCTAATAGGGTCCCCTATTAGAGCTTACAGCTCTAATAGGGGCACTTCCAGCAACACCCCCCCCACTGTAATTCAGATGCCCGGCGCCCGATCAGGGGCCGGACACCTGAATAGGGGGCGGCAGCGGTGACAATAGATAGATTCATGCAATGCATGAATCTATCTATTGGTGATAGAGCGGTGCAGGAGAGGGGGGGGCGGCGCTCCTGCGCCCTCTATGCACGCACCGCCACTGCCCCTAACTCAATGGTCCCACTAAGTTTGGTGGTTACAGCACTAATAAATAGATAGCAAGTTCCATGTCTGGGTCTGAAATCACCCCTAGACAGTATGACTTTAACGTGGGGTGATCTGGGGCTTGAAACCAGCAGGACCCATCATGGTTTTCCTTGAAAGCAGCTAATAAAATACCTATTGTGGTGGAAGAGGGTACCTGAATGACAGTGTAGATATTTCACAAACAGTAATTTAACAGTAATGGAAATATCCTATGACTCTACCTGGAGTTGTGAGCATCAGGTAATTTTGCAAATTTAGCTTGCAAGCTACATTGTTGGGAGAGCCAGCAGCAACCAGAGAGAGTGGGAGTTGTCCAAGTACCACCAAAGCAAAAGCTGCGGTTAGCTCTCCAGCAAAACGTTGTTTGGCCTCATCCTATAGGGGCCCAGAAGAAACTATAAGGGGCCTCTGCTGTGGTAGAATCCCGAAAAGACATAGGGGTGGTAGAATGGCTGACAGTCAGAACTCTTTCCAAGGTTTATCGGAGCAAGGTACTGGTTCAGTTGATCAGCTTGGGAACCATCCCCATTTTTCTGCCCAGTTGAATATTACTAGCAGACATCTTTGAAGTGCCCAAGAACTGTATCTTTGATAACCAATCTGTGGTTGAGGCTATATGTGCTTCACTGCAAGCCTTTGTCTCCCCTAGGGGCCACTCAGTACCTACAGCTACTCGACTGGTTGGTCATTTCCTTCCAGGAGTTCCTCCTTCTAGTGGACATACCTTACAACTCAAATCCTGCAGAGATAACCTAATCTAGTATAATGCCCCGTACACACGATTGGATTTTCCGACAACAAATATTGGATGTGAGCTTGTTAGCGGAAAGTCCCACCGTGTGTATGCTCCATCGAACATTTGTTGTCGGTATTTCCGTCAACAAATGTTGGCTAGCAGCTTCTCAAATTTTTCCGGCAAAAAAATTTTGTTGTTGGACTTTCCGATCGTGTGTACACAAGTCTGTCGCACAAAAGTCCACGCATGCTCGGAAAGTACGAGCTGGAAGCACTCGGTCTTGTAAAACTAGCGTTTGTAATGGAGATATTACATGACTATTGAACTTCCTTTTTATTGGTTCGCCGTACATCTTGTACGTCACTACGTTCGTAATTGTTGGCCAACATTTGTGTGACCGTGTGTATGCAAGACAAATTGGAGCCAACAACCTTTGAACAAAATTCCACGGTTTTGTTGTCGGAAAGTCCAATTGTGTGTACGGGGAATAAGACTCTTTTTGCTAGTGTAGCGGTCACACTTCAACAAGTGTGCGCTATAAGTGGAAATTTTGTTTTTTCCTCAGAACAGTAATGGGGTTCAGAGGGTTAATTGTACAGGTTTGCTTTGGCATCAGTCTGGCTGGGCTGGGCTAAGGTTCCGCCTGGTCATAGGTGCAGTGAGGCACCCATGACAGGCTGAGAACCAGGCCTGGTTGGACGTCTTAGGTACCAATCTTTCCCGGAGCCAATCAGTGGGCGCGTCTGCCCCTACTGCGTCGTCTGGGAAGGGGTACTTAAGGTGCTGAAGTCACGTGTTCGGGGGTCAGCCGCAGTTCTTGGTTCCTGGCTCTGGATCGGGGTAGCCCCACGAGGGGTCCTGGGCCTAGGAGCGTTTGCCATCCCGCAAGCATGGTCAGTGTGACCAGCCTCATAGACCCGCATGGTCTGGGGGCAAGGATCCATCTGTTCCCGAGTCTCTGAGCTGGCTAGCCCGAGGCCCAGTAACTGAAGGAGGATTCAAGGCGTCCCGGTGTGCTCTCGGTATTGGAGGGACACGGCAACTCGTACAAGTGACCAGGGGAGGACTCTTCAGAGGAGGGCCAACAAGCTGGCTACTCAGTAAGAGCCTGGAAGCTGAGTTGTATTGACACTAAAGAATCCACACTTCCACAGTACTGCCAAGGAGACAAAGAAAGTTCCAGGTACTGTGAGAAAGGTTCCTATTCATCTTCAGTTACACTTATAGTCTGTGGCAGAGACTTTTGCAAAGTTTCCGGATAACATTGTTGACTGGTAGATCTCTGGCTAGAGGTTTATCCAGCATTGAAGCACCCAGCTGCGAGTGGCTACTCTCTGGGTTGATTAGAGACATTCAGTGGATGTTAGCAGTTCAAAGTGCCTGAGTTTCATCACCCATGCCCTCTATTCCCAAAAGAGACTGTCTTATGTTAGATGTTATTACCACTGCAAATAAAAACCTTGAAAAGGACTTTTATGTCTCAGCATCTGAAGTTGTTGGGTAGTAACCCTGGGAACCCCTAGAAGTTCACCGACAAGCCACGAGGAGGTAACTGGAAAGCCCAAAAAGTCAAGGCCGCCCCTCAAGGGGTTATGGCCTCTACACTAGTGACCCAAAAAAACTGATGCATCCATTCTGGTTGGTGTTAACTGCTGGTTTTTTTTAATTTAAATTGTGATACATTTGAAAAGTGTTTTAAAGTGAAGATGGGACCTTTACCACCTATCAGAGATCTGATATAAAGGCAACACAAATGCAAACAGGGGAAGCCAGGGTGTGTAATTCTTGTTCTCCCAAAGTGTGGTTACAGTTATGCCTACAGTCACCACAGTACCTATTTGTCTAGAAGAGATAGCTTAAAAAAAATAACCAGTCACCAAAAGGAATAGGTAATAATCCAAATCCACACTCTTGACCTATTATAACAGTGCAGTGTTACTTCTGATTGAAAACTTGATTTTTATTAGTAGTTTCTTGATTTCTTTACCTATAAGATCAAAAACATCATATTGTAAGATCCTTCTCCTGGTGCTGGCAGGATTATCAGGTAAACAAAAATAAAAAAAAAGCCCAAAAAAAACACCACATTTAAGAACTGACAAGCTGCAGCGTAATACATTTCTGTTCTTAGGTTTCGATAGTTATATAAACTTTAAGAATGGAAATTCAGGTTCTTATAAATACTCAGTGCTCACAGGTTGGTCTGAACACTATAGTTAGATCAACAAAAGAATGTCTGGCTTGCTTGTGTCATCCAAGGTATTCTTTCATCTCAGGGCCTAGAGTAGCAGGAACCATGCGAGGGGCAAGAAACCAGGTGATAACCTTATCTAGTGAGATCCCTGGAGAGCACCACTTTTTCATATTACCGTGCAGAGAAACTGCCATGGATCGACAAAATGTATTCTCTTTTGTATTTGTTAATTTCATCAACGAAAATATTTTCGCCATAGTTTTCATCAGCTGCATGTTTTCAGTGACGAAAACTAAACAATTAAATTCATTTACGAAAATATGATGAAAATCCATCCCAATTTTACACAACTAGCGAAAACGGAAAGGAAATGTGAGGGAGGGATGTTTACTCATCCAAACTTCTGCTTTCCTTGGAGCTCTGCCTGTCTGTTAAAACCCTGTTTGATACAGTTCCCCACACACGGCTCATGTGTAAGGTAAGGTCTACAGGCTTAGAAATATCGGTTTGTAAATGGATAGAAAACTGGCTAAAAGACAGAATTCAGAGAGTCGTAGTTAATAATTCTTACTCTGAATGGTCTAAGGTTATCAGTGGTGTACCCCAAGGTTCAGTGCTGGGACCCTTACTTTTTAATATCTTTATAAATGATATTGGGTCTGGGATCAAAAGTAACATTTCTGTCTTTGCAGATGACACCAAGCTATGCAATGGAATAACGTCCTTACAGGAGGTCTCAATTTACAAGCCGATGCTCTGTCTAATTGGGCGACTATGTGGCAGATGAGGTTTAATGTTGATAAATGTAAAGTTATGCACTTGGGGGCTAAGAATATGCATGCATCATACATGCTAGGGGGAGTACAACTGGGGGGATCCGTAGTGGAGAAGGATCTGGGGGTTTTGCTAGATCATAAGCTCAATAATAGCATGCAATGTCAAGCTGCGGTTTCCAAAGCAAGCAAAGTTCTTTCTTGTATTAAGAGAGGTATGGACTCCAGAGAGAGAGATATAATTTTGCCCCTGTTCAAATCATTAGTAAGACCTCATCTGGAATATGCAGTTCAGTTTTGGGCACCAGTTCTCAAAAAGGATATCGGGGAACTAGAGAAAGTGCAGAGAAGGGCAACCAAACTGATAAGAGGCATGGAGGAGCTCAGCCATGAGGAAAGATTAGAGGAACTGAATTTATTCTCTCTTGAGAAGAGGAGAATAAGGGGGGATATGATCAACATGTACAAATATATAAGGGGTCCATATAGTGAACTTGGTGTTGAGTTATTCACTTTACGGTCAACACAGAGGACAAGGGGGCACTCCTTAGTTTCTTCACAGTAAGAGCTGTGAAAATATGGAATAGACTCCCTCCAGAGGTGGTTCTGGCTAACTCAGTAGATTGCTTTAAGAAAGGCCTGGATACTTTTCTAAATGTACATAATATGTAGCCCCCTGACTCTATCAGCAAGCTGTATTGGCTGAGAGACACAGGCTGCCATCAGTCCTTTCCCTTTCCTATGCAGTTCCACACAATACACTTATTCACACTAACTATTTGGCACCCTCTGCAGGCCTTTTCTAAATCAGCAACACAATTCCATCCCCAGCCTATAATATTAGCACATTAAAGTCTAACCACTTCAGACCCGAAAGAATTTACCCCCTTCCTGACCAGAGCACTTTTTGCGATACGGCATTGCGTCGCTTTAACTGACAATTGCGCGGTCGTGTGGCGTTGCACCCAAACAAAATTGACGTCCTTTTCTTTTTTCCCGACAATTTTAAAAAAAAAAAAATATTTTTTACTTTTTGCTAAATACCCCCCAAAAATATATAAAAACGAATTTCTTTCTCAGTTTAGGCTGATATGTATTCTTCTACATATTTTTGGTAAAAAAAATCGCAATACGCGTCTATTTATTGGTTTGCGCAAAAGTTATAGCGTCTACAAAATCGGGGATAGCTTTATGGCATTTTTATTATTATTTTTTTTTTTTATTAGTAATGGCGGTGATCTGCGATTTTTATCACAACTGCAACATTATGGCGGACACATTGGACACTTTTGACACTATTTTGGATTCGTTGTCATTTATACAGCGATCTGTGCTATAAAAATTTACTGATTACTGTATAAATGACACTGGCAGGGAAGGGGTTAAACACTAGGGGGCGATCAAGGGGTTAAGTGTGTCCTAGGGAGTAATTCTAACTGTGGGGGGGATGGGCTACCACTGACATGACAGCGATCACTGCTTCCGATGACAGGGAGCAGTAGATCCCTGTCATGTCACTAGAGAGAACCGGAAAATGCCTTGTTTACATAGGCATCTCCCCGTTCTGCCGCTCCATCACACGATCGCGGGACACCGGCGGACATCGAGTCTGCGGGACCCAAGGGCGCAGTCATGGAGTACCTGGCGGGCGCGCATGCCCACAATGCCACGTCTTAAAGGGGACTTACAGGTATGCCCATTTGCGCAGCTGTGCCATTGTGCTGACGTATAGCTCTGTGCACTGGTCGGCAAGCGGTTAAACATCTATTGCACTACCACATAAGAAAGTAGGGGACATCAACTAAGCTGCTGAAAGAAAAAGTCTTTGTTTTATTTTTTCTTAATGTTTAATGTTGATAATAGATTCAGGTAATATGTGCAATGACATTACAGCCAATAGGGTTTACGATTTTTTGCTTTTTTTATATATTAAAGTTGCACTTCTGTTTGTAAATATTTTTGTTTGTTTAGGAAACTTGGTTTTATTTATAAAGATGTTATATATCACAATGGCTAAATCTGTTCAAAACTTAAAGCGGCTGTAAGCCCTCAAGATTTTTCACCTTAAAGTGGTTGTAAACCCAAGAAAAAAAAAAAAAACCTGCAAGACGAAGGCATAATGAGCTAGTATGCATAGCATACTAGCTCTTTCTGAATTACTTACCTGAGATCGAAGCCCCCGCAGCCATCCTCGTACACTGCTCCGGCGGCCGACATCGCTCCCAGAGTTACTTTCGGTATCGTGGGCTCCGGCACTGTGATTGGCCGGTGCCGCAATGACATCACTGGGTACGGCACACTCACTGAAGCACGTAAAGTGCTGTTGCTTCAGTTTGTTTCTGTGCGCATGTGCCGATGATGTCGGCACATGCAAATACAGGGGATATCTCCTAAACCGTTCAGCTTTAGGAGATATCCAGGGTAGCTACAGGTAAGCCTTATTATAGGCTTACCTGTAGCAAAAAGTGTGTTGTAAGGGTTTACAACCAATTTAATGCATTCTATGGATTAAGATGAAAAACCTTCTGTGATGCAGCTCCCCCCAGAGCCCCCCTTTTACTTACCTGAGCCTGGTCTTTCCAGCAACAGGAATGAGCCCACCAGCTTTAGCCGGTGTCTCGGGTCCTTTTTGAATAGATTGATAGCAGCGCAGCCATTGGCTCCTGCTGCTGTCAATCAAATCCAATGATGCAGGAGCCAGGGGGCGGGGCCGAGTCCTGCTGTCTGTGTCAATGGACGCAGCAGCAGGACACGGGAGCGCGCCCACACAAGTGCCCCAAGGGAGAGCGGCTCTCCAGCGGGGCACTCGAGAAGAGGAGGATCGGGGCCACTCTGTGCAAAACCAACTGCACAGAGGAGGAAAGTAAGATTTTTTTTTTTTTAATGAAGCTTTAGATATCCTTTAATACAATAAATAATAACATGTTATTAGATTTTTACTCTAGGAGTATACAATGAGTTTGGCAATCATAGAGAAATGCTTAAAAAATGCATTACAATTTAACTAAATCCATTAGATCTTAGTCGACTAAAATGTACTGGAGATTTTAGTCAACTAAAATACGACTAAAACTAAAATAATTCAGAAGACAAAAATACGACTAAAACTAAAATGGCATTTTAGTCAAAACTCAAAAAACCTAAATCAAAATTTGACGTCAAAATAAACAGTCTTTTCTGGCTCTCGTAAAAATTGCAGATTAAGGCCCCTTTCACACTGGGGCGTTTTTCAGGAGCTACAGCGCTAAAAATAGCGCCTGTATAGCTCCTGAAAAAAAAAGGTCCTTTCACTCCAGTGTGAAAGCCAGATGGCTTTCACACTGGAGCGGTGTGCTAGCAGGACGGTAAAAAAAGTCCTGCTAGCAGCATATTTGGTAGCGGTGAAAGAGCGGTGTATTCACCGCTCCTACCCATTGAAATAAAAAAAAAAATCAGTTCTCATGAATTGCCCGCTTTTATTAAAAACAAAAGCATGCAGATTGTTCTGCATCAGAATAACAGGAAGATATTACAAGGTGAATCTATATTTTAGTTAGTACTATATCTGGGTTGTATTGCATTTCGTTATCCTAGCCTGCTTCCATTATTTGCAATACCTCTTGAGAACACTTCATTTCTGTAGGGCACACATCATGTTTGATGTCTTTGTAAGGTAAGAAGTGTTTGTAAGGAGATCTTACATCTTTATAAATGTCTCTCAAGGATCAAAGGAGCTCAGAACTAATCACCCAGCTATATAGATGTCATAGCCTTGTTCTTGTACATGTCCTCTTACCATTTACTATGTTGTTGAATTGCGATGACATCTGGGGATGTGACCATTCTTCTATTCAGAAGATTTATGCATGTTGTGTATGCATTCATTATCTTAAAGAAATGCATTAATTATATGTTTTTAATAACACTTCCAATGTGTCTGCTGAGCCATGGATCCTGGATGATGGTAATAGCTGCATCTTAAACGAAAACATTGATTAACCACTTGCCTATTGGGCACTTTCACCCCCTTCATGCTCAGACCAATTTTCAGCTTTCAGTGCTGTCGCACTTTGAAAATCTCCATGTTGTTTAGAGTTACAGAGGAGGTCTTGCACTAGAATTATTGCTCTCACTCTAATGATCGCAGCGATACCTCACATGTGTGGTTCCAACAACGTTTACATATGCGGGCACGACTTGCATATGCGTTTGCTTCTGCGCGTGAGGATTGAGGGATGGGGCACTTTAAAAAAGTTCTTATATATTTTACTTTTTGTTTTTTATTTTTACACTGTCTTTCTTTTTTCTTTTTATTATTTTATTATTTATTTTTATAGTATTATTTTTATTTATTTTTTTATTGATCACTTTTATTCCTATTACATCGAAGGTAAATATCCCTTGTAATATAAATAAGCATGACAGGTTCTCTTGATTGAGGTATCTGAGTTCTAAAAGACCCCAGAATTCTCATTTACCTTTAAAAGCAAAAGAAAACCCAAAAAACATTTTCTGACATTTTGACTTTAAAAAAAATAAATAATGATTTGTTTATGCCCGAGAACCGGAAGTGATGTTTGAGGTCACTCCAGTCCTCCAAGGGCATAGAGACGAGTTGGGCCATCTTGCCCTCACTTGACCTCCTGCCCAGTGAACGGCCGCATCAGATCGCTTCCGGGTTTACTGACGGCTCTAGTAAGCTCAGAAATTACAGAGAAGCGGCACCTCTGCCGCTTTTTTGTAAATAAGTAATTTTTCTCTTTCACTGATGTGTGCTGATGAGGCTGCACTGATGGGCACTGATAGGTTGCACTGATAGACACTAATGAGGCGGCACTAATGGGCACTGAAGAGGAGCCACTGATGAGGCTGCTCTAATATGCTGCACTGATGGGAGCTGATAGGTGGCACTGATGGGCACTGATAGGCGGCACTGATGGGCACTAAAAGGCTGCACTGATGAGGTGACACTGATGGGCACTGATAGGCTGCACTGATGGGCATTGATTGGCTGCACTGATAGGCACTGATGAGGAGGCGCTGATGAGGCTGCACTAGTATCCTGCACTGATAGGCGGCACTGATAGGCACTGACAGGCATCGCTGATGGTCATTCGGTTATAGCGCGGTCGTGAAAGCTTAATTTTCTTTATTGAAATTTTATTACAGATTCCTACATTATTGTTTTAGCGACCACTTTCACTTTTTTTCCATTTTTAGAGATCACTTTAAAGCTGAATTAAACTCTCTCAAACTTTTTTTTAAACCTTATTCTTCTAGCCTTAGTAAATAGAATTATATTTTCTTGTTTTAAACTTTTTATTTCTTTATGTGTTTTCTGGTTTCTGGCCTAGGCCAAGATGATGTCATACATCCAATCTACATTGTAATCACCATGGTGCCATGCATGGGACATGTGTTTGAGTCGCATGGCTCAAAAAAAGCCACAAAACACATCAGAGAGGCCTGGCCACAGGTGGGGACAATCAGTGATCGGAAAAAAAAAACTTTTAGTGGACTGATGTCATCAATGTGCCTCCATTCTTGACAGACTATTGAGCGGAGACAGGCTATTACGGCCAGCACCTGTTTCACCTTAGACCAGGGAAGATGAGTAGTTTGGAGTGGGTCTCTCACTCCTGTGGAAGCCATTAACATGCATTGTGATGTGTATTAATGCAGTTTTATTAAGGCAGTAAATTGAAATGAATGAGCTGCCAACATACTCCAATGTGCCAAAAAATTTAGCACAACCTACTTTTTCTAACACAGCTCACTGCAACACACTACTGGACATTGCATACACTGCAACGCAGGTGCAGTGCTGTGCATTGGAGTGTCATTCACAATGAAAGTAGTTATAAAGACTCAAGGGTTTTTACCTTCATGCATTCCATGCATGAAGGTAAAAACCTTCTGTGCCCAGAAGCCCCTTCCAGCCACCCCTAATACTTACTTGAGTGCCATCTCGATCCAGCAATGTTCACAAGAGCAGTGGCCGTCCTGGGTCTTTTCCTCCTCATTGGCTGAGGAAGCAGCAGGAGCCATTGGCTCCCATGACTGTCAATCACAGCCAGTGAGCCAATGAGGAGAGAGCAGGGGTGGGGCTGAGCTGCACTCCATGTGTGAATGGACACACAGTGCAGCGGCTCGGGAGCAAGCCTGCTCAGTTGCCCCAAGGCAAGCTGCTTGCTATGGGGGCAGGAGGGAGGAGCCAGAAGCACTGGTGGGGGACAGGAGAAGAGGAGGATTGGGGCTGCACTGCACAGAGCAGTTAAGTATAACATGTTTTTTTATTTTAAAAAAAGCCTTTAATATCACTTTAATAGCATGAGGGCATTTGCCAGAACACCAAGGATCAACAAATAGTGTCCAAACTATTTTTTATTGAAGCATGATCACATCACAGAATAGGTAGTGCAACGTTTCGGAGTCAAGCAGGACCGCTTCGCCAGGCATGTGATGATTTAATAGCACTGCAACGCTGTATTGCAGGATTCCAAATGGGCCCTGAAGGTGTCAACAATATATTGTTATCATACTGCTCCATAAATTTTATTACATAGTATCGAAAGAATTTGACTATTATATTTTTTCCAACAATAGGTATTTTTGAACTGCTCACATCATGATTTCAGTATTTTGCAGACAAAATTTTATATTTTTTTCTTTAGATATTTTTTCTTCGGGTTAGAGTGAAAATCAGACCTATGTTTATTAAGGAGAAAATTAATAACTAGCAATGATAACCTGGGTTGCATTATTCAGCCGATCATATAAAACTAAGTTTTGTTATGCACTGCTCACTTTTTCCACTTTTTGATTGTTACCAACAGAGATTATTAAGGTGGATTTTCAGCCAAATATTTTTAAAAAGATTTGGATATGGTTAAAAATAATATTCTGTTGTGTCCCTGAGACAGGTAATGAGATAAAAACTCTCCAATGGGTACACAGCAATCAAAAAGTGCAATAGGACAGACAATAAACAAAATTATCAAAAAAAAATAACACTGCCAGGATATGGGTCTTATATCTGGTTTTATACATTTTAATAAAGCTTACTAAACTATGAAACATTTATATATTTATGGAGATTTTAGTTGAAACCAATGCTGCATTGTGAACCAACTGGCAGACTACAAGAAGGATATATGAAACATCTGAAATTGATCACATACTTTAACTTGTCTCCAAAAAGATATTCACAGATTTTGGGGAACTGCAGTCAAAAGATGGATCAATGGACTGATAGACTATTATAGTTCTCATGTTAACATTTTACCAATGATATGGTGGAGAGTATGGATTTTAGTGATGTGCCTTTACAAACATTTTCATTTCATTTGGGTTTTGGTACAGCAGGTGATATATTATCACTATAATTTGTGATACCATTTTTTGTACGGGATTTATTTTATCCCTTTGGGGGATTCAAATGGCTGTTTTGTTTTGTTTTGTTTTAGGGTAGAGCATTAAATTGTAGTACATACTGTACATTTTATAGACATAAAATGTTAGTACCATCATTATACAGTATGTATAGTAATTTACTGGATACAGTTTTCAGAACACAACACTTTTTACATTAATAGTCCTGATTGGCTGAGAGTGGTAAGAAATTTAAGGCTAGAAAGGAAAATATTTTTGATTAAAATCTACCGAGAAGCTGTAAACTCCCAAAAAAAGGAAGATACATCCAAATTCAAGTACGGTGAAACCTTGGCTTGAGAGTAACTTGATTTGAGAGCATTTTGCAAGACAAGCAACATTTGCTAATACATTTTGACTTGATATACAAGCGATGTCTTGTTATACAAGTAGCGTCATGTCACAACTGAGTATAAAAGAGAAGAGAGGGCCCTCTAAGTGTAGCAATATGGTTACATTTAATGAAGGTACAACATTTAGCAAATCACATGGTTGATGAGTAAAACAGGCACATCTAAGTATATAGGCATCTGGGGTAAAACTGTCCACATAGACAGTCCTCTGTACCGCCATTAATGTCATAACTTCCATGCTGCGCTCCACAAGTGCTTCAAGCCTCGCTTTCAGATCGCTCTACTGCAGGGTAGTCTTCCCGGTCACGATTGCAGACTGACAGCGGTGAGAGCCCACAGTGCAGGGGATGGTCTATGTGGACAGCTTTACCCTGGATCCCTGCATACTTAGATGTGGCTGTTTTAATCATCAACCATGTGAGTTGCTAAATGTTGTACCTTCATTAAATGTAACCATATTGCTACACTTAGAGGCGCTTCTCTTCTCTTTTATACTCTGTAGCTCCTGATGGATTTTGCTTCTAATCCCCCTGTGGAGGTTTCCATTTGTAGATGGACATTTTATGGTTACACAACCTATCGCATTGCTGTAATCTTTTTTTTTTTTGTTTGTTTGTTTTGTTTTTTCCATAAACATTTTTATTGAGAATAAAATAAAAGAAGTCAATGTCTTTTGTAACAGATACAAGTAGTACATTGGTAAAAAACATATTATAACCTCTACATACATTGTTGAAGATAATTCAATGGGTTTACTTACACTTTATGTTAACAGTTTAAAAAAACAGTTACATTTCCGGCATGCCAGGAATGTAACTGTCACATTGGTTATGCTCTCAACCAAACTGTTAAACAATCCAATGGCAGGTGTCATAACTCATCACATGTGCAACAACATGGCAGTTGAAGATTAAACAGAGGTCAAGATGGCAGCTTCCTTGGCTGAAAATGATAGGAGGGTTTACTTCCACTTTAAGTTCACTGATGTACTGCTATAATCTTTTTATATGGACTATAGACTGAAAGACCTATAAATAAATGGTTGTGGACAAATCAGGTTCCTTGATTCCTTTTTGGGAAATTCGATATAACTTTGATATAAGAGTGCTTTGGATTACAAGCATGTTTCCGGAACAAACTATGCTCGCAATCCAAGGTTTTACTGTACACCTTTTCTGGAATATTTCTAAAGTCCACAATTGTAAAATGGATGAACCCATGGCTTTTTCTTTGTCTGCAAAATTGTCCATGTACAATATACAGTAAATGTTGATAATTGTTACTTTTCCCATGCTTTTCATTATCAGCTAGTAGTGTCACACACAATAATTATGGAATATATATATATCACTATTAAAATGTTACCACTCTTGCAAAATAGACCACAGTAGTACATTGCATAACGAGACATGTGCCTGTAACAAAATATAATCTAGATGGACATTTTCAGACATATAAAGATGAGTTGTCAGTCCTGAACGCTGCCTCTGTCATCCTCCAGGACACAGGGGGCTATTAATGAGTAAAAATTGTGTTCTCTGTCATTTTTTTTTTCAGTTTATTTCACCCCTTTTGGCTATTTCTTTTTACTCCAATTTAATTGCTCTTGCTTATTGCATTATTATCACTGTATTACTCACTTTCCTAATAGAATTTGGCCAGTATATGAACAGAGGGAGTAACTTTTTATAGTAGTTTTCAACCCGACCACTACAATCTCATAGAAGCTTTAACATGTTATTGTCATTTCAACAGTTGTTTTCAATACTTTTAGATCTGAAGCTTTCATTAAAAGAAAATCTGGGGATCCTACCATGAAGAAAGTTGTTTGACACTTCCTGTGATGGGGTGACAACTGTTTCTCAAATGCGCTCCTGTGTTGCCCCCTCACACGCGAGGACAAAGGACTAGTCACCAGCTGATCTTTTCCTCTTTACTGACCTACCATGCCTTATTCTGCATTTTGTGTTTGTGTGGAGGTGGATATGTTAGTAGAGGCAAAGCATTGCTTCCTTTTGGTATAGCTGCCATCCTTGATAACTAATTATCAGAGGACTCATAGGGGCAGGATCAAAAAGCAGCAGGAGAGGTGCAGAAAGCTTACACTATATTTCCAGAATAGATGAAGATGAAACAAAGAGATCCTTCTACTGCATGTCCTCAGGTTCTGTTTCCTCTTAGGCAAGAAGAACAGTTTAGTAGTGACATTGCCTAATCTCACTATAAATCGCTTAAGAATAGAGGTACAGTCCCTTAAATGATCTCAACAGCTATGAGGCTTAAGGCACATGAAGTACATTACTGTCTATCAGGAGGATATTAAGACAAAAAGTAAGTCCTTCAAAATGCTATTTGGGCAAAAGTTAAATTTCTAGATGTCCCCTGTAGGATAGAAAATCTGCACTGTCTGGCCATGTTCACAAGGGCCTACTACAGGTGGTCCCCGGTTTACAAACAAGATAGGGACTGTAGGTATGTTCTTAAGTTAAATCTGTTTATAATTTGGAACAGGTACATTTTTTAAGTGTAGCTCCAGCCAAAAAAAATCTATTTTTAAGCTTTTTGGATAACATAGGGAAGGGTTATCATCACCCCTGTAACATTTGTTATGCTGCCTGTGCCCCTGTTCAGAAGATTTCACCTCACTTTCTGTCCCAATGACAATTGGATTTTGAAAATTTGGGGTTATTAGGGAAACAAGGATTGGTGATAAAGCATCAGTGGAGACACCTTTTTCCCATATTAACTCTTACAGGAGAGAATTTCCCTTCCTAGGGGTAGATTTCCTCTCACTTCCTGTTGTCTCCTTCCGTTTGTAAGTAGGAGTCGTTTGTAAGTAGGGGACTGCCTGTATAGTGCACACTAGAGTTCCACCACAGCAAACTTACCTACTATCTGTCTTTATAGGCCTTTATAGACCTTGCTGTGTGTCCAGGGGCACAATCATGGGAACACAAAAAGAGTCTTCCAAACTGTTGCCACAAGGCTGAAGGCACATATTTATCGAAAATGTCTTTGTATGCTGTATAAAAAGCATCACGGCAACAGCATGTGCACACCCCCGTCCACTTCCTTTAGAGCTTACGGGGGGAGCGGTTGTGGTTGGGGGAGTTGCTGCATTTTTACCAAACCTTAACTGCAAGTGTAACTGGGGCCTAAGAGCTGTCTTCCTGCTGCTGTTTTAAATAAAATAATTTGTCTGCAGGCAGGAGTGCGTTTTTTCCTTATGTGCACATTAGCAGTTAGGCTAGACAGATGGCATTGCCATGAGCACTATATAGTACAAGAGATTGCAAACAGTTAATACAAATCTGAAATAAATGTGTGTTTAATTAAGTTTATTAGCTATTCCAGGAAATCTATTTCCTGTAAGGCTGTATCACACACCACAGATTTTAAATTACAATCTTACCTAAATTTTCAGAGCAAGACAGAACTTTGATCATCACTTATTCTTAGTTTGATTATTAAGCTGAAATGATATCATAGAGCTTTTGCAGGATGGATTACAGAGTTTCATTATTTTTCTTGTTGATTATTTATAGAGGATCTTATATGTTGCTGGTGGTTTACAAAGACTAGTGCATGAGTCTTAGTGCAGAAAAAAATGACAAAAAATAAAACATGACGTGGGTTATCTTATGGTTCCATGGCCAGAATAATTCTGATTTGAAGGCTGTAGTTTTTGTATGTTCTTGGAGGCAAGGTTGCCAACCTCCCGCTGCATTTTTTAATGACAAAACATGGAACATTTATTGACGGAGCACATTTTTTCTGACAACCTGATAAATGACAGAACTCCTATTGAAAACGAACACAATCAATATTTAAATAGTATAAACACAATATGGAAACACTGACAATACCCATAACAAGTAATTTGCCTAATTTACACTTAAAAAGTCAACACAGCGTGAGAAATTATCAGCTCCTGAAATTTTTCTGACAGTTGTAAAAAAATCAGAGATTTTTACAAACTGCCTGTAAATTTACTGACAGTTGGCAATCTCGCTTGGCACTGTGGGAGTAGATGCATCATGTCCTGCTGCCTCAACCATCAGAATATACGTGAGAAGATTTGGCAGAAGATTTTTGGCAGAAAACTCACTTTCCCAATTGCATTGGAGCCCTTGAAGGAAAGCATGTTAGGGTGAAAATGCCATCAAACTATGGATCTAAGTATTTCAATTAATTTAGAAATACTTTTCTGTTGACCTATTAGGATTGGTGGATGCCCACCTTAATTTCATATCTGTTCATGTGGGAGCCTACGGGAGTCAAGAAGGTTCCAGAATCTTCTGATTCTCGGCTGTATAAAGGATTTCCCCAAAGAGGCCTCTTCCATGTACAGTGAAGCCAATTCTTCCCCTTGTAATTGTAGCCGAGTTGAGTGTAGAGTTGCTAAGTGATTAACAGTACTAGGGTCCTTGGTTTGAATCCCAACCATGACACTACCTGCCTGGAGTTTGCATGTTCTCCCTGTGCCTACGTTGGTTTCCTCTCACACTCCAAAGACATGCTGATAGGTTAATTGGCTCCTGTCTAAACTGGCCCTAGTGTATTAATGTGAGTTAGGGACTTTAGATTGTAAGCTCTTTCAGGGCAGGGACTAATGTGAATGTACAATATATGTGTACACCACTGCTTAAATTGACGGGACTATGAAAGTACCCGTAATAAATAAAATTAGGTATTTGGACATTCAGGGAATTTAGTGCAGCCCTATAATGAACAAAGGGAACATATTCAACTAGTGACTGAGCCGTGCCCTTTGAGTTGTGGCGTGTGCATTTTGAGTCTGTACTGCTGAGTGGCTTGTACTCCTTTCCTCCACATACTGTAACTGGATGTGAAAAATGCAATAAAAGTGGTGCTGACCTGCTGTGTGTTACACAATTTACTAGGGTTTTCCCAATACCACTTTTTTAAGACCGAATACAAGTACCAATACTTTTTTAAGTACTCGCCGATTCCGATTACCGATACGCGTGGACTGTGTCAGTAGTTTTTTGTACAAATGTATTTTTTACAATTTATTTTTTGAATTTATTATTTTTTTTCTGTTATTTTTTTATTCATAATGCTTTCTTTTGTTTGGGGGGGGGTGTCAAGGGAGGAGTGGACAGTGTCAGTGTGTTTTTTATTTTATTTTTTATTTTTTTACAATTTAACCTTTTAAATATTTATTACGATTCTTTTTTTTTTTATCATCCCTGTTGGGGGGCTTTGGTGAGATATCAGGGGTCTAAACAGATCCCTGATATCTCTCCTCTGAGACAGGGAAAGGGACTGAGGACACAGATTCCCCATTCCTTTTCTCTGTAGCCTCAGCTGCACTGGAGATGAATAGAGCTCCTCTCCATTCATAAACTGAAGCATCGTAAATACAGTTTACGATGCTCAGTTATGAATGGACAGAGTCAGTGATCACGGACTCTGTTCATTCAGGAAAGGAAGGAGACGGTAAATGAAAGATTTACCGGCTCCTTTCTCCGCTCTCCATCCTGAAAGATCCAGGGCCTTTTTCTGAAAAGAGAAGTATACTTATCACCCATGTGAGGTAAGGCTGCCATTTTGCGTGCGAATGGAAGCATTACTACACACAGATGAAAAGAAAAGTATACTGTCCACCCATGTGAAGTAATCACTGACTCTGTTTATTTGGAAAAGGAAGGAGCAGGTAAATGAAAGATTTACTGGCTCCTTTCTCCGCTCTCCATCCTGAAAGATCCAGGCTATATTGAAATCTATACAGGGAGATCGGTGCTTGTAACTCTACCCACTGCTGTACCGGTCACCCCTGACTGCCCAAGTATCAGATGAAGCATCAGGGCATTTGCATGAGTACAAGTACCTGCGCAAATGCTCGGTATCGGTATCAGGACAATACTACAATTTACTTATTGATTCCTTTGAACCTGGGGTCCCACACCTTGCTCAGGTTTTGATTTTTGTCATGAACATTAGAAAGCAATTTGTTGATTTATTTGTTTCCCTAAAGGGTCAACTATCTTGGCAAGATGAATGTGTATAGGTAAATTCCTCCTGAGAGCTGCTGTCTTTGAATCTTCCCAACTTTAAAAAGTAAAGAATGTATTTTTGCATTGGAATAAAGTACCGTATTTAAAAAAAAAAATGTGATTTGTTGTTCTCTTTTTATTGTAGCATAGTTGTGTCTTTTTCACCCATGTGAGGTAATACATCCATTTGCTGACGATGGATGCATTACCCCACATGGAGGAAAAAGAGAAGTGTAGTTTGTTTGAGGTAAGCTTGCCATCCTCCATGGGAATAGACGCCTTACTCCACATGCATGAAAATGTGACATGTCTTGTTCTTCTGTGTGAGGTAAAGCTGCCATTCTCCATGAGCATGGAAGAATTACCCCAGACGCATAAAAAAGGAAGTGTACTTTTTTTCATGCATCTGAGGTTAGACAGCCATTCTCCATGAGAATAGACACATTACTCAACATGCATGAAAGTGTGTGATATTTTATTTCTTCCATGTGAGGTAAGGCTACTATTCTCCATGAGCATGGAAAAATTACCCCAGATGCATAAAAAAGAAAGTGTACTTTTCATGCGTGTGAAGTAAGGCTGACATTTTCCATGAGAATAATACATTACCCCACACGCAAGAAAATGTGAGATTTTGTTTCTTCTGTGTGAGACAAGGCTGCCATACTCCATACAAATGGGCACGTTACCACACACACCTCAGATGTCTATTTCTTCCATGTGAGGTAAGGCTGTCATTCTACATGAGAATGGATGAATTGCCACACGCGAGTGAAAGAGAAGTATACTTATCACCCATGTGAGGTAAGGCTGCCATTTTGCGTGCAAATGGAAGCACTACTACACACAGATGGAAAGAAAAGTATACTGTCCACCCATGTGAAGTAAGTATTCTATGTGAGAATAGACGCATTACCACACATGGATGGAAAAAAGTGTATTTTTCACACATATGAAATCAGGCTGCCATTCTCCATGAGAATAGATACGTTTCCCCACAAAGATGAAAAGAGAAGTGTATTTTTCACCCATGTGATATAAGGCTGTCATTCTCCATTCAAATTGATGCATTACCCGACACAGATGAAAATGTCAGATGCCTTTTTCTTCTATGTGAAGTAAGACTATCATTCTCTGAAACTGGACGCAGCAATTATGTCCTGAAAGAGGTGCTGTAGTAATCAGTAAAAAGAAAAAAAGTAGGATGATCATCACAATTTTTTTTATTATAACCTAATCTGTTTTAATTCATTCTAATAAAAATACTTATTTGAACGGTGTATTCATTTTTTTTTTGTAGAACTATAAACAGCTGCCAATTTTTAGATGAGACATCAGATTTTTTTAAACCATGTGTTATGCCGCGTACACACGGCCGGACTTTTCTACAGCAAATTCGACCATGTGTGGGCTTCATCGGACCTTTGCTGTCGAAAAATCAGACGGACTTTAGATTTAGAACATGATTTAGAACATCTTTCCGACTGACTAGAGTCCGGTCGAAAAATCTGTTCATCTGTATGCTAGTCCGAAGGACAAAAACAACGCTAGGGCAGCTATTGGCTACTGGCTATGAACTTCCTTATTCTAGTCTGGTCGTACGTCATCATGGTCGAATCCGTCAGACTTTGGTGTGATTGTGTGTAGACAAGTCTGATTCGACGGAAGACCGCCGAAAGTCCGTCGAAAAGTCAGACGGAATTCAGTCTGTCAAAGTCCGGTCATGTGTACACGGCATTAGACATACAGGGATAATTTCAGCGCTACTCAGCATGACCAGAAACTTTGGGGGGAATAAATCTATACAATTAGGACAGCTACATGCCTCCCAACAGTCCAGGATTGGGTGGGAATTTCCCTTTGCAGTAGGGTCCCTTTCCCACAGGGGGGATTTCATTGCGCCCTACTGCATAGCCTGCAAAGTGGATATGTGACGTGACAAATATTCTGAAGTCTTTTTCCTTATATCTGATATCAGCTCCTCTTGATTGGAAATATAACAAGGCATAGTCAATGTCAACAGCAACATCTGCAAACCTTAAAGTGATGTTTTTTTTTTCTTTAACCACTTCAGCCCTGGAAGGATTTACCCCCTTCCTGACCAGGCCCTTTTTTGCGATACGGCACTGCATCACCTTAACCGACAATTCGACGGTCGTGCAATTCGTGTACCCAAACAAAATTGATGTCCTTTTTTTTGTCCTTTGCGGTTTTAATTTTTTGCGCTATAAACAAAAAAAGAGCGGCAATTTAAAAAAAGCTATATTTTTAACTTTTTTCTATAATAAATATCCCAAAAAAAGAACAAAAAAATATTTCTTCCAGTTTATGCCAATATGTATTCTTCTACATATTTTTGGTAAAAAAAAAAAAAGCAATAAGCATATATTGATTGATTTGCGCAAAAGTTATCACGTCTACAAAATAGGGGATAGATTTATGGCATTTTTATTAATATATATATTTTTTTATTACTAATGGCAGCGATCTGCGATTTTTATCGTGACTGCGACATTGAGGTGGACAGATCGGACACTTTTGACACTATTTTGGGACCATTGGCATTTATACAGCGATCAGTGCTATAAAAATGCACTGATTACTGTGTAAATGTCACTGGCAGGGAAGGGGTTAAACACTAGGGGCGATCAAGGGGTTAACTGTGTTCCCTCAGCGTGTTCTATCTGTAGGGGGGGTGGACTCACTAGAACATGACAGAGAGATCAGAGTGAGAGCACAAAGGAGAAGGATGAGGCGGGACGTACTGACGTAGATCGCAGTACGGAGGGAGGGGCCTGACACAGCGCGCGGATGTGTGCAGCGATCGCTGAGGAGAGGGGAGTGCTGTGACCGCACGGAGAGTGAGAGTCTCCGAGCCCGCCAACGCACCTCCCGCCGGACCCAAGTAAAAGCCTATGGGGAGCCGCGCCAGCCCAGGGGAGCGTGGAGGGATGTAATGCACAGGTTGTGTATTCGGCCCGACCGCTCACCGACGTCCTTGCCCCGGCCGACGTCCTTGCCCCGGCCGACCCCGGACCGCCACCTCTCTACCCCCCCTACATCATACTCACGGAAGCCAGCGGGTAATCTACGCAAAAGGAATCCTACGGCGTGAGTATATCCCCCCTGGACAAGCCTAAAACGGACGGATGGGGTAAGAAAACTTTCTTTTCCTGATGTTGTCTCACCTGCCACAACTTAGCCAGCAGGTCATGTTCTACTCCCCTTCTATACAAGCACTTGAACGTATATGCTTATGGACAGTGTTTTTGGGTTCCAACTGACTGCTACTAGCCACTGGGAGATCCAGGAAATCGGGCAGTGACGGTTTTCCCCTCATTGGGATGTGTGTATGTCCCCCAGTGTTTAAGGACCAGATCAGACGAACGCACAGTTAATGTCTTTGAACTTGTAGCCCTGGCAACCAGCGATCAAACGAATTAAGTAATATCATGAAGTGAAGTGAAGTGTTTTGCTGTTTTTATTCCAGCAGGCTGTGACTTAATCCCATAGCGTTCAAATATTGGAACTGATAGCTATATAGACAGTACCTCTACTCTACAAAAACCGGCGAGTAGCAACTTTATTGAACTGTGCAATTCCATGCATTGAACCCTCTTCTTGGTGCCTCTTCTCCCTTTTATTGCTTCTTCTGTTTTTCTCCTACTCTTTTAATTTTTTTTTTATTCAACTACTACATATGGCATCGCATATTGGCTTAAATGTATATCCACCACCAACTCGCTGACTTTCCAGGGTGGGGGTTACAGAAGTGGTGAGGCCCCTAACAAACGCCCCGCCTACTTGGCAAATAAGGAGACTCCTAATAGTTTAAACTAGTCCTCCCCCCAACTATTGGTGAAGTGGAGAGATATATAAGGTTACTGTAGAGATCACGTTTCCAAGCTTCTGCCACGGCGCCTGCATTGGGTCTGGGAGACCTCATAGGAGGAAAACCCGATCATTAAAACTAAGACAAAACTACAGCAGGGAATAGATCCGTTCAAATCCCCTGTAGTTGAAGACGGATAGAATTTCTAACCCCAGGAAACTGGCCTGAACGGGTGTCCCCCCAGAATCGCCCCCGTATCCCTCCGTATCTCTTGGACAGATACTAGGGGGGAGAAATAGGAAGTAACCATAGAGGAGAATATTAAATCTGCGGAGATATACAAAAGGCAAACGTATCTGGAACAGGAGAGAGCTGAGGGACAATTAACAACACCCCTAAGACAAAGCTGGTGACTCCAGGAGTGGATCAGAAAATTTAAAAAAATAAGGGAGAAGGAAGGGAGAAGAAAAGAAAAAGAGAAAAACAAAAAGTACAGAAGTTGCCTCTCACTAAAATTAGAATTACTTAACTAGTAATAATAAAAAAAAAAAAAAAAAAACTCCATCACCACCCCCGAACAGGAGTTTTTAACAACAAAGCCTCTTAATCAGAAGACAACACCAGCTAAAAAGCAACAAAGAGGACAAGGAGGAAGGAAGAGGAGTAGAGGAAGAAGAAAGGAAAAAATAGGGGGGAGGAGGAAAGAGGAGAGCGGCGGAGAAGGAAGAGAGAAGAGAAGTAAAGAGAAGGAAAGGAAAGGGGAGCAGGATAAAGGGGAAATAACAGGCCCTGATCCGTGGCCCCTAAAGACCACAAGCTGGGAAAGAGAATCAGAAAGGCCTGCACAGGAACCATGAGCAAAGCCCCCAAAAAGGGCCCCCCCAAAACCCCCAAAACAACAGGGAGCACTATTAAACAATATTTGAAAACAGGTGTAAGCCCACAACCAACGCACACAGACAATCACACAGACCCAACGATGGAACGAAGAAAACCGAAGGATAAGAAAGTGGACGGCCAGTCTGCCCATTCTACACCTGACCAAACATTGGAACAGGAAGAAGAGGTCAGTAGGATAGACGAACAGGGGGGGAGAGCTCATCTCCCCACAAAAAATGAAATGGAAGAAATGCTCCAAAAAATGGAAAATTCGATCAAAGGGGATTTCCACTTATTCAGAGAGGATCTAGGGCATCTTTTGGCAAGACTTGATTCAGCCGAGAAAAGAGCAGACATACAGGAACAGGAAATATGCATACTCAAAGATCAGCTAACAACCATAAAACGAACCCAACGCGATATCCAGTATAAACTTGAAGACGCAGAGAACAGGAACAGGCGACAAAACCTCAGACTTAGAAATGTTTCGGAAAAAAGGGGTGAAGATTTAAGGAAGATAATAATCACCATAATAAACCCACTTTTGGGCAAAAAAGATGAGGAATTTCCTAAACTAGAAAGAATTCATAGAGTGGGCAGACTCGCAGAACCTGGCACACACAGACCTCGGGATATCATAGCCCGTTTTCGTTTTTATGAGGACAAAGCCGAAATCTGGGATAAATTGTATGGGAAAACCCCTCTAAAATACGAGGATTCTGAGATCCAGGTCTATGCTGACTTAGCCCCCCAGACGTTGGAGAGGAGAAGACTGCAAAGACCCCTACTCGAGCTAATGCGCTGTTCCAATGTAAAATACTCCTGGGGATTCCCTGCGTGTCTAATAGGCACAAAAGGCCAGATTAAAATTCCCCGAAGAGTTGAGTAACTTCTGCCAAAAACTAGATCTACAAATCCCATCCCTACCGGGCTGGGAAATAGAGGGGGGAAACGGGGGAGAGAGGGGGGCGGGGGAGGCGAGGTGAGATGGCAGAGGCTGGTCGACTACCTCATAGGGCGGAAGTAAGCAGCACATAGTCCGCCGCTGACCCCCGACTTCCTGAAGTACACAGGGGTCGGGTCAGTTACAGCTGCCGATCAGAACCCCACCTCACCCGAGGAATTAACAGATCGGAGGGAGCCGCAGCAAGATGGCTCCCATCGTTTCTGAGACCTTAGATAGGGTCAGGGAGGGAGGAGGAGGGAGGGGATGGGAGGGTAGGGGGGGATGAGGGAGGACGGGAGGGATCTTAGATGTGGGATTAAAGAATTTAGGAAGGGTTGGGATAGAGGGAAAGGAGGGCTGGGAATGGGGATACTAATTTTTTGCTTCGCTGCGACTCTATTTACTCAAAACTATGACACACTATCAAAAGGGATTCGATGACTAACATCAAATTAATATCTTATAATGTAAAAGGACTCAACCTACCCAATAAACGTGTTAAAATTTTAAACGAACTTAAAAAATACGGAGCTGGTATAGTCTTCCTACAGGAGACTCATATCACACACGGGTCTAACATAAAACTTTTTTCTAATCACTACCCAACCTGGTTCTATGGGGACACTATAATGAACAGATCCAGGGGGGTGGTCATAGGCTTTTCCAAGGATATCCATTTCAGTTTGGAGAATAGACTAGTTGATCCGGACGGTAGATTTTTGTTTCTCAGAGGCTCTATCGGACAGATAAAATACACATTTGTTAATATCTATGCACCTAATAATAAACCAGTACAATATCTGAGTAGGATTCTTGCTAAACTGCGGGACTTTAAAAGGGGATATGTGATCCTGATGGGAGATTTAAATTTCCATATAGACCAGGACCTAGACTCTACGTCCCATGCACGGGGGAAAAGTAATGTAGTAAAACAAATGATTAGACAAAAACTGTTTACTAGTCAACTAGTAGATATCTGGAGGGTTGATCACCCCAATACAAGAGACTACACATTTTTCTCCCCCGTGCATGGGACGTACTCGTGCCTCGACTATATTCTTCTTGACCACGGCCTATTGGATAGAGTACTAGAGACTAGAATAGAGATTATGACGTTATCTGATCACGCCCCAGTTTCAATGAAGCTTCACTTCCCAGATTTACAGGTCCCATTCAACAATTGGAGACTAAACGAAGAACTCCTTAGGGATAAGGAGATAGTAGCACACGTCAAAGCAGAGATAGAACAATACTTTAACACTAACGACAACGGGGAAGTACAGGGATCTTATGTATGGGATGCACATAAAGCATTTATCAGAGGGGTCTTTATTTCAAAAGGAGCCTGGAAGAAAAAAGAACAGCGCACAAAAATAGAAGCCCTAAAGACAGAAATCGGCCAGCTTGAGCAGGAACATAAACAACAATTGGGACAAAACAAAGACCTACTGTTAAAGCTGACCGTTAGGAGAGACAATCTTAGGGATCTATTTTAGCAGGAAGTAAGGCAAACCTTTAACAAAATCTCAAAAGAAAGATACCTATGGGGAGATAAAGTTAGTAAGCATCTGGCCAAAACTTTACAAAAAAAAGAGGCAAGAAACTATATCGAAAAGATAAAAAATAAGGCAGGAGAGTATAAATATCGCTCGGACGACATCGCAGATTCCTTTAGAGAATACTACGAGGGAGTCTACACGATAAAGCAAAATAACCTGAGGAAAGATGAAAAAATAAAGAAAATAGCATCCTTTTTAGAAAAGGCCAATTTGCCTAAACTCTCCCTAGACGATATAGATGCCCTAGAGAGACCAATCACTGAAGAAGAAGTAAAAAAGGCCATGCTGAACTCGCCGCCCGGGAAGAGCCCTGGGCCGGACGGATTCACTATCTCTTATTACAATATATTCCACGAACTACTGATACCCAGACTCTGTACGTACTTTAATGGACTGGGCTCTAAATTCAAGATGAGTAAAGATTCACTAACGGCCAACATAACGGTCATCTTGAAAGAAGGGAAGGATGGATCGGCGTGCTCAAGTTACAGGCCAATATCGCTACTTAACGCTGACACTAAGCTATACGCCAAGATCTTGGCCACAAGGGTCAGGATGTACTTGGGCACGCTGATCCACCCTGACCAGGTGGGTTTTGTGGCCGGAAGGGAGGGACGGGACAACGCGATCCGAACACTGTTGCTTCTTCAAAGAATTGGGGAGACAGAGTCCCCAGGTCTATTCCTGTCAGTTGACGCGGAGAAAGCGTTCGACAGGGTAGACTGGGGACTCATGTTTCAAACACTTGCTCAATTTGGCTTTGGACCAAAATTTTTACAAAAAATCGGGGTCCTATATGACAATCCCCAAGCAAGGATAAAAATAAATGGAGTAACATCTTCCCGGTTCCGGATGGAAAACGGGACGAGACAGGGGTGCCCGCTGTCCCCCCTCCTTTTCATTCTGGCCTTGGAACCTCTCCTGGCCACAATCAGGAAAAATCCGTATATAGAGGGCATAGTCGTGAAAGGGGACGAGCATAAGATAGCCGCTTTCGCGGATGATATATTATTTTACGTAAACAATCCACATAGCACTCTCCCCAAGTTAATGCAAACTTTGAATCAATATGGTGAGATCTCTAATTTTAAAGTAAACAATTCTAAATCCTTTATATTGAATATAAATGTTGCCAAAAAAGACAAAGAGAGTCTACAGAAGAATTTTGCTTTTCCCTGGAAAAAACAAATAACGTACCTAGGAATTAACTTAGCGAAATCTTCTAGGGAAATTTACAGAATAAACTACATCCCACTACTTGACGAGATAAAAAAAAAAAAGCAAAGAGTACTCTACTAGGTCGCTCTCTTGGCTGGGGCGTATCAACACAGTGAAAATGATCCTGTTACCGATAATCACATACAAATTCCAAATGCTCCCAATCCCCCTTCCTCAGACGTATCTCAACAAATTGAAATCTCTTATCATGAATTTCATATGGAAAAACAAAAAAAAACACAGAATTGCACTCCGCACATTGTCAAAGGAAAAGAAAAGAGGGGGTTTAGCGGTTCCTGATGTAGTAAAATATTACCATGCGATAGTCCTATCTAGAGTCCCTGATTGGAGCAAAAATAACAGCACAAAAAGATGGGTTAATTTGGAAAAAACTCTCAGCAACCCACAATTAGGAAGAGAAATTTGGAATCCGCCAATGTATAGAACACTGAGTGAAGGCACTAATACGTTGACAAGAAACACACTAAAAATATGGGATAAAATTCACAAACTCTATAAGGTTAAATATAATTCTTTATTAATAGCACTCAAAAACAATGAATACTTTGCACCAGGGAATAAATTAGCGGGAGGGGGATGGATCATAGATGAAAGTGCACAACTTAAGGATATCATATATAAAGGAAAAATTTTGTCACTAAATGAACTGAAAAAAAAAGGGGATTTATTTGTTATGAATGAGTGGAGATATCTCCAGTTGTCCCATTTCGTTAGAGGTCTACCGCATCCAATCAGGACAAGTGAAGGCCTGACCCGGTTGGAGCAAATTTTTACAGCATCCGAGACAAAAGGATCTATCGGGAAGATCTACAGGCTTCTGCGGGAGTTGGATGGAGCGGAGATACCCCCATTCATTCAAAAGTGGGAGAGGGAATTGAACACAAAAATAGATACACACACATTGGGAAAAATTCTTAACTTAACCTATAGCTCAGCAGTAGACTCGAGGACCATGGAAACTAACTATAAGTGTATATCAAGATGGTATATAACCCCTGCAGGATCATGTCAATTTCAAACAGGGGGCTCGGCAGAGTGTTGGAGGGGTTGTAGGGACAAGGGGACGATGGCACACCTATGGTGGGATTGCCACAGGATAAAAGCTTATTGGAGCAAAATAATAGATTACATTAAGGATATTACTGGAATACGCCTCGAAAATGACCCATGGGTGATCCTATTTCATGGTACGAAAGAAGCGGTTAAGCCCTATCAAAGGTCGCTAATCCCACACCTGCTCAATGCCGCAAAACGTCAGATAGCGAGGAATTGGAGGAAACAAGAGGAGCCAGCAATCTGGGAGTGGGTAGATATAGTCGAGGATACCCGACTGATGGAGTCTCTCAGAACCAATATAGAAAAAGGAACGGAAGGACTGATAGAGAAATGGGATAGTTGGAAAAAATTTAAAAAGACGTGGAGTTATGTAGAAGCTCTACGTGTATAGGGTAAATGGTTGAAGTCCTAAAACCCAAAACTCAAGAGTATAGAATATTGCTGGTGAATTTTCAGCTAAACAGTCACAGCGAGGCAGAAAAGGGGGGAGGGTTGGGGGGGGAGGGAGGAAACTTAAAAATGTTATCAGTAAAAGAAAGGATTGTGGTGACTGCTGATTAAACGAAGTATAAGTTATTGAGAAATGCCACAATGATGTAAACACGAGAACGGACGATACGAACAGATAAAGCTGAGTAAGGTCCGCCTGAAAGTTGAACTGAGATGGCAACGAAAAAAAAAAAAAAAGAACATGACAGAGATCACTGCTCCCGATCACTGGGAGCAGTAGATCCCTGTCATGTTGCTAGGCAGAACAGGGAAATTCATTGTTTACATAGGTATCTCCCCGTTCTGCCTATCCGTGCCACGATGGCGGGCCACCGGCGGGCATTGAGTCTGCGGGACCCACGGGAACGCTCCCCCTTGGATGATGCAGCGAAGTACTGGTACGTTGTTTTGCGCACCCGTGACACTTTGCCAACGTATATCGAGTGAGCCAGTCGGCAAGTGGTTAAAATAACAAACATGTTATACTTACCTGCTCTGTGCAGTGGTTTTCCACAGAGAAGCCCAGAACCTCCTCTCGGGTCCCACGCCGACGATTCTGGCTCCTCCCTCCAGCTGATTGCTGTGGGGGCACCCAAGCAGGCGTGCTCCCGACCCGCGGCTCTGTGTGGGCATTCACACACGGGACTGTGGCTCGGCCCCGTCCCCTTAATTTCCCGATTGGCTCACTAGCTATGATTGACAGCAGCGGAGACAATGTCTCCTGCTGCTGCCAAAAGCAAATCAGGAGTGCGAGTCCCCAGAGAGGCAAGGCTCTCGTGGACATTGCTGGATCTAGAGGGGGCTCAGGTAAATATCAGGGGGTGCTGGGGGGGTCCGCTGTGCACAGAAGGTTTTTTAGCTTCAAGCATAGAATGCATAAAAGTAAAAAACCTTGTGCCTTTACAACCACTTTAATAATACAGTTGCAGATATGTGTTATCTTCACGTGCACAGAGATGTTCAGTATTTGAGATTGAGAGTCTCAACAGCCATCCCCTCCTCAATGGGACCCCCTTCTACCCACTAGGTCTCCCAGCAGCCTTGTGGGCTGCTATGGCTATTATATTATTATAATAGCAGTGCAGTGAATCGTCAAAGTTATTATCTTATATTCTGGTGTAGGCAGCACGGCAAGTATAGCTGTATACAGAAGGGGGTATTATAACTTTACCCAGAGGCACCTTTTCTGTAAAATAATAATAGGAAGTGCCATATGAATGATATGTAAGGGGAACCAGAACTCTTTTTGTGAGAGCAATGCAGGGGAGTCTGCATTGCCCTCACATCAGTCTACTGGAGTCTGTCCTCCACAATTTGCCTGTTTATAATGTATGTGAAAATCACACAGATGATTGCAGTTAACATAAAGATGTGTAGTTACCTTACTTATTAGCCTTTTACTTTTTTCCTAATTTCTCAGCTCTTTGTCATTGTGTGATGTGATTATGCAATCAATCTGGTTGATATTCCATTCTTAGCAATCAGCCAGAAATGAAAATCAGTAGGCTTGCAATCCATAACAGAAGGCCACAGCTATTCCAGTTCTTGTCTGCAGGCTTGAAAATGTATAAGAAAAATCAATGTGGAACAATGGTCTTACGCAGGTTACTCAAATATCAAGCAATAGAAATTGATCATTGTCAATGGCTAGAATTACCTTTGTGCATGCTTAATACACCCATGCTTTTACATTTTTTTGAAATATAGGAGAAGTTTGGGACTTTATATGAATCGTGCAACCGAGGAGATACCATGACAGAGTGTGTCTGGTGGGTAATAGATAATCTATAAGAACCACATGTTACAAAACAGCACAATGTATAGCAAATAGATAAATATAGTACATGTAATTTATTGCATACAAAATGATAACATGATAATAACATAACATAATAACATATAAGTTCATATTATAGGCCTTGATAAAAAACACCAAACTCATTAACGTGTGTCTTCATGATATATAGATAAAAATATTCTTGGTTAAGTTGGTACACTCCAACAGACTTAGCATATATAATATTGATAATAATCTTGAAAGGTAATCAAGAGGGGCATCTAATAGCTCACCGCGTTTCGTGGCTAGCGCCACACATCAGGAGCAGAGGTAGGGCGGGAGTCTATAAGAATATTAAAAGTTACTATAGTGTGTAAATTGTTAGAATAGGTCCATCTAAAAAAGGATGAAAAATAAAAAAAATTAAATATATACACCCAATCATACTTAGCCCTCATTCACAAGAGGCAGATCCGCTGCCAGAGTCTGCCAGCTCAGCGGGAGAACTCTCCATTGATCTCCGCTGAGCCGGCGGATGACAGGTCCCTCTCTGCTCACTGAGCGGGGAGGGGCTTGTCGAGCGCCGCTGCTTGCTTTGGAGAGATCAGACGAAAACGGACAGCATGTCCGTTTTCATCAGATCTCCCCCGATCTGCCAGGGATGGATGTGAACGTAGGGCCATCAGTCTGATTTTAGCGTCTCGGACTGGATCGGATGTCAGCGGCATGGTCACCGCTGACATCCGTCGCTCCATAGACTTACATGGATCGCCCGCTCAGGTCCGCCGAAAAAAACTGACAGGCGGAACTGAACGGTCTGCATGCGTGAAAGGGGCCTAACAGACCAACTAAGATTCTGGGTGCAAGCATGGTGAGCCGGAGAGGTCATCACCCCTGGGAGCTGAGGTACCATAACCCATGGCACAACGGTGGAAATAGACAGCTGAACCACAGCAGCCTCAGGAAATAAACCCCAATATGTGAATTGTGTCAAACATATCCATCTATAAAAATAGTAAATTGTATAATAATATATGGGGATTGGAGTGACTTATATTACAGGGAAATTGTGATAGTGCAGTGACCATCTTGACGTCCTACACAAGGGGTTTGTGCCAGCTGGTGAGCGGTGTTGAACTGCTTGGCTGTGGGCGCCCTTCCTCCTATTGACCACCAGCATGGCATTGGTGGCTTACTCTTGGCTGTTTTGGAGTACTATACTCCTCTCAGCTCAACCGGCCAGTCCCTACGGTCTATGCCCCTATGGACACTCTGCACCAACTGGACCTTCCTGTTCATATAGGTATACAATTGTGGTAGATTCTATCCTTCTTTATTCCCTATTTTTCCACCGTTTTTTCTCCATGCCTGTGCCCTCGGTACTTGGTTTGAATTTGTGTCCACTATTTATCCCCTTTGGCGGGATAAATTACACTATTTTTTACCATTTTACCATTTCATCACACTGGTTTACTTTTTGACACAGTCCCTCTATTTACCTTCTTGGTCACTGCACTATCACAATTCCCCTGCAATATTAGTCACTCCAGTCCAACCCTATATATTATTATACACTATACAATTTACTATTTTTATAGATGGATATGCTTGACACAATTCCCATATGGGGGTTCATTTCCGGAGACTGTTGTGGTTCAGCTGTCTATTTCCACCGTTGTGCCATGGGTTATGCTACCTCAACTCCCAGGGCTGATGACCTCTCTATAGCCCACCCTCCAGCTCTTCATGCTTGCACCCAGAATCTTAGTTGGTCTGTAAGTATAATTAGGTGTATATATTTAATTTTTTTATTTTTCATCCTATTTTAGTTGGACCTATTCTAACAAATCCCACACTATAGTAACTTTTAATATTCTTATAGACTCCTGCCCTACCTCTGCTCCTGATGAGTGGTGCAAGCCACTAAACGTGTTGAGCTATTAGATGCCCCTCTTGATTACATTTCAAGATTATTATCAATATTATATATGCCAAGCCTGTTGGAGTGTACCAACTTAACCAAGAATATTTTTATCTATATATCATGGGGACACACGTTAATGAGTTTGGTGTTTTTTATCAAGGCTTATAATAGGAACTTTTATGTTATCATGTTATCATTTTGTATGCAATAAATTACATGTACTTTTCTATACATTGTGCTATTTTGTTACATATGCGGTTCTTATTGATTATTTATTACTCACCAGACACACTCTGTCGTGGTATCTCCTCGGTTGCTCGATTCATATAAAGTCCCAAACTTCTCCTATATTTCCATATTACAGGGATGGAGGTAATTGTTCTACCGTGCTCAAAGCCTCATAAAAGTCCCAACCACTCGTTTTTCTTCTTTTAAATTTTTTATCTGTAAAAGTTCTTAAAAGTTTTAATGAAAATGTAATCAAAACATCCAAACTATATAGACCATCATCGTAACAGTTTCGGGCTAACACAGATCACGCCCTTCTTCAAAACATGGTGCCTATAAATGATGACATACATGGTACAATTTATAGAGAGCAAATGCATCTGCATACTATTAAATAATCAACCAGCCTGTCTGGAATCAATTAATCACTGGATCTGAAACACATTGTAGTAAAAGTCCAAAATCTATTATGCAAAATGGATCCTGGAATGAAAAAAACAACAGGTTTTGCTGTTTTCCACATTTCACAGAATATATCAATCGATCGAACTCCTGAATAATATAAAATAACAAAAAGAGACTAACAACAATAATAATCGTATTGATAATAAAGGGAATACTACATGTGTGTATACATATGTGAATGTGCATGGCTAAAGGTGCATATGTGATAAAGTGCAATCTATTGAAATTACACACATGATTTATGACCCAAAAAAATATAACATAACGTAAAACAAGGAAAAAAAAAATAAGAAAAAAGTAAGAAAAGCTATATACAATAACCAAAAAAAATAAATAAATAAACAGGTGATTTACATACCTCATGCACTAGCCTGAGACAGGTTATCATCAGATCACTGGATGTTCTACTCTGCCCAGCTCTGACTACATACATGTCCCTAAATCACTTGTCTGTCTATAGTCTGCTGACTGTTCACTGCATCCCATGATGAGAAACATCCAGTCAAAACACAGTAATCCTGGGAGAGCTGGAGGGGAGGGGAGGGGGATGTGAATTGTGAACTTTTTACACAGGATATGCCTGTCTCAGGCTAGTGCATGAGATATGTAAATCACCTGTCATTCACAGCAAGGGGGGCGTTTTTGACAAAGTTTTCAAGACTTTGTCAAGATTGAACAATAAAAGAGGATTGCTCAGGCCTCGAGTAAATCTGTGTGACAAGACTGGGCTCAAATGAAAGGAAATCGTATTCTCTACATTATGACATCAAAAAAAATTTGGGTTTACATCCTCTTTAACCACTTTCCGACCGGCGCACGACGATGTACGTCCCTTTTTTGAAGAGGGATATTTCGGTAACGGCAGCAGCTGCTGCCACAACCGAGATATCCATCTCTTCAGGCGCCGGTCGGCTGTCCGATAATGGTGGTCATCGTGACGGATTCGCCGCGAGATCACCGTTATCGGTGGCGGGAGAGGTGCCCCCCTCCCGCCGCTCTCCCGCGCCTTCCGCCGCTTACCGGAACCATCGGCAGCGGCGGAGGCGATCGGGTCCTTTCCCCTGATGTGCATAGAGATGAGTGACGCTAAGATGGCCGCCACTCATCTCTATACCATAGGAGGGCAGAAGCGACGTTAAAAACGTCACTTCCGCCCATACCTCTTAAAGAGAAATTTACAAATGTCATTTTTTTAAATGACATTTTATTTATTTTTTTAATTGAAGTCCAAATATGAGATCTGAGGACTTTTTGACCCCAGATCTCATATTTAAGAGGACCTGTCATGCTTTTTTCTATTACAAGGGATGTTTACATTCCTTGTAATAGGAATAAAAGTGAGCCAATAATTTTTTTTTAAAAAAAACAGTGTAAAAATAAATAAAATCAAGAAAAATAAATAAGAAAAACAAAAAAATTTTTTTTTTAAAGCGCCCCGTCCCGACGAGCTCATGCGCAGAAGCGAACACATACGTGAGTAGCGCCCGCATATGAAAACAACACATGTGAGGTATCGCAGCGATCGGTAGAGCGAGAGCAATAATTATAGCCATAGACCTCCTCTGTAACGCAAAATATGCAACCTGTAGAATTTTTTAAACGTCGCCTATGGAGATTTTTGAGTGTAAAAGTTTGACGCCATTCCACGAGCGGGCGCAATTTTGAAGCGTGACATGTTAGGTATCAATTTACTCGGCGTAACATTATCTTTCACAATATATAAAAAAATTGGACTAACTTTACTGTTGTCTTATTTTTTTATTCAAAAAAGTGAATTTTTTCCAAAAAAAGTGCGCTTGTAAGACCGCTGCGCAAATACGGTGTGAAAAAAAGTATTGCAACGACCGCCATTTTATTCTCTAGGGTGTTAGAAAAAAAACAATATATAATATTTGGGGGTTCTAAGTTTTTTTCTAGCAAAAAAAACTGTTTTAAACATGTAAACACCTAAAATCCAAAACGAGGCTGGTCGTAAAGTGGTTAAGAAGAAAGAAGTCCATTGGATACATCGGCTTGATACCCTTCAACCTAAGGGGTTAAATTCAGATTTTGATCTGTATTTATTAAATTTTTTTTGGGGTTATTTTATATAGTTTTTCTTACTTTTTTCTTATTTTTTTCCTTGTTTTACGTTATGTTATTTTTTTGGGGTCAGAAATCATGTGTGTAATTTTGATCGATTGCACTTTATCACATATGACGCACATAATTGCACCATGGTCTGTGTGAACCTGAGCTGATGGGCATTGACATCCATGACTTTGCATTACAACGCACATTGACATGCAATTTAATGCCCTTTCATTGAAACCCATGGAAAAGTATCAAAACGCATGCCTTAGGATGCATGTGATGACGCAGGTTGACATTTCATAAAGCACACAGGGGGCCATGGCACATGTCAGTGTGTGTGATGTGCATTATAAAACAATGTGTTGCAATGCATGTTCAAAATATGTGACGTGTTAATGCCCACCGCGTTGCATCTTCATGTGCTTCCATTGATTCAAATGGAGGGGAAAAGGCACAGGTGCAAATCCAACTAAATTACTAATACATTTTGACATTTTATATTCTTTAAACCGCATAAAATAGATTTTGTGTAATTTCCTCTACAGATCAGTTTGTCATTGGTACAAACTTGTGTACAGATTAGAGAAAAGGAGTTTAGAAATCTCTTCTAGGTGGTAATGAAGGTGTTGTAGTAATTGGCAGACAAGAATGTTGGTTCATTGTGAGTGATGAGATGTTCTGTATGTATTCTGTCCTCATAACATTCCCTGCATACAGTGTGTGTTCTGAGGAATAGGAATAGTGACGTTCGCCTGGCTGCTCCCTCTTGTGGAATGTCTGGATATTACAGTGTTTGTGTTGCATTGCATCAAATCTCTGTGTCTGCTTTGTCTTCTTACTGCAGCCTATAGATATATACATGAAAATCAAACACTGCTGACTGCTATACAAGTCACACGAGTGTCCGCTACAACGCCAAGCACATAGTAACACAATAAGTTCATACAAATGCATCTAGGTGACTTGGGAAGAATAAGTCACTCTATACTTTGTGACATATTTGTCATGACAGGGTGACAAAGCTAATTAGTAGCACAAGCTGTATTCCTTCTTTGCGATGTTATGGCTCGAGCCGGTCCCTCTAGTGCCATACTGAATTTTATTAGACTGGCAAGTGCCAGGGGGACACTATAAGCTTGTCAAATAATTTTACATTGTGGAAGATGGAAAGAGAAGTATCTGTACTTTGTTTTCAGTGAGTCCAAATTAGTATTTGTGTAAAGTTTTTTGTAACTGTTTAGGACAATACAGTGGTTGCTGCTTTTTATTTTAAGAGGAGTTGAATTTTTATATATTAAAACAGAAATGTAATTAAATGAGAAATGGCTCATAGGAATATGGATAATAATTACAATATTTTAAGTTTGGGATAAATCCCATTTACCATGGCGACTAGAAATTGTATGCTGGCACCTGGGCTTTTGTCAGCCTATTCACTATGAGCAATTTGTGATTCAACCATTAGCGGGCGCCTATGCGCCCACCCAGCTGGGGTTTCGCTGGGTCCAGGCCAATCATTCATGGCCGGAACCCACCGTTCGTTGCAGCGAGTGACAGGAAATAGATCTGTGTTGTAAACACAGTGGGGGTAGTGTGTGTGTGTGTGTGTGTGTGTGTGTGTGTGTGTGTGTGTGTGTGTGTGTGTGTGTGTTTGTTTTTGTGTTTGTTTTTTTTTTTTTTTTTTTTTTTTTTTTTTTTTTTTTTTTCATTTAATACTTTGCCTCACTGTCTTTAGGACAGTGACCGTGTATTTAATTAGCACCGATCACATGGTGTCAATTAGTGTCGTACTATCACAGTCCTGCTATAAATTGCTAATCGCCGCCAAGACATGTAGCAGAATAAGTATTGGCCTAAATTTATGAAGAAACTTAATTATCTGTTTTATAGTGGATAGTAAAAAAATTTTATATAAATATATATTTTTTTTTTCTAAATTTACAGGCTTTTTTTCATTTATACTGTACTGCAAAATTAGCCCAGTGGTGATCAAAAACCACCAAAAGAAAGCTCTATTTGTGTGACAAAAATTATCTAAATTTTATGTTGGGTTTTTAAAGCAGAACTTAACCCAAAACTAGAAGTTCTGCTCCCCCCCACCCGTGTGTGTTTTTTGGGTTTTTTTTGGTGGTTGTTACACAGTTTCGGCGGGTACCAGCTCCCGCTTTACCAAGGGGATCCAAGCAGAAGTTCTTCTCAAACGGCAGCAGGAATCAGTGGATTCGGTGGCCCTTGCAACTATAGCCTTATAGTATCAAATATGACCCCCACTCTGCTACCCCAAAACATTGCCTACAATACAGAAATCATTGTAGAAGTGTCAGCTGCTCATGCAATTTAATGCCAATGCTTTTGATCACATGATCTGCCCTGAAGGATCATAGTCCAGATCAGGGTGGATTTGATTTAAATCATAATTTTTTTTTAAAGCGCACCTGTCATCTCTGACCCACTGTTGACTCACCGACAGTCCCATTCACTTTAATGGGATGGGTGGTGATGCGGCAGTGACGCAACAAGGTGAGTGATGTGGCGGCAGCAGGTGAGTGGATGCCCGATAACAGGCGCTGCCATGATGGATCTGAAATAACAGGTGCTCTTTAAATGTGTGGACTTGATCTTTAATAGTAGTTAGCATCTTTAATATTTTCAAACAAAATGAAGATTTCCTATTTGGAATAATCTGTCAGGTTAGTAAAACAGCGATATCAGAACCGATTCAATCATACAGTTTGTAGTGTACATAGATTTGCAAAACAATGTGATAAAGGGGAAAAAAATGGAAAGTGACCTTCGCGCTTTACTAATGGATAGTGGAACTAAGTGATCCACACGTGAAAAATAAATATATTAAACAAATAAGTGCATGTGCATGAAATATCCCTTGTAAACGATCAAGAGTTAAATGTAAATATAACGGGTGTAGTATAATTCAATAAACGATGTAAGTGTTATCCAGTGTAGATAAAATACCTTACTAGGAATCTAACTAGCAGCCAAACCTAATAGTGTTCATAATACAGTAAAGTGATTCAGCGCATAAATTAAAACACACATCTAAAAAGTGTTAACACCTCCTAGTGATATTAAATGAATAAATAAATAGTAAATAATAGGTGCACATATAAAATTAGATAACACTGATATAGTAAATATTGGAGAAGGTAGTCTCTGGTGAGAAATAACTATTAATAAAATCCAATGAACAAATAGTTCAGGTAGGGAATAACCATTAATAAGATCCAATGAGCAAATAGTTCAGGGACAAATGCAAAGAATATATCCACAAATGTTATAAGCTGAGTATATTTCTTTTCCGTGTCACTGAAGTAATTTGACAACTGTCAGCAGACTGGCCATGTGTAATCCACAAACGGGCTCTCTAGACTTTTACCTCATATATTCTTTAGTTCAGCGTATTGTGTCAGGTTGCTGTAATCTTTCTCCACCATCCGGATGCCTAACCCTTTCTTTAAGGCACTTTATCCCAATGCAATGGAATCTATCACTGGGGCCAATGTCCTCTATGCAATGTTTGACCAGCCTGCATCTAAATGGGATCTATTACCAAATCTCCGATCCCATATACAATAATCAGGGAAAAGAGAAAAAAAACGGATGCCTCCAATGGTGAAGTAAATAAGTACAGGGGGACTTTATTAACAAATAAAACATATAAATTGGACTCTTACAATATAAAAACTCAAATCGAGCAGATAGCAAAAAATGGCGTCAAGACGCCGATCTCGCATCACTTCCGGTTCACGAGTTGACTGCTTCCGATCCCTCCCTATGCGTTGCGTCATGTGATTTCATCATGCTAAATAAACAGAATTAGTTTTCTATTTAACCACTTGCCTACTGGGTACTTAAACCCCCCTCCTGCCCAGACCAATTTTCAGTTTTCGGTGCTCTCACGCTTTGAATGACAATTACTCAGTCATGTAATACTGCACCAAAATGTTTGTCATTTTTTATTTTTTTTCCCATAAATGGAGCTTTCTAAATTCAAAAAAGTTTTTATTGTTTTCAAGAAGCATACATTGTACGTCGATTAGCGACGTAGGAGTTACATGAAATTCAGTATAACCATAAAGAGTATGTACTCAAACTCTGTGTAAATAGCCTATATTTTAGGTATTAAAGTGGTTCTGCACTCATTTCATTTAGTAAATCTCTTTGCCTTCCAAATCAGGCAAAGAGTACTAAATGAAATGTTTTTTTTTTTTTTTTTTTTTTACTTACCTTGTAATTGAAGACTTCCGGTCTTCTCCCTCTGCGGCGGCGGGCGGGGGTCTCTGCGTCGATCGTCGTCACGCCGCACTGTCTTCTGGGATCTGGTGTCATTGATCCCAGGAGTCAGTGCGGGCATCTTCCGAAATCTCGCGAGATTTCGGCCACATCTTCCGAAATCTCCCGAGATTTCGGCCGCATCTGCCGAAATCTCGTGAGATGTCGGCAGATGTGCCGTTACTGCGCACGCGCGAGTAACGGCGGTGCATGCTGGGCCATCAACAGTGCCTGTGGGGTTTCACATGCCCACAGGCAAGATGGCCCCCAGCACTAAAGAAGACGAGGAACTTCAGCGGACGAAAACCGGCGGCGATCGAGATGGAAGATGGAACAGGTGAGTCCCCTAATAAAGGTAAGCATACTTTATATTACGTCCTTAAAAAAAAATTTTTTTTACAGAGTGCAGAACCGCTTTAAACAAGAAAAACGTGTTAAACATGGAACGAAACCTGACCTCTCAAGTGGCACCCCAAACGGGAACATTAGTGCCACAGGAGAGGAGTCACTAGTACATCATATATAATGTGAACAGTGTTAGCTGTGGGTTAGTAGCATAGGTATCGTATTGTATATTCTCCAGGGGGTTGTAGTATTGCTCAGTCAAGAAGTGGAGCGTCAGGATGTATGCGGGTGTCTTTAATTACTAGTAGCAGTTGTAGGCGCAGTTGAAGTCCAGTTAATCCAGGGTTGCCAGTGGGCATTGGTCTTGGTATAACAGCCATCACTGGCTGCTGTCATAAGTTCGTAGCTGTAGTGTAGGGCCACTATATTTAAGACTTGTGAGAGTGTCAAGGATGAGGAAGATTTCCAATGTCTAGTGAGGTTGAGCCTGGCTGCTAGGTGTGTGTGTGTGTGTGTGTGTGTGTGTGTGTGTGTGTGTGTGTGTGTGTGTGGTGACATATCTGATGGGGTATGGGAGGTCATCGATAGTCAGGTTCAAGATTGCCAGAGCAGGTGACTGGGGGATTGGGATTTTGGCGATTTTTGTTGAGAAGTTGGAATACTTCCGCCCAGTACTTTCTTACATCTGGGCAGAGCCAGAATATGTGAAGCATATTTCCATCAGTCGAGTGGCATCTCCAGCAAGTGGAGGGATTACGAGGGTCAAAGGAAGATATCCTGGAAGGTGTAAGGTACCACCTTTAGTGATATTTTTTTTGTGTGAGTTCCCAAAGGGCGGCACATTTCGTGGATTTGTAAATCGTCTGGAATGCGAGTTGCCATTGTGTGTCTGAGAACGTACGTGCTAGATCAGTTTCCCATCTGAGATGCGGGGACAGTTTGGCGAAGCAGTTTTTTTGGTGGAAGAGAGTGTAGAAATGGGAGATTCCCTTGGCGATAAATAGAGCTTTCTTTTGGTGGTATTTGATCACCTCTTGGGTTTTTTATTTTTTGCGCTATAAATGGAAAAAAAGACCGAAAATTTTCAAACATTTTTCTTTGTTTCTGTGATAAAATTTTGCAAATTTATACATTTTTCTGAGTTTTGGCCATAATTTATACTGCTACATATCTTTGGTAAAAATAACCCAAATTGGTGGATATTATTTGGTCTTTGTGAAAGTTAGAGAGTCTACAAGCTGTGGTGCAAATCATAAAAAATGTATCACATCTGATGTACTGGTGGCCTCATTTTCTTGCGACCCGAACAAGCCAGGGAAGTACAAATACCCCCCAAATTACCCCTTTTTTTGAAAGTAGACATTCCAAGGTCTTTCGTAAGAGGCATGGTGAGGTTTTTGATGTTGTCATTTTTTTCCCCACAAAATTGTCATAGGTTATTTCTCACATGGCATGTGTATACCATAAATAACGCCCCAAAATAAATTCTGATTCTCCTCCTGAGCATTACGGTACCACATGTGTACCCCACATGTGTGGGGGGCTTTTTCCACAGCCTGGTCGCTTAGAGAGACCCAACATGCAGGGAGCACCATCAGGTGTTCTAGGAGCATAAGTTACACATCTAACTTGTTCACTTCCTATTACACTTTTGAAGGCCCTGGAGCACCAGGACAATTACACTGACGTGGCACTAATATGTGGCACTGGGGACAGGTGGGCATGTGTGTTGTGTGGGACTGTGTTTACTCACGTTTCACTGACGCTGCAGCATGGAAGCTCTCCCTCCTCACATGCGGTCTCTGTGTGAGGAGGGAGTGCCGGTGATGAGAGATGATCTTGTATGTTTACATATGAGATCACCTCCCATTGGACACGCCGATCGAGTGCTAAATGGCCGCTGCGATTGGCGATTTAGCAGGATTAGATTAGATTAGATTTTTACTCCAAAAGAATTTTATTAAAATACATTTTGTTTTAAAAAAATAAAAAAAGCAGGCAGTTTCCAGAACTTCAGGTCTCCGGACATGCGGCCCTGAGCCTGGTGACAGCTGGCGGGAGGGGAGTCCTGAGGACATGTGATTGGTTAAAGACACGGTGGCCCCTTTCCTTAACAACCAATAATTGTCAGCATTTATTTATTTATTTATTTTTCTTTACATTTCAGCTGTTAGCGGGGAATTCCCGATGACGGCTGAAAGTACCGAGCACAAATGTTTCGGCATTGGCACAAAAAACGATACTCGTGCAAATGCTTAGTATCGCCACTGATGCCAGTATCGTTGCGACCCTAATGGATACACATCCTTTGTAACTCATATGATCTGATAGGAATATGAGTATAATTCTTCTACGTGGGGATTATGGGGGGGTCGCATTTATACATAACAAGGAACATAATTAACCTGTTTCTGAAAACATTATGAGTATAATTAATTTTCTACATGGGGGGTTATGGGTGGAATATCATGGCTAAACATCCATAGGAACACAGCTGACCTCTAGAAGGGATGGGGGTATAATAATTCTTCTACATGGGGATTATGGGGGAATATAATGGCTACACATTCCAAGGAATGTATTTAACTGGGGGGGGCGGGGGTTATTAGGGTGCGAACAATCGTTCTTTTGGGTGGAGCTCCACTTTAGGTTTAAACGGGACAAATTACAAAATACACAATTTTTATCTGCTGTAACACTATTTTATTTGTAAACTATCACTGTTCAAAAGCGCATTTTGTTTAGTCTTGCTGAGCTTTTATTGTCTAAGGATTGCAGGGAAAAAAAAATCATTGTTTCAAAACAATATCGTGAAAAGAAACAATAATATGTATTACCTTTTTGATAGCTTAAGTAATGACAAAGTTAATCGCTGAATAAATGGGTCCATAGCAGACATTTTTTAAATGGCTCTGTCCCTAGGTATGGGAGGGGACGTGGTCTACAGAGCTGTCTTCTAGAACGGCCTCCTATGGAAATGGATAATAGTTTTGAAAAGTAGAAACAAACTCAATATTAGGAAGCTGCGTTGAATAGTAATAGCTGTAATTATATTAGTACTTCAGCATTTCTATGAGGCTGTAACAGCTGCTACTTGGATTTACTACACCCCACCACTGTATAGTGTGTCTGTGTGTTTCAGCAGACCCCATACCTCCTAGGTAACCCTCTCCATCAGCCACTAGATGTGAAATACAAGATCTGCTATGAAATATTCATATGGACAAGTCTTCCTTTAGCATCAGCTGGTTATTGCTGTTCTCATCAGCCATCACATAGCTGACCTCGCACATTAACACTGCGGAGCGAGAGGAAGAAGGGTGCACACAGGTTATAAGAAATGTTCTCACACATTTATGTGGACAGTTTTTTATGGGTAAACTTGTTTGTTCTCCTTGCAGACATAATAAAGGAGCAGAATAAGGAGTTAAGAGGCACTCAGAGGACTATAACCCGAGATCGAGCAGCTTTGGAGAAACAGGAGAAACAGCTGGTAAGTGAACTAAACGCTCCTAAACCTTTTAGTGTCTTTGTTTATGTTCATCATGATATAGTGCAAATCTCTTCAGTGGAGGGAAATTACTTTTCTTTTGTTTTTTATGCTGCATTATTTTCCATTTATCTCTAATGCAGTATGTTAACTGCATAGCATCTAAATAAACCGCAGTCCTATATCCAACTACCAGAATAAAGTGTGAAAGATTGGGCATGGAGGTTCTCTGTGTCCTAGCCTGAGAATCCCGGTTACAGAGAAGTCGTTTTTCATTCAGTTTTGTACTGCAAAAGAGCAGATAGACGTGTCAGTGAACCGTCTGCTGTTGTGGAAGACGTTACAAGACCTTTTAGGTATAATGGACACATTTGGCTTCTATCCAGGGCTAATCCACCTTTGTGACCATGTTTTATATTACATCTAGGTTTGTAAATTGGTAGCAGTCCTAAACCCTTCTCCCTTAAATCCCCTGCGGCATTCTGCTTTTTTCAGTTTGGCATGGCTGCGTGTGGTTGCAATCACAGGAATCTGTGAGTGAAAAAACTACAAATCCTATCTACCATAATGGGATTCCTACATGTCACTGGAGTACAGTTGCAGATCAGGGGCTAAGGGAGGAATCTGCAAGAGCAGGTGCATTGCATCCCTAATCCACTCAGGCAATCAGGTCCTCTCAGTGCGGCTCCATACCATTGCAGGGCGGAAGCGACGTCAAAATGTCACTTCCGCCCATAGCTCTTAAAGGCATATTTTTTCAATGTAACTTTTTCAAATGACTTTTTTTTTTTTTTTTTTTTTATTGTATTTTAGTCCAAATATGAGATCTGAGGACTTTTTGACCCCAGATCTCATATTTAAGAGGATCTGCCATGCTTATTTTTATTACAAGGGATGTTTACATTCCTTGTAATAATAAAAGTGATCCAGTTTTTTTTTTTTTTTTTTTTTTTTTAAACCGTGAAAAAAATGTATAAAATGAAGTAAAATAAATAAGAAGCGAACGCATACGTGAGTAGCAGCCGCAAATGAAAACGGTGGTCAAACCACACATGTGAGGTATCACCGCGGTAGAGTGAGAGCAATAATTCTAGCCCTAGACCTCCTCTGTAACGCAAAACACGCAACCTTTAGAATTTTTATAACGTCGCCTATGGAGATTTTTGATGGTAAAAGTTTGACACCATTCCACAAGCGGGCGCAATTTTGAAGCATGACATGTTTGGTATCAATATACTCGGTGTAACATTATCTTTCAAAATATAAAAATTTTTTTTTAATAACTTTACTGTTGTGTTTTTTTTTTTTTTATTCAAAAAAGTGTGTTTTGTTCCAAAAAAAAGTGCGCTTTTAAGACCGCTGCGCAAATACGGTGTGGAAAAAAGTATTGCAATGACCGCCATTTTATTCTCTAGGGTGTTAGAGAAAAAAAAAACAATATATAATGTTTGGGGGTTCTAAGTTAATTTTTTTTAGCAAGAAAACCTGTTTTAAACATGTAAACACCTAAAATCCAAAACAAGGCTAGTCCTTAAGTGGTTAACCAATGAACATGGACAATGGACTTTATTACAGTTGGTTTGTGAAACTCTTTACAATTATCTCTTCTGGTACTTAACACTTCTTGGTTTGGTCCTCAGCTGGCCGCCTCCTCCTGCCTAAACTGCTTATTGTCTCCTCACTGTAATGTGTTTCCTTAATACTCAATAGAGGGTACAGGAAAGGCAAGCTAGGAACTGTCGGTCAATATTGTAATTCAATTGTTGGAGCTTCACAGGATTTACGGTACCCATCGGTACCCGAGTGCATATCCGAGTATGTGAAGGAACCTCTTCATACTTGCATTGTTCTAGCCAGCTTAGCAGGCATTTATCAGACAGATGTACTTTTAGCAGTGATATCAGATTGCATTAAAAACAGGGCAAAGAGCAGAGTGTGTAGTTTGAAGTGCAGTTTCTGTAAGCATCTTAACAGGTAATTGGAATTCATCATGTACTAGTCTGAGTTTGCTAAAGTGACCTCTGGTTGATTGGTATAGTTTACTGCACTTATCAATTTACTCTTGCACTGTTTGAGGGAGGATGCTTGTACAAGTGATTATGAGACACAGTAAGAGTTATTTTTGTATTGGAAATATCATTCACTTTTTTTTTTTTTTTTTTTTTTTTGCTAATTTTATTTTATTTTTCTCTGTTCTGAAGTTCATTCGTGTGCTTACTAAGGAGGTATCCATTTTCCCCATGTGTTTCTTTACAGTATGTATAATTTAAGCAGTGCTGTGTGTCTTTCTCCTTTTTTATGAGTTTACGTTTTCTCAATCTTGTCAGGAAATGGAAATAAAAAAGATGGCAAAGACAGGAAACAAAGATGCCTGCCGGATACTGGCAAAGCAATTAGTTCAGCTTCGTAAACAGAAAACTCGAACCTATGCTGTGAGTTCCAAAGTCACATCCATGTCTACGCAGACCAAAGTCATGAGCTCCCAGATGAAGATGGCCGGTGCAATGTCTACCACAGCTAAGGTGAGACCATGCAGTTGCTACTTACAGTAGTTACATGAAACCTGATCACGTGAACTTAAAGTGGTTCTAAAGGCTGAAGGTGTGTTTTTTTTTTTTTTTTTCTCCTCCTTCGTGCATTTTATGCATGAAGCTAAAAAAAAAAACGTCATGTTTGCAGCCCCCCCCCCCCCCCTTTATACCCACCTGATCCAGCACGAGAGCAGACGCTCTCCCGGGTCTCTCCCTCATTGGCTGAGACACCAAAACGGGAGCCATTGGCTCCAGCTGCTGTCAATCTCAGCCAGTGAGTAGAGGGGCGAGGCCCCATAGACACACAGGCGGTTCTGGGGCGAGCACGCACGAGTACCCCCAGAGCAAGCAGCTTGCTATGGGGTCACTCAGACTCACTAAGAGCACTGACTGGGACCTGAGGAGAGGTGAATGGAGACTGCTCTGTGCAAAACCATTGCACAGAGCAGGTAAGTATAACATGTTTGTTCATATTAAGAAAAAAGATTAAAACCTTTGCAAAGGCTTTAACAAAAAGCTCCTGGCTTATAATGCAGTTCTTTTCAACAGTGGCCACATCCCACAGTCATGCAAGACTGTAACTGGAAATTTGTGCACAAATTAGGAACTAATATGCAGTGTTCAGCATGGGTCCTTCTGCAGCTTGTAAAATATAATCCAGTATGCGTGGCCTAATGTTATGTAAGGTGGCAAGTGTTCTTAATTTGTAATATGCTATCTTTCACATGTATGTGGTTACCTTCAAATTACTGCTGTAAGTTCACCTTCACCAAAAAGCACAGGATGCTCTCTGAAATGGGTATAGCAGCATAGTGTGCTGAACCTGTTCCTTTGGGGCGCACATGTTCGGTGTGCATACTCTCTCTTGTCTCAGCCTAGATGACAGTAGAGAGTACACGCTACTCATGTGTGGCCTGAAGGAACAACATAACGCTCGCTCCCTTGGCACTTGGGGGTACTGATCCCAACAGCTGCTCCATCCCTACTATAACTAGGAACAGAGCCATGGATGAAGAAGATTTTAATGTGGTTTCTGCCTAAATTCTTTGAACCAAAGGTGAGCCTGAGCTGGGCGGTAGGTTTAACGCACTATGCTGTTATACCCATATTGGACAGTGTAGTGTACTTTTTGGTAAAGATGAAAATGCCCTTTAACCACTTCAATACCAGACACTTAGACACCTTCCCGCCCAAGCCAATTTTCAGCTTTCAGCGATGTCGCAATTTGAATGACAATTGCGCGGTCATGCTACACTGTACCCAAACAAATTTTTTATCATTTTGTTCCAACAAATAGAGCTTTCTTTTGGTGGTATTTGATCACCTCTGCGATTTTTATTTTTTGCGCAACAAACAAAAAAAGACCGAAAATTTTGCAAAAAAACAAGTTTTTCTTTGTCACTGTTAATTTTTTTTGTAAATAAGTGCCTTTTCTTCTTCAATGACGGGCACTGATAAGGCGGCACTAATGGGCACTGATAAGGCGGCACTGATGGGCACCGATGAGGTGGCACCAATTAGGGGGCACCGATGAGGTGGCACTGATAGGCGGCACTGATGGGCACTGATAGGCGGCACTGATGGGCACTGATAGGCGGCACTGATGGGCACTGATAGGTGGCACTGATGGGCATTGATAGGTGGCACTGGTATGCGGCACTGATGGGCACTCAGGTGGCACTGATGGGCACTCATAGGCGGCACTGACGGGTACTTATGGGTGGCACTGATGCACACATATAGGTGGCATGCATGGGCACTGATAGGTGGCATGCATGGGCACTGATAGGTGGCATGCATGGGCACTGATAGGTGGGCATGGATGGGCACTGATAGGTGGGCATGGGTGGGCACGGATGGGCACTGATGAGTGGCACTGATAACACTTATGGGTGGCATTGCTGGGAATCCTTTTTTTTTTACTTTTTTTTTATTAATATGATGTGCCAATCAGTGCCCATCTGTGGGCACTGATTGGCATATTTTTGATTTTTTTTTTAACATGTGGATGGCCATGGGGGATGTACCTGGCCATCCACATGCTGGGGGCTTCCCTGGTGGTCCTGGGGGCTTCCCTGGTGGTCCTGGGGGCTTCCCTAGTGGTCTAGTGTGGGCATCTGAGGGGGGGCTGCGCTGATAAACAATCAGCGCAGACCCCCCCTGTCAGGAGAGCCGCCGATCGGCTCCCCTCTACTCGTGTCTGTCAGACGCGAGTGAGGAAAAGCCGATCAACGGCTCTTCCTGTGTACATCGTGATCAGCCGTGATTGGACACGGCTGATCACGTGGTAAAGAGCCTCCGCCGGAGGCTCTTTACCGAGATCAGTGTAGCGGTGTGTCAGACTGACACACCGCTCCACCGATCGCCGCGATGCGCGCCCCCACGGGCGCGCGGCGGCTGTTATCCTGAAGGACGTCATATGACGCCCAGTCAGGATAACGAAGCCACTTCCCGGACGTCAATTTACTATTGACCGGGCGGGAAGTGGTTAAATACATACCATATATGGTGATTAAATACCACACAAAGCTCTATTTGTGTGAAAAAAAAGGACACAAACTTAATATGGGTACAGTGTTGCATGACTGAGTAATTGTCATTCAAAGTGTGAGAGCACCGAAAGCTGAAAATCGGTCTGGTTAGGAAGGGGGTTTAAGTGCCCAGTGGGTAAGTGGTTAAACAATGATGTTTTTATTTTTTTGCATAGTAGCGCACAGATGTGTTTTCAACTGTGAATTTATTGGTTTGGCTGGTGTTTCTCATTAAGGGTTGGCTATATTTTTAGTTGGATTTCGCTGCCAAGTTTAAAGCCTGATTCCGGCCAAAGTATGAACTCCCTCCCACCTACCATCCTCTAACCTGCAAGGTGTTGTTTTTATTTTATTTTTTTTCTGTTCTTACCTGGTGACGCAAGGTATGCACGCCTAAATATGCCATCCAGGTCCTTTGCTGGGGCTGTTCCTGGGTGCAAAAGACTGCTAACCCAGTGCTGCAGATGGCCCCTTGCTGGCCAGTCCCCTGCTTCCCCTCATGCACATGTCATTCTGCTTCTGGATCCTGAGAACCCGCATCTGCTGGATGGCCAATAGGAAGTGTCCATGTCAAATCCTACGATCAGTTGGGAATAATGAAAACTTTTCTAACAATGTAATCTTTTTGTTTTTAGACCATGCAAGCAGTAAATAAGAAGATGGATCCACAGAAAACCCTTCAAACAATGCAAAATTTCCAGAAAGAAAATATGAAAATGGAAATGACAGAAGAAATGAGTAAGACACTTTTATCTCGCTCTATTGCACATCTTTGCCAGGCTCCACAATGGAGACTTGGTACATCAGTACTATTATATTTAGGTCCAGTTGAGCTTCTGTGAGCTGTATTAAGAAAATATTGTTTGCCAATTGGTCATAATTATGGTGGTTATACCACTGATCTGTGAAATCCTCTATATTCACCTCCTATGAAGATTTGTACTATTTATTTTTATTTTTTACAGCACAGATTTTAAGATTGAAAATGCCTTTTAATACAGCTGGGTAACTCTCAGCTGCAGTTTTTACAACACTCTGCAGTGTGCTCTGCTGTTCACTCGGCAGGGTTGAATGTGCAAATACACCTGTACATTGTTAGGTAATGCCTAAAAAAAAAAAAAAAAAAAGTGTGTGTATCTACATCATAGTTTTTTATTTTTTCTCTTGTGCTCCACAATGAAGAATTTGTTCAACACGTCCCTTTTACAGGATAAGTTATTTAGGGTAGAACATGTGTTGCTTCAGCCTCTTCACCCCCTCCCAGTGACAGTGAGCCGGCATCTTCTCCAGGTGCCTGCTGTCACTGTCTGAAAACAGCGTGGGTCGCATCAGTTATTCAGAGTTCTGTGAATGTGAAACTACAAGTACTGACAGCCTTTGTGGCTGTTGGGTTTTAGTTCTTAATGAACTACCATTGCAAAGTTTAGCGCTCTGGTATTTCATTGTCTGTTAGTGTGTATCTGCCTCCCTGTATGAGGTAAAAGCAGACAGATACACAGACAGGTCTGCAGGAGTCCTGCATGGTACCAGGGATATGCTGATCGTTGGTGTAATGCTTCACAGGCTCCAAGTAAATAAAACATTTTTCACCTTCAAAAAAAGCTCAATTGCTTCCTATATTTCCTAATCGGTACCCCCTGAGTTCTCTCTATTCCCATCCTCCTGGAGCTCTGTAGAGTATCTGTACTGTGAATGCTTTGTTTGATATAAGTAAAGTCTTTATTTTTATTTATTTTTTATATTTAAATTTATTGACCTAATTTTCATGGAAGGGTCATTTATCTTAATAGGCCATTGAGGCTAAGAAATTGGTGTATAGGGATTTAGGATGGTATGCGTTATTGGCCTTTGGCAAGATTCTGTCACCTTTCATCTGACCTCTGCATTTATTTTTCACAGTAAATGACACATTGGATGATATATTTGATGCCTCGGACGACGAAGAAGAGAGCCAGGACATTGTGAATCAAGTTTTGGATGAAATAGGAATCGAAATCTCAGGAAAAGTATGTGATATTTCAGAACTCGAACCCCCTGCTCCAGCTGTCGTGTAATTTAAAATGACCCTTGATTTTGTTCCTGTTTAATGCAAAGCAACAGATTGACTAACGTATATGCCCCCCTGACATAAATGAGCTGTTGACCCTTGCAGCGTGGGTGCAGCCCCACTGCAAAGGAGAATTATTATTTATTTTTTTTTTTATATATGAAGTTTGGCCTTAACCACTTCAGCCCCGGACCAATTGGCAGCCGAAGGACCAGGCCCCTTTTTGCGATTCGGCACTGCGTTGCTTTAACTGACAATTGCGCGGTCGTGCGACGTGGCTCCCAAACAAAATTGGCGTCCTTTTTTTTTCCCACAAATAGAGCTTTCTTTTGGTGGTATTTGATCGCCCCTGCGGTTTTTATTTTTTGCGCTATAAACAAAAATAGAGCGACAATTTTGAAAAGGGGCGATCAAATATTTTTTGCTATAATAAATATCCCCAAAAAATATATAAAAAAACATATTTGTTTTCCTCAGTTTAGGCCGATACGTATTCTTCTACATATTTTTGGTAAAAAAAAACGCAATTAGCGATTGATTGGTTTTCGCAAAAGTTATAGTTTTTCTAGCATTTTTATTTATTTTATTTTTTTTATTGTGACTGCGACATTATGGCGGACACATCGGACATTTTTGGGACCAGTGTCATTTATACAGCAATCAATGCTATTTAAATGCACTGATTCCTGTATAAATGACACTGGCAGTGAAAGAGTTAACCACTAGGGGGAGGGGAGGGGTTATGGGCGGGGCTGACGTCTGACGTCATTGATCGGCTTTCCCGATGACAGGGAACAGCCGATCAATGACAGGCAGAGTAGGAAGCACGGGGAGAGGTTTGTTTACACAGACCTCTCCCCGTTCTTCAGCCCTGTGACCCGATCACGGGACACCAGCGGCGATCGGGTCCGCTGGTCCCGCGGCCGGTGGTCACGGAGCTCCCGACCGCGCCGCTGGCGGCGCGCACGACCCACGGCCAGGCAATTAAAGGGCTATATATATATATATGTATGTATGTATGTGATTTTGCCTGCCCGTGCCATTCTGCCGCAGTATATCTGCGTGAGGTGGTCGGGAAGCGGTTAATTAAAACATGCTAGTAGCCTCCAGCAGTCCATGGTACAGTCTGGACAGCAGAGTTCAGAGATGGGGAGGAAAAAGCAACACAAGGCAGCAGTAACTTGAACTTCAGTGCAAGTAATGGGAGGAGAGATCAGAGAGAAGCTTATCAGTGTGTTGCTACTCCTTCACTATTTAGTCAATGTGATGATGGGGAGGAAACGTAGGGAGTGAAAGTAAAAATGCTACAGAGAGAGACCGTTGTGGAGCTGTTGTGTGGGAAAGCTGTTTTTAATCTCAAGACTGGATGGACAGAAATGGAAAAATCCTTTGGTAGGTAAAACAGCTCCCATGTATGTATTTCATTGTGTATTTAGCTGTTTGCCTGAAGTTCAGCTTTAAAGCCTAACCCCGACCCATGTATAATAACCTTTCCTGCCTATGATGAAATTGGCAAAGTAACAAGTCTCTCTTTAAGTTCACATACATCTAGCGGAGAGGATGTCTGTGGGCTTTTCTAGAAACTAGGCATGATCTGTAGTTCAAGATTTTATGAAATCTCTAATGTTCATATTTATTTTGCAGATGGCAAATGCTCCATCAGCTTCCAAAGGCCTTCCCTCCGCAGCCTCGTCCAAAAAATCAACCATATCTGATGAAGAGATTGAGCGCCAACTCAAAGCTTTAGGAGTAGATTAACAAGCTGGTAATACCAAGACCTTTGCCCTGTGTGGACTTGTATTCTGGCTACCTGGAACATCGCAACATCCGTTCTGGAGAAGAGTGACTTATTTTTAAAGGACTTGAGGGGATAGCTTTTTTTTTTTTTTAACCTAACGGACATTGCAGTTAGCTGTATAATAGTAAAAACTGTATATAGGACGATTATTCCTTTAATGTACAGACTTTTTTTTTCACCTAAAAACAGATATGTTGGATCTCCATAATGAACAGTTATTTAAAAAATTTCCCACGTTAAGATAGGTCTATAAATTGTAAGCCTACTATACTTCATTGGTTTGTAGGAATAACCTAAAAAATTGTAATGTTAATGAATTTTCAGTCATTTGCATGGTAAGCAAGCATGTCGGTGACTTGCAGTTTCCACTGATGCTTTAGCTTTTTGCCATACCCCATGGCTCATTTTAATTCAAGGATTTTGTAGTGCACTTTTAATGCTGCTGAAGTTGAGCATTGTTTTTTGGGGGTTTTATTTTCAGAAAACTTGATTACAAACAATATGTTCTTTAAAAATGAAAGTGCTCATTATTCTAAAACTCTGCCACCCTGCCCAAAATAAATGTACTTAAGATTTTACATGGTGAAAGATTTCCCTTACGTTTGCACATGTGTTGTCACAAGCCATGCATCTTCTTCTTCTTTAGAGATCCTAATATGACATTATGTGTTTGTTTTATCAATGGAAAGGAGTTTGCACATTTGATGACCTAGTTTGAAGTTACAGTAACATTTGTTAAGTTTTGCCATACAAAAGAAGAGAAAGTGGTGGTGCAGTCACAAGGGTTGAGCACTAATAATAAAACTATTGGAGGGAAAGCTGTCTGTAGGTTATTCAGAAGACACATTTTCAGCGTGTGAAAATCAAAACGGAAGAAAAAGGGAATAAGGAAAATTATTGGTTCAGTGCATTCATACTACATTTATAACTGAGAATTTCAAGTGTATTTCCAGGTTTGCAGTCAAATTGGGATAACACCTACTTTATATTTGTTACTTTTTGCTTTTTATATTTATTCTTTCATATAGCTTAATTAAATTAAAAAAACTAAAAATCTGCTTGTCTCTTCACATACTCTTTTCTACTTGTTTCTCACTTTCTATGTAATTTATGAGTGGACCGGAGAGTTATGCAAACACTGGTTCTCCTAACAAAGGGTTAAAGATATTAAGGCTTGGGTGGTTAATTGTATGTTGATGCACTAAAAAAAAAAAAAAAAAAGTGTGTGTGTGTCTCTATCTTCCCATTGTCATTTATTCGAAGAAATATAGCTCCTATGCATAATCCTACTCCAAATGAAGCAGGATTGTGGGAATTTTTAAGGTGTGCTGTGTGAAAAGTAAGGGTTTCCCAAACTTAACTGCAAAAGTGGAAAAAGGTAGAATTTTTATTTTAAATGCAAAGTCCATTTGGAAATGATACAGTAAAACCTTGGATTGTGAGCGTCATTCGTTCCAGAAACATGCTTGTAATCCAAAGCACTTGTATAGCAAAGCAAATTTCCCCATAAGAAATCATGGAAACTCAAATGATTGGTTGTGGAATGATTTTTTTTTCATAGGTCCTTCAGTTTATAGTCCATGTAAAAAGATTATAGTAATGTGACCAGGTTGTGTAACCATAAAATGTCCATCTACAAATGGAAGCCTCCACAAGGGGATTGGAAGCAAAATCCATCAGGAGCTACAGAGTATAAAAGAGAGGCGCCTCTAAGTGTAGCAATATGTTTGTAAATGTTGTACCTTCATTAAATGAAACCATATTGATACACTTAGGAGCCTCTCTTCTATACTCAGTTGTGACCTGATGCTACTTGTATATCAAGACATCGCTTGTATATCAAGTAAAAATTTTGCTTGTCTTGCTAAACTCTCTCAAACCAAGGTTTTACTGTATTTCCATTCTGAGTGTATGTCAATGAGCCAATAACTTTTGTTACCTCTGAGCTTAATATCCTGCTATGGACACTCTACCATGACTATAACTGTTCTGTTTGGTATTAGGCTAAACTGACCATAGATGGGTCATTTCTTTTTTTTTTTTTTTTTTTTTTTTTTCCCAACCTCCTGGTTAAATGGGGAAAAAAACTGACCCGATTTTCCTACTGTGTCATTGTATTCTGACAGGTGCTACATACAGAATCGCTGGTTGAAGTATACATCTATATTATCTAATGCAATTGCTAGTTATCATGGGACATCAGTGATTTGTAGCTACATGGAGAAGTATTTTAGCTGAATTGCTAGACGGCATCGGCACAGATCTCTGCTACAAAGCTGCTTGTGTGACATGGCCTAACACTGTTCCAGTTTGGAAGCTGAAGGACTCCTAATTGTGTTTCTGCATCTACTACTTTGCCACTTGCTTTACTCTAATAGCTCGTTGATACGTTTTGGGGAACTGGGAATCATGTTTTTATTCCATTTCCTTGTGCTGTCAACCTCTAATTGTGTGCCTTTGTAAATTAAAGCCTTATCATAATCATCTTTTTAATGCTTGTGTTGCGTTTGTTATTTTGATAATTCCTTGTGATAAGAATTTCATAATTATTTGGCAAAATGATCTTTAGTCATTATTCATGGGTTATATGCTGCTGCCTTCAGGTGACTGGTCACTAGGAAAATGAAAGCTCCAGGGACATCCCCCCTATATAAACCCTCCAACATCTCGCAAACCTTAGTTATTTGCTAGTGTCCTTAGGTAACAGACCTCTTTATTCTGCTGAGACAAGCTTACCCCCCCCCCCCCCCCTCAAGATTCTTTTACCAAGATTCCTTGGGGCACCATAGCTACTATGGTTCCTTCTACAGCTTCCCGGTTAGCTCATCTGCTGAGCCTTGGATCATATCTAAACCTCACCAGATTAAAGAAATGGGAATGTCTGTAAGGAGGGGCCAATCAAGGATGTGTTACAGTGTAAGTAACCCCCCCCCCCCTATCGTTTTCAGCCAAGGAAGCTGCCATCTTTGCCTCTGTTTTAATCTAAAACTGCCATGATGCTGCACATGTGATCAGTTATGACACCAGCCATTGGATGGTTTGGTTGAGAGCACAATCGATGGGAGTGTTACATTTCTGGCATGTGCTGGAAATTAAACTGTTTGTTTTATGGATGGGTTTACTTCCCCTTTTCCTCCCCCGGGAAAGGAAGGCTTGTGCTTCGACAAGTAGAACTTTGTTACAGGAGACACTCCTTTCATCCCTTTCAGGTCTCCAGTTTCAAATCTAATTCTGGAAAAACATGGCCCTCCTAACCAGCTAAGTCTACGTGCCAAGCTGCCTGCCCAGTGATAAGGTGCCCCTACTTGTCAGTTGAAGGGGGTTCTCTGTTGGCCATCTCAGCTTTCTGGGTCCAGAGTGTAATTTCCAGAGGCTATAAATGAGTTTTAACGTTTTTCTCCTTCATGCTGCATTCTCCCTGCTAAGACCGATGGAACTTACTGATTTCATTCAGCAGCTTCTGTCTTAGGGGTTTTTGCCCCCGTAACAAAACAGGAATGCTCTTTACACTTCTACTCAAACACCTTTATGATTCCCAAACCAAATGGCGCCTGAATTTAAAACGTCAACTTTTTCCCTGCAAGTTCAAAAGTTCCACATGAAACTGTCAGGTTAGTCACTGCCTCCCTCCGGAAGACTTTCTGGCTTCAGTAGACTTTCAGGATGCTTACTTACACCTTCCCATCTTTTCTCGCCATTGCAAAATTCACATTGGTTCTTTCCCCAGTCTTATCTCAGGTCTGGGCTCAAGGGATTCATGTGATGGGGGGTACCTAGGCAGATCTACTGAAGGATCAGTTCCCATAACCCTGTCACCCAATGTTCAGAGGACAGTGCGGACTCTGCTTCAGTTGGATCCTCGGCCTGCAGCAGCCATTGCTAGACCAGTCTCATAAATTGGAGGGCCTGGCATTGGACACTGCCCTATTCAGGATCTCCTTAACCCAAAAAATGTTCAGTCCCTCCACTCTCATGCGTGGGCCATCAGGGCCCAAAGGAGACCCTTGCTTTTTGACTGCATGATGTTTGTGAGCCTGACAATTTTTTTTTCTTTTTTTTTTTTTTTTTCAAGGCTGTACCTTATGCCCAACTTCATGAGACCCTTGTAACACAGCATTCTGGCAGTGTGGTACAAACAGGCTTGGTCCTTTGACCCACAAGGACAGGCTGTCCCTGAGATGATGGCTATTACGACAGATGCTAGTCTATTGGGCTTGGGAGGAGTCTTGGATGCCTTCTCAGAGCAGAACACTTGGACATTTGGAGGAAGTCCATCTTCCAATCAACATCCTAGAACTAGTTGGCACTTCAATGCTGGACCACAAAATTGTGAGGGCACCCCATAAGAATTTGGGTACAGTGCCACTTAAAAGGGAGCATTGTGGCCTACATCAACTATCAAGGAGGCACTAGAAATCGTGCCACCTAAAAGGGAGCATATTTGATCCTCTTAGGAAGAAGTGCATGCAGTCATTTCAATTTGATCTCTCTTTCACCCCTCTGCTGCAGGATTGATAGATTGCATTCCTTATCGCACCCAAATGGCTCAGGAGAATGTGCTACTTTAGCATACTCAAAATCCTCCTTAGACTTTCTGTGGACCTTCTGTCCTCAGGGCTTGTACACCATCTATTCTCAGTTGCTGGCTTTGATGGCATGGTTGTTAAAGCCCAGGTCCTAACCAACAGGAGCCTACAAGCTTGAGCATCTCCACCCTCTTGTAAAATGGGCAACATTCTGGAAAGTCTACCATTTCACATTTTTTTGAAGCCTTTTTTTGCTTTTGTGCAAAGCAAGGAAATTACTTCAAGGGTACTTCATCCAGTAGTGTATGCCCAAGGATTATTGACTCACTAGAAAAATCTGTCTGTTGGAATACATTATGGGACATGGATCCCTTCCCTCTATTCTGATCTCCCAATTGCTTTCTACAAAACTAGCTAGCAGTGGGAAGAGCTATATAGATGATGGCCTAGCTTGTTGTTCACACACTATTGACTTACTAGTAGTACCCATTAATAACTAAAACACACAGAACAAGTGCTTACTTATTGAATAGGCTACACCAGTAGCATGATCAATAACATTCAATTGGAGAGTTGTGCCATAATGCTAGAAGCCAATAGAACGTGCACACCCAGACGCCTCTACAGAAAGAAGATAGAAGACTCAGGAGCTAGAGTGTCACGTGATCGCATACTTAACCACTTCAGCACCGGGCCATTTTACACCCTTCCTTACCAGAGCACTTTTTGCGATTCGGCAATGCGTCGCTTTAACAATTGCGCGGTTGTGCGACGTTACACCCAAACAAAATTGACGTCCTTTTTTTCCCACAAATAGAGCTTTCTTTTGGTGGTATTTGATCACCTCTGCGGTTTTTATTTTTTGCGCTATAAACAAAAGAAGAGCGACAATTTTGAAAAAAAAACACAATATTTTTTACTTTTTGCTATAATAAATATCCCATTTTAAAAAAAAAAAAACAATTTTTTTCCTCAGTTTAGGCCGATACGTATTCTTCTACATATTTTTGGTAAAAAAAATTGCAATAAGCGTATATAGATCGGTTTGCGCAAAAGTTATAGCGTCTACAAAATAGGGGATAGATTTATTGCATTTCTTTTTTTTTTACTAGTAATGGCGGCGATCTGCGATTTTTTTTATTTTTTCGTGACTGCGACATTGCGGACACTTTTGACACATTTTTGGGACCATTTACATTTACACAGCGATCGTTGCTATAAAATTGCAGTAATTACTGTGTAAATGTGACTGGCAGGGAAGGGGTTAACACTAGGGGGCGCTGCAGGGGTTAATATGTTCCCTAATGTAGTGATTCTAACTGTGGGGGGAGGGGACTGACAAGGGGAGGAGACCGATCGGTGTTCCTCCGTACTGGGATCACATGATCGGTCTCCTCTCCACTGACACTTACACACACAGCTCCACGGTCCCGTTGTTTTAACGGGCAATCACGGGTGCCCGGCGGAGATCGCGGCCGCCGGGCTCTCGTACCGGGTCCCGAGCGACGCCGCACGCGCGCCCCCTAGGCGGCCGGGAATGGGAGGACGTCATATGACGCCCACCTAGGATGGGAGATCCACCTTGTGGGCGTCATATGTACATGGGCGGGTATTGAAGTGGTTAAGTATGGTTTGTTCCCCACTGCATTTGTGCTGCATAATGTGTGTTTTTGCATTGACCTGTTAGTGCCACTGCAGTGGCTTCCTGCCAAGGTATCGCTGGGACAGGAGGTGAGCATAAGTCTCCACAATGGAGTCATGAGCAACAAGACCCAAACAGAAGTTCTCAACCATTCCCCATTCCATATTTAAATTAAAAAAAAAAAAAAAAAAGTTTTGCTAGAGTTGGCTTTAAAAAGGAACCTAACTATCAAAGTAAACCTAAAATCCATCTCTCCAAAAAGTTCTGTATGTTAATTACAAAAATATATATATACTTGGTTGTCCATGCAGCCAAAGTGCTTGTGATGCTTTGTTCTTCCATACTGCCAGTTGAAACTCCTTGTCCCCGGGGGGGCTTTTTTTTTTTTTTTTTTTTACATTTCTTTGCTAATATACAGGGGTACACATGTTGCAGGTCCCCCTAATTACTTGAATCACATTGGATCAAAATTGAGTGAGCTTCCCCATCATCAGGCACCCCAGAAAGCAGAGGGTGGGTGAGCCCCATGTCATCCTCTCATAGGTGAGGAATCTGGAAGAGGCAGGGCTGCACCACACATAAAGGTATTTAGGCTACCCAACATAAATAAACTTCTAGCTATCTTGCTATACAGACTACTTTGCATAATCCTGTAGTCAGTGAGGCTTCTTGTAATAATAATAATAGGCCAGTAATAATGATCTGAAATCTGTTTGATATAGGATACTGCACTCTGCACTGCTTTGTTTATTAAATATGGCCTATAGTGGTTATTGGAGAAAATGTGTGCGAAGCATACTATGCATGTATGTGTTTCATTTTTTTTTTCATTTTTTTTTTATTAATTATTTTTAATATTTTAGTTTAAATTTTTGCAGTACAATTATTTGGTTATATTTTATTTGTAATGACCATTGTAAAATTCACATGCAACCAATCGGAATTTACTTGACTGAAATGACAACCTGTCTTGTTTTGCATAAACATGTCCCAAAATCTGTTGGAGGAACTCGCCACTTGACCTGAGGTAAGTAGAAGGGGGTTCTATAGGACAACAGAGCTATTAGGGAAAATCTACATTAAGTTAGAGCAATACAAGATGGATTCTGACCCGATAGCATACTTTTTCTGTGTGCAGTAATAATAGCAAACAGAAAACCAAATCTGAATTTGTTTCATGTTGACCTAAACTCTAGAAATTAAAAAAAAAAAAAAACAGACCTTGGTTTTCATCCACATTTTTCCGCAAACCAGGTCTGAAAATTAAACTTGGGTTCTGGTTCCAAATTATTCAGGTATTTCATTAGTGTCTTAGTGCTAGCACTCCTCTACTAAGCATGAATTTTTTTATTTTTTTTTTGCAAATAGTATTAGTGCAAATCGATGAAACAATGATGACATCTTGTGGTGATATTGTAGAACTGTACTAACAATGCAAATTGATGAAATAATGCTGACACCTTGTGGTGATATTGTATAACTGCAACTTGCTATAGGTGGAACAAAAAATACAGTGCTGAGAACACCAACATTTATTAAAATGTAATAAATAAATCAAAAACAGTGCAGGTAACAAATAGTATAAGCTAAAGAATAAATACAGTAAAGTAAGCATATCTGACATTTAACAGAAAATCCATAAGGTCTACAACTGTGTATTTTACATTCCAGCTATGGAATATAAAGCAACATGGCATCTTCATTGTCACAGGGTAAGCTCCCTTTATTGTGGAAATATGTTTTAAAGTGGTTTCAAACAATGTATTTATATATATATATATATATATATATATATATATATATATATATATATTTATTTATTTAAGCTCATCAGTCTACCGGGGATTGCAGTTTCATATGCATTCAATAAAACGTCTAATGTAAATGTTTAGTAGAGCACACCATATTGTGAAACAAGGTAACAGTAAGATAAAACTACGGAACGGCACTATTAAGAAGGAAGCACAGCCTGTTTATGTAATGAGTAAACATGGCTGCCCTAAATAAGATCTGGCCTTAGACATGTGCACATCACAATTTCTTGAGGTTGGGATGAAGTCCTATGACTCTGGGATGATCCCTTGGCCATCTTTGCTATGGCATCTAATACAAGCCTCCCAAATGCATACAGTTTTATGGTATTTTGTAGTGTGCTATGTTCTTCAAGTTCAATTTAATTATGTTTCTGTGTGATCAAAACCTACCAAGGCTCTCTGGCCCTGCCCAAAGCTTAGCACCAAGGGAGCTGGAAGCTTATGCTTTCTCCCTCAGCTCAATTTACTGAAATAAGAAAGTCAAGCAGATCTTTGCATAAGCAGCTTCACCGTTCTTTTGGCTTTCCCACATGTGTGACTGATGGCTACATGTGCAATCCACCTCTTCCAGTACTGCTAAAGGTGCTATTTGTCTCTGGCAATAACTATACTATAAGAAAATAAGGTGAACATTTTCGTACAGTGTGTACACAACTTTAGACAGAAAAATTAGAAAATTCCCCAAGGGACAAACGCCAAAATTTTTCTCGTACGGGAACAGAACGAATGATTTTCGTTTTAATGTGTACCATTTTCATACAAGAAAAATCTGAAAAGAAAGACTGCGCATGATCAGAAACAATAAACAACAAAAAAAAAGCCTTTGTCATACGAGAATTTTCGTTCATCGGTTCCGATTTGCTGTGAAACATGGAGAATTTTTTTCTTATAGTGTGTACCCCACTTAAGAGACAAGAATGCCACTATGTTGATCTGAGCTCGGGCTTTCTTCAATGTGCACAACAATCAAAGGGTGAGGGAGAAGCTGTGTAATATTATTACTATTATTACGCAGTGTTTAACAACATGAGGGCAGACAGTACAGCTACAATACAATTCACAGGACACATACACACAGGAGGAATCAGAAGGTCCTGTTCAATAGAGCTTACAATCTAAAAGGAAGGATCAAGGGATAGAAATGGTAATAACTGGGGTGGGGGGGGGGTCTGATAGAGAAAGTGAAAGTACAGTTAAGTGGGGATGGGATAAGAGGTGTTTTCAGGCATCGCCTAGAAGATAGTCGGACAGAGGGGTAGGGAGTTCCATAGGATGGGAGAGGCTCCCGAGAAGTCCTAGAGAGAAGGAGGTCTTGGGCGGAATGAAGATAAAGATTAGGTTGGTATTTTGAGACTAGGTTAGTGATGTAGCTGGGGGCCAAGTTGTGGATGGCTTTGTAAGTTGTTAGTATTTTTAATAAAATGTGTTGGGTGTGCAGAAGCCAGTAGGGGGATTGACAGAGAGGGGTGGGTGGCTGAACGGTTGATAAGGTGGATGAGTCTGGCAGCAGCATTCATCATGGGAAGGGGGGATAGCCTATGTAAAGATAATCCAATGAGGAGGGAGTTGCAGTAGTTGAGGCGAGAGATGACCAGGGAGTGAATTAGATGCTTAGTGGTTTCATTGGTTAGGAATATTTTGAAGGTGTTACTTAGGTTGAGGCGGCAAAATTTAGACAGGGATTGGATGTGAGGCCAAAAGGAGAGTTCAGAGTCCAGGATTACACAGGTTGATAGTTGTGTTATTGATCTTGACAGAGAAGTCAGGGGAAGAGGCATGTATAATATCATGTATCATGGGTAATATAATTTCAGTTCCACTTTAAAGAAGGCTGCGGTGAAAGAAATAAAAAAGTATCCATTGCTGATCCATTTCTGATTAAAAAATGATAGTTGTCTGGTTTTCAATGACTTTGATACTTTGAGACACTAACCTAGGAAACACCTGCAGATTAGGAAAGGCACAGTGGATTCAGAACTCCTAATCTGAATTTTTGTATCAAATCAAGGGCTCAAAAAGTACTGAATCCAACGGATCAGCATGACAACCAGGGAACTAGTGCGCATATATATATTAAATTGCTTAACCACTTTCAGACCGGACCATTTTGATGGCTTAAGACCAGAGCACTTTTTGCCATTTGGCACTGCGCCGCTTTAACTGACAATTGCGCGGCCCTGCGACGTGGCTCCCAAACAAAATTGACGTCCTTTTTTTTCCCCACAAATAGAGCTTTCTTTTGGTGGTATTTGAAAACAAAAAAAGAGCGACAATTTTGAAAAAAAAAAAACATTTCTTTTTTACTTTTTGCTATAATAAATATCCCCCAAAAATATATATTAAAAAAATTCCCTCAGTTTAGGCCGATACGTATTCTTCTACATATTTTTTGGTAAATAAAATCGCAATAAGGGATTATTGATTGGTTTGCGCAAAAGTTATAGCGTTTACAAAATAGGGGATCATTTTATGGCATTTTTATTAATAATTTTTTTTACTAGTAATGGCGGCGATCAGTGATTTTTATTGTGACTGCGACATTAAGGCGGACACATCAGAAATTTTTGACACATTTTTGGGACCATTGCCATTTATACAGCAATCAGTGCTATACAAATGCACTGTTCCTGTGTAAATGACACTGGCAGTGAAGAGGTTAATCAGGGGGTGGCAGTGTAGGGGTTAAGTGTGTCCTAGGGGCATGTTACTAACTGGGGGGGGTGTGGCTGTGTTACTGATCTCTGCTCCAATCACAGGGAGTAGAGATCAGTGTCACTTGTTGCCAGGCAGAACGGGGAAATGCTGTTTACTTCCGCATCTCCCCGTTCGTCCTCCCCCGTGAAACGATCGCGGGTATCCCTGTACTTTAAGTACTTTAACCGCTTCAGCCATGGACGATTTTACCTGGAAGATTACATAACTTCGTTTCGCCCAGCTGTGCCATTCTGCATAGAATGCATTAAGGTGAAAAACTCAGAGGGTTTACAACCCCTTTAAGTTACTTCCTGGTTTCCATGCCTAGGCAAATGATGTCATACGTCCCGGGAGTCTTCAGGAGGAAAGGATGGGTTTTCTCAGCTAAGCACACACTCCTGCCTTCATGCCTGAGCTAAGGGTAGATGGATTTCAGGAAGTAAAAGTTACATAAATCATCTGCCCTTTCTCAAGATGGTTATGACCAGAAATGCTAGAGGGGTGTTTTTCAAAGGGATTTCTCAGCAAAATAAAGCATGGAGACATGGATGGGTGGGTGAGTTTTTGCTTTGAATATTAAAAATGAATTAAATAGTATTTTTGGTTTGTGGTGCCCAGATGGAGAGTTTTTCTGCTTTAAGTTTCCCATATGAATAATTAGCAATCCTCCTGGAGGGAAATTCCTAATCACTGCATTGAAGTTCTGCTTTACGCAGGATGTGTATAGATCTGCAGGGATGATACTGCAGCAGCTAGGAGAATAACCAAGAAGCTTCTCTCATTCTGCCTCTACAGGGTGCCATTTCAGAGACACTCTCGCCTTCACCCATGACAGAAATGGTCTAGTCCAGTGATGGCAAACTTTGGCACCCCAGATGTTTTGGAACTACATTTCCCATGATGCTCATGCACTCTGCAGTGTAGTGGAGCATCATGGGAAATGTAGTTCCGAAACATCTGGGGTGCAGAGGTTCGCCATCACTGGTCTAGTCCATACATACTCTACACCTATCATCAACAGTCTTTAGTAATAATGGGGTCAGTTCACTAAGAGTTAAATACCATCTAATAAAATGCGGTAAAATATTGCATGCAGTAACAATTGTGCAAGTGTTCAATTTATTAAGAATTTAGCGTTAAATACCGAATGCGATATTTGTTTGATTCAGTTGTATTTACCACATTTAGCTTGTTGCCAAGGGCCGGGAAGCTGGCTACTGAGTCCTTAATAACAGATGACTCATCAGCTGTCAGCGTGTTTCCTGCTGACAGCTGAATTTAAAAGAAATGCTGAAAATTACAAATTATGCAATTTAAAAAAAAAAGAAAACAGCGTGTGGTCCCCCCCAGAATCCATGCCTGACCCTTATCCGAGCATGCAGCCTAGCAGGTCAGGAGGGGGGGGGGGCGAGCAAGCAAACCCCCCCTCCTGACAAGAGCCTTATCCCCACAAATGTGGCCGGTGGTTGTGGGGGTGTGCGGGCAGGGGGCTTATGGGAATCTAGATCCCCCCCATGTGAATGAGTATGGAGTACATTGTACCCCTACCCATTCGTCAAAAAGTAATAAACATACAGTTTTTAACAGTTCCTTTATTAAAAAATAAAAAACAATGTCCCCTGATGTAAATCCATCGTCAATCACGCCGCCTACCACACCCGGAAAAAAAAAGGAATTTTCAAAAACTGTCTATTACTTTTTAACACTTTTTTGGTGAATGGGTAGGGGTACTATGTACCCCACACTCATTCACATTGGGGAGGGGCTAGATCTGGGGCCCCCCTTGTTAAAGGGGGCTTCCAGATTCCAATAAGCCCCCTGCCCACAGACCTCCACAACCACCGGCCACAGCTGTAGGAATGAGGCTCTAGTCCCCATCAACATGGGGACAAGATGCTTTGGGGCGGGGGGAGCAAGCCACCCTTGCCTAAAATCACCCACCCCCCATATTGAGGGCATGTGGCCTGGTATGGTTCAGGAAAGGGGGGGCCGCTTGCCTGCCTCCCACCCCCTTTCCTGACCTGCTGGGCTGCATGCTCGGATATGGGTCTGGTATGGATTCTGAGGGGGGCCCCCACCCCATTTTGCTTTTTTTATTTTGGCATGGGGTTTCCCTTGGAATCTATACCAGACCCAAAGGGCTTGGTTTGGACTGGGGGGAGACCTCAATGCCATTTTTTTTCTCATAATTTTTAATTGTCAGCTTTTTTTTTACATTCAGCTGTCAGCTGGAAACCGGATGACAGCTCATGAGTCATCTGTTGCTAAGGACTCAGCAGCCGGCTTCCTGGCCCACTCCTTAGCAACCAGCTCTTTGTTAAAAAACAGTGTGGCGCACCCTCGACCCCCACACTGTTTTTTTTTTACAAATACCACATGTGGTAAGTATCACATGCTTTTTTTACTCTCTGGTCTGTTTGTAAATTGGACTTAAGAGTTTTTAAAGCGATATTTACTGGCATATATATATATATATATATATATTATTATATATATATATATTTTTTTTTTTTTTTTTTTTCTTTATGGAGAGGACTTAATTTACTGCATACAATAATTTATGCAAATTAGTAAAATGATACCCTTATCGCATGCAGTAAAATTTTGCCAATTCAGCTAGTCACTGAATAGTAAGTGCACTACAATAGAGATCTGCATTCCCGAATAAAGTCATCATAGCTTAAGAGTGGCACAGTTGTAGACATGAAATAATTATAAGGTGCATTTCTTTACAGCTGTCCTCTTCATCTGCATTCATGATGATCTTTTGTGAAAGTGCTGTAGCTATTCTGGTGTAGGCTGGTTTTCACTCTCTTTTCTCTCTGTCTTCTATTGCAGAACCAGACTCGGACAACTTCCTTCTCAAGATTGAGACTTTCGGCCATCCTCATGATCTCTTGGGATGAAGGTTTGCTTTGTTCACCAAAATGTGATTCCAGGGCCTCTTTCGCAGCTATGCTGTTCATGTTAAAATCAATGCATGAGCTTTTTTTGGGAAACCACAGAAAGTAAGTAATAACAGACTTCACATACAAAAGATTTAAGAAAGGAAATGTTGAGGTATTGCTAATGGCAACCAATCAGATACTTGGTTTCATGTTTTTAAGCAACACAAGAAAATCTTGTGTGATTGAATTGGTTGATGTATTCAACACATCTGCTTTATTTCCCAGTTTTTGTATATGAATAACCACTGTGTGGAAGAGATGTGCAGCATACCATCAACATGTGTCTCAGCCAGACAACTCTTGCACCTAAGAAAACTGATTCACTGCAAGCAAAACAGGGGCCCTAGAGCTACTTATTTGGTGATAATTGTTGATGATCCTGAGTGCAGAGTGTAACTGCTAACAGAGGACTACTAGCCTTACTATATCTAGTGGTTCTGGGATCTCTGATCATAGGCCTCTAATGGAAATCCTGTGCACAGCAAGAGAACAGGTACAGGTTTGGATAGGCAAAACTGTTTTGTAAGCTGACAAAGAATGGTTCTAACTGGAGTGCAGGGACCAGGAGCTTTTTCCCAAGGCTGTTGAAGGTTCAGATAGGCTTGTGAAGCAGGACAACTCCCAGAACTCATAGAAAGGAAAAACGGAGAATGCACATGCAAAAAGACCGGCACAAAAGGCAAAATTGGTACAGACAGATAAATAGGATCAAAAACCAAAACCAATACAGTTAAGGTCATGCTATACAAGACAGCGCACATTTCTAGATTCTAATTAGTGGATCCTAAAGCAAAAGGTGAGTTGACCTATTATCTGTGATGCAAGACAGAGGGGCCTAACCTGAATGCAGAACAAAGGGACTGAAGTGCGAGATTAAGTAGAGTCTTACACCAGCATGGACTGATGAACAGATAAAACACAGACCCACGAAGAAGCCCTAAAAGGTAAATACTGTGAGTTCCCATCAGATGGCAAATGCAGGAGCTTTACATTTCTTGTTGTCTGTGATGTATTTGGGATAATTAACAATATTCTTGAATCAAAAATAAAAGCAAAATCGCCCAACCACTGGTTTGTCGAAATCCAAACCAGATTTATACATAGGCCAAAAAGTGCTGCCCTGCCTCTCATGCTTTTGTCTAGCCTTTGTGTAATTTAGTACAGTAGTCTCCAACCTTTTTGGCACGGGGACCGACATTGTGGATGAAAATTGTGCCAAGGCCTGAGGAGGGGTCTGGGTGACGATGCGTTTTTTGGCGGCCAATTTGTCAGAGAAAAGGCTGGTGTTAGAACTCCAATCATCACAACACCGTGGTTAATATGGTGTCAGGATGATTGAAGCACATTATTTTTATTATTATATTGTAATATAAAATGAAATAGTTCAACTCACCATAATGCAGAATCTGCCACCAGGTGCAGCTTGTCACTTGCCACCAGATGCAGCTTGCCACACTGCATATAACCAGATTGCTACTTGCCACATTGCCTGCCACCAGATGCAGATTGTCACATGCCACCAGATGCAGCTTGCCACACTGCATATAACCAGATTGCTACTTGCCACATTGCCTGCCACCAGATGCAGATTGCAACATGCCACCAGATGCAGATTGCACAGTCACATGCCACCAGATGCAGATTGCCACATGCCACCAGATGCAGATTGCCACAGCCACATGCCACCAGATGCAGATTGCCACATGCCACCAGATGCAGATTGCCACAGTCACTTGCCACATGCCACCAGATGCAGATTGCCACATGCCATCAGATGCAGATTGCCACAGTCACTTGCCACATGCCATCAGATGCAGATTGCCACAGCCACATGCCACCAGATGCAGATTGCACATGCCACTGTCTCCTAGACGCAAATTGTCACTAAGCACAGAGGCGTGCAGTGGAGTGGTGGGTTCCACGTGAGAAAGAACAGCGGTGATGTGAGGCGGGCGGTGAGAGATGATGTCATCTCTCTGCTCCCCCTGCTTCACCTCCAACAGTGCTGTGTGGGCCGAACAGCGGTGATGCATGCGGGCCGTGAGAGATGATGTCTCTCTGCTCGCTTGCTTCACCCCCAACAGTATACCGGCCGGCCGTGTGGGCGGAACAGCAGTGATGCTGGCGTGCGGTGGGAGATGATATCATCCCTCTGCTCGCCTGCTTCACCCCTAACAGTGTAGTGGCAGGGCTGTGTGGGCGGAAGTGCAGTGTTGGCGGTGATGTCTCTGCTCGCATGTCGCCACCGCACCTCAGATTGTGGAGACTTTGCGGCCCACCTGTAAACAGGCCACGGCCTGGTAGTGGGCCGTAGCCCGGGGGTTGGAGACCCCTGATTTAGTAGATTCTAACATACTATAGCTGCCAGCACTACAAACTCCACCCACCTCCTCTCTCCTTTAGTTCTGTATATCACTGAAGTTTAGAAAATCAGATCTCTGATTGCTTGTTGTTGTAATGTACAGTGATTATAGAAAAGAGTCACCTCCCTTTAAAATAATACATTTTTTTGCCTTCCAGCTGTATTTACTTATAACAACTTATAACATCCAAGTGAAAGATATGACACCAACATGTCAGGTAAAAAAAATAACTTCCATAACAGAATCACTGAGTTGGAAAAAAGGTCACCCTTTTTTGTGCCAGTATTTTGTTGAACCACCTTTTGCTTTAATTACAGCCTTTAGTCTGTTGGAATATGTCTCTACTAACTTTGAAAAGTCAAATCGATATTCCTATCGCACACGTTCCTGGTATTTGTGGCTCATGTAATAGTGGGTGCTGCAGCGATTACCAGTTGGGTCCTGGAAACATCAAACAAGTGTACATATTCGCCAGCACACCATGGATCGACAAATTTTCATCCAAAAGGTTTTACTGGAAAAAAATCACATCACAAAAGAAAGTGCAACTTTCGGAGCCACGCAGGACCCCTTCGTACTAACTTTGCACATCTAGATTTTGCAATATTTGCCCACTCTTCGTTGCAGAACTGCCCAAGTTCAGTTAAATTTGATGGTGACCATTTGTGGACTGCATTCTTTAAGTCATTCCACAGATTTTCGATGGGGTTTAATTCTGGGCTCTGACTTGGCCATGCACAGACATTTACAGTTTTCTCAGTTTTCTTCTTCAACCACTGTGGTCATTTTTGCTGTCTGCTTTGGGTCATTGTCATCTTGAAAGGTAAACCTTCTCATTCACAATTTTCTGACAGAGGGCAGCAGACTTTCCTCAAGAATTTGATGATATTTTGCCCCATCCATTTTTCTTCTATCCTGACAAGTTCTCCAGTCCCTGCTGCAGAGAAACACCCCCATAACAGAATATTACCACCGCCGTGATTTACTGTAGGAGTGGTGTTATTTGGATGGTGAGCTGTATTGGATTTCCGCCAGACATATTGTTTGGTGTTGAGACCAATCAATTACATTTTAGTCTCATCTGACCATAACACCTTTTTCCATGTGGCCTCAGAATCTTCAAGGTGCGTTTCGGTAAAGCTCAGTCGTGACTGCCTGTGGCCTTTCTTGAAGAGCAGCTTTTTTTCTTGTAACCCTCCCATACAAGCCAGATTTGTGGAGAATTTGTGATAGCACACAATGACCACACTTTCTCATAAACTCCTGCAACTGCTTCAGAGTTGCTGTAGGCCTCTTGGTAGCCTCTCTGACCAGTTTCCTCCTGGTTCTTTCATCCAGTTTAGAGTGACGTCAGGGAGGGTCTCTTTTGTACCAAATACCTTCCATTTCTTAATAATAGACTTCACTGTGCTTCTAGCCATTGATAAAGCCTTTGAATTTTTTTGTAGCTATCTCTTAACTTATACCTGTCTACAACCTTATCCCGGAGATCTTTTGACAGTGCCTTGCCACCTATAGTTGATTGTTTGCTTCAGTTGCACTACTAAGGACTGAAATGCTCCAGGAAACCTTGCTGTGGCCCCTGCAGCTTATGCATGTATTTGCAAATGTGTGCAAACTCACCCCCTGTTTTTTTAATGTGAACTGTTAGACAGGCCATTTTGGTTTGTTGCAGGCTGGCTAGTAAGCTGAGCTGGGAATATTTCTTTGTTTTTATTTTTAGGAGGGGGTGATCCATTTTCCAATTCAGTGATTCAGTTTTTGTTTAGTTTTTTTCCTGATATGTTGGTGCTATATCTTTCACTTGGATATTATAAGTTGCACTGAATACAGCTGGATAAAACCAATATTTCTTTACCCATTGTAATTGCTATATTTGCCAACACCTTTATTCCATTTCCTGTATTTTTTTATTTGATATAATTCTGATTGTAATCTAGTTGTCACAATGTAATATGAATATAAATACTTAATAAAACATGCTCACATTTTAAGAAAGCTTTTCATACAGTAAATGTCTGTTTTATCATTTGAGCCTTATGTGAGGTTTTAAAGTAAGACCGAACCTATGCTCATCAGCGTAAGTGGAGGTTTTTCCCCCAAATGATAGGCACCAAACTGTGTGAACCCCCTTAATAGTGGGATCACCAGTGCATATGATAATCAATGTGATGGGTGCTGTGCTAAAAAAAAACTTAAATTAACCCTAAACAACCTAAAATAAATGTGCAAAATTAACAATTATGTGCATAAAAGAATAATAAATAAAATCTTTCTTTTACTATTCAACAGTTATGTGCAACCCTCTATCTCCTATCTGTTTATTCATCTCTATCATATAGTATAGAAAATAATTCATGACATAAATAAACACACACACATATATATATATATATATATATATATATATATATATATATATATATATATATATATATATATATATATATATATATATATATATATTTATATAAAATAAAGAGATGTACAAAATATGGCCCAAAGTACACCACTCAGCGCCAAATAGCTACTACCCTTCCTGAGTCAGCTGAATAATTGACCCACACAAATATATATCATAAAAAATATATAAGTAAATTCACCTGATGTAAAACAACAGGGAATTCTAAATAACAGCAGCTGTTTAAAATTTAAAATGCAAAAATTATTATATAATAACACAAAGATCAGTCCAATGAGATATAGCAGTCCGATGTTATAACAACGCTAGCGTTGGATGGTAATTAGTGTCCAACTCCACATTAAGCGTATGAAGATATGACAATTGATTCTTAATAGGTAACAAACAATGTAATGTCCTGCGAGCAGTGATGTAAGTAACTGAGTTAAAATAAACGGAGTTACTTAACGCAGTTACTTTAGAGGGTAACGAGTAATCTAACTGATTACTTTTCCCCTCATGGTAACGCAGTTCCCATTACTTGGGCAGAGTTACCTCAATTACATCTACTGCCACTAGATGGCAGTAGTGTAATTCCGGTGTCCTGCCAAAAAACTTCCCCCGCCGGATAAGGATCCCCTGTACTGTGCAGGTGCAGCGCTTGCGCAGTACGAAAGACTACGGAGCTTACGAAAATTGCCGAACCTAAACAGCTCTGAGTGAACTCTACACCGCGCAGGCGCAGTTAACATGTAATTGTACGAAGCGATGCCGCACGCTCCTGATGCTCGTGCTACTCTGCAAGGGGCGTCTATCGTGTAACTAAGGAGCGGGTCTAGTATTACTGTAACCAAGGGGCGCATTTATTATTATTGTTATATATCGAGCTCTGCCCATTAATTTAACATTCGCCCTCTTCTGTAGCCATCCGCCCCTTACACAATGTAATAATAATAGACCCGCCCCTTGCTTACACACTATAACAGATCTGCCCCTTGGTAAGAGTAATAATAGAGCAGCCCCTTGGTTACACGATATATAACAATAATAATGTGCCCCTTGGTTACAGTAATACTAGACCCGCCCCTTAGTTACACGTTTAGAATATTAAAAAAAAAGTCACAGTTACTTTGCTGTGTAACTAATTACTTTTCCAATGTAGTAACTGAGTTACTAATGCAATTACTTTTTGGGAGAAGTAATTTGTAACTTAACTAATTACTTTTTTAAAGTAAGATAACCAACACTGCCTGCGAGCCACTACTTGCTATAAGCCCAAAATAGGGTCTCCCAAATAACACTATAATTTTGAATCAGCAGCTAGCGTTGCACATGTCTCATAAATCATGCAAAGACCATCCAATATTCTAAAGTATGCTGCGCTTTCAAACTTAAAATCCAAATAGTGAAACAAAAAATGTGCTATATAACAACAGCAATAAAGTGATAACGTGCTAAAATACATACAATATTCCAAATAAAGTGCTTTCATGCAGGATATGATAAAACGTCCATATGGTGAGGAAAACGCAATCAATAAAATCCTTAAACCAATATAATGGTGAACCAAACTATAAATATCCTTATAAAATATATATATATATATATATATATATATATATAGATAGATAGATAGATATATGTGTAATAAAAAAAGTGCTACAATGTGCTGTGCAATCAAAAAAAGTTCAAAAGTGCTCCAATGTAATCCATGCGATTCAGTGGTTGCTGTGATATCAATCCAATATTAACTACCTTAGACCCGCGCTATAGCCAAATGACGGCTACAGCGCGGATCTATTGTGCCGGGACGACGTCTATTGACGTCGTCCCGGACACGAGCTGCCTGCGCGCACCCTGAAGGGCGCGCGCGACGCGCTCTGTGATCAGCGAGTCTGTGAGACCCGCTGGATTACAGATCCGAGTAAGGGGTCGATCCCGACCCCTTACCACGTGATCAGCTGTCAGCCAATGACAGCTGATCATGTGATAACAGAGCCGGTAATCGGCTTTTTTTCCTCCTCGCGCTGACAGCGCGAGGAGAAAAAAAAAAAAGCCGATCACCGGCGGCAGTGAGAGGGACATCAGTCCCTCTCACTGCAATGTGCCCAGTCAATTGTGCCCACCTTTGCCCCATTAAAGTGCCCCACCTCTCAGTGCCCACAGTGCCATCTCACAGTGCCCACAGTGCCATCTCACAGTGCCCACAGTGCCAGTGCTGCACATCAGTGTCACCTGCCAGTGCTCATCTGTGTCACCTACCAGTGCCACCCATCAGTGCCCATCGGTGCCACCCATCCGTGCCACCCATCCGTGCCACCCATTCGTGCCCATCAGTGCCCATCAGTGCCATCTTTGCTGTCCCCATCAGTACCGACTTATCTGTCCCCACCAGTGCAGCAGATCAGTGCCCACCAGTGCAGCCTATCAGTGCCCACCTGTGCCGCCTCATCAGCGCATATCAATGAAGCAGAAAAATTACCTGTTTGCAAAATTTTATAACAAACTATTAAACATGATTTTATTTTTTTTTCAATTTTCCATCTTTTTTTGTTTGTTTAGCAAAAAATAAAAACCCCAGCTGTGATTAAATACCACCAAAAAAGAAAGCTCTATTTGTGGGGAAAAAATGGTAAAAATTTCATTTGGGTACAGTGTTGTATGACCGCGCAATTGTCATTCAAAGTGCGTCAGCACCAAAAGCTGAAAATTGGTCTGGTCACGAGGGGGGTTTAAGTGCAAAGTAATCAGGTGGTTAAGGTGCTGCGTGTGCACTCAGGTGTTCCCCCCAGGTAATGTGACCTTGCTGATTAGTTTTGGTCAATACACGCATTGGAACCTGTAAATGGTTCAGTGGTAAATCCGGATTCCTGTGGTGGCCTCACTCTGTGCTTCAATATGGTAATGTAGTCCCTTTTGTGCCTCAGTAATACCAATATAAAAAGGAGGACTTCATAGTGTAGTATATTAAAACTTTTATTATCAACACAGTAAAAAATCCCTTGCAGGGTACTCACATTTGATATCAGCCTGATATCAGCCGCTACAGCTTGTTTTTTATGCTATTTTAGAGTGGCACCCTGACGCGCCATGCAAATGTGAGTACCCGGCAAGGGATTTTTTACTGTGTTGATAATAAAAGTTTTAATATACTACACTATGAAGTCCTCCTTTTTATATTGGTATTACTGAGGCACAAAAGGGACTACATTACCATATCGAAGCACAGAGTGAGGCCACCACAGGAATCCGGATTTACCACTGAACCATTTACAGGTTCCAATGCGTGTATTGACCAAGCCTAATCAGCAAGGTCACATTACCTGGGGGGAACACCTGAGTGCACATGCAGCACCTTAATATTGGATTGATATCACAGCAACCACTGAATCACATGGATTACATTGGAGCACTTTTGAACTTTTTTTGATTGCACAGCACATTGTAGCACTTTTTTCTCACATATATATATTTCTATATATTTTTTATAAGGATTTTTATAGTTTGGTTCACCATTATATTGGCTGAGCCTGGGTTCACACCAGTGCGGTGCGAATTTCATGTCCAGCATGACTGCGCACTGAAACGTCGGCTGTTCTGCGGTTTGTCAGCGTTTTAGGTGCGAATCAGCTGCTAACATAAATTCGCAACTCATTGTACTACTTCTGAGGGGGAAATCCATGGCAAATAAAAAAAAACAAAAAAACGCCATGGATCCCCCCCTTCAGGAGCATACCAGGCCCTTAGGTCTGGTATGGATTTTAAGGGTAACCCCCTACGCCGAAAAAACGGCGTGGGGGTCCCCCCAAACTCCATACCAGACCCTTATCCAAGCACGCAGCCTGGCAGGTCAGGAAAGGGGGTGGGGACGAGCAAGCGCCCCCCCCCCTCCTGAACCGTACCAGGCCGCATGCCCTCAACATGGGGGGTGGGTGCTTTGGGGAAGGGGGCGCCCTGCGGCCCCCCACCCCAAAGCACCTTGTCCCCATGTTGATGAGGACAAGGGCCTCTTCCCGACAACCCTGGCCATTGGTTGTCGGGGTCTGCGGGCGGGGGGCTTATCGGAAACCGGGAGCCCCCTTTAATAAGGGGGCCCCCAGATCCCGGCCCCCCACCCTATGTGAATGAGTATGGGGTACGATGTACCCCTACCCATCACCTACGGTGTAAAAGTGTAAATTAAAAAAACACACACAATTTTTAAAAATATTTTATTGCACTGCTCCGGGGGTCTTCTCGCTGGACTCCTCCTCTCTCTTCTGCTCTTTTACCTAGCTCTTTCACGAGCGGAGGAGCCCGGCTTTCTTCTTCGTCGTCGTCGCCGCCGCCGTCTGGAGGTCTCATTCCTCCTTCGGGGGTCTTCCGGGGTCTCTTCTGTTCTTGCCGCTGTCGCCGCCTTCTGCGCCGCCGCCGTCTTCTTCTTCTTCTTCTTCTTCAGATGTTGACTCGTCGCTCTCTCTGGCCGAAATGGCAGAGACACGCGGTGTTGTGACTTATATAGGGACAAGGGGGCAGGGTCACATGCTCATGTCACATGGTGACCCCGCCCACATATGATGTCACAGTCCTGGAGGATGCTGGGACTGTGACATCATATGTGGGCGGGTTCACCATGTGACCCTGCCCCCTTGTCCCTATATAAGTCACAACACCGCGTGTCTCTGCCATTCCGGCCAGAGAGAGCGATGAGTCAACATCTTAAGAAGAAGAAGAAGAAGAAGACAGCGGTGGTGGAGCAGAAGGCGGCGACAGCGGCAAGAACAGAAGAGACCCCGGAAGACCCCCGAAGGCGGAACGAGACCCCCAGACGACGGCGGCGACGACGAAGAAGAAAGCCGGGCTCCTCCACTCGTGAAAGGGCTAGGTAAAAGAGCAGAAGAGAGCGGAGGAGTCTGGCAAGAAGACCCCTGGAGCAGTGCAATAAAATATTTTTAAAAATTGTGTGTGTTTTTTTTATTTACACTTTTACACCTTAGGTGAATGGGTAGGGGTACATCGTACCCCATACTCATTCACATAGGGTGGGGGGCCGGGATCTGGGGGCCCCCTTATTAAAGGGGGCTCCCGGATTCCGATAAGCCCCCGCCCGCAGACCCCGACAACCAATGGCCAGGGTTGTCGGGAAGAGGCCCTTGTCTTCATCAACATGGGGACAAGGTGCTTTGCGGTGGGGGGGCCGCAGGGCGCCCCCTTCCCCAAAGCACCCACCCCCCATGTTGAGGGCATGCGGCCTGGTACGGTTCAGGAGGGGGGGGCGCTCGCTCGTCCCCACCCCCTTTCCTGACCTGCCAGGCTGCGTGCTTGGATAAGGGTCTGGTATGGATTTTGGGGGGACCCCCACGCCGTTTTTTCGGCGTAGGGGGTTACCCTTAAAATCCATACCAGACCTAAGGGCCTGGTATGCTCCTGGAGGGGGAATCCATGCCGTTTTTTTTTTTTTTTTAATTTGGCGTGGACTTCCTCCTCAGAAGTAGTACAATGAGTTGCGAATTTTTGTTCACAACGCAAGGCAGGTGCGAATCAGATGCATGCCCATAGAAGATAATGGGCCTGAATTTGCACCTGATCCGCACCGCACTGCCCAAAAGACGCACACGGTTTTTCTGCAATGCGCAGTGCGCATGCACCGGAGATATGTCAACATGCCTCATTGAAATCAATGTATTTTGAAATGTCCTGCGAATTCGCAGTGTTTTAGGCCGCTGCAAATTCGCATAGGTGTGAACCCGGGCTTAAGGATTTTATTGATTGCTTTTTCCTCACCATATGGACGTTTTATCATATCCTGCATGAAAGCACTTTATTTGGAATATTGTACGTATTTTATCACGTTATCACTTTATTGCTGTTGTTATATAGCACATTTTTCTTTTCACTATTTGGATTTTAAGTTTGAAAGCGCAGCATACTTTAGAATATTGGATTCTTAATAGGTGATCCTAGGTAATAGCCAGTAAGTGCACCCTACACTGACTCCCAGTCTTCACCACGTGAGGCACACTTCCCCTCAGGGGGTTAAACTCAGCGGAACATTCAAAGAAATCAGCTTTAAATTATATACTTTAACCAAATTCCAATCGTCAGATCAAGGGGCTATTGTGTGATGAACTCCAATAGTTTCCAGCATAGTTCTCATAGGTATGGTTACCTGTTGCCCGGCTCTGTGGTTGAGGGGAGGTCACCAAATTTTGTCATGAATTATTTTGAATACTATATCATAGAGATGAATAATTAGATAGGGGACAGAGGTTTGCACAGAACTATTGAATATTAAAATATATGCGCATAATTGTAATATTTGATTATTGTTAATTTTGCACATTTGTTTTACGCTATTGGGGCTTACTTACGTTTTTTAGTGCGGCACCCATCACATAGATTTTTGTCTAACAGACCGCTGTTAGGGGAAGTGAGAACTAAAAGGCTGGTAACTATTCTTGAAATATTATAAAAAGCCATATTAGTGGTAAATAATTTGTTGCTAGATACTGTAGAAAAAGATGCAGACTTTGAGAAGTGAGAACATTTCAATTTGCAGTGAACATATCTGTACTGATTTTAAATAAAATAGGCCTACAGGAGGCAATCAAAGCAGTCATTGTTACCTTATAGTTGTTCTACGTTTTCTTTTACGCTCATTTCCTCCAATTTTTTCATTGTACAATGCTGTTTAGAGACAACACAACATATTATTCTTGGTGTTAGCTGTTTAGAGCTAAGCAATAGTTCTTTATGACTTTGTACTATGGGTTAGGGTTAAATCAACAGTTTACCCTTAAAACATGGTACAGTATTTACATGTAAGTTTGTACACTATTTTCTATTTTTCTTTTTTTTTTCTTTCCCAATATATATCTAAATACCCATATTCCAGGGGTGTGGAAGAACCAGCACTGTATTTTTGCAGTAACTTTTTCTTTCACTGTACTTGCTTTGCAGGAGCAGAGACAAACCCTCCAAGAATTTATAGTGGAAGGCAGTACTGCAAAGAGAAACTCCTCGTAATCTTGTTTTAGTTATAGATTTTCTTTGAGCATTTGCTAAATAGAAGAGCGCAAGCTAGATATCTAGAGTTTTAATATTGGATAAATAGAGAAGTTAATATAGGAACCTTTGCATTAGATGTTGATTGAAAACATGATTGAATAATATTAAATGACCCACAACAATTTCCCACCCATTTTAATTGTTTCCTAGCTTTGATTCTCAAAGGATCAAAATTGGAGTGGAAAATCTTCAAAATACTTTCACTTGGCATGACCTTGGTTTGACTGGATTTCTACCACAGTCCCCTGGTCCATTGTAACTTGAATGTGTTTTCCACCAGATTACTGTTGTAATGACCAGCCTTAAAAGCCTTTGCCATCTGCTGGTCATTAAGCTGGTCATACATGGATCAAATTTGTCCGGTTCAGCAGGATCTGGCCAAATTTCAATCCATGTATGGGCATGCTGATTGTACCTAAGTCGATGCATCCATCGACTTGGGTACAACCAGCCTGTTGGATTTTTGGCATGTTATTACTGCTGGAGGCTATAACCACTAGCAGTAATCATTGCATTCTGCCAGCCAGGAAGGTTACCCGTGCCCACCGCTCCCAAACTCAATAGCACTGCTTATGTTGATGGGGGGACTCAAGCAATTTTCCTTCCATGCCCTGGATAGAAGTCTGTCTGTCATATACTTCTGTCTGACTGTTCATGCCTTGGATTATTCCTATTGAAGTTTTGAAAGGATGGGAGCGCTACACCAGCTTGTACAGACCTTTTTACAAGATTTTTATTTTATAAAAGAAAACAAATTTTGGGGGCTCAGGACTCCCCCCTTCATCAGGGTTATAAGCAGGACAATGCATGCACTTGTATTGTAAAGGCCTCTCCAATCCAGGTGCCCATATCCTCCTGTTTTCAGCCCTAGTTGCTAGTGAGCAGCCTCCTAGGATCATAAATCCTCCATCCTTTTTAAGCGCATCCGCATAAGATTTAGCGCTCTTACATCACAAAGATTGGATTATTCCTATGTATTGTTTGAACCACATTTGCACTGAACTTGTCTGTGGTTAACCTTATTATGGGCCTGTTACTGCTGCTTATGACCATCGTTGTTCCTTTCATCTGTCTAGTACCCTGGACTCTGGCCATCTGTTTAAGAGACTTTATAGCTGTGCTGTATTCATTTACAAGCCATGTTTTCAATTTAAAGCTGGTAGAAAGCTCTAAAAAAATCCATAAAATTGTCATACAGCTTCTCCAGTGATCACTGACTGTGCAGTTACAGCCCTCCCCGCGGTTACATGCGCTAAAAGAAGCCTAATATCTGGTCGGGATACTATCAATCCATTACACTACCACCCGTATTCACATGGAGTTTGTTATTGCATAGAAATGTATGATTGCTCTTAGCACCACCTATTTGAATAAGAAAAGCAAGCACCATACAGGAGAGGGATATAGCAGTGTGGCTTTCCTTTAGGCATTATCACTATCCACAGGCAAATGTGTTCATACCTCCAACTTGCTCTGCTTCTTCCAACCATTTTGACAAGATCGATTTTAATTTGCAGGCATTCTTAAAACTCAGCTGTAAGTTTTCAAAGCGGCAAATGGTTGTTTGGCTGAATTCGGAACCATGTACAGCAGCAAGAGCTTCACCAACATTTGTCTGAGTATAACCTGCTTGAGATTAATAAACAGATGTATGTGTCAGCAAAGCTTATCCTATAAATGAAAATAATAATACTTAAAGGGAACCTGTGCCCAAATCAGTATTTACATATTGTGAACAGGCAGTTAAAAACATTCCCTCATTCATCGCTGTATCTAAAGGCATTGAGGAGAAATTCATTTTCACAATACAGCCAGTTCCTGAAGGATGAATGAATTGATACCATTGAATGACCCCCACACTTGCCTAACCTAAATCTAATAGACCACCTCTGGGACATTACGTTTCGGTCCATCCGACACTGCATGGTTGCACCTCAGTCTGTTTAACCACTTCCCACCCGACCTATAGCAGAATGATGGCCGGGCAGTGGTTCTGTTATCCTGACTGGACATCATATGATGTCTTTCAGGATAACATGCCGGCGATCGTTGGTGCTATGTGTGTCACTCTGACACACCGCATCTCGGATCATGGTAAGGAGCCTCTGACGGAGGCTCCTTATCACGTGATTAGCTGACCAATCACAGCGTGAACCAGAAAGTGCCGGTAAGCGGCTTTCCTCGGTTCGTGCTGACAGGGAGAGCTGCCCATCAGTTGCCAATCAATGCACATCAGCTGCCAGTCCTTGCCCCAGCAGGAACGCCTGTCAGTGCCCATCAAAGTGCCAATCAGTGCCCATACATGTACCAATCAATGCCCCATCAGTAAAGCCTGCCAGTGCCCTTCAGATGCCAATTAGTAATGCCTGTCAGTAGCTCCTCGTCAGTGCTGCCTATCCAGTGCCATCTATCAGTGTCCATCAGTGCTGCATATCATTCCCCCATCAATTCTACATATCAGTGCTTATCAGTGCATCCTTATCAGTGCCTGTCAGTGAAGGAGAAAACAATTTTATAACAGAAACAAAGAAAAACGTTTTTTTTTTTTTCCAAAAATGTGTGTCTTTTTTAGTTTGTTTAGCAAAAAATTAAAACCCCAGAGGTGATCAATACCACCAAAAGAAAGCTCTATTTGTGGGAAGAAAATGATAAAAATGTAGTTTGGGTACAGTATAGCATGACCGCGCAATTGTCATTCAAAGTGCGACAGCGGTGAAAGCTGAACATTGTCCTGGGCAGGAAGGGGGGAAAGTGCCTTGTATTGAAGTGGTTAAGAGCTCAGTGATGCCCTGGTCCAAATCTGTGAGGAAATACCCCAAGACACCATCCGACGTCTCATTAGGAGCATGCCCCGATGTGGTCAGGCATGCATACAAGCATGTGGGGGCCATACAAACTACTGAGTACCATTTTGAGTTGCTACAATGAAATTTAAGTAAAATGGACTAGCCTGGTGCATTCAGGTGTCTTTGAATTGAGCCCTCTGTAGGCTGATAATTTTCATTTCCATCAAACGATGTGGCATTCTTTCCTTCCTAACACATTACCCAGTCCATATCAGTATAGATATCCAGCATGATATTTTTCCCCATTGGATCTAGTGTGTTTTAAAGGTGTTCCTTTAATTTTTTAGCAGTGTATATACAGTATATGTGTGTGTGTTTTTTTTTTTTTTACTGTGTATTATATATTATTATATAGAGCCACCTTTTGCGGCTAGCACAGCTCCAAGTCGCTTTGGATAAGTCCTATGAGCTTGCCACATCTTACCACTCCTTGCAAAACTGCTCCAGCTCCTTCAAGGTGGATGGTTTGTGCTTGTGAACAGCAATCTTTAAGTCTGACCACAGATTTTCTGTTAGATTGAGGTGTGGGCTTTGACTAGGCCATTTCAACACATTTACATGTTTCCCCTTAAACCATTCAAGTGTTACTTTAGCAGTGTGTTTGGGGTCATTGTCCTGGTGGAAGGTGAACCTCCATCCTAGCCGCAAATCACACACAGGTTTTGCTCAGGAATATCCCTGTATTTAGTACCATCCATCTTTCCCTCAACTCTGACCAGTTCCCAGTCCCGACTGCTGAAAAAAATGGGATGGTTTTCTTTGGGTGATGTGATGCGTTGGGTTTGCGCCAGACATAGCGTTTTCTTTGATGGCCAAAAAGTTACATTTCTCATCAGACCAGAGCACCTTCCTCCATACATTTTGGGAGTCTCCCACATGCCTTTTCGCTAGGGTTGTCCCGATACCGATACTAGTATCGGTATCGGGACCGATACCGAGCATTTGTGCGAGTACTTGTACTCGCACAAATGCTCCCGATGCCTAATCCGATACTTGTAACTGGAAGTCGGCGGGCGGAGAAGGCGGAACAAGCAGAGCGGGCGGAACGGGCAGAGCGGGCGGAGCGGGCGGAGCGGAGATCTAGCTGGTAGCAGTGGAACAGGGGGTAAGCTGGCCAGGGCAGGGATGAAGGGTGCCGCCGTATATATTGTGTTCAAAGCCGTCCCATTCGGAACAGGAAGTGACGGCTCAGTGTCTTCGTCGGAGGACAAACATCACGGCGCCCATCTTGGTACACCTTTGTACTCGGCTGCAGTAAGCCAGCAGCGGACATCTTGTTACACCCAGCCCATTTAGTTCGGGCTGGGTGTAACAAGATGTCTGCTGCTGGCTTACTGCAGCTGAGTAAAAGGTGTAGCAAGATGGGCGTTGCAGCATACTAAATGTTAAATGACATGAATGATGAGAGGCAAGGGAGGATTTTGCAATGCTATATGCCATATAGCATTGCAAAATCCTTCCTTGCCTCATCATTCATGTCATTTATTATGCAGTTGCAAATCAATGCTGCATTTTAGTGCTCATCAGTGCCTGCCCATAAGTGCTGCCTATCAGTGCCCATAAGTGCCAGCTATCAGTGCCAGCCACCTATCAGTGCCCATAAATGCCTATCAGTGCCATCTATCAGTGCCCATAAATGCCTATCAGTGCTCATCAGTCAGTGCCCAAAAGTGCTGCCTATCAGTGCTCATCAGTCAGTGCCCTTCAGTCAGTACCAGCCGTCGGTGCTATCCATCAGTGCCCATAAGTGCTGCCTATCCATGCCATCTCTCAGTGCCCATAAGTGCTGCCTATCAGTGCCCATAAGTGCCAGCTATCAGTGCCAGCCACCTATCAGTGCCCATAAATGCCTATCAGTGCCATCTATCAGTGCCCAAAAGTGCTGCCTATCAGTGCTCAGTCAGTGCCCTTCAGTCAGTGCCAGCCATCGGTGCTATCCATCAGTGCCCATAAGTGCTGCCTATCCATGCCATCTCTCAGTGCCCATAAGTGCTGCCTATCAGTGCCATCTATCAGTCACCAGTCAGTGCCCATCAGTCAAACAGTCACATGACATTAAAAAAAAAAGTATCGGTAATCGGTATCGGCGAGTACTTGAAAAAAAGTATCGGTACTTGTACTCGGTCTTAAAAAAGTGGTATCGGGACAACCCTACTTTTCGCAAACTCAAAACATGCCATTTTGTTTTTTTGCTGAAAGTAATGGCTTTCTTCCGGCCCCTCTGCCATAAAGCCAAACTCTATGGAGTGTACGGCTTATTGTCGTCCTATGTACAGATACTCCAGTCTCTGCTATGGAACACTGCAGCTAATCCAGGGTTACCTTAGGTCTCTGTGCTGCCTCTCTGATTAATGCCCTCCTTGCCCGGTCCGTGAGTTTTGGTGTGCGTCCGTCTCTTGGCAGGTTTGCTGTTGTGCCATGTTCTTTCCATTTAGTTATGATAGATTTGATGGTGCTCCTAGGGATCATCAAAGATTTGGATATTTTTTTATAACCTAACCCTGACTTGTACTTCTCAACAACATTGTATCTTACTTGTTTGGAGAGTTCCTTGGTCTTCATGGCAGTGGTGCCTCTTGCTTAGGCGTTGCAGCCTCTGGGGCCTTTCAAAAAGGTGTGTATATGTAACGACAGATCATGTGACACTTAGATTGCACACAGGTGGACATCATTTCACTAATTATGTGACTTATGAAGGTAATTGGTTGCACCAGAGCTTTTGATGGGCTTCATAACAAAGGGGGTGAATACATACGCACATGCCAATTATACATTTTTTTATTTCTGAAAAATTGTTTTATGTATATATTTTTCTAATTTTACCTCACCAACTTAGACTATTGTGTTCTGATCCATCACATATAATTCAGATTAAAAAAACATTGAACTAATGTAACAAAATAGGTAAAAAGCCAAGGGGGGTGAATACTTTTGCAAGGCACTGTATGTATGTATATATATTATACACACACATAAACACACATTTTGTAAAATTAGAATATCAATGATCATCCAAAAGTAAATTTATGGAGATGGTGATTTCATTTTCCAGCAGGGCATGGCACCTGCCCACACTACCAAAAGTACCAACACCTGGTTTAATGATCATGGTATCACTGTGCTTGATTGGCCAGCAAACTCATCTGACCTAAACCCCATAGATAATCTGTGGGGTATTGTCAACAGGAAGATGAGAGACACCAGACCCAACAATGCAAATGAGCTGAAGGCCACTATCAAAGCAACCTGGACTTCCATAACACCTCAGCAGTGCCACAGGTGCAGTAATTCATGCAAAAGGAGCTCCGACCAAGTATTGAGTGCATTACTATACTGTACATGGACATACTTTTCGGTAAGACAACATTTCTGTATTAAATATCCTTTTTTTTTTTTTTTTTATTGGTCTTATGTAATATTCCATATTTCTGAGATACTGAATTTGGGGTTTTTACTAGCTGTAAGCCATAATCATCAAAATTAAAAGAAAGAAATGCTTGAAATATATCACTCTGTTTCTAACACATCTATATAAAATATATGAGTTTCACTTTTTTAATTGAATTACTGGAAAAAATTAACCTTTTGATGATATTCCAATTTTATGAGCTGCACCTGTATATATGAGATATATGATTTAGGTATGCAATTGTTATTGTTAAAGCTAACCTCCTACCTTTTATTTAGTCTTTCACAGTTACATACATAGTTACATAGTAGGTGAGGTTGAAAAAAGACACAAGCCCATCAAGTCCATCCTATGTGTGTGATTACAGTGCCTTGAAAAAAAGTATTCATACCCCTTTACATTTTCCACATTTGGTCATATTGCAACCAAAAACGTAAATGTATTTATTGGGATTTTATGTGATAGACCAACACAAAGTGGCACATAACTGTGAAGAGGAAGGAAAATGATAAATGGGTTTCAAAATTATTTTACAAATAAATATGTGAAAAGTTTGGCATGCATTTGTTTGAGTCTTGCCACAGATTCTCAATTGGATATGCTTTGAGCTAAACCATTCCATTGTAGTTCTGGCTGTATGTTTATGGTCATTGTCCTGCTGGAAGGTGAACCTTCCCTACAGTCTCAAGTCTTTTGCAGACTCTAACAGGTTTTCTTCTAAGATTGCCCCGTATTTGGCTTCATCCACCATCCCATCAACTCTGACCAGCTTCCCTGTCCCTGCTGAAGAAAAGCATCCCCACAACATGATGCTGCCACCACCATGTTTCACAGTGGGGATGATGTGTTCAGGGTGATGTGCAGTGTTAGTTTTTTGCCACACATATATTTTTTGCTTTTAGGCAAATTAATTTTGGTCTCATCTGACCAGAGCACCTTCTTCCACATGTTTGCTGTGTCTCCCACATGGCTTCTCACAAACTGCACACTGGACTTCTTATGTCTGTCTTTCAGCAATGGCTTTCTTCTTGCCACTCTTCCACAAAGGTCAGATTTGTGGAGTGCACGACTGATAGTTGTCCTGTGGACAGATTCTTCCACCAGAGCTGTGGATCTCTGCAGCTCCTCCAGAATTACCATGGGCCTCCTGGCTGCTTATCTGATTAATGCTCTCCTTGCCTGGCCTGTCAGTTTAGGGGGACGGCCATGTCTTGGTAGGTTTGCAGTTGTGCCATACTCTTTCCATTTTTGGATGATGAAAAGTGCTCCGTGAGATGTTCAAAGCTTGGGATATTTTTTTTATAGCCTAACCCTGCTTTAAACTTCTCCACAACTTTATGCCTGACCTGTATGATGTGTGCGTTGGCTTTCATGATGCTGTTTGTTCACTAAGGTTCCTTAACAAACCTCTGAGGGCTTCACAGAACAGCTGTATTTATACTGATATTAAATTACACAGAAGTGGACTCTATTTACTAATTAGGTGAAGGCACTTGGTTCCACTAGATTTTAGTTAGGGGTATCAGAGTAAAGGGGGCTGAATACAAATGCATGCCACACTTTTCATATATGTATTTGTAAAACATTTTGAAAACCATTTCTCATTTTCCTTCCAGTTCACAATTATGTGCCACTTTGTGTTGGTCTATCACATAAAATCCCAATAAAATACATTTACGTTTTTGGTTGTAACATGACAAAATGTGGAAAATTTCACGGGGTATGAATACTTTTTCAAGGCACTGTATATGTCAGTATTACATTGTATATTCCTGTATGTTGCGGTTGTTTAGGTGCTTATCTAGTAGTTTTTTGAAACTATTGATGCCCCCGCTGAAACCACTGCATGTGGAAAGAAATTCCACATCCTTGCCGCTCTTACAGTAAAAGAACCCTCTACGCAGTTTAGATTAAACTTCTTTTCTTCTAATTTTAGTGAGTGGCCATGTGTCTTTTTAAACTCCCTTCCGCAAAAAAGTTTTATCCCTATATTGGGGTTACCAGTATGGTATTTGTAAATGGAAATCATATCCCCTCTCAAGCACCTCTTCTCCAGAGAGAATAAGTTCAGTGCTCGTAACCTTTCTTCAGAACTAATATCCTCCAGACCCTTTATTAGCTTTGTTGCCCTTTTTTTGTACTCGCTCCATTTCCAGTACATCCTTCCTGAGGACTGGTGCCCAGAACTGGATAGCATACTCCAGGTGATGCCGGACCAAAGTCTTGTAGAGAATTATTGCTTTATCTCTTGAGTTAATCCCTTTTTTAATGCATGCCAATATTCTGTTTGCTTTGTTAGCAGCAGCTTGGCATTGCATGCCATTGCTGAGCCTATCATCTACTAATACCCCCAGGTCCTTTTCCATCCTAGATTCCCCAGAAATTCACCCCCTAGTGAGTAGATTGCATTAATATTTTTGCCAACCAAGACGTCACCTTAGTCGCCAACTACTACTGTACTAAATGTAGACATCAAAATATTTGCAAAAACATTGGCAAACCACATTCTCCCTCTAATCCCTAAACTGATCTCGCTGGAGCAAGTAGGCTTTGTCCCCGGCCGTGAGGCAAGGGACAACACCATAAAAGCCATCAATATCCATCATTGGCTAACCCGCTCCTCAAGACCCTTGACGCGGAGAAGGTGTTTGACAGAGTGGCCTGGGACTACATGGCAGCTACACTGAAGGTGATGAAATTCCCAGAACACTTGATTCAACTCGCTCTCTACTCGGCCCCTTCAGCCAGAGTGCGAATCAACGGCCACCTGTCAGATGCCTTCTCCATGTCCAACTGCACAAGACAGGGCTGTCCCCTTTTTCTAATTCTGTCCTCTGTTAGCCATAAGGGTGCTTCCTGTAATGTGTCATGAGGATAAACACTGCAGTTTTGGTTACTGAAGCCCCCAGATTTCCTCGTGAAGACTGAGGAGAAGAATACATTTAATCTCCCCATCCTTTTTAACCAGATGTTCTTCCACATTCTTTGTGGGGCCAGTATGGTCTGTCCTCCTTTTTTTACTGTTTATATACTTAAAGAACTTATTGGGATTTTTTTTTGCTCTCCTCCGCTATGTGTCTTTCGTGTTCTATCTTAGCCGCCTAATTGCACCCTTACATATCTTGTTGAATTCTTTGTAAAGTCTGAATGCTGATGATGAGCCTTGTATTTTTTGAAGGCCTTCTCCTTTGCTATTATATGCATTTTTACATTAAAGTTAAGCCACCCAGGACTTTTGTTTGCATTTTTTTATTTATTTCCCAATGGGATGCACTGGCTAATGCCCTTATTTAATATGCTCTTAAAGCAAACCCATCTCTCCTTCGTGTTCTTTGTTTCTAAGATTGTATCCCAATTTATATCTTCTAGCAAGGTTCGTAATTTAGAGAAGTTGGCTCTTTTGAAATTCAGTGTCTTTGTGTTCCCCTTGTGTTTCCTATTTGTGTGATTTATATTGAAGCCAATTGACCTGTGATCGCTGTTTCTTAAATTGCCCCGTATTTCCACATCTGTGATCAGGTCTGTATTGTTGGTAATCAGTAGATATAGTAACGCCCTGTTTCTAGTTGGTGCATCTACCATCTGACCCATGAAATTGTTCTACAAGACATTAAAGCGGGATTCCACCCTTAAGTGGAACTTCCGCTCATCAGAACCCTCCCCCCCCTCCGGTGTCACATTTGGCACCTTTCAGGGGGGAGGGGGGTGCAGATACCTGTCTTAGACAGGTATTTACACCCACTTCCGGGCATAAACTCCCACAGGAGCTTACCCCACTTCCTGTCCCAGCGCGCTGTCTGCCGGGACACACACGGGTCCCAGCAGACAGCGCAGACGATTCTCATTGCGCTGCGTGACTCGCGCATGCGCAGTAGGGAACCGGGAAGTGAAGCCGCAACGCTACACTTCCTGATTCCCTCACCGAGAATGGCGCCGGCAGCAGCAGAGAGCCGAGCGATTGATTGGCTTCTGCTGCCGACATCGCTGGAACCTGTGACAGGTAAGTGTCCATTTATTAAAAGTCAGCAGCTGCAGTATTTGTAGCTGCTGACTTTTAATAAATGGACACTATCTGGAGCAAATCTGCAAAATGCAAAAAGCACAAAAAATGCATAGGTGTAAATCAAGCCTAACTCCCTGATTTCTCACATTCACTTGTACATTATTCTTGATATATAGGCATACCCCTCCCACATTTTTTACCCTCTATATTCCTGTGATAAAGGGAATACCCTTGAATGGTTGCCAGCCAATCATGAGAGCTGTTGAACCATGTCTCTGAAATTCCCACAAAATCGAAATCCTCCTCGTTCAACAGTATCTCTAGTTCTCCCATCTTGTCCGCCAGGCTCCTGGCATTGGTGAACATGTCACATAGTTTAGACCGGTCGCATACTGTCCTCTTATTGGGTGTTCGGAGTTTACAAATAGGACTTGTTACTATACTTAACTTGGGTTTATGTGCTTTAGTCAACCTACCACTAATGCCTCCAATGCTACTCTCTGGAATATGCTCATTGCTGACTATCTCTATCTCTGGACCCTCCTCCCTGTCGCCTAGTTTAAAATCCCCTCTAACTTTTTGGCCATCTTCACTCCCAGCAGATCTGCACCCTCCTCATTTAGGTGCAGTCCATCCCTTCTATAGTACTGATGACCGACTGAGAAGTCGGCCCAGTTCTCCAGTAACCCGAACCCCTCCTTACTACACCAGCTCCTCAGCCACTTGTTTACTTCCCTAATCTCCCTCTGCCTTTCTGGTGTGGCTCGAGGTACTGGTAGTATTCCTGAGTTGTACAGGCGCCTCACCTGTACTGAAATTGTTTACTCTAATTTTACTGCACACTGTGAGCTTCCTATATTGTGCATTAGACAGTGCAGAAAGTTTGCCTCATGTTCTGACTGGAGGATGTCCAGCGTCATCTAACCTTTTCCCTCCCCAACTTTACTGGCTCTGGCCAATTTATTTTTAATCATTAGAGCTTAGCAATACATGTAGGTGTTACCTATGGAAGTATAATAATCCTAATCACAATCAACGCAATTTCTATGTGATACTTTACAAATAGCTAAAAAAAAAACTAAAATAATTCTCGTGTGCTGCCAGCTAATCACTAATTAGTGATTCCATAACACCATTCAGTTTAAATTATAACAAAATACAACTACTCATAACTCCATATATAAACAAATCCAGACAAAACTTTGAGTATATCTGTTAAAAAAAATAGAAAAGAAAAGTTTCAAAAATGAAATTAAAAACAGTCCAGTGTTCACAAATGAAAAGTTATCTATGGAAGACTGCATGCAGCCTGCCTAGGAACATCTATTCCTCCAGACTGACATCAACAGATCAAGGCATTTTTTACATTTGCATAACCCCCCCCCCCCCCCAATAGCCATTGTTTGCACCAGGGCTGATGGATCTTAAGTGGTACTGAAGCAAGGTGCTCTGATGTTTTAGCTGATCTGCCTGCATTGTAGCACAGAGAATAAATGATGCTGTCACTGTGTCTAAAAAAAAAAAGGTGATGAAATTGGAAAGGTTTTATTGCAACATTTCATTAGCACCTTGATGAAGGGAAATCAAAGGAACCAGGGAACTTAAAATATAAGCAGATTAAACGTCATTATTATGATGATGCTACTAAATTTGCCCTGGACGTCTAGGCATCAGTGACCTGTGGTCACAAATAAATAAATGTAGCATATCATTTATTGTACTGTCCTACTGAATGGAATATTAGAAACAAACACACACAATATTAAATCTGAAGATACATACCCAGCTTAATTCTTCTCACTTTGAAATCATTAGCAAACTTTTCCAGCTCTCGGATCTCTGGGGAGTCCATATCAATAGGCTCCTCGATGGGTTTACTCTTTCTTCTGAACTCCTGCTTGAAATCTGAGGCAGTGATCTCCTCTCCCAGGAGAGCCTGATGTACTGGGGCAAAACCATGACCCAATGTGCAAGAGCTGGCGCTCATGAGACATGGAGGTAAACTGCCGGTATGGACTCCTGTGGAATGTGGAAGGACACAAGGTTTCATAGAGTTAGCAAATTTTAAATAACAATCTTTTTATTTTAGGTCCACAAAAAAAGCAAGCATATGTTTTAGTTACCTCATTAAGACTGTCATGGGGGCACAGACAGGGAGAAGTTTTTCTTGTTATAAGCAATCCTTTCAGCGACTGACTTTTTGTAACTTCTATTGCCTAAAATGGTTTATATAATAGAACAGTAGGCTGTACTTATCCTCATAGAAAATTTAAAGGACAACGGTACTGTTGTTGTCTTTTTTTTTTCATCTAACCCAGGGGTGCCCAACCTTTTGAAGAGCAAGGGCCACTTAAGTGACTTGGTAACCGGTCGTGGGCCACAATGAGTGGAGTGGGCGGATGACAGCTCCGTGTACACTCCGCATATGCAGAGCGGACTTGGACTCAGCCCATTCTACTCTATGGGCCCTCCGATCCACCCAGATGGAAGGGGACAGATCCCCTTCTGTTTTTTTTTTTCTTTTAGCGGATCGGATTGAAGGTAGGCAGGTGACACAAGTCTGTTTACATTTACCGCTCCATAGAGGTGAATAGAGGGTTTGATTGGGTCGGACCGATCATGTGAAAGGGGCCTAAGGCTGCTTTCACACTAATGTGCTGTGGTTTACCCAGAGCAGTGCCCCTCTGGCTTTCCTGTGGGTTAGCTGCACTTTGCCATAGAATTCTATTATATCCTGCAGGTGTGGTGCGCTTTCTGAAGGAGCACCAATCCCATAGGTAATAATAGAGGTCTATGGCTCAGTGCAGTTTGAAAGCAGCCCGGTCACCTGCAGAACAGATATGCTCAATATACACTGTGATTATAGTATTAAACATACCTTTAATAACAGTCTGCAATTCGGGTATCGCCAGCTGTTGCTGTTCCAGGCAGAGTGCATTTGGTATCATTCTACCCGTGACAGGAGGTGGCGCTATACAGGAAGCATCGTCTTATGTGGCTCTACTACGCAGCCGGTTGCTTCCTCTACCGCCGGCTTCATTCACAACACTGATGCTCTGGGATGCCGGGTTGGGAACCCGTGATCTGGGCTTGCCAACCAGCCTCCCAGAGCAGGAGGTCGCGGGCCACATCAGAGGGCTCCGCGGGCCACATGTGGCCCCCGGGCAACTGGTTGGGCACCCCTGATCTAACCCAACCCCCAGAATGCTGCTCACCTAGTCTTTTACTTACCTTTCACCTCCAATCCAGCATTGTTTACTGTGCAGACCTGCTTCAAACCATACAGCCTTTCCTTCAAAAATTGCAGCGGCACAATACACATGCATGCCACAGATCTATTTATTCCTATGGGAAAGCTGTACTCAGAGTGTCTACTTAAGGCTGCCATGAGTACAGATTTCCCATTAAAATGAATGGGGTTGTGGTTTGCATGGCCAGTTAGAATATACCCTGTTTTGGAGGAAAGGCTTTGCGACCCCATTTGGGGCCCCACAAAGATCGCTTGATTGTAGCTGAAGGTAAGTACAAGATTATGTGTGCAGCACTCAGGTAGGTTGGATGAACTAATTAGAGCCCCAAAAAAATTTAATCTATACTTTGCTCATACTCAGCAAAGTAGGCTGAGAATTTTAGAAATTGTTAGAAAATTTAGATTGTTGCATTTACCTTTTTTGTTTGGACCGCTTTTGCAGATTGCCTAGAAGCCACCCGATTCCTATATAAATTTTGACTTGTTTGGCAAATCTAAACTTGCACAGGACTATGCATGCTTACCCTACTATTACATAACAGACCTCTGGGCTTGCACCTGGCTATTGACCACTGAGACCATGAGTGCGGTATGGGGATGGGAGAATGTTGCATGTTCTCCCATAGTAATAAGTAGTGGATATGTTTCAGGAGATCTGGCAGTAGATTGGGACAGTGGGGGAGTTTGGCAATTGTTAGTTCTAATGTCTTATGGACCCTCTTTTAAATTGATCCCATAGTATGGGCAAAATAAAGGTTCTTTGAAAATAAAATACTGATTATTGCCAATATTGCATAGATATAAGTCTCTTGGTAACATACTTGTGAATGTTATTGTTAGCAATTTTGCATAAACTAATGTGCAATGTCCATTAACATTTTTGTACATTTTTATTCCAGATCTTTGTTGATTTGGAATGAAGGTTTTAGTGGCATAGTGTGTGGACTAAGGATAAGCTCAGGCGTGTTCGCATGGTCCACCTGCAGAGCCCACCAGGAAGTCGCCGCAGCGCTGCGCTAATCACAAGCAGTTAGACATTGCGCGGCTGCAGAGATCGGGCAATGTGTCACTGCCTGTGATTAGTGCAGCGCTGCGCCGACTTCCTGGCGGGCTCTGCACGTGGACCATGCGAACACACCTGAGCTCATCCCTAGTGTGGACTTATTAAGTATGGCCTGGCCTAAAGCAAGTGTAAACCTATGCATATAATGTGCATTTTAGGTTTATCGTCCTCATAAAACCATGAATTAAAGTGTATCTGTAGTCAAAACTTTTTAGTTTTGGATAGAGTAGGGAAGAGCTAAAATCCTTACCAGATTATTTTTTTTTGTCCTTTTACCATTGGGGAAATGTCTCTTCAATTCCTGGCCCAACGATGCAACAGGAAGTTAGAGGAACTCCTCCTGCAAACAGTTGTCTTTGGAAGAGGTGTCCCCACTCTTCCCCTACTTATGCTTTGGGAACTACTCTAAAATGTAGGACTTCCCTTAATTTTTTATTCAGTGACAATTCTCACCAGTTAAACTATAGTGGTTAAGCCTAGTACACACTCGAAGTTTTTTTTCGTTCCATCCAGCAGGCTGAATGGAAAAAAACTCATAAGAGCTCAGAAAGAGACGCTGTACTAACAGTCTGATGTTAGGACAGTGACCTCCCCTACTAAGCTATTGTGTTCTGACAGGGGGACTGCCCCCCCACCTGAACACACTAGTCAGATTGGGTGCCAATCAGCTAATTTTTTTCGGTCATGCCCCTTCAACAGAAGCAACCCGATTGTCTGGCGGTTTCTATTGAACCGGCTGACGCCGCCTGATATTTGGCCTGTGTGTATGGCCCTTTAATCTCCCTACTGGGGACACAGATTGTAATAGATTGTCTAACCCTTCCACACTTTATTTAAAACTTAAAAAAAGGTTTTGCCTAGAGATACAATTTAGTACATTTCTAAAACAACTTACCTTGTAAGGTACTTACTCCATTTACCACATTGGATAGAGGCATGCTGCATGTTTGTAAAATTCTTGTTTGAGAAATACTTGCAGAAAGCATCTCTGGAGCAGTGGGTTTAATCCCTGCAAATAATTAGTACAGTATAATCACGGGTCATGGTGTTCAAATATAAATGTCTGCACATTCACTTGGCTTATTCACTAGGATAGCAATAAATCAGAATGATGGGCAAATAATATTAACCTATATCAATGAATGAGAAAGTATCTAGTATGGTGCCTGCACATTACTCATCTCTCTCCAGTTTGACAGCTGTTTAAGCCAGTAACAGCCTCAATGAGGAGTAATGCGGGCGTATACACGGTCGGAATTTCCGATGGAAACAGTCTGATGGGAGCTTTTCATCGGATTTTCCGACCGTGTGTATGCCCAACTGTCTTTTTCTGTCGGAATTTTCGACGGACTTTGAATTGAGAACCTGTTCTCAATTTTTCCGAAGGAAAACCTTTCTATCGGATTTTCCGATCGTGTGTATGCAATTCCGACACGCAAAATTCCGACGCATGCTCGGAAACAATTCGACGCATGCTCGGAAGCATTAAACTTCCCTTTTTATAGTGCTGTCAAACATGTTTTATGCCGCTGTCTTATTAACCGTCGGAATTTGGTGTGATCGTGTGTAGGCAACACAGCTTGAGTGGAATTCCGTCGGAAAAACCGTCAGAGTTTTTTCCGACGAGAATTCCGATCGTGTGTACGCGGCATAAGAACCTCTAGGAGTTTTTTGCTGTCTGGGTCCCCATTGGGCGATTCACTTTCTCATTGCCCTGGTGTCCATTTGTTCCAGACTAAGGCCTCATGCACACAGAGCGTTTTTATAGCTGCTTTTACCAGCGTCAGACGTTTTTTTTTTTGAAAATGTCATGGGAGATAGTCTGTAAGTATTACTATGGGACTGGCCCTGTCCCATTTTGGGTTATCATTTCTGTTGCCATATGCTAACCATTGGACCATTATATATCTCATTTCAGACCACTACCACGTGCATGCTCCTGATGAGTGGTATTACCAAACCACGAAACGCGTTGAGCTTACTGAAGCCGTGTTTAGACGTATATATTATATTGTTTTATATTTGTATTTTATACATCCAACTCTGTGTTATGGTATTTAGACACCTTACTTAGGGTCTTTCTCCCAATAACACATGGCGGACAAGCAAGTTTGGAGATCTGTTCCATCACTGTAAATATTGTTTGATATGTTAATAATCAACATGTCTGTGTATATATATATATATGAAACTATGGGTTATACTACCATTATTAAAGATTGTTTTTTACCCTTTCTACTATGGTCCTATTGCTTTTCAATAATTAGAACTATATGGTAATATTGATAGTTGGTCTTCTCGGAAACTATGTATTACATATATACTTAGGTGTACTTTATGTTTCACCCAGAGGCTATAGTACCACTATCTTTTACCCATACTACTTTATTGATTATGGACTTACTATATCTATCTAAACAATTATACCATTGATAATTGGTTGTCCCCTGAGACTGCATGCCTCATATAAAGTCCCAAACTTTTTCATTTACCCCTTTATCTCCCATGACATTTTCAAAATATAGGGATGGAGCTACATGACCGCAATGGTCTTTACCTCATATAAAGTCCCAAATAGATACTCTACTTTTCAAGACGTTTTTTTTTGCCGCTTAAAGACCAAAAGTGGAAACTCAGCTTATTTGCTTCCCCCCCCCTCCAGTGCCATTGGCACCTTTTAGGGGGGGGGGACTGGTACCGGTTTTTGACAGGTACTCTTCCCCACTTCCAGGAGACTGTGCCGTGGCGCCATCCCTCAGAATTTCGGCCCCCTCCTCCTTCCTCCGCCACCAGGCCAGTTAGAAAGTGCAGCTCGCTTCATGCATGTGCAGTAGGAAACTCTCTGTGAAGCCAAAAGGCTTCACTGCCAGTTTCCCTTACCACGAACGGTGGTGGCAGCACCCCGAGAGCCGATCTGAAAATCGTCTGGGGTGCCGACATTGTGGGAACACTGGACAAGTGTCCTAATATTAAAAGTCTGCAGCTACAGTATTTGTAGCTGCTGACTTTTAATTTTTTCATGGGGGGGCGGAACTAACTCCGCTTTAAAAACGCCTGTCCATGTTATTCTATGGCCTCATCCACACACAGGCTTTTAGGAGCTGTAAGTGGCATAGGCGTTTTCAAGCTGCAAAAAAAACCCAGAGCCAGTGCCTTCTGGAGCAGCAGAGTTAGAGCTATAAAAACATCTGACGCTGCTAAAGGTTGCTAAATGTGCCGCGTCAATTGTTTTTTTTTTTTTGACATGTCAAAATGAATGGTTCTCTATGAGAGCCATCTTAACTGATCCGACTTTCAGCCCATTTATTTGAATGGAATTGGTCTTTTTGGGTATATCTCTACCAGCTTTGCACATCTAGAGAGTGACATTTTTGCCCATTCTTCTTTGAAAAATAACTCAAGCTCTGTCAGATTGGATGGAGAGCATCTGAACAGCAATTTTCAAGTCTTTCCCCAGATTCTCTATTGGGTTTAGATCTGGACTTTGACTGGGCCATTCTAACACATAAATATATTTTGATCTAAACCATTCCGTTGTAGCTATGGCTGTATGTTTAGGGTTCTTGTCCTGCTGGAAGGTGAACCTCCGCCCCAAGTGGAAATACTTTTTCAAGGCACTGTATATCCCAATCAAACAGACCGTGGGGCTCCAAATCCCAATTCCAATAGGATATTAGTTTCAATGTTTAAAAAACAGGAGTCATACATTTCATTGATACATGTAGCTAAAAACACAACCCTGTAGGAAAAGCTGACATGTTATGGCTTTTTTTTTTAGATCACATTACAACTTTCTTCATGGAAAGAAATATAATTTTTCCAAAATAACATTGGTGTTATGTTATGCCACTCTGTTTGATACAAATACTTAGCTAAGTTATTTAAAACCCAAAGCCAGACAAAACATTTGTCTTGTTATTAATAGAATGGAGAAGGGTTAAAACCTCTGTCAACTTTTTGTTTATATCCACGTCCTCATTTGGGTGATTTTCTCCCTCTGTCTATTTTTTTTTAGGTATCATACAGCAGAGGAAGTGAAGACAAACTCTCCAGTGTGAATACAGGTATCTATAAAACACATTTTCTATTATCATTAGAATGGAAATCCGCCAGGATTTTATTTCTGTCTGAGTCCCCATTCAGGAGATTGCCCCTCACTTCCTGTCCAGGGGATGGAAGTCTGACAGAATAGGAGTTAAATAGGTACGGTAGAAAGATGAGAGTGCCACGGGGTAGTTGCAAGTCCAGTAAATCTCCATTGGTCACAGCAAATATCACACTGATACCCAACACGTTTCAGACAATCATTGGCTTCTTTCATCAGGGCTCATGATTACAGATGTTTATAAAAACTGAACCAGAGAAGTGTTCTTTTGGTGAATTGCTTTTAAGTATCAAGGCTCATTTGGGTAGTTGGTCTAAGAGAATATGATTTACAGGGATGTCACATAGGCAGCATTTAAAATCCTACAAAATGTAAAGTTTTGGCTGGAATTGGACTTTAATTGTTTAATCGTTATTGAAAGTAAAATATATTGTAAATATACAAAGAGACATATTATGGCAAGAGATGTGTTTTTACTAATTCGTGCCTGTTATTTTAGTGTTCATACAACTCTCCAAACCTTCCAATTGGAGCATTTATATCCTGCTAACTTGCTAGTTAGGAATGAGTGTTGGGCGAATGGTTCGGCCAACTCTAGCAAAAACTCAAGCAAAAGTTTGGCCCGAACATCGCCTGTCCACCTGTTCGGCAAACACCCAAATTTGGAGGGTGTTTGCCCTGTCGAATGCCCTACGTGCTGCACAGTGCATTCTAAGCCCTAATTAGGCAAAGCTTTGCTCAATCAGGGCACAGTAAATAGCTAGTTGTTAAGGAGCAGGGTCGGGAAGCCGGCTGCTGGGTCATCCGCTGTCAATGGGCTTTCCTGCTGAAGGGCCTGGTGTGGATTGGGGGATCTTTTTTTTTTTTTTTTTTTCAAATAACTTTTTATTAAATCAAAATTGACATACAACAGTCGAACAAAGTCTGTACATTGTGTCATATCAGAAGCATTAGGACCATAGTATGGCCAGTATACAGACAGGGGTAACAGATAACATTCTTTGTAGTAGAAACTCATGGTCTGATTCCTATGTAACTTTCCTGCTCTCATATAAGATACACTTATTGTCGGTGACCTGTGAGAGGCCATACTCAATAGTAGCAGTAAGAAGGTGCCAGTTTTATAGGTTAAAGAAAAGGGGGAGATGGAAAAGGGGGAAAAAGAGGGTAGGGGGGTGGAGGGTGGAGATCGGAGTTCCAGCCCCGGCTCACGGCGGATCTTCATGGCGATGCCATTCCTCCCAGACCCTAGTGTGCGCGTCCAGTCTGTCATATAGTCTAGCTGTCATTTTTTCCATGATCTCTACGTCTTTGATTCTAGCGTATAGATCCTCCTGTGAGGGGGGGGTCAGTCGTTTCCAGTGCAGGGCTATCAGGCACCGTGCTGCAGTGATGACATGACCTAGGAGTTTCTTGGACGGTTTGGGGATGCGTAGTTGGGAGACTCCCAGTAGAAATAGTTTCGGGGACATGGGAATCTGTACCCCTAAGAGGCGGGACAGTAGTGACTGGGTCTCTGTCCAGAATGGCACTATCTTGGGGCAGTCCCAGTATATGTGGAAAAGAGTACCCCTGTCTTTCTGACATCGCCAGCAGCGGTCAGAGCAGGACGGGTAAATGGCGTGGAGGATGTCGGGTGTCTGGTACCAGAAATACATAATCTTGTATGCGTTTTCCTTATATAAGGTGCAGTACGAGCTTTTAGCTGCTTGGGACCATATCGCCTGCCATGTGGCTTCTGGTATCTCTTCTCCTAGGACCCTCTCCCAGCGGAGCATGTACGCATGTTTACCCCGTTCGGGGATTGAATAGAGGTTAAGCAGTCGGTAGATATCTGATATCAGGCCGCGACGTGCAGATCCCTCCAATATGATGCTCTCAAAGGGGGAGGGTGCCGAGAACTGGAGGTCCGGGGCGAATGATTGAGCGAAGTGCCTAATTTGCAGATAGCCATAGAATACCTGGCGAGGTAAGTCATATTTCGTTTGAAGCTGGGCAAATGAGTGCAATTTACGTGTTCTGGGGTCAACCAAATGACCGAAGTGAAAGAGGTTTTTTTCTGCCCAAGGAAGAGACATCTGGCGTGTAAGACCATCCGGGAGTGCTGGGTTATATAAAAAGGAAGTCATTAGTGATTTCTCTGAGCAGAGCTGATAGGGGTTGGCGAGTTTGCGTCATAATGATCTAAGTAAGGTCATTGACCCCAGGAGTCTCTCCGAGTTCACTTCTACCGTCGCGCCCCAGAGTAGGCTATTCGGGTGTGCAGGTGCCAACCATATCTTTTCGATTTCTGTCCATTTGTTGTATGCCCTTTGGGGGAACCAGGAAGTAATGGCTCGTAGTTGGGTTGCTTGGTAATACTTCACCAAGTCGGGGAATGCCAGGCCGCCGTCTCGGCGGGAGGCCACTAGCACTGATCGGGGGATCCTGTGTTTTTTGTAATTCCAGACAAAGCGTATCAGATCTGCTTGGAGTTTCCGTAACTGCGTGTATGGGACTGGGATAGGCAGTGTCTGGAATAGGTAAAGAAGTTTGGGGAGGATGGTCATCTTTATCGTCGCAACCCTACCTAGTAGCGAAATGTGGTGTGGTTTCCATTTTTGCAGTAGGTCGCGGATATGTTTAAATAGCGGGGGATAATTAGCCTGGTACAGGGATGAGTAGTTCGGGGTGAGGTACACTCCCAGGTATTTCAGGGCCGTGGTTTTAACATGGTATGGGTAGTTTTGGCGTATGCTCTGCGTGTCAGCATCTGACATGTTGAGCGGAAGAGCCTCTGACTTACTCGGGTTAATTTTGTAACCCGAGAGGGTTCTATACATGTCCAGTTCAACCTGGAGATTGGGAAGGGATATCATGGGTTGTGTGAGGGTAAGGATGATGTCATCCGCAAATAGTGCTAGCTTGAATTCCCTTCCTCTGACTGGTATCCCTCTAATGTTGGGGTTTGCGCGGATGGATGCCGCCAGGGGTTCAACGCACAGTGCAAACAACAGTGGGGAGAGTGGGCATCCCTGGCGAGTGCCATTCGCTATTGGAAAGGCTGAGGAGAGGGCGAAGGGTGTTTTAACTTGGGAAGTGGGGTTAGTGTAGATGTGTTGGATTGCTTGCATGAAGGGTCCCCGGAACCCCATGTAATGTAGGGTGGCGGACAGGAAGGGCCATCCAAGGCGATCAAACGCCTTTTCCGCGTCCAGGCTTAAAACCAAGGACGCGCGGCTCTCCCTGTTCGCCACCTCGATCAAGTCTATGACCCTTCTTGTGTTGTCACCCGCCTGTCGAAGGGGGACAAAGCCCACCTGGTCCTTGTGTATCAGGGATGGCAGTATCAGGTTTAGGCGTAGTGATAAGAGTTTCGTGAAGACTTTGAGGTCAGAGTTTAGGAGCGCTATGGGCCTGTAACTGGCACAGATGGAAGGGTCTTTGTCCGGCTTTGGAATTAATGTGAGGAATGATCGTTGCATGTCTGTGGGGATAGGGGTCTGTTGGAGGAAGGCGTTAAAAAGTTTACACATATGGGGCAATAGGATGGGCATGAAGGTCTTGTAATATTCGTAGGGGAGCCCGTCGGGGCCCGGGGATTTTCGAGTGGGTAGGGATTTAATCACCTCTGAGAGTTCCTCTTCCAGGATGGGTGCATTAAGGGAGAGGAGGTCTGAGGGTTGAAGTCTCGGGATTCCGCTCCTAGCAAGGTACTGAGACATTTGGTCAGTTAGTTCAGGGGAGGAAGGATTGTGGGGTATCTCTGGGTTGTTATAGAGTGTAGTATAGAATTCTGCAAAGGTTTGAGCCACCTGCTGGGGATGGGATACCAAGTGTCCTTCCTTATCTTTTATTTGGTGTGGGGTGTTCATGTTCGACCTTTCAGCTAGTTTGCGGGCTAGTAGGGAGTGAGCCTTGTTCCCCTTGTCATAGTAGAGTTGTTTCAGTCTCCTCAGTGCTTTTTCAACCTGTCCAATCGCCAGGTCTTTGAGCGTCGTGCGGAGACATACAATCTTCCTAAGGAGGGGTATGGAGGGGGCGGACTGCAGTTTCTTTTCTAGGGACCTAAGTTCCCCCTCCGCCTTCTTTTTGGTGGCTATGGCGTCTTTCTTCATGGCCGATGCCAGAGCTATGCATCGACCGCGTAGAACCGCCTTGTGGGCTTCCCACAACGTGGGAATGGAGATTTCCGGGGTGTCATTCTCCAGGAAGTAGAGTTTTAGAGTAGAATCTAATTCTGTCTTGGACGGGAGATGTTGTGTTAGGAAGGTATTCAACTGCCAATTGTATGGTTTGTGATTGGGGGTGCCCAGCTTTAAGGAGATTGTTACAGGTGCATGGTCCGACCAAGAGATCGGGAGGATCTGTGCATTTTCCATAACTCTGAGCGTGGTACTGTTCACAAATAAGTAATCAATTCGGGTGTGGGTGTGATGGGGTGCTGAATAAAACGTGTACTGTCTCTCCCCGGGGTGCAATGCCCGCCAGGCGTCGAACAGGGCGTATCGTCTAGTGATTTGCCTAAATAGTTTAGCATCCCTAGTCGCTCTGATGTGTGTGCTGCGGGGTCCCACCGTGTGGCGGTCATGTACCGAGGAGAGGGCCATGTTAAAGTCCCCTCCCACTATCAAGTTTTCGCTGGGGGTTCGGTATACTCGCGCGAAGACCTTAGTGAGAAAGTGTATTTGGTGGGTATTGGGGGCATAGAGGTTGCATAGTGTAATCGCTTGATCTTGCCATTTGCCTCGGAGTATTATGAAGTGCCCTCTCGGGTCCACATAAGACTCCATGCATTGGAAGGGAGTTCCCTTCTTAAATAGGATGGCTACGCCTGCTCGCTTGCGGGGGTTGAATGCCTGATACACCTGGGGATAGCTTCTGGAGGCGAACGCAAAGGAGTCCCCTTTATTAAAGTGAGTCTCCTGTATCATAATTATATCCGCCTTAGAGTGCCGGAATTCTGTCAAAGCCAGACGTCTCTTCCTGTTAGAGTTTAACCCATGTACATTTAAAGACATTACCTTCGCCATGATATCGGATATGTGCAAAAAAATAGATACTTATCTGATCCTGTCGCTGGGTGGTTGCATTTCCGGGTTGTAGGGATTGCCGCGAGCCAGGGATGGACTTGATTAGGTGACCGGAGATCAGGTCGAGGTGAGGGGGGCGTGGGAGGGATCGTAGTGGGAGCAGTTGGAAAGAAAAAGAGGGGGGAGAGAATACAGTTAGTACAACATACATTGAGAGCTTCAAGTATTACATTCAGACTATGTAGGTCCTGCCCAAAACAGGGGAGGGTGAGTTCCAATAAGTCCAGTCGGTCAGCCGTGAAAACAACTGGTCGGCTGGACGTAGGGAAGCACTGAGTCATTATCGTACTAGCTTGTAGTACTCTATTTGCAGAAGAGCTGAGGAACTTCAGGGAGACCATCAGGGTGGTCTGCTAGGGGGGCCGAGTGATCGGAAGGCAAACCTCTCTCATGACTTCATAACAATGAAGTGCCCGGTTTGTATAAACTATGCAAAAACTAGGTAGCTAGTGTCAATGGGGATGTGGGGGGGTAAAGGGGTGCATCAATTTCTATTGGCAGGCAGTCCATTAGGTACAGGGTCCCTGGCTGGGAGAGACAGGTATGGGGAACCTGTTCTCCTCAGGTCTTCTTGGGCTTAGGAGCTTTATGCGGTGTGCCTGGAGCTCTGGAACGCTTGGCTGGAAGAAGCTTCTGCCATGTTGAGGGTGGTGGGGGTGGGGTGGCCACCAAATCCCACTCTTGCAAACGGGGAACCGGGAGTTCCAAAGTGTTGCAGAAGGCTTCTAAGTCCTCTGGGTATCGCAATATCGCGGACTGCCCTTCTCTGCGTGCTGTCAGGCTAAATGGAAAGCCCCATCTGTAGATAATATTCTTTTCCTGCAGAAGGAGGAGGAGGGGCTGTAGGAGCCTGCGCTTCTGCAGGGTGATCCAGGAGAGATCTGGATAGAGCTGAATCTGTGTGTTTTCGAAGACCACTTTGCGGGCCATCCGAGCCTTGCGCATCACCTCCTCCTTTAGCGGGTATGAGTTGACTCTGCAGATTACGTCCCGTGGTTTGGTGGTCATCCCTTTGGGGCGTAGGGCCCGGTGAGCTCTGTCCATTTCTATAGGGGCGTCTGGGGGGTCACCCAGTAGGTCGTTAAACAGGTTTTGTAGGATTTCGTGCAGGTTCTCAGGACCTTCAGATTCTGGGAGTCCTCTGACGCGGATATTATTCCTGCGCCCCCTATTGTCGAGGTCCTCGACATGCCGTTGCATATCTCTCAGGAGTATTCGGTGGTCTGCGCCTTGCAATTGCGTACGGTGCACTGCCTGTTTAGTTTCTTGTATCTCCTCCTCCGCCATTTCTACCCTGTCCGCCAGGTGTTTGAAATTAGTTTGGAGTGCCTGGATTTCTGCTCTGCATGTAGTTTTAACATCTTCTATTAATTGTTTAAAGTCCTCCTTTGTCGGCATAGCTTGAAGGCAGGCCTGCCACGTGAAGGGTGAGGGTTCATGGGGGTCTCTTGGTACCTGTATAGGGTTTGGTGCGGGTCTGTGACGTTGGATGGGTGTCCCGTTTTGGGACTGTGCTGTATTCTGCTGCTGGGGACTCCATGCACCGCTCTCCCATCTCTGTTGTGTGTTTGAGTGCTGGAGTATTACCCCCCCTTCTGTGCATGAGGGGGAGCAGGTCTGGTCATAGGCGACTGCTAACTCTGTGGTCACTACCGCTGGCTTCCATCCCCTGGGTTCTGGCTGATGCTGGGCCCTTGGATCATGGGCTGATATTGCGTAGGGGGCTTGCTGGGCTTTGTTGTGCCCCTGCCGGTCCGCTACAGGGTCCGGTGTCCAGTTAGGTTGTGGGGTAGGCAGCGGGGGAAAGTCCTCTGAGCAGACTGACAGTGATGGGGAGCTGGGTGGCTCTGCTGATATCCCCGGGTCTGAGAAGGTGCGGAACAGTCTGGGGAGGGCGTCTGTGCATTGCGTGCATGAGGCTCCAGTGAGGCCTAGCAATGCGGCCTGGCAGTCCTGTGGCGGCGCCTCGTGGGGAGCGGGGTAGGGGGGTTGACTCACCGCCTCCGTTAGGATGTTCCATGGGCCTGATGAGCCCCCTTCCAGGGGGGGGGAGCGGTGTGGATGCGGCTGGGCCTGGTCGGCTGATGGGGAAGCCTCGTGCGCTGTGGCGGGTTGGTGTGCCGGCGCCATCTTGCCTGTCCCTCTGTTCGGCATCCCGGAGTTAGTAAGGTACCCTCTGATGGTGCTAGAGGAACCGGGAGGCGGCTGGGAGGATCCCCTCGGTTTCGTGGAGCGGGTTTTCCGTGAAGGACCCATATGTGGGTGCAGGAAAAACCCTATAGCTGGCTATGTAGCTGTGGGCTGAGAGGGAGCTTTCAGCTCACGCGTCCATTCAGGTCGGCTTCCGGTCACGCCCCCCTGGGGGATCTTTTTTAACATTCTTTTATTGCCGTAAATTGTATTGCCGGAAATGTAAAAGTGATTTGACTAGTTTTTTTTTTTTTTTTTGAAATGTCAGTTTCCCTGCAGGCACTATTTTTAAAGGAATTTTTCATTTTTATTGTTGCACTTTAAGCATCATTAAAACCACTGCTCCTGTAAAAACAATCTTTTTAAAAAAAAATAATTTGCATTGATACATGTCCCCCAGGGCAGTACACTGACCCCAATACCCTTTTTGTAGCCAATAACTTGCATATAAGCCTTTAAAATGGGGACTTTTGACATTTCAAGTTTGGGTCCCATAGACTTTAATGGGTCAGAACTTTTTCTCTGTACAAGAGTTCTGGTGCGAACTAAACAGGGGGGTGTTCGGCCCATCCCTATTAGAAATGCTACAGAGAGATTTTGCCATCTAAGGACAGCGAGTCAAAAAGAGACCAGCCAATAGTGTGTAGTTTTGCGCAACAAAATGTAAAATGTACTTTTTTTTAAAACTGTTCAATGCACACATACAAATTAAATGATGTTTTAGCCTAAAAATATGTTCTTAATAATCAGTATTTAGAACTAAAAATGTCCCACTAGTTGTTGTTTTTATATATAGCATATTTTTATATATTCCTTTTTATGTTTTCAAAATTAAAAAAAAATTGGTCTGTCATAGTTCCCATACACTACCAATTCATAAATGGCATTACAATGTATTGTCAGATAAAATCCCAACCTTCTTGACTGCTGAGAACAAACCCTGCCTTCCAGTTCCTGAGTGTCTATATAAGTATAAAATCTCATTCATTCTCAGTTATGTAATTGTTTACATTTCTCTTATATACAGGGATATTTAATTGTGTTAAACGCACTCAGGAGCTGTAAGATAGCATGTATTATAGGCTTGAGGTCAAGCAGTCGACAGAGCAGCAACTGATAGACCTCAGGGGGTCTCTCAGTTATGACAGAATTATTTAAACAACGCATTTCATTCAGAAGCATTGAATTAATGTACATACCAAGATTTATCAAATAAAAAAAAAAAAACACTTACCTGTCATCACCCCATAAGTAGATTGTTGGCTTCCATAGTGACATGATGGGTTTGGATAATGCAGCCCTGCTGGTATATGTTCCACATTAGGCACAGAGAAGTATATATGAGAGAATTTAGGAATTTGGACCAAAGACAAAACAGACGGGACTGGTAAGAAAATATTCAAGATTCATTCGTAGAATAATCTTTACTTCATTATTTCTATTGTTATCAATTATTCTATGTATATAATACACTTTTTCAGTCTAAATATGGCATGAGGCTTAGTAAGGGTTACCGGGTGCAAACACAGGATTGTAACAACAACAAAATAAACAAAACAGGAGTTAGGGGTATCTATCACTTTTTTTATAATTAGTACTTAGTACTTATTTCATAACAGTCACCCATATCATTTTAGCTAAATATTTATAGTAACAACCCTGAGTGCCCAAAGTGCAAAACAACCAACATATGTGCCAATTCCAAGAAAATCAATATAAAAAGAACAATGTTGTCTTATTAAAATTGCAATGAGCCATCATAGGACTCACCTGAAATGTACCCACAGGTAGATCCTATATCTTTACAATAAATTCCAATAAAAGATTCTAGTGAAATCACAGGGAGTATCTTTGAGAATGTATCCTGAGTACCAGAAATACATTCAGGTCTTCATTTTTCTGTTATAGGCTGACAATACATGATATTTTGTGGACTAAAGTCACCAAAAATTATGTCAGCCCTGTCCAATTGTCTTTTGCTAAACTACTGAATCCCCCCCCCCCCCTCTCTATATCTTCACAACAGAATTCTCTAGGGAACAAATAAGAAGAGTTGGCAATTAAATGCAAGCGTTGGGAGGCTATACACCTGTTGATTGTATGTACACAACATAAAATGGGGCTTCTACATAATGTCACATAGGAATAAGAAAGCATCTGCAAGTATACATTTGAGGCATCTAGGAGTTATGCCGCATACACACGATTGGATTTTCCGATGGGAAATGTTTGATTTGAGCTTGTTGTCAGAAAGTCCGACCGTGTGTGTATGCTCCATCGAACATTTGCTGTTGGAATTTCCACCAACAAATTGATAGCAGGTTCTCAAATTTTCCGCCAACAAAACTTGTTGTCGGAAAGTCTGATACACAATTCCGTCGCACAAAAGTTCACGCATGCTCTGAATCAAGAAGAAGGAGCTGCACTGTCTATTGAACTTCCTTTTTCTCGGGCTAGACGTACGTCTTGCTCGTCACCATGTTATCACGTTCTGAATTTTTGGCCAACATTTGTTTGTGTGACCGTGTGTATGCAAGACAAGTTTAAGCCAACATCCTTCAAACAAAAATCCACGGTTTTGTTGTCGGAAAAATCCAATCGTGTGTATGCGGCATTAGAGTGAAGTGAAGTTATTAGACTACACTATCGTTTATCCAACAATGGCATCTTCTGCACTTTATTACAGAATCTGGAGCTGTGTCTTCCAAAATGTGTCTTTGGGGGATCTACAGAATGTCTAAGACTGAGCTCACCCTAGTGTCAACCTCCAGTGGTAGACACTTGGGGCACCATGGTTATTACTGGCTTATGCAAATGGACATTTGCTCATGTCACAACTACTATTTTCCCTATGCAAGTCAATGGGGATAAAAAAGCATCCTGAGACAGCTTGATGCAGTAGAAGGTCAGAAGCAGGTCAAAAAAAGGTTAAAGGCAGTATGGAAGGAGGTCGGGAACACGTATAAAAGATGGCAGCAGCATCCCAAACTGATCTGAAATAACCTAGAAACCTGCTACATGTGCCCTTTAAAATATGTTCATTATTGCTCAGGTGTTTTACATAATTAAGATGAATTAAAACAATTAAATAAAGATCTAATTTTTTTGGAAGGAAACCACATGATAGAAATTGTGAACTACAGTGACTAAAGACCACAATATGACTCATTCATATGCAATTCCCTGCAATCTCAACATTAAAACGCTTGTAAAAGGGGCAGGAGGGCATGTTCATCTCAGAAGAAATAATAATAGGATATTTGAAAAATTACGCCTTGGGAGAATGCTAGTGAAACCAGCACTAGTCTCCCAGTACGATCACTTGTACACAACATATGGACCGAATATTGTATGATCTGTCCCTGTATAAGGCTTAAAGGGAACACTACAATCATTGGGAAAATCTTTCATCAAAACAAAACATCTGCATACATAAGAAGTTATGACAGATCACAAAATCTCATGGATTAAAAGCGATTTCATAATAAAATGTAATAAAGTAACAACAATAATAAGCTTTGTAAATTGACAGCGCTATATAAGTACCTTTTAATAAATAAATAATCCTAATAATAAAATAAACTTGTATACAATTATTAATTATATTATTATAATTTATGGTAAATAACTAATTTATAATTTATGGTAAATAACTAATTTATACATAAACATACATATATCAGTTTTGAATAGTATGTAAATGGTACACCTGAAATAAAATATTCTTACATTTCAACAATACATTTTTACATATAGTATTGATTATATTTTTGTGCATTCTACACTTTTCCCTTTTTACATTACATTTTCTATCCTTATGATAACGTTAACAGTATTCCTTATATCTTATTATGATTTTTTTAGCAATTACTTATATTTTCATGTCAATATCAGCATTTTCTTATCACATTATTTATGTAGGGTATTTAAAAAGGTCAGAAGCCCAGAAGAATAATCCTAACATGATAAATGTTGTTGGTTACTATTTTTTCCTGCATTTTACACGAACTTGAGCGTGCTTTGCACAGACTCCCTAAATTAGTCCAATAAGGAATAAAGTAGACTATCTAAGCTTTTTTTTTTTTTGCTGTATAATTATGTAGCCATATAAAAGAGAAATACATCACTCATAATACAAAAGTACCTGTGGAGACCACATTAGTTGTGTGATTGGTGACAGGCAGGTATTCAGCAGTGCTGTGATGCATCCTAAGGGGAAACGTAGCTGAAGATTCGGAATTTAAAGGTACAAAGGTATCCGCCGTTACAAAAGCCTGGAAACTCATTCCCCCAGACAGGACGGATAAAAGCAAGATGAATTTTAAAAGTTTCCTCGGAGTCTTCTGTGAGCCTGGAATGAATTGTTAAAATAAAACTTTTCCTGAGCTTGCATGTATGCATTAATGGGCAGCTTGGTAAGTGCTTGGCGTGTGCAGGTATTTATACTCTTAGGAAATCCCTTTATCCATGTTAATGATTTCTGCCCAGGAGATTGCTACATAAATGCATCAACTGTTCTTCCCACCCAATATAACAATGCCTGGCCAATTGGTGTAACTAAACAGAAACCTGAGATGCTGGACCTAGTTAACAGCTTGTCCTCTCTGCATATGCTCGATCCGTGTATTTAAAACACTACATCAATAGGGCTGATGTACTAAAGAAAGAAAAGACTATAACCTGTGTCAGAATAGAATTAGCTGTCTGCTTGCTACTAGCAATATAGATCTTTTCTTTCTTAATAGTTTTTTTTTTTTTTTTTTCAGTTACACCGTGTGCTGTTTTTAAAGGTATGTTCCATTCAGGAGTGAACATTTGTTATTTAAATTGGAGCGCAAGTACAGCAATTATCCCTTCTTTTATGTGCTACTCGTCTTTACCTGCCACCATAGTTGTCACAAAGGCTAGGTTCACACCATTGCAGGTCCTTTATGCCTGCATTTCTCACAGGGAAAAAGTCCCTGACCCTTTTTTAAAACACGGCTGCAGGGCAGCTGCATGCATTTTTCCGCACCGGAAAACACGCTGTTTTTTTCAATGCGTGGGGATGTCACATGTTACTAAACCCAGGACTCTGCATTCACCATATCTGGTCTTCTACAGTACACAGAACATATAAATTTAAACTGCTAAATACCTTTTCTCATCAGCAGTATAAAGCAGTCTTGTGACTTCTATCAGTGTCTGGTTAAAGATTGTAGGAGGAGTTTCCATCCTCCTCTGACTGTCCTATGAGACTGCAGGACCCCTGACCCTCTGTCTGGACAGTGCTGATTGGTCCTGCGCCAATCACATGCACCCTCCCAAGAAAAAACTCTCTAGCAATACACACCAAACTGAGCATGTGCAGAGTGACCCCAAGGTGCTGTTCTATCAGCAGATGGATTGTGGAAGAAGGGGAGGATCAGAGAAGACAGGATCAAACAGACTTTTTTCACAATGCGGAGGATTAACCCCTTAGACAGTGAGTATGACAAGCATGCTTTACTGCATATATGGACTGATTGTTGTGGGTTTAGTAACACTTTAAGAATTAAAGCCATCCCTGTGTGTCTGCTAAAGAGCGGTGCATTTTGCATGCAGGACACGTGCGATTTTCACATGCTCCTGCACCCGCATTAGTGTGAACCTAAGCTAACTTTCTCTTCATGTTGCTTGTTTCCTGTGGTTATGCTAGTGGGAAAATCCCAAGTTCAGGTCCATCCTACTACAGGGGGTCCCCGACTTACAAACATCCGACTTACAAACGACTCCTACTTACAAACGGAGGGAGACAACAGGAAGTGAGAGGAAATCTACCCCTAGGAAGGGAAATTCACTCCTGTAAGAGTTAATATGGGAAAAAGGTGTCTCCACTGAAGCTTTATCACCAGTCCATGTTTCCCTAACAACCCAAAATTTTCAAAATCCAATTTTCATTGGGACAGAAGGTGAGGTGAAATCTTCTGAACAGGGGCACAGACAGCAAAACAAATGTTACAGGGGTGATAACCCTTCCCTATGTTATCTAAAAAACTTAAAAATAGATTTTTTTGTCTGGAGCTACACTTAAAAAATGTACCTGTTCCGACTTACAAACAGATTCAACTTAAGAACAAACCTACAGTCCCTATCTCGTTTGTAACCCGGGGACCCCCTGTATTCATACACCCATCCAATATTAGGATGGTATGTATTTTATAGTTCACCTGCATGCCATTTTAGGTCCTTTAAAAAAGTCATGGCTAATAGCAGACATCACAAGAAGTGACTTGTGTGTGTGTGTCTCTCTGACTTAGTTTCACTTTTTAGGGTGGTCTGACTTTTACTGACTTGGTGGGAACATTTAATTGATTGCTATCCAATAACACAGTTTCTTATTCCAGTAAAGGTATTTGTATTGGATAGTTGCCTGTGTCATAGACATAGAGCTAGAGGAAGAGTCTGCATGAGCCGGGCATTGCAACCACAATCCACTGATCGGTATGGCTCCTGTCGCGGGGCAGGGATCCCCTGACCCTCTCCCTAAAAACGTGAGGCACAGTGACGTATGACCCAACACAACCTAGTGATAACAATAGAATATAATAACAAATACTAACGAGGAACTTGAAGTACTAATACTGGGTGGACGACGCCTGAGAGGGGTGATCCATAAATAGAGTGATAAATGTAAAACTGATCCTGAGTGGAGCCTCCCTCTGTTAAGGGTAACCAAATTGTCCCTGCATTGTGAAATCTACTGAAGAATGTCTCCCACATCTTCCAATCTTTTTTGTGGATATTTTTATGTTTATTACTGTAGCACCCTCTACAGTAGGTGCTAGAGTTGAGATTTTTGTCAGTGCGGGTAAATTTAGCCAGGACTAGCTGAAAGCTAGGCCTGTTTGTTTTGATCTGTGGACTGGGAGTGGCTTAGAGTAGGCTTGTGACTCAGAGCTAGCTTCACCTTTCGGTTACCTCCCTTCTGCTTCTAGACGGAAAGAAAGGTGGAGCTGTCTGGGATGTTCTAAGGAGCCCTGACCAATTTACAACCTGGGAGAGAAGTTGTTTGGGCAAAAGGACTGGAGATGGAGTATTTGGTAAGGGTCTGGGGGGGTGACCTTGGGCCAGGAGTTCGGAGCTGAACAGGAACCCCCACACAATCCAAGGGGTGTCCTGAACAGGAACAGGAGAGGACAGTGGGGAATAATGCTGGGAAAGTCTCCAGGAGGGATTCACCAAGTGTCGATGAGCGGCAGGCACAGTCGGGAAAGCTGGGAGAGGTATGCCGGAGAGGACTGGGAGTGTGCAGTCAGAAGTGGATGTAAAGCCAGCGGGAGACTGTGATGTCACTGGCAGTGAAGTCAGGCTGCTGCAGTCAGGAGGGCTGGCAGGGTCTGCAAAGGGCTGACTGGAATCAGTAGTCCACCAAAGGGGACAGCTAGCACCGGAACCTTATTTGCTACACCATGTGCTAGCTGCACCTGAAGAATTGTGCTGGAGGGAGAAGGAGAGATAGTCTGCAGCAAGTGTTGTGCAGGAGAAGAATATCTAAATTGTTCCAAACCGTGCAAGAATCTTTGTCCTGGGCATCCCATGAATTTCTTAGCCCATCTAAGTTCTTATCCTTCAATAAAATACAAAAAAACAAAGCTGATGGAAGTGAATGTCGGGCTGGGCAGGGTGTGACAGGTGGGCCATATCACTCAGCAGATCCTACAGAGGTACCGCTACATTACGTTGATAGGGCCTTTTTAAGTTTAGGGTGCTCAAAGCAAAGCATTTACCTGTTAATGACTATTTGTTCTTGGAGCTGACTTTTGTTTAACAAAATGCCAATAAATCTTAACTAAACCACCTCACATTATATCATGTGCATTTACAACACCCCCCTATCCACATAGCTAGACTAATGCAACCATCGGTCCTATCATCCCTGATTAAAACTGTCCTGCTGTTGGCCAGTTTTACACTGCTGCATCCTCCACAGTATCTTAATTCTTGTAGTAAAACACCAACCTGTGCTCTTTGTCGCTAGTAAATTTAAACCTAGCCTTGCTCATTAAAATTGTCCTGCTGCTGGCCAATTTCACACTGATATATTCTCTGCAGTATCTTAATTTATTGTAGCAAAACACCTGCATGTACTATTTTGGGGTTGATTTACTAACTGCAAATAGGCGGTTTACTTTGCTAGTTAATTTGCACTTTGCAAGTGAATTTTCACTTAGGCTTGGTGAATGTGGTGAAATTTCATTCTGCAAAGAATACCCAATCACATGCAAGGAAAAATAAAAAATTTGCTTGCACGTGATTGATGATGAGCATCCGCAAAGCTTAACCTCATTCACTAAGCTCTGGGGAAAAATTTCCTGCAAAGCGAACAGTCTGTTTGTTTGTAAATCAACTCGTTTATCTGTGTACATTTTGGCTAATTTCCCTGCATTAAAAATGTCCTGCAGCTAGCAAATTTTACACTGCTGTACTGGGAAAAGGGGGCTGCCCCGGGGCAATGGTTTATTGCAGGGATGGGGGTGCCCTGTGCCGAGTTCTGTTACAAGGCTGACAGGAGCAGCGCCAGTGCCATCACTACTCCTGTCAGCCCAACTCTGGGAGTAGAAAGGAGAGGAGGAGAGAGCTGGGAGGAGGTGCAGGCTGTGGCCTCTCTCCCTCCCCTCCTCCCTCCTGTATTAACAAGCCAGTAGCAGTGTTCAGACATACAGGAGCTGCATTGGCAGGAAGGAAGTGGGGTAGAAAGAAAACACAGTCCACACAGTCAAGTACTGAAGTGTCCAGAAGAAGAGAGACAGGAGTGGAGGAGAGAGCTGGGAGAAGGCAGGACTGAGTTTTCTCTACAGCTCCTCCCTCCTGCAGTACAGTTCCTGTATCCTGTATTGCAGGGTTTGTATACCCACATATTTCTTCTGTCATCTTACAACCCCTGCCCACCTCTCCCCACACTGGCAACAGAAGTTGCTGGTAGGTAGTGGGTAACCAAACCCTGTAAAGTCCCAATCTGACAGTGCACCTGTATATTGAAACTGACAGCGCTGTCCCCAGTGCTACCCAGATCTCACAGCAGCCTCTGAGGGTATGAAAGGCTTTGAATATCTTCTGTCCCATCGATTATGTATGAATGGGTATGACGGTAAAGAAAGCCATTCATATGAATGTAGAAAGCTGAAGTGAGGACAATAGTGACTGACCACTGTACTCACTTCATAAACGACTACTACTGACATAAACTACTGACATGTACTACTGACATAAACACAAGCACACTCACACACTACAGGTTGAACTGCATGAACTGTTGTCTTTTTTCAGCCTTACCAACGATGTAACTATGTAACTCAGATCTATGAATGAATTTGCTAACAAACACAAATCCATTCATAAATGTAAAAAAAAAAGGAAATTATAAAAAAAAACATAAAATTCCTTTATGACCTTTAGAGTACATTCACACCAGCAGCTGCATTGGGAAGCAGCAGCTGGTGTGCGGAGGGATGACAGCAGTGCCGCCAATTGCAGCGCATAACACCGTTCACTTTATTTTTTCAAACAAACTTTTTTGAAATGTAACACAATGGCATTTCATTAAGTTATATTGGCCGCATTGCGCTAAGAAAAAGTAGTGCATGCAGTACTTTCTTCAGTGCATAGCACTGCATAATGGTGGTGTGAACTGGCCAGATAGGATACAAAGCATTTTAACTTGTCTTGTGGTAGGGCTGGAATAGCCGCCCAACACAGTCCTACCAAACCTGATATAATACTGCCCTCACAAATTGTTACTTCTTTAATTATTCCAAAAAAAAGTACAAATAGCAACTTTAAAAAATGTAAGATACGTTAATACTGTGGGGTTGATTTACTAAAGGCATATACACAGTGCACTTTGCAAAGAGTGCAGTTGCTCCAGAGTTTTGTAAATGAGAAGCTATGTTGATGTCTATCATCCACTCATGTGCAAGCAAAAATGCATTTTTTTTTTATTTTCCTTGCATGTGATTGGGTATTCTTTGCAAAGTGAAGCTTTACCTCATTTACTAAGCTCTGGAGCAACTGCACATTGCAGACTAGACAGAATGTTTGCCTTTAGTAAATCAACACCAATGTGCCCAGTGTTAAAACGGCAAAATTTGATATTTTCCACCCTTTTTATCTAACATATTGGCTAATAAATAACTAGGTTATCTGATATAAACAACTGATTGCTTCTCTCGAACCTGTGCAACTACATACTCCACTGTGACTGGCATGGGCACTTCACTGCGTACTTCCAGGTCCATGCAAACATGATTGACAGATCAGCAGATGCACAAGTCAAGATTCACCCCTTTAACCCCAAAGACTTCATTGTGATATGCCTACGTTTAGGTTCACCGAACTTTGAACAAGATAACGAGTTTAAAAGATTCATCAAATCCTTAACGAACTGAACCAAGGCAGATTTGCCCATCACTAATAATTGAATTAATATGTTATTTGGTGCAAAGTCAGATATTAATCCCACAGTTGGAAAGAAATAGTAATTAGTAATAGTAATAGAAATAGTAATGTTCTACTAAGTAATGTTTATTTGTTCTATCAAAATAAAGCAACTGAAAATGATTTTCTATATACGGTATCTTTATTATTTTTTACATCTATTTTCTATATGTCTTTCTAACTATTTAGCTTTAATATTGATATTTTCACTAGTAAACATGTACATTTACTTATCATACAGTCTAAGAAGGCTGTTAACAATCATTCAGGTGGAAGAGCAGTATGAGGTCAATGCAGTCTTGCATGTTTAATAAAGATATCTATAGGCATAGAGCCAATTAGAGGTCTGAAAGGAAGATATTTTCCCATGCAGCAGCACAATGCGGCAGGTTTTACACAACATATAGATGACTTATAGGTCTTGTGGCTGATGTCTGCTTCATTGGCTTTTCAATGCAAACTAGTGTAATTGCATTAAAGGTGACAATAGCCCAAAGCCAGGTATTGAAGAAAATGGACATGTTAGGAAAAGACCAAATATAGTTAGATTTGTTTTACAGAAACACCTGTCCATGCTCTCATCTGCTCACATAGAATATATCTATAGAAATCGAAAATGTAGGTCTCTGGTACAGCTTTCGCTTATAATCAAAGTTCCCACGGATCTACTCAACATTTTTTCCCTGTTGTTACATTCAATATGTTTGTATCATGCAATCATAAAAAAATAATACACAAAATAAAGCAAATCCAGAAAAAATATAAAAAAAATTTTTTTTCAATTATGTATTGTACACTGCATTCTGAGTCTATATTTATAGTATGGTGCTGTATGCCAGATGACAGTTCAAATCAGAGTTGCTTTGCGATAGTCTGCCCAGTAATAAGCGATAGCAATAGCTGCCTAAACAGGCTAACTGGGAATAGAGTTCTTAGTGGACAAAATCCAGTGTGATGATCGTCGCTAACCTCCCAGTGAGAATAGTTGATATGGGGTAAAGGCAGCTGGGTGTGTGCTCCAAGCCGTGAGATCGTGCTACCACTGACTGGCTCCCAGTCTCAGCTATGACATGATAATCACATGGTTTTGTTTATGAAAAAAAAAAAAACTGTCACTAACTCTTATAGAAGACAGCACTGTGTTTAATGAAATAATATTAATAATACATTTTTTTTGTTTTTTTTTTTTTTTACTTTTAAAACTTTTTTGTCCAATTGTGAGCCTTTATATAAAAAAATTATAAAAAGTTAACCCTCGCATACTGAAGCATTTACAATTTGTCTGGGCATCTAGGGCCTAATGACCTCTAGTCATTAAACTTTAATTTGGCAGGTTATCTAATTCCCATATATGCTTTTCAACTGCATGTTTAACAGTTTGGCAGATTTTTTTTTTTTCAGTTTCTTGAGACAATTTGAATGTAATAAAGTGTTACTAAACACGGTAATATGAAAATAGTTCATCATCAACCCCCCCCCCCCCCCCCCACAGTGCCCACAGCTTATAAATCTTCTTTTTACATTAACTACTTCAGCCCCTGAAGAATTTACCCGCTTCCTGACCAGGCTATTCTTTATGATACGGCACTGCATTACTTTAACTGACAATTGCGCAGTCGTGCAACGTTTTACCCAAACAAAATTGATGTCCTTTTTTCCCCACAAATAGAGCTTTCTTTTGGTGGTATTTGATCACCTCTGCGGTTTTTATTTTTTGCGCTATAAACAAAAAAATAGCGACAATTTTGAAAAAAAGCACAATATTTTGTACTTTTTGCTATAATAAATATCAGTTTAGGCCGATATGTATTCTTCTACATATTTTTGGTAAAAAAAAAAAATCGCAATAAACGTATCTTGATTGGTTTGCGCAAAAGTTATAGCGTCTACAAAATAGGGGATAGATTTGTGGCATTTTTATTATTATTATTTTTTTTTTACTAGTAATGGTGGTCTTATGCAATTTTTATCGGGACTGCAACACTGCGATGGACACATCGGACACTTTTGACACTTTTTTGACACCAGTGACATTTATACAGCGATCAGAGCTAAAAATAGCCACTGATTACTGTATAAATGTCACTGGCAGGGAAGGGGTTAACACTAGGGGTGATCAAGGGGTTAACTGTGTTCCCTAGATGTGTTCTAACTGTGGGGGGGATGTGGCTGACTAGAGGAGAGATATCGTTGTTCCTACTTAGTAGGAGGACATGATCTCTCTCCTCTCCCCTGACAGAACTGGGATTTGTGTGCTTACACTCTGTCACGAATGATCGAGGGTGTCGGTGGCCGTCCTAGCGTACAGCTACGACGGCTCACGCAGGGGAGCCATCCTGCCACAGTATAACTGCTGTGGCTGGTCGGGAAGGGGTTAAAATAGTGCCACTATATACCTTTTTGGATGATCTGTTAGGATGGTTACATGATAAACTGCAGCGTTTCTTCAGTACTGAGAGTTCAGGAAGTAGGAGATTTATACTTCAACCTGTATACACGCCCACATGTGTGATGTCAATATCATGTGACCTGGCTATCTCTGAGAACAAGTAACTGTTCTCTCCAACAAAAAAAAGACACAAAAAAGACACAACTGAGCATGTGCAGGTTGGCTACTCTGCCTGTGTTAGCTGGCCTTCCCCAGATAGACAGTACAGGAGTAGAAAGTGTCCTGGAGTCAGCTGGAGTAAACAGTGCACTTTTAGCATTAGGGGGAGGAATAGTGCACCATCCTTAGTGTAAGTAGGAGGGATAGTGCCCCATCGATGGTGCCAATAGGAGAGATAGTACCCTTTTGTTGATGTCAGTGACAGGAATTATGCCCCATTGTTGGTTTCAGTGGGGGACTAGTGTTTTGCATCAGTGGAAAAAAAAAAAGTGGCCCAAGGGCCGAGTAATGGCAAGCAGAATGCCGCATCTGGCCCCCCAGGCTGCAGTTTGGAAACCACTGGTCCATCGGTAGCATGGTACTCTATCCGCTTGCTGAACCAGCAGCTGCAGTTAAACTGCGACAGGTTGGCACGGCTGCACAAATCGCTGTAGGTATACATCGGCTCTTTAAGATGCTATAGCAGGCATGCGTGCCCACAGTGTGTCTGTGGAGCCAATGCACGTGCCCCGCGGGTGCAATGTCTGACGTGTAAACACACAAATCCCGGTTCTGTCCGGGGAGTAGAGACAGATCGTGTGTTTCTACTAAGTAAGGACAACGATATGTCTCCTCCCCAAGGCAGTCACATCCCCGCACAGTTAGAAACACACCTGAGGAACACAGTTAACCCCTTGGTCGCCCCCTAGTGTTAAATCCTTCCCTGCCAGTGACATTTATACAGTAATCCGTGGCTATTTTTAGCTCTGATCGCTGTATAAATGTCAATGGTCCCAAAAAAGTGTCAAAAGTGTGCGATCTGTCTGCCGCAATGTCACAGTCCTGATAAAAATCGCAGATCGCCACCATTACTAGTAAAAAAAATAAAAATGACATAAATCTATCTCCTATTTTATAGACGCTATAACTTGCGCAAACCAATCAATATACGCTTATTGCAATTTTTTTACCAAAAATGTGTAGAAGAATACATATTGGCCTAAACTGATGAAGAAATTCTTAATTTTTTTTGCATTTTTTTGGGAGATATTTATTATAGCAAAAAGTACAAAATAGTGTGTTTTTTTCAAAATTGTCGCTCTTTTTTAGTTTATAGCGCAAAAAATAAAAACCGTAGAGGTGATCAAATACCAGAAAAAGACAGCACTATTTGTGGGAATTTTATTTGGGTACAACGTCGCACGACCACGCAATTGTCAGTTAAAGCGGCGCAGTGTCGTATCGCAAAAAATGGCCTGGTCAGGAAGGGGGCAAATCCTTCCGGGCTGAAGTGGCTATGTTGGGTTCAGAGTTCTAGACAATTGTCAGCTGTCTAGAAACGAATTAAAAAACTATGAAAAATGCTAGCTATAATAATTCCTGTCTGCAAAGTTTGGAAAGCAAGAATTATTGTTTTTTAGTTTGTTTTTGACTTGAACATCGGCCAGTTAAAGGGTTCTTTAATGTGATGTAGACTTGAATATTTAATTGGTTGTCCACTTTCCAACATTATCAGGTTCGCTATATGTCACACAATACTCTATAATGTGATCTCAGCATACTCAAGTAATTAATCTTTTTCACATTATGGGGCTAATCTACTAAAGAAGCAGAAAATGTTAATTTAGCAAGGTAAATGTTCACTTAACTCTGTAAATAAAGTAAAATTGTTTTCACTGTGAATGTTCTGGAAATAAAAAAAAAATAAAAAATTTGCATTGAACTTGACTGAGTGACTGAATTGAACTCAACCAAGGTAAGTTAACTTTTTCTACTCCTTCAGGAGATCAGCCACACTTACTTTATTTTCCTAGAAAACCGGCAAGGGAAAATATGTTGCATGCAGAAATGTGCAGTCCCTGAAATCTTCATGTTTGTTCAGTCAATGACTCAGAATTTGTAGAAGCTAGAAGCAGCCAGGCAACTAGATTTTTGAGACAGAGGTTAAGGCCCCTTTCACTCTGGCAGACCGATTGGGTGCGCCTGTCAGTTTTTTGGGTGGACCCAAACAGACCATCTATTGCCCTCTATGAAGTGGTGGATGTCAACGGATATGTGTCCATTGACACCCACCGACATCCGATCCAATCCTATCCACCAAAAACTGACGGATGGGGGAGCCATTCCCATCCATCTAGCAGATTGGATCAGATGACAGTTGGATGGAAAAGGACAGGCAGTCCGTTTCCATCCGACCGCCCAGAGAGGAAAGTGGGCTGTAACCCTGTCTGCTCTGCATAAGCGTTACGGATCTGTTATCCACCTGGGATTATCGGACAGATTCTCTGCTGAGCAGGCGGATCCACTGGTGGAGTCCGCCCGTCTGAAAGAGGCCTAATATTGTAGCTGCTGCATTTCTCTCAACATAGCTTTGTTTACTATATAATTTAATTTATAAAACATTACTAATGTACTAGTATTATTATTGTAAAATATTAATAATGGCTACTGTATTTTAATATTGTGATTAGTTTTTTGGAAAGTTTCTAGATACTAAATCACCCACAAATGACTAATGTGTAAGCTAAAGTCTACGGCTTAGAAAATTCAGTTTCCCCCCCGAAACACATTACAATGCTTTTCTATCCTTCTTATTTGTGTTTATTCAAGGCCGTGTTCACACAGCAGTGATAAATGATTTAATAAATAACTGTCTATTCAAAAGTTTTCAATTGCTTAGACACAAAAGTGTATGTGAGTACAATACCATAACAGGAAAGATACACTTGTACAGAATATCTAGGACTGAGATAATACCAAGGATGCCGTGATGAATGATTCATACTGTGAATGGTCTGAGGTTAATAATGGTGTACCTCAAGGTTCAGTGTTGGGACCCTTACTTTTTAACCTTATAAATTATATAGACTTTGGGATAAAAAGTACCATTTCAGCATTTGCAGATGACACCAAGCTATGTCATGGAATAACGTCCATACAGGATGTCTCCAACTTACAGTCTGACCTCAATGCACTATTTATTTGTGCAAATAAGCTTTAATGTTGATAAATGTAAAGTTATGTACTTGAAGGCTAAAAACATGCATGCCTCATACATACTAGGAGGAGAACAGCTGGGGGAGTCAATGGTTGAGAAGCAAAAACTTCCTTGTAATAAATGAGATATACACTCCAGAGAGTGAAATATAATTGTACCCCTGTACAACTCATTAGTAAGACCTCATTTAGAATATGCAGTTTTGTTTTGGGCACTAGTTCACAAAAAGGATATCAGAGAACTGAAGAAAGTGCAGAGAAGGGCAACCAAACTATCAAGAAGCATGGAGAAGCTCAGATACGAGGAAAGATTAACTGAACTGAATTTATTCTTACTTGAGGAGAGGAGATTAAGTGGGGCTATGATCAACATGTATAAATACATAAGTGGTCCATATAGTGAACTTGGTGTAGAGTTATTCACTTTCAGGTCATTAGCGAGGACAAGGGGGCACTTGTTAAAGTGGTTGTAAACTCTGCAAAAAAAACAACAACCTGCAAGACAAAGGCATAATAAGCTAGTATGCATCGCATACTAGCTCATTATGAAATAGTTACCTTAAAATGATGCTGTTGCAGTTCTCCCCGTAAACCGGCGTGATGGGTGTCATGTCTTCAGAATGTTACTTCCGGGTTCACAGGTTCCGGCGCTGTGATTGGCCGGAGCCGTGATGCTGCATGCTGGAACCACATGTGCGCAGGAGCCACCGGTCATGGCACAGCAGCTGAAGAAGCGGCACGTACGAGTTGTTTCTTCAGTACGCATGTGCCAATGACATCGGCACATGCGTATACATTGAATATCTCCTAAACTGTGCAAGTTTAGGCGAAATTCACGGTACCTACAGGTAAGCCTTATTACAACCATTTTAAGTCTGTAAGAAAAGAGATTTAACTTCCACAAAGATTAAAAGGCTTCTTCACAGTAAGAGACATGAAAATGTGGAACTAGTAGTGGCCAGCTCAGTTGATTGTGTTAAAAAAAGAGCTGGATGCATTCCTAAATGCACAAAATATAACTGGATATTAAGATTTTTAGGCAAGAAAACGGAGGTTAATTGATCCAGGAAATATCCAACTGCCTCCTGGGAGATCAGGAAGGATTTTCTTCCCCTGTTGGAGCAAATTGGATTATGCTTATTATTGTTTTTTTTTGCCTTCCTCTGGATAAACTGTGGGATTAGGATTATGTATATGAAGGTTTTCTAATTTTTTGACTATTGGAATTCGATGGACTTGTGTCTTTTTTCAACCTGACTAATGTAACTATAGGAAACAATCATTTGAGTTGTTGTTTTTTTCAATATGCACAAACATTGTTCAGTGTATCCCTATGCACCCCCATATTAAGTACATTAATCCACTGGTTCACCAGATAGCAAGAAATTGTGCTGCAAGTTTGAAAATTACTTTCTAAGCTATTGCTAGACTTACCAGGCTTCACAAGTTTGTTGCACCTTTGCAGCAAGTCCACATTGCATGACTCCAGTTCAACTGACTTTGCAAACATTTTGCAGTTCTGGTTCAGTTATGTTGTGCAAAAGTCATCCCACCACAAGGGTCACTGTGGCTGAATTTCCATGCTGTAAACTTGCAGAGCTCTTGCTGTAGACTCACCAATGCAACTTTGCTCTTGCTAGAGACTTGCCATGCAAATTTGCTACAAATTGGAAAAGTGTCAACTAGAACTAGTGCTTCAAGTGCTCTGCAAGTGTACAACTTGCCAGTGAAAATGTGCAGCAAGTTAACAGACTTACAATTCAACACTGACACAAGTTTGTGACAAGTTATCCTTGCTATCTGGGTATCTGTTGAATTAGCAGAGAGCAATAATTAGTTGGCAATTGACAAGGGACTCATTCACGCCACTAATCCCTTGCACTCCAGATCTTGTGTTTTTATGTCACATAGCGCTAGGCAACCCATTTATTTTGAGGGCACCAAGAATTAGCATCTGGGTGTTGTGAGCTGCTACAGCAATGGTGCTTTTCAAAGCTCTGTAGCTATGTATTGGGTGCAGTTGACAATGAATGACTATGAACCACAATGTATATATACAGTTTGTTTATACAACATGTATTAGAATATGTGTTGTAGTTTAAAGGGGCCCTAATGGTTTTATTTAAAAAAAAAAATTCTTAAAGCGGTGTTGTACCCAAATTTTTAAGTCAATCTTAGCCCATTCTGTTACTGTCATTGATGCTCAAATGCCCCTTTAAAAAATATATTCTTTTCTGTAATTACCTTTTTATTTTAATTATTAGTTGTACTTCCGGTCTCTCCTCCCGTGGGAGTAGGCGTGTTTTTTGCCTTTCCCCGCCTCCGCAAAGTCCCCTGGGAGATTAGTCTCAGTCTTCCTAAGATTCTGTTCGGAACGCCGTCCTGCCGAAAATCTTGCGAGATCTCAGACCTCGGAATTTTACAGCGCTGCTCGCTATTACCAATGAGCATGCGCGGAATCGATCGGTGAATGCTGGGAACATAGCATTCACCGCATCCCGGAAATAAATGCTTGTGGGCTTCAATTGCCCACAAGCAAAATGAAAACCGCTAGGATGAATTTTTATAACTTTTTCTTGCTGACGAAATCGGAAAGCGGCGGAAGTTTTAAACACAAAATATGAGTACTATATTACCATTACTAAAGTTTATCAAAGACCCAGAAAAAAAAAAACGTTAGGTCAATGGAATCCCGCTTTAACATTTACTTTTTAAACTGTTGGTTTTTTGCCTATACAGTATGTGTGTTTCACTATTTATATACAGTTTATGCTTTTTGGATAAACATTTAATACATGACAAAAGGCTACTAGAGCACTATGGGCTATACAGTCTAACAACACAGAGAGCATTTCTTTCCAGCACCTTCTGCTGATAGGAATCTGGGACACAGCTGGCAGATATGCAGAGATGACTTAAGGGAGGATTGGGCTCTGGGCAAAGTGGCAGCTTTAGCTATCTCATCTCTTCAAGTGACATTAATAAGGTTTGCAATAGGCACAGGTAAGCTGCAATATTTGCATTGTATGGCCTGCCCATCAGCCTCAACATGGCCTGCCCCATCAGACACAAAGTTCCCACAAATGCATGCCTCATTATAAAGTGACAGGCAGGTGCACAACTTTACCCAACTACACTACCCCTCTGGCATAGTTGCCAACAGTCCCGATTTTCCCGGGACAATCCCGATTTTGGGACCCTCGTCACAATCGGAGGTCGTCCCGATTCTGGATTTTGTCTTTTGTCCATTGAAAAAGGGAATGTTTGGCTCTGCAGCAGTTCTGGCTCCTGGCTCCAACAAAATGCCCGCTGGCGCCACCGCAAGAGCTTTCCACTTGTGTTCAGCTACATCTCCTCTTGTTCCTCGTGTTCGGTGCAGAGGGGAGGGGCCGATTCATGCAGCCAATGAATCGGCTTCTCTCTTTCTTCACAATTCTCCAGCCAGGGTTATCTGCATGGATCGGCCCCTCCCCTCTCCACTGAAAATGAGGAACGAGAGATGTAGCTAGATTGCAACCAACACTCCATCTGCAGCCAACACTCCGCTGGGGGCACTGATTTAAGAGGCACTTCGCTGGGGACACTGATTTAAGAGGCACCCTGCTGGGGACACTGATCTAAGAGGCACTCCACAGGGGGCACTGATTTAAGAGGCACTCCGCAGGGGACACCTGATGTAAGAGGCACTTTGCTGGGGGCACTGATTTAAGAGGCACTCCACTGGGGACACCTGATGTAAGAGGCACTCCACTGGGGACACTGACCACTGGAGACACCTGATGTAAGAGACACTTCGCTGGGGACACCTGATTTGGAAATCAGGAAGAACTCCGGACAGCCGCACACCGGGAAAATTAAAATTCAAAAAGGTTTATTTAAAAGCAAAAAATCACTTCAATCCAAACACGACAAAAGGGGGGTACAGAGCTGACGCGTTTCGCACTACATCTAGTGCTTACTCATAGCTCATGCTATGAGTAAGCACTAGATGTAGTGCGAACCGCGTCAGCTCTGTACCCCCCTTTTGTCGAGTTTGTATTGAAGTGATTTTTTGCTTTTAAATAAACCTTTTTGAATTTTAATTTTCCCGGTGTGCGGCTGTCCGGAGTTCTTCCTGATTTCCAAATTGCTGTGCTAATAGCCAGCACCTTGGGCTCCCACACAGGAGCAGGAGCATTCGCTTAGAAGGAGAGCCTTGGAGCGGTGGTTATCTGTTTCTATCAACAAAAAAATCTCTGGACTCTACAAATCTTCTCCACCAGCTCGGAAATTCCTCTGGGGACACCTGATGTAAGAGGCACCCCACTGGGGACACCTGATATAGGAGGCACTCTGCTGGGGACATCTGATATAATAGGCACTCTGCTGGGGACACCTGATATAAGAGGCACTCTGCTGGGGACCCCCGATGTAAGAGGCACTCCGCTGGGGACACCTGATGTAAGAGGTACTGCACTGGGGACACCTGATGTAAGAGGCACTCCACTGGGGATACCTGATGTAAGATGTACTGTACTGGGGACACCTGATGTAAGGAGGCACTCCGCTGGGCACACCTGATGTAAGGAGGGACTCTGCTGGGAATGCCCGATGGAAAGAGGCACTCCGCTGGGGACAGCTGATGTAAGGAGGAACTCTGCTGGGAATGCCTGATGAAGGATGGACTCTGCTGGGAATGCCTGATGGCATCCGGTGGCAGGGGACACACTCAGGGCTCCCACTGAGTTCAATTCACCATAATGTAGAATATTTCATTTTATATTACAATGTAATAATAATAATGCGCTTCAATCATCCCCACACCATAACAACCATGGTGCCGGGATAATTGAAGCGCTAACACCAGGTGTTTGAAGTATATTTATCTGCTGAATGTTAAACTTTATGAAATACACATTGTGGTGTAGGATCTGGGCCTGCTGTCCCTCCTTCTCTATTTCTTTCTATCTCCTTCCATCCCTCATTCACCTCTGACTTCGACCACACCCCCTTTGAGCCACACCCCTTTAAGCCATGCCCACTATTCCGTTAAAACCATGCCACATTTTTCTTCCCCCTCTACGCCACACCTTAAAATGCATGACCCGCCCCCTAACTTTAAGACTCCGCCCACAGACAAAAAAGTGCCCCTATAATTTTTTTTACAATGCTAGCAACTATGCTCTGGTTTACTGCAGGGACATGAAGATTGTAGCTGAGAACCCTGAACATCCACTAAGCCAGTGTTTCTCAACCTTTTTGCAGTCAAGGCACCCTTTAAAATGATGGACAATCTCGAGGTACGCCATTCTAAAATGTAAAAAAACAAAGCTAAAACTTTTACATAAGGCAGCAACATCCATGTAGAACACCCAACGTTAGAGGTGGTTTATACTCCAAACCAAATACATCTTTGCACACTGGTACTGACTAGTATTCCAATGTTTCTCTTCTCCTTCATCTTCTCACCCTCACACAGCTAATGTGACCCCAGTGCTGACAGAGAGGGCAAACAAGGATACTATGCAGGTGCCCGATTTCCTCCTTATCAACTGATGACGTCAATGATTGTTAGTATGCCAGTGGCTGGGAGATTGTAAGGTGTACAATGAAAACCTGTGGCTTTGTGTAACTAAAAGGCCTGCTTATATCATCTGCTGGCTTATATACAATTTTGTGGCAGTTTTTAACCACTTGCCCACTGGGCACTTAAACCCTCTTCCTAACCAGGACAATTTTCAGCTTTCAGTGCTCTCACACTTTGAATGACAATTACCCAGTCATGCAACACTGTACCCATATTTTTGTCCTTTTTTTTCACTAAATAGAACTTTCTTTTTGGTGGTATTTACTCATCACTAGGTTTTTGCTCTATAAATAAAAAAAGACCGAACATTTTGTAAAAACAATAATTTTTCTTTGTTTCTGTCATAAAATTTAGCAAATTTGTAATTTTTCTTAATTAATTTTGGCCAAAATTTAAACTGCCACATTACTTTGGTAAAAATAACCCAAATCAGTGTATATTATTTGGTCTTTGTGAAAGTTATAGAGTCCACAATCTTTGGTGCCAATCATTGAACATTGATCACACCTGATGTACTCATGGCCTATCTCATTTCTTGAGACATTAACAAGCCATTTTCGAAGAGGACCTTGACATCTAACAGGTTGTTGGGTGTCCACAGTGTGTCCGCAGGTGGCTGTTAAGACTGATATGGGCATGAAATGTTCTGCCACATACCGGGCAGACATGTGTGGGCACCACTATTTCAGAATTTACAGCTCTGGCTTTATGGAGTCCTTGGTTGTCCTTCTGGACTCAGAAGTCTGACAACCTTGGTGTATCAGCATGCGCCATGTCGATCGGTCTTGTGCCAGGGTTTTCAAGGAGGTAGTGTCAATATCCAGTGACTTGAGAGAGGCTTTCAGTGTGTCTTTGTATCACTTCTTTTGTCCCCCGTGCAACCCCTTTCCTTGAGACAGCTCATCATAGAGGAGCTGTTTGGGGATGCGGTGGTCTGCCATCCTTGCAACATGGCCTGCCCAGCGTGTCTGGGGTTTCATCAGCAGGGTGTGAACTGATGGCAGGCCTGCTCTGGAGAGGACTTCTGTGTCTGGCATCTTGTCCTGCCACTGTATCCCCAGAAGTCTGCGTAGGTAAGTCTCGTGGAAGTGGTTCAGTTGCCTAGTGTGCCTCCTGTCCTCCTGTTCAAGTCTCACTGTCATACATCAGGGTAGTTAGCACTACTGCTCGGTTGACTTTAAGCTTTGTAGCTTTGGGCTGGTGGTCCCACAAGTTGGTCTGCAGTCTGCCAAATGTACAGCTTGCCTTAGTGATTCTGCAGTTGACCTCGATGTCAATTGTCACTGAGCGGGAGAGAGTGCTGCCAAGGTCTGTAAATTGGTCCACTACTTGCAGATTTTTACCATTAAATGTGATGGTGGGCTCTTGGTGTTCAACTTTCGGAGCTGGCTGGTGCATCACTTTGGTTTTCTTTGTGTTGATGAAGAGGCCAAAGTTGTCCATGCTGCTGCAAATTTGTCCATATTGGCTTGCATTTCCTGCTCTGATCCAGCATTCAAGGCACAGTCGTCAGCAAAAAGGAACTCTTGCAGCACAATCTCCTTTATCTTGGTGACAGCCTGGAGTCTTCACAGGTTGAACAGTTTGCCATCGGTTCTGTATCTCAGACTGACTCCCAAGGAACTGTTCTGAAAGGTGTCTGACAGCTTTGCTGAAAACATTATGCTGAACAGGGTCGGTGCTAGCACGCACCATTGGTTGACTCCATTTGTGACAGAAAAGACCTCTGAAGCTTTTCCGTCATCCAGAAAATGAGCCATCATGCCATTGTGGAGCTGACATCCATCAGGATGAATCTGTCAGGGCACCCAAACTTCGACATGATGCGCCACAGACCTTCCTGACTGACAGTGTCAAAAGCCTTGGTGAGATCCACGAAGATGGTGTACAGTTCACGATTCTGCTCTTGACACTACTCCTGGAGCTGATGGGCTGCAAAGATCATATCCACTGTGCCACTCTTTTTGTGGAAGCCGCACTGTGTATCAGGCAGTAGACCTGAGACACAGTGCCCCCCAAATGACCCCTTTTTGGAAAGTAGACATTCCAAGGTGTTTAGTAAGAGGCATGGTGAGTTTTTTCCCACAATTCTTTGCAAAATGAAGATTTTTTTATTTGTATTTTTTTTTTTATTCTTTTCACAAAATTGTCATATTCAATTGTCAACAGGTTATTTCTCTTACCTATCACACTTTTGAAGGCCCTGGAGCACCAATGGAAACGCCCACAAAATGATCCCATTTTGGAAAGAAAAACTGCAACGTATAATCTAGGAGGCATATTGAGTCTTTTGAACATGTCATTTTTTTCCACGTTTTAGGGAAATGTGGAAAGAAAATGAAAAGGCATTTTTCTATGCATTTTTTGCACATTTTTACGATACTGACGGGCACTGATGAGGATCCACTGATAGGGTGGCACTGATTAACACTTACTGTAGCACTGTATTGGCACTAATGGGCCCTTTAGTGGCACTGATATGGCACGGTACAGCATAGATGTGACATTGATGTAGCACAGATGTGGCTCTGATTGGGCACTGATGGGGCACTGATGGGACACTGCTGGCACTGACGTGGCACCGATGGGGCACAGATGTGGCACTGCTGGGACACTGTGGAGCACTGCTGGGCACATATGTGGCACTGCTGGGTACTGATGTGGTACATATTTGCACTGATGAGGCACAGATGTGCACTTATGGGGCACAGATGTGGCACTGCTGGGAAACCGATGTGGCACTCCTGGGCACTGATGGGGCACAGATGTGGCACTGCTGGGAAACTGTGGAGCACTGCTGGGCACATATGTGGCACTGCTGGGCACTGCTGGGACACAGATGTGGCACTCCTAGGTACTGATGGAGCACAGGTGTGGCACTCCTGGGCACTGATGGGGCACAGATGTGGCACAGATGTGGCACTCCTGGGCGCTTATGGGGCACTGCTGGGCACTGATGGGGCACAGATGTGGCACTCCCGGAAACTGCTGGGGTACAGATGTGGCACTCCTGGACACTGATGGAGCAATGTTGGGCACTTGAAATAACAAAAACAAATCACAAGCAGCCTCACACTGCAGCTTCTCCCTTCTCTCCTCACACTATCGGCGTGAGCAGCGGAGAGAACCAGACATGACGCCGATTTGTTGACAGTGATCGCTCCGTAATTTAGATTGGCCCTTTACCCCGATCCGTGACGCGCCATGTCCCGAGAACCTGGTGGTCACGGACATTCCCGGAAGTGTGATTCTGGGAGGACGTTATTGTCCCCCCCTTCCAGAGTTAGCCGGCCACGCTGTAGCCATCATTCGGCTATGGCCCGTTTGGCAAATGGTTAAGGATTTTTCCAAGGCACCCCTGTAGAAATCTAAAGGCACCCTGGTTAAAAAAGGCTACACTAAGCCCAAGGCTCCTACCCAGATTAACTTGTAGACTATCTAGCTCTGCTAATAAGGGACGAGTCACTGCTCTGATAACTCATACCAGTTTCTGTGAACAGATTGCTTTTTTCAACAGAGCTGAAAAGTAATCATGCAAATGATGAAAAAAGAACAGTGATGCTCCACCTGCGGGTTGGAGAGAAAACTACACAATATTAATATGCACATTTTCAGAATTAACTGACTTTTTTAGTCCTAATAATAACAAAACAAAAGAAATATGTACAATTCTTTACACATTCAGTTTAAATTCCAGCAATAGGGATACCTGTAATTGTAACAATGGCTTTCCACAATTCCATAAAATGATCCCTAATGTCCTAAACAAAACTAGATTGTCACATTTTCCCTAAAATGATCTCTACTATTAGACAATCTTTAAACATTTATGACCAGCTGAAGTATTGACCTTTGTGCTACTGTATTTATAGTTTAGGATTAATAACAGCCGGATAGCCACATGTTGCATCTGACCAGGTAATTCTGAATCTCAGTGCTGACCTTTCTTGCACTTTATATGTGGGGTTTGAATATGTTGATGAAATCACTTTGCTAGGAAGATGTTTTGTTTGTTACTGAAACTCAAACCTGCCATTTCGAAGAACAGCTGATGTTTGTGTCACTTGATGCACTAATATTCATCAATGCAACCAGTGACCTCAGGTAATGTATGAATAGAGATGAAGATGAGTATTTTCAAGAAGCACAGGTGATAATTATTCGCTATGTGTCTCTTGACCAATAAATGACCTTTTCTGGCTTATGTGCTGATCTGATTGTGCTGTTTTTTTCATCATTGACTTTCTTTCTAAAAATTTTATTTTTCTATCCAGTATCTACAGTTAAGTTCTACAAAGCTAGACTGGGATTATCAGGACTGTACCCAGGACACTCATTATAACAGGACCCAGACCAGTATAAATAAACCAGAGATTTGTGTGATTTATAAAAGTCACCATTAAATGTGAGACTGTCCACAAATTATAGGAGCAGTCCTGGTCTTGTAATATGGTTAGACTGCTTCTGTTTCTAAAATAAGAAAAACCCTTTGCCGTGAGCGCTTTTTATTAGTCAAGAACAACATGTGCTAATTTATTTAGTCAAGAATATTAAACCCCAAAGAACCCTTTACTTTTTGGGCAAAACACATTCCTAATTTAAAAATGTCCCCTATTAATAGAAAATACACCATAAAGTATAGGCATTTCCAAATCTATTTATATCATTATATATATTTGTTTATTTTTCTATCAATAAAATACATTTTTAAAATAGCATATATTAAATATTTAAATCCTGGCCTACAAATTCAATGATAAAAAAAAGTATAAACTCCAACATGATAAAGTAAATAATTTAATATATTATACTGCAGTGCTTTTAATAAACTTATTTTTTTACTTTAAGTGATATGTTGTGGGTTCTAAAAATGATCTTATGCGGCGTACACACGGTCGGAATTTCCGATGGAAACAGTCCGATGGGAGCTTTTCATCGGATTTTCCGACCGTGTGTATGCCCATCGGTCTTTTTCTGTCGGAATTTCCGAAGGACTTTGAATTGAGAACCTGTTTTCCGACGGAAAACCTTTGTATCGGATTTTCCAATCGTGTGTATGCAATTCCGACACGCAAAATTTCGACGCATGCTCGGAAACAATTCGACGCATGCTCGGAAGCATTAAACTTCCCTTTTATAGTGCTGTCGAACGTGTTTTATGACGCTGTGTTACAGACTGTCAAAAAAAAAAAATTCTGACGGGAAAACCATCAGAGCTTTTTCCGACGAGAATTCCGTGTGTACGCGGCATTAGTCTACCTGAAATCCCTTGTTTTCACATTCATTCTAAAAGTGGAAGGCGTAAAAAAAAAAAAATTGTGACATTTTTAACCCGATCAAGTAATTTTATCTTGCCAATTACATTTTGTTTAATTAACCAAAATAGTTATCGGTTTTGCTTTTTTTGCATACATTTGACTTTGTAGTTAGATTGTGGTATGCATTGTTCTTTACATTTACTTTTAGCAAGGAAAATAAGCACCACACAGCAAAAAGCATTTAAACTATACAATAAAAAAATTCTATAAATGCAGAAATGTAATCCATTTTATTCTAAATTCTGATAACATATACCTCACATATTGTTTGAAAATCTAAAGGGGGTACTAAGTTTATTTCTCTCTTATTGTGTGTCCCCAAACGTGCATAGGGCTTAACCAAATTATGCCATTTCAGTTCTCTAGCTTGGTGTAAGTTTCTGCAATTTCATCACTGAAACTACATAATTTTGTCAGGAATTTTAAAATTCCTGCTTCTGCTAAAACGTCATATTTCATGCAAATTTCCTTTTTTACAAAGAAATCTTTTTAAAAAAATGAATAAACAAATGGCCTACACACAAAAAATGTTTTTTGTTTATTTGCTTAATACTTTACTTAGTACTTAAACTCTACCTACTGGTCACCTCTGAGTTCTTGCACTGGATCTTTATTGTTAATGACATTAATCTCTAGAATTGGCTAGCATGAGACTATATAGCTACCCGATACCGATATTGTAAACTTACTGCTGCAAAAATGATTCTGGAACAATTATCATAGCAATCTTCCTACGTTTTATAATGAACAAAAACATGTACCTGAAAAGTATAGCCTAAATCGTTCCCTTAATCCAAATTCCATTGTGCAGATCTTCATGTTTGGAAAACATTTCTTCAGGTAACACTTTAGCAAACTGAAGAGATTATGGCCAGATTATTACTATGTCCTTTGACCGCAAACAGCTGGATTTATTATGATTATAGTTGCTTTGACAGAGGCAGCAAACTTTATGTAGGTTATCAATAAATTTATGAAATGAATACTGAATGTTTATGAGGATAACTGATTTATATTACTTAGTACGTGCACCTGGCGTGTCATATGCATGTCATACATTTTAAACTTCATAACAGAATAAACCTTATATATTGTAACAATGCTTATTGGCAAAATATGAATGTGAGTACGGTTTGAAAAGAAATGAAACATTTAAAATGAGCTGTTTAAAACTCTGCAGAGTATAAAAAAATTCTTAAAATAGCAAATAACACGCAAACACCGTACGTATGTAAAATAAAAAAATAGAAAGTAAAATGGAGTTTAAGTGTCCCCCTTATGCCCCCAACACACGGTCGGACATTCCGACCACAAAATCTGTCAGATTTTTTCCGACGAATTTTGGCCGAAACTTGTCTTGCATGCACACGGTCGCACAAAGTTGTCGGAAAATCCGATCGTTCCGAACGAGGTGACATACAAAACGTACAACGGGACTACGAAGAGGCCAGTAGCCAATAGCTTTCGTCCCCAAAGTTATTCTGAGCATGCGTGGCACTTTGTGCGTCTGAATTCTATACACACGATCGGAGAAAGTCAGATCGTATTTTGTTGTCGGAAAATTTGGGATCCAGCTCTCAAACTTTTTCCGTCGGAAAAAATTCCGACGGAAAAAGTCCGCTAGAGCCAACACACGATCGGATTTTCCGACAACATTATCCGATCTGACTTTTTCTGACCGTGTGTACGGGGCATGCGTTTTAAACTGATATACAGATTGTATGTTGATAATAATTATATAGTAGGTTGAATAGGTTAAGTGGGCAGAATTAAAGAATATGTTACCCCAGCATTTCATGTTCTTGATAGGTGTCTGCTTTACCATGTGAAGCTCTGAAGCAGCTGTCTGAGACCGACTAAACCGGTCAGGCACATGCCTTTGTCCACCTCTCCATATTGACCCAAATTACATTTTATGAGATGGAAATACCCTGCAATGGATGTCTCATCTACTGGCCATAGGAGATCCACCGATGACAGGACTCGATAAATATACCAATATCTTTCTCAGATGTGGGACTTTCGATTATTTCATATCATGATCTTTATGGATTACAATTTTCATGCCTGGAAATGTGATTGGAAGTTTTAGACTGTTGTTTGCCCCACCATTGTGACTAACTTTACAGTGTGAGGGAGGAATTCAAGGCATGGAGACCTGTTTGGGCACAGCAGTTTATACCTGACCTTCTGGTTAAATTTACAGCAGCACTGCACCCTCAGATAGATAAAAGAAACAATCCACCGTGCTAGGTGTAAACAATAATAATAATAAAATCCTTAACAGTCCCAATATATGATGATATTGAAAGTGCTCATGCTCAATAGTAAATCCATGTTCCAAGGTGCTCAGACTGGGTGCCCCACATAGATGTACACTCGCTCCTAGGAGTTGACCAACTATCTCTAGTGTGGTCCTTCAAGCTTTAGGCTAGGCTCCCACTTGTATGGCTCAGCGAGCCACGTTTTGCAAGGGCACGGCAGCCCATTAATTTTGAGGGGCTGCTGTGCCTCCAGAAAATCACAAGTGCAGTGCGATTCCCAGTGCGGAGAAACCACAATGCCTTTTCCAGTGCGTGGGGTGCCATTAGGATTATTGGAACCCCCATGCATCTCCTGCATTTTTCTGTGTAGCTGGTTGCAGCTGAAGGAAGAGGTGTGAACCTAGCCTCAGTGATCTTGATTGAGTGTGCATATTTTTTTTCCATTCTAATGCTATTTACTGTTATCCCATGTAACAAAGCATGTACATTTCCCAGTATAAACTTTCTAAGTTAAAGAGAAACAGTTGTTGGGTACATTTTTTTGTTATTGCTGCTTTTTGGTACCATTTTTCAGTTATTTTTATTTGGGGGTATGGTGATGTCAATAAAGTGGCATTTTTTAGTAATGTCCAGTTTAAAAACTGATTGTAATTATTGCTGAATACTAACTAGTTGAAGTTGAACATGTAATTGATAACAAAGATCAGATACTGTAAAAATTAAAAGACAAAATTGAAAATGTAGAAAGAAACCAAATCTTTTATTTGCCAATAGATTCCAGGAGGTGGCAGTATAGGCTAAAAGTAAGTAGTGAGGTTTCTAGCTTTGTGTTAACCTAAATCAATAAAAAACTGATGCGACAATGTACCGTTTTAAAACGTCCAGCAAAAGTATTTATTTTGTTTCTGTTTTTCTAATGCAAACATAGAACTTTGGCTATGTTTCATATGACAATAGAGATCTTTTTCATTTTCCATCTACATCCTGTTCTCTATCCATTGAGCTTTCTAATTTGGAATATTTGTAAAATGTATGTTTATTGCGGAAGGTGCATGAATAATGTAACAGAGACAACCAGAGCTTCTGATGCTATCAGATCAGGCACAATTACATTAAAATGTTTAGATTTAATTTTCTCTAAATGCTAATGCATGCAGAGATTTAGATAGCAGAACAAATATTAGACTGGGTTTTGCAATGTAATTATTATGATAAGCATTGTGCATTTTTTTTTTTACTTTTCCTGGGGAGGTACAAGAAACAAAGGTGCTGCTTTCCTGATTAGCTAAATACTCACCAGGGACATAGTTCTTTCTGTTGCTAAAAGCATAGGTAAATGGATCTTTGAAACCTTTCTCTGTAAAATAGTGTACACAGTTTAACGATTTGCAATTTTCTTCTTTTGTACATTTTAATCCCAGCATGTTCCGCTTTCTTTCATCTATGTTAGTGAATGTGCACACTCAGCTTTTCAGTGCAGATTTTGTATAGCATGTTGACCACATATTGGTGTTGTGCTTGAGTGCTTCAATTAGATTCCTTGGGAGACACTAGAATCAGGCTGAATGAATATTTAGTGCATAGCTTCCATACCCTGAAACCAGTGGAGGATGGTGCTCTATTTTTTGGGGGGAGTCGATCGATTAGTCGGTCAAACGCCCCCCCTCGCCCCCCCTGGCGCTCGGTTGGTCAAACCCATCACCCGCCTCATCCCACCATCGCTTGGTTGATCGCCTGTCTGTTCACCCATCAGCCCCCCACTTACCCCATCCAGGCCGCAGGCAGCTTCCACAGCTTCCCCCTGCATCGCTTCCTCATCGCCTCCCTCCCCCCTGCTCCCGGCCAATACAGTCGCTTCTCCTCTCGGCCAATCAAGTTTTAAGACCCGCTTCCTGATTGATCTGAAGCAAAAGCAGGAAAAGCAGGCTGATGTTCACCCATCAGCCCCACACTTACCCCATCCAGGCCGCAGGCAGCTTCCACAGCTTCCCCCTGCATCTCCTCCTCGTCGCCTCCCCCCTGCTCCCGGCCAATACGGTCGCTTCTCCTCTCGGCCGATCAAGTTTTAAGACCCGCTTCCTGATTGATCGGGAGGAAAAGCAGGAAGAAAATAGCGAATATTAATTCGCTTTTGTTACACAACTGGGTGGGCTCAGGCAGCAGTGCTCTGCGCCCTGAGCCCACCCTTTTTTTAAGCCAATTAGAGCTTTAGGCTCTAATCTGAATTAGAATTGAATTCCCATTGAAATCCATGCGTCTGGCGCCCTGCATGTAGATTGGGGGCCGGGTGCATGGATTAGGGGGGTGGCGTCCCTGCGCCCCTAATGGAGCACTGCCTAAAAGTTAAAATGCTGCATAGATGGGCAGCACAGCAGTGGTTAGCACTTTCGCCTAGCAGCAAAAGGGTCGCTGGTTCGAAAACCCAACCAAGACACTACCTGCTTGGAGTTTGCATGTTCTCCTTGTGCCTGCGTGGGTTTCCACCGGTTTCCTCCCACACTCCACAGACATACTGATAGGTTAATTGGATCCTGTCCAAATTGGCCCTAGTATGTGTACTGTATGTGTAGCAGGGGCCCCGACCCCTAGAGGCCTAATAGTGACCTCCAGAGTCAGAGAGAGCTGACATCCTTCTTTTTAGAGTGGGTTACTAGGCATAGTGAGTGTAATGCAAGATAGAATGATTGGGCGCCAGTCACTTGTGAACAAAAGAGATTTATTGTCTCTTAAGAAGAACTGGGGGAGAGAGGGTTAGGGCCTGAACACCCTTAGGCAGATGCAATAGCAATTGGCAGACTCTGAGACAAAATAGGTATACAGCTATACAGGTTGAGGGCCTTTAAGCTGGTTGCAGCACTGTATTTGTAGACCTGCTGTCTTCTATGGCAACTGAATTTGTAGGTTGACTTCAACACAGATCTGTACACATACCAGACTTGGTATCCCCTTTGTGTAGGACCCGGCCTCCATCTCACACCCTCCCGCTGTAGCCTTTTTCAGATCCCAGCCGCCCGCTGGATCCCCTGAGCTCTTCCTCAGCTAACCCGCTGTACACTCCAAGAGTCACCCACACTACCTGCTGGGTCCCTGACTTGGCTCTCAACTAACCCGCTGAATTCTCTTCAAGTGTCACCCAAGCTCACCCGCTGGGTCCCTAACTTGAACGCTGAAGCTATCCCAACTTATCCACCATCCCCAGCTAGTGAAATAGTGAAAAAGGCTGCTTTGGTACTTCTTCAGACTTTACAAACCTGGACTCTGATAACAGGAGTAGTTGTCCCTTACTGGTGATGGTGTCCCCTTTATCTCTGACCACTGATTCTCACTTGCCTCTGGTAACAGGAGTGGTCATCCCATGTGGCAACTGCTTCTCCTTCACATCTGGCAACACTCGGTTCACTTCTGGCTGAACCTCTGCAACGATCAGGCTCCCCATCGGGCTGAGCCTCTGAGCTTAGGCCTAACCTTCAGCTGCTGCTTCACATACAGCCCCCAGGCCTCACCCTGGGGCTAAAGAAACACCGATCACCTGACTCATTCCCCTTAAATAGACTCTCCCAGCATGCTTAGCAACAAATATGATTGGCTGAGAAATTATGTCTATTCACAACCTGAACTCAGTGTGATCTTGTCATTCTAATGCCAAAGGCAGCAGTGCTACCTATTGACAGAAGAGAGAATTGCACCAGGTTCAGGCTTTAGTACAAAAAAAATCTGTGGATACAACTACCAATTAGCCAGGTTCATGACCACCTAGCATAACTAAATTTGTTAGCAACCCTGCCTAATACCAGGGTGCTACATCCTCCCCCTGCCAAGGGAAACTACGTCTTGGAGTTTGCAGAAAAAAAACAAAAATACTCTCAAGCCAGAGAGTGGATGTCCAGGCAAAAACTCGGATAGGTGGGGTAACAGGGCAGGACAAAAAAAGTAACAATACGTATCACATGAAGTAGGTATACATAACATATGTACAAGTGGCATTTCACACAAGGGCAGATAAATGGAGGACTTATAAAAGAGGAAAAATGTGGGAACACATGTCTCCATTCCTATATCGTAGCAAAGAGGGGGTATTTTCAGGACTTTGAATGAGGTGGGTGGGAGTGGCTAAATGATAAGTCGGTTTTGAAAAGGATACCTTTATTGTCAAAAAGCATCACAGCATAACATAAATGCAATGAGTAAATATGCAATCACATGTTAAAAAACATGTATGGTGAAAACAGTAATACAGCATGGCAATCCCATAGTATGGTAAATGGTAAGATCTTCCATGTGGAAACAAAATAAGGTTACAGAAATCTAGTACATACGGTATACTGAAATCAATAGATCATCTACCGAATAGGTGCATCCAGTATAGACTCAGACTCTACAGGCTTGTAAGTATCCATAGGGATGAGTGTACACTTTTCAAAACCGACTTATCATTTAGCCACTCCCACCTACCTCATTCAAAGTCCCGAAAACCCCCCCTCTTTGCTACGATAAATAGAGGACTTGAACAAATGAGGGAAAAATACAATAACAGTAGCCTTATAACCTAACTATCTATCTACTATATACACCTGTAAAGAACGGAAAGCTTAGCATTGTTATAAAAGCTACGGTCATTGTCTCTCCTTAGCCAAGGAAGACTCGATGGGTGCTGGAACACCTGAAAGAGAAGAAAACAGAGAGCATAGAAACACATCCTATTCTTATAGCAATACAGTGCAATATGTACGTAAGTGAAGGTTTGTTCACTCTCAGCCGAGAGCAACAAAGTAGTGCAAAAATTAACACAGTAATATATCTCAATATACATTTATATACTTTAGCAATGACTATACCTAAATGTATGTACAGTTGAAAATAGGCCCCACCCCCTTGAGGGCACCACCCCTTTTCCATAGCAGTACTGGAAAATAACTTTTACTTATCAATCTACACTGAAATATTAGCAAAGCTGCAATCAAGACTCACTCAGGTTGGCACTCTCACGCCACCTAGCGGTCAGTATCGGAGAACAGTCCTTCTGTGAATTGAATTCAGTAATCCGAGTTTCAAGGTGAGAACTTGCCCTTTTTACCACAGCATATCCTACCTAACTTAACACCCCCAATTGTCCTTGGAGCCCTAAGTCCATCAATCTTTCCACTGGAGGTTCAGCAACATAGCAACAAGTTTGGCCAGCAGTTTCCCTTCTTAATAGGGACAACTCAGGGGACAGGGTGCATGGCTGTATACAAATAGCACTTTAGCCATGCCGACATGCAAGGGACCGTAATTCTTAAAGAACGTGTCCATCTTCCTGGTCAACGGGGTCCCCTTGCAATTTTAGGATATCTCAGTCTGTCCTTAGCACAGCAGGGGACTGAAAGAAGAACAAGACATGCTGAAGTCGCTCAAATTCAAGTCGCAAGTCACTTTTCAGAGGCACTGGCAATTTCCATGTACAGGCCAGCATGACTCTTGTGGGGCACTTCCTGCAAAGGCTGGGATTTAGGAACACAGTCCAGCAGAACAGCATGGGCAGGAATGTCCCCATATCAACATTTTCTAAGTGTGGAGCAACTTCAGGCAAAGTCAACACCACTCCACTAGCACACTTTGTAAACCACTTTGGTCAAGATGAACTTGTGACAGGCTTTCAATATCTGAATGGCGTTACTAATAGCATTGAGGATCAAGTGGTTGAACAGACTTTCCAGATGCTCCAATAGTGATTAGGCAAGGTTGCACATCAACTTGATTAGGCTTTCCGAGCAATGACACAGTCAGGGTAACTCTGCAACTATAATCCCAGGTTAATGAAAATAGGTTTCTTGCCTCCTGCCACAGGCTGTAAGCACAGAGCGAACATAGTATGGACGATACAGTCCTTAGCCCCTACACATAGCTTTTACTTCTTTTATGAAACTTGCACGACAGAGAACATAATATATAGATGCAGACAACCTCAGGCCTAATGCTGGAGGCTTGGATAGTAGAAAGAACTTCCTCCTCTGTAGGCTCACACTGTTTCTCTGCATCACTTTCAGGCCATAACATAATATCCAAAAATAGTTCAGAGATCCGATCAGACAGAATATCGGAATCTGATTCAGTGAAATACTCTTTGGCTGGGAGCAAGTTGCGTTTTGAACTAATAGCAGCAGACTTTTCAAACTCTGCTCCTTTAGTGGCCACAGGTTTTACAGTCCCCACAGGCACACTGCCCTCACTCACATCAGGCTTACCAGGTTCAGTTGTCTTCTCCCCAGGAGGTTCCATCATCAGAGAAAACAGGTGGGCCCGACCGCGTCTCAGGAGATAACTGGGATACCTGACTTTGGAGCAGCTACAATGGTTGAAGGCGCAGCCACTTCAGTAAGTCGAGCGAGAGCAGCAGGGTTCTCAGGAGCTTCCTAAGCTGGAATGGCGACACACTTGTCCCAATTCATCTGTAGTTCCCGTGGGGGTAGACTGATGCCCAGGGCATAGACTTTTCAGTCCCACATCAAGACTCTGAACTGCGCCATACTCTCCACCTAATAACAGTATAGCAACACGTGTACTGGTAATGGCGGTGTACACTGCTGCATCTCCTTCTCCTCTCCTGTAGAGCGACGGCTCCTCCCCCTGCCAAGGGATTGGCCCACATGCTCTCCAGGAACTTTGGCGCCCACCTCCTTCCTCATGCAGCGTGCCAAAACTGGAGTCTGCCTTAACCCCTGCAGCGGGACAAAAGATCAGGCTGACACTCTCCCATGAGCAATGAGATATGTTGGTTCTTCCCCACATAGTTGAAATGGATAATAACACAGTCTATGCAGAATAAAAGATGTTACTTGGCACCTTCCTACAGAGTCAGATGAAATCTCGATGTAGCTGTAGCTGGTTGCTAGGGATGACCACTGCAGGATTAACGCCTTTGCCCCACATTGGGCACCAAATGTAGCAAGGGCCCCAATGCACTCTGTCGAATGCCTTCTCCGCATCCAGTCCAAGAAGCAGAGAAGGCACTCGATCGTGCTCTATAAGATTGAGCAGATCAATCATGCGTCTGGTGCTGTCCGGGCCTTTTCTACCCCTAACAAATCCAACTTGATCCGGGTTCAAATAGATAGAAATTACACCCTAACAAACGGTTGGCTATAACCTTAGCAAAGATTTTCAAATCCGAATTGAGTAGTGAGAAGGGTCTATAGTAAGTTGGTGATGTCGGGTCTTTTCCTTGTTTTGGAATTGTGATAATAATTGCTTCAAGCATTTCTTTGGGAAATGAGTGAGTGATGACAGCGTGGTTAAATATTCTGGCTAGATATGGGGAAAGTGTTGTTTCAAACGCCTTAAAGTATTCACTGGACAGACCATCTGCCCCGGGGGCTTTATTTAATGGTAACATTTGAATGACTCTTAATTTCATCAATAGTTATTGGATCACTTAATTTTCCTAGGGTATTGGGGTTTACAGTAGGGACATTAATCTTACTTAGGAATTGGGCTATATCTATTGGTTGCGGTTGGATAGTATTTTGATCTTCTCTTAGGTTGTATAAGCTTTCATAGTATTCTGCAAATGCGTCAGCTATATTTTGTGTGTTATATAAGACTTTCCCTGATTTGTGGTGAATTATTTTATTAATTTTCTGTTTGTTTTGCTTATGACAATTGGGAAGCCAGGAGTTTACCCGCTTTGTTCCCCTGTGAGTAATGATTTAGTTTTATTTATTTTTTGATATTTTTCATGGTTAGAGGTCAGTATTGCTCTAAGCTTGTTCCTGGTCTCATTTAGCCGTTGAAGAAGAAGGGGGTGACTTGGGGATATTTTATGTTCTTTTTCCAGCTTAGTTATTTTAATTAGTAGTTTGGATATTGACTGCGAATGTCTTTTTTTCCCCCCTCGAGGTCAATTGGACCAGTATTCCTCTGATAAATGCCTTATGGGCACACCATATACTAGAGATAGTGACTGTGTCGTTATCATTTACTTTGAAAAATTCTTCCAGTTTTTTTTTTCATCACTGTCAAAGCTTCCCTTTGAGACAAAATATAGGTGTTGTTTCTCCAGAGCACATGATTGGGATTTCGTTGACCTAGGTCTATACTTTTTCAAAATAGTTAGGCTAGAGTAATTATTCCAAAGTAGTCAATGTATATATGGCACCATCATTCCAAAATTATTTAGAATGTAAAAAAGCTTGGAGATACGGGACTATCAAAGGTACATAAATATTAAAGGAATTTGTATTTGTATTATAAAAAGAATATTTATTTAGAACAGACATAATTATAAAACCAACAAATAAATTATTTTGTGCAAAACATGATATACATTATAGTTCAAGGTCTATGCATACAGCCTCTGATGAACAAAATAAGAATATACTGTAGTTAGATGCACAAATCATTATGCTTGTCCATTTATTCGACATGTTTCGCCGATGTGGCTTCTTCAGGAAAAGGACGTAAAATGTATGTTTGAAATAGTGAAGATGTATTTCATTCTGCATATGCATATAGAGACAAATAAAAAATAATTAGTATGGTATTGTATGACTGTGATTGCTACAGATACATAATCATATGTTACATATACTTGGCAGAGATTTTCCCATTTAAACCCATGAATCACATACACCCTCCTACCTCCAAAAATAGATATGAGCATCATCGGGTTCCAATAAAGAAAGAGAAAGGGGAATTCCCCAGGGAGCCTCCTCAGATCAGCATCAGAAGTTGAACCACAAATATGGCTGGGTGCCCATAGAGGGGGATGCAATTTCTAAAGAACCTTATTATGAAGGTGATAAACCTGCAATAGTTTGAAACACTTGTGTAAGAAATATATATACTATGGCAAATATGCTGAGGGCAGGAAAGCAATTCAATGCAGGCTCAAATTGCTTCTGAATTACACCTACCTCACGGCCATGAAATAAACTTTAGAATACTACAGGGAGCTCAGGTGTGCGTTTATGGAAAGCGCACATATCTGTCTGTAGATAGTGCGTCCTTATAGATGCTACATACCGTATTTATCAAAGTGGGGGTGGTGCTGCGCTGTTCCCCAGGGAGGTGGCCAAATCTACCACAAGGTGGCAGTAATGGGATAAAGACGTAAACCCTTTAAGTGTAGCAATCATATGAGACAATAATAGTTGATGATGCGACTATTAAGTCGAAGTAATGCGAGTTGAGATAGATAATTCCCTTACTATACAAGATAAGGGGTATGGTGTGACCAATACAGGTTAATAAAAATTGCTATTGGTGAACCCAGGTAAAAATATATATAATAGAATTGTAAATAGTACTGAGGTGCGAGAGTGTAAATTGAACTAATAGCACCTAAATAAAACTACTAATAAAACACCATAAGCAGGTAATAAAAAAATCAGATATACATATAAAATCATATAAGTGAACATATGGTAAAAATGTGTCTATAGATAAACAATTCCAAAGTGCATAGTAGATGGTGAACAAAATATAAAATCCTTAAAGTGCTAGTGCAAGTGTGCACAGGCTAAAAATGCGACTGAGTGATTGAGTGACGGGTAAAACGATAAATATAATCGCATTGGAGATATGTGATGAGTAGAGGTATGTGCAGAGAAGTTGCACTGGAGTGAACAGTAGAACAATAAATATAGAGTGCAAAGTATGCGAGCATACAAAATAATGTATAAGCTGGATGAGACTAGTCAGCGTGACTATAGATGAAAAAATCCCTGGCAAAATATAAAGCTACCAGTAAACAAAGTGGAATCAAGTTTGAAATATAAAATATAACGAAATGCTAGGTGCAGACAGATATCCTATAGGTAAAATCGCATAATGCAGGATGCGTAAAAAATAGTCATCTGCGACTATGTTGCATGCATATAAGTCCGTGATAAATAAGTCAATCCTCAATAGTTTATAAGTATATAATCATTTCTTGTGGTAAGAAGGTGAGGGTAGTGATGTGATCCTTGGGTCAAAGGTGATATCTGTGCAGTGGCGTGTTTCAAGCAGTGGGGGGGGTCACTCCTCTTCGTGTGGGGTACACTAAAGTGAGCAATGGACCCTTACCTTGCGGCAAAGGGTTAACCGCATATAAATGATGTAAAGGGGTCTGCTTTCTTCTCCTTCCCTCACGGTGGTCTGCCTGGGTAGGTGCGTATTCCTTTTCCCTGGTTCCAGGTATATCTAGCCTTTGTAGCTCACGGCAGATGCCGGAGTGATAGGTAAAAGATGAGGGGGGGACCGTATAGTGTAGTATGTTTAAAATTTGCTCAATAAAAACAGTTTAATATAGTACCTAGTACTCACAATAGAACTCACAGAATAACAATAAATATTTTCTCTTATCTTAGACGAGCGCCGAGCTCGTTCCATTTGCTTCCTTGTTTGTATTGAATGCCTCTCCTGTCCCTACGCATGGCATCATGTGACTTCATCAGGGGGTTACTAGGGGGGCATTCTGCTGTTGTTTAAATAGTCTCTATGCATGTAGCTAATTGGCGGCCATTTTCCTGTAGTTTGGATATAAAATTGCATTGGCGGCCATTTTCCCGACTATCGCAGGCACGGCCATTTTGTTGGTTATTTAGTAACTTGTGGTCAAGTGAGATGTCCCCGCCATGGGCGCGGCCATTTTGTTGGTTATATGTACTGTGTGATTGCCGTCCATCGTGAGTAACGGTGGTCGGATGAAAATCTCACTATCTATGGGGGCCAGAGGGAAATTACTGCAGCAAGTTAATTTACATGATGTAATATAATGTTGTATACATATTACTAGCCACATTCGGAAGGACATAATGAGGCTTTCATACGAACATTAGTACATTGTAAATACACAGATGTAAAGAAAAAAAAAAAAAAAAGTTAAAAATTATTGTTTGGCCATATTAAAAGAGCCGGGAATATACTTAAATACATCTCCATAAAAATGTGTAAGATATAGATATAGATATAGATATAATTAGACCATATTACAATCAAATATCACGCTAAGACCCATAGGAAATATATAAAAAAAAATATACCATACATATCATAGAGTATATATAAAATATACACTAGATATTATAAAAAAAATACATATAAATATTGAAAGCCAGGAAAAAGGGGAGCAGCGGGAATATATAAAAGGGTGGATGGTGCGATGAAACCAGGATAGGTGGTGGAATATAAAACCATACAATTACTTGAAATGGTTATATAAAAGATTAATATTTTAAAAATCACTTAAAAAGCAATTAAGATCAAATTCTATGTTCATACCCCTAGGCGAGAAGGTGTCTAATGTAAAGATCCATTTGGACTCAATTTGACTAAGGGTTCTGACTTTGTGCCCTCCTCGCCAGTGTTTAACGTAAGGTTCTATGCCCCAAAATTTTAAATTAGTGGGGTCTTTTTTGTGATGTAGTAGAAAGTGTTGACACACTATGTTTGTCATAGCCCTTTACAATGTTTTGGACATGTTCTTTGATGCGTATTCTCAGTAAGCGTTTAGTGCGGCCCACATATTGTAGGCCGCAACTACATTCCAGGGCGTACACCACGCCTTCTGTATTACAACAGATGAAGTCCTTTATTTCATATGTGTCTCCTGTACTCGTGGATGTAAATTCAAATTTCTTTTCATTAGGGCGCTTGGTTCTGGTACACGCATAGCATCTTTTACACGGAAAGAAACCCTTTCCGGTAAAAAAAGGAGAATGGTTTCTTAGGAGGGTCCAGTATACTTTTAACTACTTTGTCTCTGATAGTAGGTGCTCTTTTATAAATAAATTACTGAGAATACGCATCAAAGAACATGTCCAAAACATTGTAAAGGGCTATGACAAACATAGTGTGTCGAAACACTTTCTACTACATCACAACAAAGACCCCACTAATTTAAAATTTTGGGGCATAGAACCTTACGTTAAACACTGGCGAGGAGGGCACAAAGTCAGAACCCTTAGTCAAATTGAGTCCAAATGGATCTTTACATTAGACACCTTCTCGCCTAGGGGTATGAACATAGAATTTGATCTTAATTGCTTTTTAAGTGATTTTTAAAATATTAATCTTTTATATAACCATTTCAAGTAATTGTATGGTTTTATATTCCACCACCTATCCTGGTTTCATCGCACCATCCACCCTTTTATATATTCCTGCTGCTCCCCTTTTTCCTGGCTTTCTATATTTATATGTATTTTTTTATAATATCTAGTGTATATTTTATATATACTCTAGATATGTATGGTATATATTTTTATATATTTCCTATGGGTCTTAGCGTGATATTTGATTGTAATACGGCCTATTATATATATATATATATATATATATATATATATTATTTATACCTAATTTTAACTACATCTTTATTTTACACATTTTTATGGAGATGTATTTAAGTATATTCCCGGCTCTTTTAATATGGCCAAACAATGATTTTTAACTTCATACCTATTTTTAACATTTTTTTTTTTTCTTTACATCTGTGTATTTACAATGTACTAATGTTCGTATGAAAGCCTCATTATGTCCTTCCGAATGTGGCTAGTAATATGTATACAACATTATATTACATCATGTAAATTAACTTGCTGCAGTAATTTCCCTCTGGCCCCCATAGATAGTGAGATTTTCGTCCGTCCACCGTTACTCACGATGGACGGCAATCACACAGTACATATAACCAACAAAATGGCCGCGCCCATGGCGGGGACATCTCACTTGACCACAAGTTACTAAATAACCAACAAAATGGCCGCGCACGCGATAGTCGGGAAAATGGCCGCCAATGCAATTTTATATGCAAACTACAGGAAAATGGCCGCCAATTAGCTACATGCATAGAGACTATTTAAACAGCAGAATGCCCCCCCCCCTAGTATCCCCCTGATGAAGTCACATGACACCATGCGTAGGGACAGGAGAGGCATTCAATACAAACAAGGAAGCAAATGGAACGAGCTCGGCGCTCGTCTAAGATAAGAGAAAATATTTGTTGTTATTCTGTGAGTTCTATTGTGAGTACTAGGTATTGAGCAAATAAATTTTAAACATACTACACTATACGGTCCCCCCCTCATCTTTTACCTATCACTCCGGCATCTGCCGTGAGCTACAAAGGCTAGATATACCTGAAACCAGGGAACAGGAATACGCACCTACCCAGGCAGACCACCGTGAGGGAAGGAGAAGAAAGCAGACCCCTTTACATCATTTATATGCGGTTAACCCTTTGCCGCAAGGTAAGGGTCCATTGCTCACTTTAGTGTACCCCACACGAAGAGGAGTGACCCCCCACTGCTTGAAACACGCCACTGCACAGATATCACCTTTGACCCAAGGATCACATCACTACCCTCACCTTCTTACCACAAAAAATGATTATATACTTATAAACTATTGAGGATTGACTTATTTATCACGGACTTATATGCATGCCACATAGTCGCAGATGACTATTTTATACGCATCCTGCACTATGCGATTTTAGTCGCATATGACTATTTTTTACGCATCCTGCATTATGCGATTTTACCTATAGGATATCTGTGTGTGCACTTTGCGTCTGCACCTAGCATTTCGTTATATTTTATATTTCAAACTTTATTCCACTTTGTTTACTGGTAGCTTTATATTTTGCCAGGGATTTTTTCATCTATAGTCACGCTGACTAGTCTCATCCAGCTTATACATTATTTTGTATGCTCGCATACTTTGCACTTTATATTTATTGTTCTACTGTTCACTCCAGTGCAACTTCTCTGCACATACCTCTACTCATCACATATCTCCAATGCGATTATATATTTATCGTTTTACCCGTCACTCAATCACTCAGTCGCATTTTTAGCCTGTGCACACTTGCACTAGCACTTTAAGGATTTTATATTTTGTTCACCATCTACTATGCACTTTGGAATTGTTTATCTATAGACACATTTTTACCATATGTTCACTTATATGATTTTATATGTATATCTGATTTTTTTTATTACCTGCTTATGGTGTTTTATTAGTAGTTTTATTTAGGTGCTATTAGTTCAATTTACACTCTCGCACCTCAGTACTATTTACAATTCTATTATATATATTTTTACCTGGGTTCACCAATAGCAATTTTTATTAACCTGTATTGGTCACACCATACCCCTTATCTTGTATAGTAAGGGAATTATCTATCTCAACTCGCATTACTTCGACTTAATAGTCGCATCATCAACTATTATTGTCTCATATGATTGCTACACTTAAAGGGTTTACGTCTTTATCCCATTACTGCCACCTTGTGGTAGATTTGGCCACCTCCCTGGGGAACAGCGCAGCACCACCCCCACTTTTATATATCTAGTTTGGTAGGTACGGTTTGACCTACACCAGGTGCCTGCAGCAGTCCCCCCACAGTCAGTCCCCACCACCCGCTCTAGCGCAGGAATACCCCACTACATACCGTATAACACGCACTTTTTCCCCCTTAAAATCGGGGGAAAGTCGTGGGTGCGTGTTATACGCCGATACCCCCAAAAAAAAAGTGACAAAAATGGCAAGCGGCGCATAAAAATAGCGAGCGCTGCCGAAAAAGACCGAATCGCGGCTGAAAAAACACGAAGTGGCGCCGGAATAGACCGAGCAGACTGTTCGGCTCTGCTCGTAGTCCCGCCTCCCTGCGCTTGCTCCGGAAACAGCAGGGAGGCGGGACCGCGAGCGGAGCCGAACAGTCGGCTCGGCCTTTTCCGGCGGGCGCTTCGGTCTTTTTCGGCCGCGCCTTGGTCTTTTTCGGCAGGGCACGCGGCGGGAAATTTAAACCCGGACAGGACTGCAAATGACGCTGGCAAGTTACAATGACACTGGGCAAGGCTGCAATGACGCTGGGCAAGGCTGCAATGACGCTGGGCAAGGCTGCAATGACGCTGGGCAAGGCTGCAATGACGCTGGGCAAGGCTGCAATGACGCTTGTAAGTTTTTTTTTTTTTTTTCCCTAAACTTCCCTCCTAAAACTTTTTTTCCTTAAAATGCCCTCCTAAACTTGGGGTGCGTGTTATACGCCGGTGCGTGTTATACGCCGATAAATACGGAATGTTCTGTAAAATAATATTGGAAAACCCATATGTGAATTGCACTTTCCAATAAAATAATTGGTTACAATTATATTGGATTGCATTGTGAAGCTAACCCCTTCCCCACTTCATTTCTATTCCTACCTTATTCCTACCTTCCTACCTTAATCAGACTTATGGATGAGGGCCAGCAGACCGACCGAGCCAGTCTGCGTCATGTAAATGGGGTCCAACTCCTAACAAGTTAAATTAGAATATATAATAAGCATAAGGAATTTACATAAATGCAATATTCCAGTGATCTATGTTAGATATTCCAATATTACCTCACAGACGACTTCCTAGCGCTTCCTGAGCCCCCAAACACACTCAGCCTGACTGGCGTCTGGCTGGGTTTAAATATGAGCAGGTTTTATTATGGGTTCTGCAAGATTTAACGATTTTAGAGATTTCTCTAGGGAAAAAAAAAAAAAAAAAAAAGATGAGAAAAGCTGATCTATATGGAAATGTTATGATCAGTTGGACCCAATGTTGGAGAAGCCTCCTTTGTATTGTATGTATATATTGGGACGTGGGGGTCAGCTCTCTTTGCTCATTACATATGGAGGCTCTGCTTCCTGCTTACTAATTCTCTGTAATGACTGAGCTTCACTACTGCTCTCTCCAAGGGTCACCATACATATTACAATCTAACCCTACAATCCTTCTACAATTTCGATTTACCAAAAGTCTGTAATATGAGGAACTACCTCGTCTATCCAATTAATTTGTTTCCAATCCGGGGGGCCCTGCCACTATATTATTGTTGGTGGCCCTAAAGGTGATTGTACGGTCATATTGTAACGTGTGGCGAGCTCCAGAGCAAGTCTATGGGTCAGGTCTATTAGAGCTGAAATCAGTAGTTTTTTTCAGAAATATTTTGTTAGTACAGACCAAGAGACTTGCTCTAATGTGGAGTTCATCATTCATTTGAAGTTTAACTGTTTAAAAACCAAACCAAAGGATAAGTTATAGGTGGAGTCAGCCCTGTTATGTCCATCATACTCCAGTTTAGCAGTTCTCTCTGTTCTAGAGGTTTCATTGTCAATAGAAATAAGAGGAATATGACTTGGATGGGGTATGAAAATAAATCTCTCTCTCTCTCTCAGTTTGCGGGATGACATCAGTCCACAGAGAAGAACACGCATGGACCCCAACAAAACATGCACCAGATTCCCTGGGCCCAGAGAGCTTCATCTTTCATACAATACTTGGAGTAGGAGGATTTGTGAAGGAGAGTGACCAGTGTTTAGGGCCCCATAAACATGGTGGGTGGGGGGGGGGGGGAGCACAATATGACCATTCTCAGGGAAGACTATATGATGGATGCACTGAAAGGCTAAGCCAGCTGCCATTCAGGCATCTGGTTGGATCCTTACGTTAAAGTCGGGATCCCTCCAGAGTCTGGACCGGCTCTGTGCTGTCAGCCAACAGCATGCTCTAGCCCACCGTCGGCTGAAGGTGGGTCACAGGAGTGCAGAACTAAGTGCACTTGTGTGACCCATAGGAGAAGTATGGCCAAAGAAGCTTTGGCCACACTTCTCCTTTAACTACTTCCCACCCGGCCACTGTACATATACGGCCGGGTGGGAGCCGTCTACTTCTGATAGGACGTTCCGGAACGTCCTTCAGAGGCGCAATCCCGATGCGCCCGTGTCACCCGGACACAGCGCATCTCGGATCGGCAGGAGGGCTCTGTGATTGGCCCTCCTGATCACATGACGGCCGTGTCGAATCACAGCCGTCATGTGATGTAAGCAAACAGCCGGTTGCTAGGCAATCGGCTCTCCTCCCCTCACACGGAAGTCGTCGGTGAGGAGAGGGGATCGCTGCAGCCGACTGGTGATCAGTGAGTATTAGCTGTTTTTTTACAGCTTTTTACTCACTGATCACCAGTGTAGTGTCCCCACAGTGTAAACACACATGTCCCCACACATGTCCCCAAAACACACATGTCCCCAAATAATAAAAACACATGTCCCCAAATAATAAAAACACATGTCCCCAAATAATAAAAACACATGTCCCCAAATAATAAAAACACATGTCCCTCACATATGTCCCAGTAAAATCACATGTGTCAATTATTATCTGCACACATCTGTACATGATCATTTGCGTACATACGTCCGTGATCACGCGAACCAATTATTATACACTCAACGGAATTTTTTTTACAAAAAACATGTAGCAGAATACATTTTGGCTTAAATTTATGACAAAATTTGATTTTATTGGATTTCTTTTAAAAAAGAAAGGAGAAAATAGTTTTTTTTCAAAATTTCCGCTATGTTTTCGCTTATATCGCAAAAAATAAAAAACGGAGTCGTGAATAAATACCACCAAACTAAAAGCTCTATTTGTGCGAACAAAATGATAAAAAATTCATTTGGTTACAGCATTGCATGACCGCGCAATTGTCACTGAAAGTGCGAGAGCGCTGAAAGCTGAAAATTGGTCTGGGAAGGAAGGGGGCGAAAGTGCCCAGTATTGTAGTGGTTAATACAGAGTGTCAGATTGTGCATGCCAGCGTAGCAATTAGTCAGGATCCACCTTGTACAAGTCTGACTTCTGCAAAGTGAATTCTGATTGGTCACACTGGGATATAGTGCCTATAAATCACTGCAGCTCTTGTTGACATGTAGAGGACACTTAAGCTGGCCACACGTGTCAAAATTCAGCTTGTTCAGGAGGAACCAGAGAAATTTCCATCCATGTATTTGCTGGCTGGTTGTACACAAGTCGATCTATCAGTTTACAACCTATCTGCTTTTTCCTGAACAATTAGTGCTGCTGGTTGCAGCCGGCAACACTAATCATTGTGTTCTGCCAGCGGGGAAGGGTACACGCTGGCAGAACACAATAGTGCAGGGATCCACCCCATCAACAATGATTGTGTTAATGGGCATAATTGAGCAATTTTCTTTTCTTGGAAGGAAAGAAAATTGCATAATATATGGCCTGCCTTCAGGCAGTTGGTTATATATTGACAAATGGCAATAAGGGGAAATAATGATAATTCAAAACATCTGGAATATTTATTATTCATGTTATAGCTAGTGCACATGTAAAAGATTATGTACTAATTGTGTCTCTCCTATAGGTGGTGCTGGCGACCCACCGTGATTCCAGCTTATTGGTGGCAATTAAGATTGTCAGAAAGGAATCTGTGATTGGACACCCACCATCCATCCTCATCGATTGGCAAGTTATGGAGATAGTTGGAAGCAACCATTTCTTCACCCACACCTATGTCACGTTCCAGACAGAAGTAAGTGTCTTTTAAAAGTAAAAAATACAGAAATATGAAATTAATGGCATATATAAAATGTAATATATAGAAGCCCCAACATTGCTTCATGGTATCTGCATGTTCACTTTTAAAAGTGAACTCTTGTGATTAAAGCAAATCGAGTCAGTGACCTCCCTTTTTCTCTGCTTGAGTCAAAGAATAGAGTTTGGTCACCTGCCTTATCCCTAACCACCTGATAGGACGGTTCTGCGCCACATGATAACTGTCAGTGCCGATCCTGACCTCCCTGGGGCCCTAGCAAAATTCTGCTAAGGGGCCCTCTACCTGACCCGTGATGCCGTGAGCTATGTAAACCATTTGCCATTGCCACACAATCAAACCTGACACTTGCATCAGGGTCCTCAGAGAGTCTCCCCCTACATCAGGGTCCCCAGAGGGCCCCCTCTTACATCAGTGTCCCCAGATAGCCCCCCTCTTACATTGAGGTCCCCAGAGGCCCCCCTCTTACATCAGTGTCCCCAGAGGGCCCCCCCTCTTACATTAGGGTCCCCAGACAGCTGACTCCCCCCCTTGCAGAAAAAAGAACACTTCTCAAACACCATCACAAAAGCCCTAAACCGCCCTCGTGAACTATTCAAACTAGTTGCCCAGACTATGAACCCTACCTGCTTAGAGCCCCCTACTAACGAAACTCAAGAATTTTGCAACGAGTTATCGGATTTTTTTTATCAACAAAATCGACAGCATTCGGGAAAAAAATCCAACAGGAAAATACAATCGACCACATCCAAAAAGAGGAAACCGATTCAAACATTCAACATTCAAAGCCACCGAACTTTTCGCTGACCCCGATCGCCATAGACACCACTAAAAACATCAGAAGCCTCCGGGATAGCACATCACCCAATGATATCATCCCCACAAAACTTCTGAAAGAATGCTCTGACATCTTGGCACTTACTATAACGCTACTCATTAATCAGTCATTCAAAGAAGGAATTGTTCCGAACTCCCTCAAACAAGGCATAGTCAAACCCCTTCTAAAGAAACCCAACTTGGACCCAAGAAACCCTAACCACCGAAGACCGATAACTAGCCTGAGCACCATCTCCAAGATTATGGAGAAAGTAGTGGTACAACAGCTACAACTCCATCTGGACACACACAATCTCCTGGACCCTCTGCAATCAGGCTTCCGCCCGGGCCATGGCACAGAAACAGCACTCCTCAAAATATGGGACGATGCCTTGGAAGCAGCAGATGACGGAGAATCATGTCTCTTGGTACTCCTGGACCTTAGTGCAGCGTTTGACACACTGGATCACAGCACTTTACTCACCCGCCTCAAAGAAGTAGCAGGAGTCACAGACTCAGACTTACTATGGTTCACTTCCTTCTTAAGAAATCGGTCACAGACAGTGAAACTTGGAGCCTTCACCAGTGAATCTTGCGCAGTCTCCTATGGAGTCCCTCAAGGATCACCTTTATCACCCGTGCTCTTTAACATTTACATCCGTCCACTTCTTAAAATCATCAGAAAATCTGACCTATGCTCAGGGGTGGTGCAAGGGTTTTTGACACCCTAGGCAAAACCTAATTTTTTCACCACCATCGGCTCCACCCCCCTTTACACTGTCCATGTGACAGAAGGCGGCGCTATACAGAAAGCATTGGCTCTGCTTCCTCTAGCGCTGGCTCCAGTGCTGCGCTTCCAATTACACTACCGGTCAGACTTAGTTGTATTCTGCAGCCTGCAGAGCATGCAGACGCGGAGGGAAACCAGTGGCCGAGCGCCCCTAGGCAGCAGTGCGCCCTAGGCGGCTGCCTAGTTTGCCTAGTGGTAGCACCGCCCCTGCCTATGCTTCCACTCATACGCAGATGATACTCAACTCTACCTTCGGATCCCCGGACAAAAAGACCAATATCAGGAATTGGAAAAATGCCTTGCATCAAACTTAACGGAACCAAAACAGAACTCCTTCTCCTACCCTGTTTCCCCGAAAATAAGACCTAGCGTGATTGTCGGTGATGGCTGCAATATAAGCCCTACCCCCCAAATAAGCCCTAGTTAAAGTCCTTGTAGGTCTTGTTTTCAGGGTAGGGCTTATTTTCGGGGAAACAGGGTAGGGCTTATTTGGTGGGTAGGGCTTATATTGCAGCCATCACCGACAATCACGCTAGGTCTTATTTTGGGGGAAACAGGGTAAATGCAAACAGGAAAACTAATTCTACAACACCATGGACTCCGCCCACCATCCTTGGACAGACCATCCCCCTAAGCTTAAAAGCCAAAAGTCTCGGAGTCACTTTCGATTCAGAAATGTCAATGGATGCACAAATAGGATCAGTAGTCAGCGGATCCTACCATCTTCTACGCCTGCTACGTAGACTCATCCCCTTCATTCCAGAAAAGGACAAAGCCATAGTGGTAGGAACAATCATCAACTCTCGACTCGACTATGCAAACTCCCTCTACATAGGACTACCTAAATTCCAGATTGCACGACTGCAAGTCGTTCAAAACACGGCAGCAAGACTAGTCACAGGAAAAAAACCATGGGAATCGATCTCCCCCTCCCTGAGGACCCTCCATTGGCTAACTGCAAAGGATCGTATAACATTCAAGACCTTCTGCCTGACCCACAAATGCACACAAGGAGATGCTCCTCTATACTTACGCGAAAAAATACAACACTACACTCCCAATCGCAACCTCCGATCTAACGACCAAAATCTCCTCCTCGTCCCCAAGTCCCGGTACAAATGAAGGGGAGAACGAAGATTTGCAGTCCAAGGACCACGGCTATGGAACGCTCTACCTACGAACATCCGCTTAGAAAAAGACCATCGGGCCTTCAGGAAAAAACTCAAGACCCACCTCTTCTAAGAAGGAATCAACCCAGGTCGGATCAAGCGCCTCGAGGCGATTCAGTTCGCAGTTGCATCGCTATACAAATCTTTCATTCATTCATTCATTGCAGAGGTTCCCCTGTACCTGGCTGGTGGAGGTGGGAGCCGGCGATCGGCAGCTCTATGGTGTCCGCAGGCTGGGGGATCTCGCTGGGGCTAGTAGTTCTATCTCCAAATGTATACAGCGGAGAGGGGAGGGGCCTCTGACCCGCACATCAGCAACAGTGTTCAAACAGAATGAAAGAGAAACTGATACCTGCTCTGGTCAGAGGCCCCTCCCTTCTCATCTCCACTGTATACACTGACACTCGAGAGAGCACTACAAGCCCCAGGTAGATCCTGCCGCCCACACATGCACCATAGAGCTGCCGATCTCCACATTCCACCTTCTCCTACCTCTCCCCACTGCACTCTAAATGGCCAGCCAGAGGTGCAGGGGGGGGATGCTGGGTCTTGGGGGCCCCCCCACAGCGGTATAACGGAAGGGCCTAGTCAAATGCGACTGCAGCGACCCCTAATATTCCGCCACTGGATGTTGTAAATTACGCGCTATGACATGAGGGGGGAGGCGTGGCCTTGAGTAATTTGCAGGGCCCTACGCAGCTTGTGTAGTGAGCGTATAGGGCGGATTGGCTCTGATAACTGTCATACTGCATTAGGCAGTGCTCTACAATGCAGTGTAGACTGACTCGCACTGATATCTTTCCCTTTCCTAGTCTGAATCCTGTTGTAGCAAAGGGGGTGCTAATACAGAAACAGCTTTGGGTAATTTTACCAGCTGTATTTAAGAAATAGATTTACTGAATATATCACTGGGACCACATAATGATTTACAGTATATCTGCCTGGAGTTCAAATATCATGTGTAGATATATAGATAGTTGTATGGATGGATATGGATAGATAGATAGATAGATATAGATAGATGTTTGTATGTTGGATGGATAGTTTATACTGTGGCTATAGACTGGTAGCTGTAGATTGATAGCCGTATGGATGGATGGATATAAAGATAGGTAGATATAGACAGCTAGACATGGATGGATGGCTATATATATATATATATATATATATATATATATATTAGTAGCTGTAGATACATGGATGGATGGATATAGATAGATAGATAGATAGATAGATGTTTAGATATAGATTGATAGCTGTAGATAGATATATGTTTGAATGGACAGATATAGATAGATAGAGGTACCCATAGATAGATGTTTGAATGGATAGATTTAGGTATACGTATGGAACTAGATATAGATTGATAGCTAGAGAGAGAGATATTTGAATGTATTGATGGAAGGATGGATATAGATAGACAGATATAGATAGGTATGTATGGATGTATGGAAATAGATATAGATAGATGTTTGGGTGGATGGCTATAGATAGGTAGATAAAAATAGATGTTTGGATGGATGGATATAGATAGGTAGCTGTAGAAAGATAGATGGATGGATGGTGGATATAGCTAGGTAGATATAGATAGATAGATAGTGTAGGGGATCAGGGGGTGAAGAGCGGGCTCAGAGACAGTCCATTAAAAATAAAAATGGCTTTTATTCAGCAAAACATCAAACAAAAAAAAAAAAACAGACATAAGGCCAGATAGACTTGTCTTAGCAAGCAGGTACAGCTCACAGTTCATGGCTCCAAAAAGATACAGTCTTTATATGGTTTGTTTTTAAGCTCACCCAGCAGGTACACCGTCCAGCAATGGACACTTCCACACAGCATACAGCTGTGTCTCTTTCTCCTACACAAACAGCTCCTCTCTGACATTTTCAACACACCTGAATATAAGCAGGTCTGAAGGGGAAGTACCTGCCTTCTTCGATTAACCCCTTCCTAACCCTGCCCCAGGCTGACCCTCTACAATAGATAGAGAAATAGGTACCTATAGATAGGTAGATAAAGATGAATGATATAGATATAAGGTAGATAGGTAGATAAATGTTTGAATGAATGGATATAGATAGATAGGTAGATATAGATTCATATATGTATGGATATAGATATCGGTACCTAGAGATAGATATGTATTTGACTGGATGGATATAGATAGAATGAGCAGGGCTCTCTGATTCCTCCTGTATTTAATTGTATTGTACCTGTACTGTCTGCTTTCTTGTTGTAAAGCGCTGCACAAACTGTTGGTGCTAAATAAATCCCGTATAATTATAATAGGTAGATATGAATGGCTACAAATATATACAGTATAGGTAGCTGTAGATAGGTGTTTGGCTGATTGAAGATAGATAGATGTTTGGATGGATATAGATATAGATAAGCAGCTGTAGATAGATAGAGAATTTGGATGGATAGAGAATTATAACATGTTACTATAATTTGGACCTTCTAACCTGTCTGTCTTTTCCCTTCTCTAGGATCATTTATTCTACATGGAGTTTCTGAGAGGAGGGGATCTATGGAATTGGTATTGCACCAAGGATACCTTAGACCTTAACTCCCTCAGACTCCTGGCGGCGGAACTCCTGTGCGGTCTTCAATTCCTACATTCTAGAGGTGTAGCTCATAGGTAAGTAACTTTAATATAAACATCAATCTTTTTACAATCCCCCCCTCCCGCTGCCCAACGCCTGAACTGTTACTAAATCCCATTTGTTTAGAAGACGGCACACTTACCCGCTCATCCTCCTCCATCCAGTGTCTGCCCTTCTACAGGCCATACACACAAGATAAGAGGGTACACACTGGATAATTTTAAACATTTACTTTGCACAGTAAACAAAATCATTGATTTAGTCACATTTGATTGGAGACATTTTTAGGTGCTTTGATACACTGACAATTACTCTGTCATGCACTGTACCTAAATTAATTTTATATCCCCCTGATAATGACCCATTTTTAGAAAGTAGATACCCCAGGGTTTTTTTATACACATTTTTGGGGAATGAAGAAATATTAAAAAAGAAATTAAAGTGAATGAATTAATCAGCTGCTGCAGATCCACCCATTTATTTATTTATCCATTCGCTACAATTATTCTCCTTGGTTGTAGGGGAAAGGGGAGGGACACACCATGTAATAGCCGTGATTGGCCATCACAGCCCTGTACACTGTCTGTGTACTGGACCATACAAGGACAGCTCAGTACACAGTCATTAGCAGGTACAATGGCTGCCTGATGGCTATTTCTATAGTGTTGTTTATAAATGGCCGTACTGCTGTCCATTTGGTGGTATCTAAGGGTTTAATGATTATACCACTCATGTAGTGCAATCAGTTCATGAAAGATACCATTTTTTTCCTGGATTGTATCATTATGTGTATGGGCAGCGCTAGGTAAGGGAGCATTGTGAATGTTGATCAGCCGGGGGCGCGCACTCGGGAACATCGGTGACCGTCGGGTCCAGAGGACCCGGCGCATCACGGTAAACATTGCGGTTAACAAACTAAACGCCCGCTGATCGCTGATAGCTGCCGTTTACCACGTGATCGCTCCGTCAAATGACGGAGCGATCACATGTACACAAACCGGCGTCACGTCATGACGCCGGTTCCTCCCTCCCCTTTCTGTACCGATCGGTACAGTGAGAGTGGAGAAGCGTAGAGGGGGAGAGATGGGACCAGCGCTGTGGGCTGGATGTGTAGTGCCCACAGCGCTGGGAGGGGGGTAAAAAGTAGGTCACAGTCCGGGAGTTGCGACTGGAGACCTAAAGTTGATACAAAGTTTTTCGCAGTGACCAGTGGTGTGTGTTCCCCTCCAAGATCCCAAAAAGTACAGAGAAGGTTATCATAAAAGTTATTTTAAATGTTATTTATTTAAATTTATGTTAATTTGTTAATAAAAGGCCGGCAAGGCCATTTACTCCAATACCTTGTCACATTTTTTGTGGGGAGGGATTTGGAGGGATTAGAGATTATTTTAAGGGGTGGAAGAGACTGGGGGGATAAGTCCTTCACATGTCATGCTTTTACAAACATTGGGAGGTAACATCCAATCCCCCGGTTTTCACTGGCTCACCTGTCCCGCCAGGAAACCTGAGAATGCAGCCGGTGCTTCCGCCAGCTAACCATAGAGCTGATCGGAGACCAGAATGGCTCCAATCATCTTTATGGTCTAAGAAACTGGAATCTACAAGCTTTTCATCAGTTTGGTTTTGCCAGATATAAACAGAGCCATTTTTAAATTGGGAAAGCATCTGATCACACTGATCTTGGTGTGGTCAGATGCTTTAAGGGCATAGGAGAGATCTAGAGTCTAATAGACCCCAGATTTCTCAGAAAAGAGTACCTGTCATTGCCCTATTGCTATCACTGGGGATATTTACATTCCCTGTACTAACAATAAAAGTGATAAAAAAAAAATGAAAAGGACAGTGTAAAAAAAAAAAGAAAAAGCAAAATAAATAATAATAAAAAAAAAAAATATTAAAGCACCCCGTCCCCCGTGCTCGTGTGCAAAGCCGAACGCAGGCATTGGTCTCATGTCAGTATGTAAACAATTGCACCATGCATGTGAGGTATCACTGTGAACGGGCAGTAATTTTAGCTGTAGACCTCCTGTGAAAATCTAAAGTGGTAACCTGTAAAGACTTTAAAAAGCATTGCCTATGGATATTAAAAATGTGTGTAGTTTGTCGCAGTTGAACAGGTGTGCACAATTTTGGTAGCTATTTACTATATCATCATATCTATTTACTATATACTATATCATCATATATCTTACCAAACAATTGGTGTTTGGCTTATTGTGTTTTTTTGCATTAAAATTCAAAAACAAATTTGCATTTGAAAAAACGCTGTGCAAATACTATGTGAAATAGAAAAGTCTGTTGACTACTAAGCCAAAAAAACCTTTAGGGCTGATGTAGCATTCCTAACTGGCTTTAATCGCCAATACAAAGAAGTAGAAAACATCTTTAAACAATTCTGGCCCATTCTTCTAGAGAACTCCAGGCCTACGTAATAGAATTGCGCCTAACATACCGGAACCTCCTAAAGTCCTTTCTACTTTCCTTGACATGGAGGGTTTTCATTACTGCACGAGGTGTAAACCGTGCAGAACCATTAAAAGACCCAGGAGGATAATAGAGAATTTCCAATCTGTCACAACTAAAGAAAAATTTAAAATCAAGCCCCTAATTACTTGTGACTCTGAAAATGTCACATATGTTATTCAGTGTCCCTGTCCAAAACAGTATGTAGGGAGAACTACACATTAGAATAAGTGAACATCTAACTAATATTAAAAACGGTTATGAAAAACATAGTCTCTCTAGACATTTTAAGTTATTTCATAATAGGGACCCTACTTTAGCCACTTTTTTCACAAAACGAAACAAAGTGGCTATATATTTTGGATAGTTTACACCCTGCTGGTCTAAATATAGATGTAGATCTAAATTGTTTTCTAAAAAATGACTAACCATACAAAATCTGCCCTGTACAATCCACCTAATTGGAGGATGAACAGGGATGTTCTTTGTATTCTTCCATTCTGGTAGTTTATTTTCATTTCTTAATTCAATAATTTTTGTATTTTTATTTTCATTTTTATTATTATTTTTAAAGGTTGGTTGTATATTATTATTATTACCATTGTCCCACTGGATGTGCTGTGAAAAGCTGCCATGTTAATTGTAATTTCTAGAGCATTATCATTCTTGGCCACAAGATGGCATCAAGAGCAAGTGTGTGGTAATGTGTTCTTAATTTGATCTTGTAAATGGCTTGGATATCCATTTACCTAGCGCATTTCCACCTTTTGTCCACTAGATGGCATTAATAGCCTTTAACACATTTGGTTGAGTTCAGGCAACCAACACTGTTTCCTATCTATAAAACGTGATCTGTCTTGTGATCCGGGACGCTTCCTGACGACGTCAATACGACCAAACGTACGTCGAGGCGCATCCCGGTCACGTTCGTTTATACCAGGGGTCTTCAAACTATGGCCCTCCAGTTGTTCAGGAACTACAATTCCCATCATGCCTAGTCATGTCTGTGAATATCAGAGTTTTACAATGCCTCATGGGACGTGTAGTTCTGCAACAGCTGGAGGGCCGTAGTTTGAGGATCCCTGGTTTATACAGTGGAACTTCCTGGTCCTCCAGTGGTGGAACTGGAGTGTGCCGGTTCACAGCACACTTGGTTGGATTCGCTCCTTTCCTTCAGTGCCGAGGCAAGGCACTTTTTAATGTAAGAGGCCATTTGGCTGTTTTATTTTTTATATCTTGAAAAGTCATATTAAAAACAATATTACGCTATGGCCCTGTTATTTTCATATTTTTTCTGAGCTTCTGTGGATGAATGATCATTTCCTGGTTCAGCACAAGAGAAATTTCCCATCATAGGCGGCAGTCCCTTAATCTGCCAAAGCTGCACCAGACCTGTCTTTTTAATTAAAGGGGTCATGGTAAGTTGGTGAGTAGGATACCTACTATCTCCCACCTGGTGAAGCATTGTTGTTGTTTTCCTCCTCAAGTGGTGACGGTTTCACATATCTACACACCTCAATACAAAGGATATTTCTTCAAATTTATGGACTTTCCTTTCAATTCATGTTGCTTTATTGGGTGATGTGTGACATAAGCTTCTAATGTTGGGCATAAAATGCCAGGACAGTTTAAACACCCCCTCCCCCAAATGACACCCTAAGGTATTTGCTGAGAAGTCATGTTGAGGTCAATGGAAATTTTTATTTTATGCCACAGGTTTCTGGAAAATTATAAAAACGACAAATTTTATAATATAATATAATTAGACAAAATTATTATTGCGCACACATGCCATGGTTATATGTGTAATTACACCCAAAAATACATTCTTCTACTTCTCCCAAGTATGGTAATACCACATGTGAGAGACTTTTTTGGCAGTCTAGCCACGTACAGGACCCCGAAATCCAATAAGTACCTCCACGTTTTCTAAAGGGCATTATTTCCTCATTGAATGAATGAATGAAAGACTTGTATAGCGCTGCAACTGCAAACTGAATCGCCTCGAGGCGCTTGATCCGTCCTGTGCTTCCTGCTTGTTAGAAGAGGTAGGTCTTGAGTTTTTTCCTGAAGGCCCGATGGTTTTCTTCCATGCGGATGTCAGTGGGTAGAGCGTTCCATAGCCGAGGTCCTTGGACTGCGAATCTTCACTCTCCCTTGGATTTGTAGCGGGATTTAGGGATGAGGAGGAGGTTTTGGCTAGTTGATCGAAGTCTGCGGATGGGTGTGTAGTGTTTTATTTTCTCATATAGGTATTGAGGAGCGTTTCCTTGTGTACATTTGTGGGTGAGGCAGAGGGTCTTGAAAGTGAACCGATTCTTAACGGTTAGCCAATGAAGGGTCCTTAGGGCTGGAAGATGGATTCCCAGGTTTTTTTTCCTGTGACTAGTCTTGCTGCCGTGTTTTGGACGACTTGTAGGTGTGCAATCTGGTATTTGGGTAGTCCTATGTAGAGGGAGTTAGCATAGTCGAGTCGGGAATCATTACACTTCCTGACTACCTATCAGAGTTTTGGAGGTCCTGAAATGCCCCCAAATGACCCCTTTTTGGTAACTAGACACTCCAAGGTATGTGATAAGAGGCATGGCAAGTATTTTGCAGATCTGATTTGTTGCCACAAGTTTTTGAAGAAAGAAACCAAAAATGTATTGTTTGGGTACAGAAAATGTAGTGCAGGGCTGAATAGCAAAAATGCCCTGGTCTGGAAGGGGGTAAAACCTTCCAGAGGTCAAGTGGTTAATAAATAAAGTTCAGTGTGTGTGAATGAGGTGCTGGGGCCTATTCACATGGATGCAGTGGCCTGTACAGTGTGAATCAGCATTTTTTTTATGTGGCTGGAGCTGTGTACAGGTAGCCCATGATATGCTGCCCCCCTCACCCCAAATCACCTTGTCGCCATGTTTCTTTTTATATATCCCCCCTTTTTTCTATTCGTTCTTCTTCCCTCCTTCCCCTCTTCTTATCTTCTTTTTGCCGCCATTTATCTTTATTTATTTACACTTTCCTGTGTCCCCCATTACTCCTCAGACTGCCTTTTCTCGTTTACCTGTTTTGCCTTCCTTCCTTGTGTCTTTCCTAGTTACATAGTTAGTAAGGTTGAATAAAGACACCAGTCCATCCAGTTCAACCTGAGTGAGTCTACAATTGTCCCTATCCCTGCACATTGGACACTCACACAGTCCCTACCCTCAAGGAGTCCACAATCCAAGGTCCCAATTCATATACTAGGGCCAATTTTGGACAGAAGACAATTAACCTACCAGCATGTCTTTGAAATGTGGGAGGAAACCGGAGTACCCGGAGGAAACCCACGCAGGCATAGTGAGAACATGCAAACTCCAGGCAGGTAGTGTCATGGTTGGGATTTGAACCAGCGACCCTTTTTACTGCTAGGCAAGAGTGCTAACCACTACACCACTGTGCCGCCCACTTGCACGCTCACATTGGTCCCTACACTCAAGGAGTCCACGATCCATTCCTTATGCCCTGTACACACGGTCAGAATTTCTGACAGGGGCTTTTCATCGTATATTCCGACCGTGTGTATGCCCCATCGTACTTTTTATGTCGAAAATTCTGATGGACCTAGAAAGAGATCATGTTCATATTTTTCAGACGGAACAAATTCCTATCAGGAAAACCGCTCGTCTGTATGCTGTTCCGACGTACCAAAAACGACGCATGCTCTGAAGCAAGTACGAGACGGAACCTTCAGAGTTTATTCCGACGGGAAAACCGGTGGTGCTATATGGTGCTTAAGCCCACTTACTGCGACAAAGTACCCCATAATTAGTGGGTCCTACGCTATCCATAGATTGGGAGATCCTGTTTGCAGCCTCACTGTGCCCATCAAATGCAGCCACTTGTGCCCCATCATATGCAGCCACTTGTGTCCCATATTATGCAGCCACTTGTGCCCCTTTAAATGCAGTCTATTGTGCCCCATCAAATGCAGTCACTTGTGCCCATCATATGCCTCCACTTGTGCCCATAAAATGCAGCCACTTGTGCCCCATCAAATGCTGCCACTTGTGCTCCTTGAAATGCCGCTACTTGTGCCTATCAAATGCGACCACTTGTGCCCATCAAATGCAGTCACTTGTGCCCCATCAAATGCAGTCACTTATGCCCATCAGATGCCGCCACTTGTGCCCCCCACCCGCCCGCTGTCTGCCCGACACTTACCCCATCTTAGTGGTGGGTCAGGCAGCGGGTGCCGGTGGCGAGCTGTGGGACAGCTCATGTGTCATCCATGCTTCCCCCTCCTCTCTTCTTCCTTTTTGCTAGGCATCCAGTAGGGGCGCCTATGCCTACAGCCAATCAGGTGACGGGTAATAGACCTATGCTTCCTGATTGGCGGAGAGGCGCTACAGTGTTAGAAAAGCAAATATTAATTTGCTTTTCTAACACATCTGGGTGGACTGTGAGCGCAATGCTCTGTGTTCTAAGTCCACCTTTTTTGAAGCCTATTAGAGCCTATGGCTCTAATCAGGTGCCTCATAAAAACACCACCACCGCTATAGTTCAGGCGCCCGGCGTCCAAAAAAGGGCTGGACGCCTGAATAGAGGGTGGCAAAGGTGGCCATGTATTGCATGAATCTATCCATTAGTCAAATAGGGGGGTGGCGTGACAGAGGGGACGGCGCCCGGGCGCCCTTAATGGACGAGCCGCCCCTGGACTGGGGTGGAGGTTCACCTTCCAGCAGGACAATGACCCTAAACATACAGCCAAAGCTACAATGGAACGGTTTAGATCAAAGTATATTCATGTATTAGAATGGCCCAGTCAAAGTCCAGACCTAAATCCAATTGAGAATCTGAGGCAAGAAAATTGTTGTTCACAGAAGCTCTCCATCCAATCTGACAGAGCTTAAGCTATTCTGCAAAATAGAATGGGCAAAAATGTCACTCTTTAGATGTCCAGAGACATCCCCAAAAAGACTTGCAGCTGTAAGTGCAGCTAAAGGTGGTTCTACATAGTATTGATTGAGGGGGGCTGAATACAAATGCACGCCACACTATTCAGAAAATGATTTGTAAAATATTTTAAACCATTTATCATTTTCCTTCCACTTCACAATTATGTGCCACATTGTGGTGGTCTATCACATAAAATCCCAATAAAATAAATTAATGTTTTTGGTTGTAACATGACAAAATGTGGAACATTTCAAGGGGTATGAATACTTTTTTAAGGCACTGTAAATGTAATATTTAGTTTTAGAACATTTAGGTTTTAAGTCTTATCACCTTTCCTCTAAGCTCCGTGGATAATGACCAGTCAGCACAGTTTCATGTAACTGTTAAAACAGTTATTACTGCTGTCATTAGTGATACCAGATCAGTGAATAATACGGGAATACTTGTGGATATTGGAGCTCTAGAGATGTTCCGGCTCCCAATTTTACTCACCTATTCTTCTCTTTAACCACTTACCCACTGGGCACTTAAACCCCCTTCCTAACCAGACCAATTTTCAGCTTTCGGTGCACTCACACTTTGAATGACAATTACTCCGTCATGCAACACTGAACCCAAATGAATTTTGTGTCCTTTTTTTCACACAAATAGAGCTTTCTTTTGGTGGTATTTAATCACCGCTGGGTTTTTTAATTTTTGCGCCATAAATTAAAATATACTGAAAATTCGGTAAAAAAATAAATAAAAATTCGTTGTTTCTATTAAAATTTATTGCAGAGTATTGGCAGAGTATTGGCAGAGTATTGGCAGAGTATTGGCAGAGTATTGGCAGAGTATTGGCGAGTATTGGCAGAGTATTGCAGTGTTGCATTGGCAGAGCATTGCAGTGGTGGCAGAGCATTGCACAGTGGTTGCAGAGCGTTGCACAATGGTTGCAGAGCGTTGCACAGTGGTTGCAGAGCGTTGCACAGTGGGTGCAGAGTATTGCACAGTGGGTGCAGAGCATTGCACAGTGGTGGCAGAGCATTGCACAGTGGTTGGTGGCAGAGCATTGCACAGTGGTTGGTGGCAGAGTATTGCACAGTGGTGGGCAGAGCATTGCACAGTGGTTGGTTGCAGAGTATTGCACAGTGGTGGCAGTGTATTGACCAGCGCTGTGGGCACTACACATCCAGCCCACAGCGCTGGTCCCGTCTCTCCCCCTCTCCGCTTCTCTCCTCTCTGTACCGATCGGTACAGAGAGGAGAGGGAGGAACCGGCGTCATGACGTGACGCCGGTTTGTGTACATGTGATCGCTCCGTCATTTGACGGAGCGATCACGTGGTAAACGGCCGCTATCAGCGGCCGTTTACCGTGATCCGTGATGCGCCGGGTCCTCGGGACCCGGCGGTCACGGATGTTCCCGAGTGCGCGCCCCAGGGGGCGCGCGGGAGCAAGTTTCTGGGAGGACGTCCGTAGGAGGATAAGCCGACCGCGCTGTAGCCGTCTTTTGACTATAGCGCGGTCAGCATGTGGTTAAAGGCCATCCATATAACCACTAATATTTTAGTATAATTTCCCCCACTCTTGGGCCTGCCCTGCATATTCATGGACATAATCCACCCAGTTATTTGCTTTCTTTAATGGCTCTCTGTTTGTTAGTGCGACCTGTGTTTTGATCAACTGCTTAAAAAAATCAGCAGTAAAATAAAATAGAGTTTATAGAGACTTCCTAATTTTTGGAACCTTTGCAAAGATTTCAGTCAGTGACTATTTAAATTTTAATAAAGCATTAGTCAGATTTATTCAAAGACTTTGACTGATATAGAAGTAGTAAGACATATTTTTCTGCTCTGCCAGGGCCATATTTAACAATAGATACAGGGATTGGAAAGAATGGACTTTTCAGGCACATTTTTCTTTTGGTTAAAAAGTAACCATGTTTATTTATGACAAATCATTGATAAAAAAAAAGACTAATGCCCCGTACACACGGTCGGACATTCCGACCACAAAATCCGTCGGATTTTTTCTGACGGATTTTGTCCGACACTGGTGTTGCATACACACGGTCGGACAAAGTTGTCGAAAAATCTGATCATTCTGAACGTGGTGACGTTCGCTGCGTACGACGGAACTACGTAGAGGCTATTAGCCAATAGGTTTGGTCTCCTAATTTGATCTGAGCATGAGTGTCCGTCGGAATTCTCTACACACGATCGGAAAAAGTCTGATCGGATTTTGTTGTCGGAAAATTTGAGAGCAGGATCTCAAATTATTTCCGTTGGAAATTCCGACGGAAAAAGTCCGATGGAGCCCACCCACGGTCGGATTTTCCGACAACATGGTCCGATCGGACATTTTCCGTCGGAATTTCCGACCGTGTGTACGGGGCATAAGACAATAAAAAAAAAAAGACATTTACATAAGTGAGTGTGGTTTAACCACTTCCCACCTGGCCAATGTACATAAACGGCCGGGTGGGCGCTCTCTCCTTCTGAGTGGACATTCAGGAACGTCCCTCAGAAGGTGGGGGGTTGCTTTCGCAGCGACGCGATCCCGATGCGCTCGTGTCACACGGACACGGGGTATCTCCCATCGGCAGGAGGGCTCTGTGATTGGCTCTCCTGATCACATGCCGGCCATGTCCAATCACAGCCGTCATGTGATGTAAACACAGAGCCGGTTGCTAGGCAATCGGCTCTCCTCTCCTCACACAGAAGTTGTCAGTGAGGAGAGGAGAGTGGATCGCTGCAGCCGGTTGGTTATCAGTGAGTATGAGCTGTTTTTTTACAGCTTTTTACTCACTGATCACCAACCTGTGTAAAACACAAATGTCCCCAAAACACCTGTCCCCAAATAATAAAAACACCTGTCCCCCACATATGTCCCACTAAAATCACATGTCCCAATGATTATGTGCACACATATGTCCATGATCACCTGCGCACATCTGTACATGATCATTTGCGTACATTTGTCTGTGATCACACAAACCAATTATTATACACTTAACAGGATTTTCTTTACCAAAAACATGTAGCAGAATACATTTTGGCTTAAATTTATGACAAAAAACGATTTTATTGGATGTCTTTTAAAATAGAGAGAAGAAATTATTGTTTTTTTTTTTTTCCAAATTTTCGCTCTTTTTTTTTTTTCGCTTATATCGCAAAAAATAGAAAACTGAGTCGTGAATAAATACCAAAAGAAGTTTTAAATAGAAAAAAAACGCGCTGTCTCTACTATGAATAATAGCTGCCAGCACAACAGAAATTGTGTGATATATTAAACAAAATGGAAAAGGTAATGTGCAGCGCTGATGATAATGAAATTTCACTATCAAAAAATACTAATATTGTGCATACTTAATATAACAATAGTGCAATAAAGTGAATCGGGGTAAATGAATAATACCAATTCAATCATAACAAATGATCATTAGAATCAAATTATATCAATTTTAAATCCGTGATAAAGTCCACAGGTGCTGAAATAAATGAAGTGACTGTGTGAGTCTGCAGATATCCACCACCATATGGAAAAAAGCTTACCGGATGTAATGGACCCAACTAGGCGTGTGCCTAATGAGTCTAAAAGGCTTCTTGGTATAATCGCACCCAGGGGAGTATGCAGCGACTCCGGCTTCCAATATGTACCAACCTGGCAAGGATCCGTCACTAGATCGGTTATATATACCGTATTTGCTGGTGTATAAGACGACTGGGTGTATAAGACGACCCCCTATTTTTCCAGTGAAAACTTAGGTTTGGGGCTATACTCTCCATATAAGACTACCCCCCTTCAGAGGCAACACCATTTACAAAAAAACATCAGAAACCCAAAAAAAACAAAAACATCAGACTTAACATCAGAAAAAGTAAACTGGTGAACTACAAGTCCCAGAGATCCCACAATTGGTAGACAGCAACAATGAATCCTCTCCTCCAAAGCACCATAAATTATACCTGTATTTTAGGGGAGATCTGGAGCTGGATGTGCAATACAGGATGCTTTGTTAATATGTAGAGCACCAAGTACACACAGTATATGATGCTGTGTTAGTACAGTTGCGCCAGGTACACTTCAGAATACAGTAAGCAGACAGTGTGCATCGCTGAGCCAATCACGGCAGGCATTGTATTTTACTAATCTGTTGATGGATACAAAGCCTGCTCGGATTGGCAGAGGCTGGGACTTCAGCCCGCGCCGCTCTGACTCATGTAGCAGAGGTTGTTACCCAATCCGAGCAGGCTTAGCAGGCTCTGTATTCATTAGAGTGCATCGCCCGCCGTGATTGGCTGAGCGGCGCATACTGTATACATATTACAATTTTACAGAGCACCCAGTGGACTGATATCCATCTGGCGGCTTCTTCACCCGGCGTATAAGACGACCCCCGCTGTTTGGCTGTGTAATTTCGGTGTAAAAGGTAGTCTTATACGCCAGAAAATACAGTAGGTTATATAGGAGTATCCACCTAAAAATGGACTGGCCGGTATATAATGTTGTTCTTCCCAATATTACATATAGCAAAGGAGAAAAGATAGGACCCGTAGTGTGATACCGTTTATATAAAAAACATTTATTGTAAATCATAAAAATGGTCACTCACATGTTAGAAGACAATTAAAAGCATGTAGATAAAATCTGGCAACGCAGTGGCATCAGCAAAGCCCTTCCCGTGAATAAATACCACCAAAAGAAAGCTCTATTTGTGCGAACAAAATTATAAAAATGTATTTTGGGTACAGCGTAGCAGGACCGCGCAATCGTCAGTGAAAGTGCGAGAGCGTTGAAAGCTGAAAATTGGTCTGGCAAGTAAGGGGGGCGAAAGTGCCCAATATTGTATGGGTTAAAAACATGTTCAATACGTTTCTAAGTTTGTGTTTTTTTATGTGTGTAAACCCCCCCCCAAAAAAAAATAAAACATGTCTCAGTGACCAACCATGCAGTCCAGAGATCAAACTGAGGTAATACATGTATGTACATATAAGATGACTTAATTGTTTATGATAATCACACATAAGGGGGTTAGTGGAGCCAAACCAGAGAGGATCGATTTCGGCTTTAGTGTTTAAGAAGTACATTCAAATACATTGCTTTTAAACCACACTCACTTGTGTAAATGTCTTTTATTATTATCTTCGTCTTTTGTCGTCAATGATTTGTTGCTTTTTAACCCCAAAAAAAAAAAAATGGCCTGAAAAGTCCATTCTTTCCAATCCCTGTATCTACATAACAAATTTAGGACGTGGCACAGTGTATTACTAATTGTGCTGTCCACAGTGCCACCCTGTGGTGACAGCATCAACATACCTAATTTCATATTTACCAATAGGAACAGTAGGCACATGCTTGTAGGAGAGACAGCTTTTCTCGCATACTTTTCCATTATCAATAGAAATACAGCCATGTTATGTGCAAACAGTGTCTATGCATACTTACAATATATTAAATCTAAGGGCCAGTAAAACAAGAAACACTTTTGTGCAAAAGGGTGACCCAGACATGGGGTATTGCTATAGTGCACAAAGCTGTGTGCCTATAGGTTCCTGTATTGGTATTCTGGCCCTGTGCACGGTTCAAGATAGGAAGCAGAGCTTAAACATATAAAAAATAAGTATGATTATTCAATATACCGATATCGTTCAAAGTGTGTAAGAGTTTTTAACATATTTGCACAAGGTTGCAACATAACCTGACCACAATCATTCAGTATATTAAGAATAATGCATATACTGTAAATGTAAAAACTCTTTTAATTGTTCATAACTGATGCATACTAAAAACTCCACTAGGGGGCATTGTTGTTGCACCTTTTGTTGTCTAATTCCAGCTACGATGTGTCCAAAATTCATTATTTTTTATTGAATTTTACATGAATAAGGACAAAAATAAAGTAAAAAATAATGCAATTTCTGATGTTTTAACTGAATATTTGGAATTAAATATGATTTATAAAGCGAAACAAAGATAGGTCTAATTTAAATCTACAGTTTTACACAAAGGTAAAACATAAACATTCTTTTGTAAATTATGCAATTTTGTGCAATACTATATTTGTAATATAAATGACACAGTATGAGGTCAGTTCGCTGAACTATAACGCATTCACTATTTTCATTTCTATGTTTTTACCATTGAAAATTAAAGTTATATTTCCTACATCAGTTGACATTTGCACATGCAAGCTGTATTTTTAGATAGATAGATAGATAGATAGATAGATAGATAGATAGATAGATAGATAGATAGATAGATAGATATTACTGCATGTTTTTTTCGTGTCTTTTTCTTTTTTTTGGCACCGTAAAATATTGTTAGCTTGTTTTTGGGAATAGAGTAGGGAATGGTTAAGTAAGACCTCTCTTGATTTTTTTTTCTATTCTTATATATAAACCTCTCTTAGACAGTTGCCATCGGAGCAAGTGTCACCATTGTATTATGTCCTGTTCTTGCAGCAGCACTAACATTTAGATTTTTTTTTCCATACATACTATTCCTTTGACAGTGGTCAATAGGAGAAATGGAGAGGGTGAATCTCCCCATAGGGGACACAGACAGCAGTAAGAACATGACACAGGTGTTAACACTTTTTCAATCTATTCAAAACTAAAAATTTTAGGGCTGTGGAAATTAAAGATTAATTCCTTGATTAATCGATTCATTTTTTTTTAACAATCAAAATTCTTTTGATCGGTACTCACCTCTCCACTGGCTTGCGGGTCTTCAGGGAAATCCGTCGGAGATCTGGTGACGTCACGGACATCGACGTCACCAGACTCCTCCCCCCTTCCCCAAGTGCCTCCGTCTGCTAACGAAGGGAAGGGGGGAGGAGTCCGGTGACTTTGAAGTTCTGATTGAACGTAACGCGTACGGGGGAGGAGCTACCCATGACATCACCTGCTGCTGCCCTACAGAACTAACATGATTGTCGGCTTTACATGCTGTGTTTTTATCATCTTTATGTGAGTAGTTTGTGTTTGAACACAAAAATTCAATCTTATACTTAAGCGATGAGCACTTAGATCTTTTCTTTCTACCCATGACCTGGCGTCCTTGCTGAGATCTAAGGAGACGTGAAAGAAGTTTATGGTCCGTGTTAACCCTTTTGATACCCGCTTGCATGACCACCTGTTTGCACAGGGGTCCATGCCATAAGGTGAGAGTGATTAGTTAGACTGGAGGTAGAGGGATTGTCACACTATGTGGGAAAAAAATTACTTACGTCAGTGCTACAGTTTGAATTTAAAACGTATTTGTGTGAACTGTGAAGTTAAAGTGGAGGGCCACCCTGAAAAAAAAAAAAAAAATATCAATAAAAATTTAAAAGGAAAAAAAATAAAAAGTTTTTTTTTTACTTACCAGAAATGGCTGTTGCTAGGCAGATTGTCCTAATCTGCCTCTTCTTGTTCTGCGGAGCTGTTCGGTCTTCTGCTTCTAGCACCGCCTTCTAGTGAATGGGGCGCGGTGTGTTATGGGAACTGTGTGTCCCACAACACAACGCGTTCCCCATTCACAAAGCGCTGCACGACTCGTGCATGCGCAGTAGGAAACGGGCAGTGAAGCCAGCAAGGCTACGCTGCCTTTTTCCCTTAGGTGGAATGGCGGCGCCGGGAACCGAGACCCGAGGGACGATCGGTCTTGGGCGGCCGACATCGCAGGCACCCAGGACAGGTAAGTCTGCTTATTAAAAGTCAGCAGCTACAGTGTTTGTAGCTGCTGGCTTTTAATTTTTTTTTTCCCGGCTGGCCCTCCCCTTTAAGTCATGGATTGTGGAAACTAACTAGTGTCGGGTGATTGTATATAGTGTATACCACATCTACCACTGACTAATGCAGAGTTGCAATGCAAGGAGATCAGCTAAAAGTAGTTGGATCTATATGTGCGTTATAATTAATCGAAATTAGTCGATTAATCGATTGAAAAAAAAACGATTAAATCGAACACGAAAATTTTAATCAGTAACAGCCCTAAAAAAAATTAACTTTTTAAAGAAAAACATCATTATTTTATGTCAGGGGGATAGTTTAAAAAGTGAATTAAACAATTTGAAGAGAAAATGTTATTGTGATGCAAAAAAAAAATGCTATTTAGTAAACTGAACCCTATTAGTTTTCTGTGTTCTATATACAGATTTTCTAATTTGCAAGCTGTATGACTATAGTCATTTTTTAGAGAAAAATCATGTCTAGCCATAGAGCTGTTTATTCAATGATAAACTGATAAGGCACTATAATTTTTAATGTTAATCATATGTTTGCTCAGTTATGTGTGATCTCCACTCACTAATCCATGAATGAAGGACTAAGTACCAAGTAACTCACAATTTAGAATATTTTCCACGGATACTCTGCTGCTGAGGTGAATTGGCCTAGTAGACTATGCACAATGCATTGTCTTAAAAAAAAAAAAAAAAAAAAAAGACATAAAACAGAGCACTAAAAATCCAGTTATGACATGTATATTAAATTAGTCTGTAATTACTTGATTGCATTTAATTGTTTGTTGTTGGTAAATGTTGACTAAGATGCCTAAATTACCATCAACTGATAGTAAAAACTGAATATACAACACAAAAAGGGGATTTTATGCTACAGCTGGTCAGCACTAAACCTGTACTCCCATGTTTAAATGTTAAAAGTACTGGCTAAGAGCGGGGAACAGAATGCAAAATCTATTCTATTACCTTTATCGGGCTGAAAAAAAATCTCCTTTGTACTCCTTTCTATATTAGCTTCAGTTTATTACCAGCACCTGCCTTTCCCCATCTTCATGAATAAGCTTTACTCACTACTATCCTCCTGTCAGACGAGACTATCTTTACTGGCCACAAAACAGTGGTCCTTTAGAAATGGCAGTTGGTGGGGCTTAGTCTTGAAGTTAGGAAAGGTCATGCCTAATAATAAGGTGAAACTAAATCAGAGTGGCAAAGAGAGGCTTTTTTTTGGCTAACAGCAGAAATAGGCTTCATGTTATCACTGCTGTTAAAGCCGTATTAAAACGCATCCAAAAAAAAAAAAAAACAGGCCAGGGCAGTTTAAGTCATAATGTGCTAGTATACACCGCATACTAGCACATTATGACAGAATTACCTGAAAACAAAGCCCTCAAGCAGCACTCTGTCACCACTGAAGGCGCTTCTTCTTGTCAGGTTCACAGGATTCGGCTATCTGGTTGGCGGAGACGGCGATGATGTCACTCCCGCGCATGCGTGCAGGAGTTGCTGTTTATGGCCGAGCTCTGAAGAAACAGCACGGGTATGCCTTTCCTTCAGAGCGTGTGCGCCGGTGACGTCACCAGGTGCATCTAAAGTAAATATCTCCTAAACGGCGCACGTTTAGGAGATATTTACAGTACCTATAGATAAGCCTTATTATAGGCTTACCTATAGGTAAAAGTCATGTATGGAAGTTTACTTTCACTTTAAGTAGGACGTTTAGTTTTTTTAACTGTATAAAATGACTGCAAATTCACTGTAAACTGTGTGGAGTCTTCCCAAATCTATTGAAAAAACCCTCCCTGCAAAAAAAGGGATCCTATGCATTAAGGTGAAAATCCACCTGCCAGTCACCGGCCCCCCAGCCCCCCCGTTTTACTTACCTGAGCCCCTTCATGTCTTTGGCGGGGACGCGCCCTCCCTCTCTCCATGGGGTCCTGGCTCTTGATTGGATAGATTGATAGCAGCGCAGCCATTGGCTCCCACTGCTGTCAACTCGGTAGCGCGCGCGCAAGGGGGTTATCTAATGCAGGGAGGAGCTGCGAGAGCCGCCGGGGGGACCCCAGAAGATGAGGTTCGGGGCCACTCTGTGCAAAATTAGCTGCACAGTGGAGGTAAGTATGACAGGTTTGTTATTTAAAAAAAAAAAAAAGATCCTTTACAATCACTTTAACACTTATCTCTCTGACAGGTAATAAGTCTGAACTTTGTTGGATATCTGTTCCCCCATTGTGTGCTTTGGTTCTTCCCATTGGTCCCTAAATCACTTGCTAAAGACTCCCCATCCACCAAAGCCTTTGAAAGCTCTTTTGTACTTTTTTTCCAGCTCAATGTTTGCTTTAAAGTTTATATATTACCTAAAAAAGCCTAATGCCCCATACACACTGTCGGATATTCCAATGGAAAAAGTCAGATCGGATTATGTTGTCGGAAAATCCAATCGTGTGTGGGCTCTTTTCCGATGGAAAAAATTTGAGAGCAGGATCTAAAATTTTCTGACAACAAAATCAGACTTTTTCCGATCGTGTGTAGAGAATTCTGACGCACAAAGTGCCACGTATTCTCAGAAGAAATTTGGAGATGAAAGCTATTGGCTACTGTCCTCTACATAGTCACGTCGTACGTTTTTTGTACGTCACCTCGTTCGGAACGATCAGATTTTCCGACAATTTTGTCCGACCGTGTGTATGCAACACAAGTTTCGGCCAAAATCCGTCAGAAAAAATCTGACGGATTTTGTGGTCGGAATGTCCAACCGTGTGTACAAGGCATAAGATATATTATCTAGTGCTGTGATGTTTTGGAACGACATTTCCCATGATGCTCAACTACACTGCAGAGTGCATGAGAACCATGGGAAATGTAGTTTCAAAACATCTGGTGTGCCAAGGTTCGCCATCACTGATCTAGCGCATACTTCCAATTTCTGAAATGTGGTATTTGCATACGCATAAGCTTGTTCACCCTCTGCCCAAGTGACAGTGCTTGAGACTGGTGATAGGTTACTCAGAGAATAAGTGCTGTTACATGAGATCGGGGATGTCTACCCTTCCCATACCCTAAGAGGCCATAGTATTTCAGAATAAAAAAAATAAATTTAAAGCAGTGCTCCACATAAAAGGAGAAGCTCCGCTTATGTGCCTCCCCCCCTCCGCTGCCACATTTAGCACCTTTCGTGGGGAGCGGGTACCTGCTTTTGACAGGTACCTACTTCCGTTTCAGGGTGATTTCACTGTGGTGAACTAAGCTGGAAGTTTGGCCCCCCTCCTCCTTCTCCCACCATTCACAAAGCGCAGCACATGCGCAGTAGGGAACCAGCTGTGAAGCTGCAAGGCTTCACTGACAGTTTCCCTTAGCCAAGATGGCAGCAGCAGCACCCAAGAGCTGATTAATAAATCAGCTTGGGTGAGGACACTGCTGGATTCGTGGACAGGTAAGTGTCCTAATACTAAAAGTAAGCAGCTACAGTATTTGTAGCTGCTACACTTTTAATTTTTTCTGAAGGATCCTGGAGCTCCACTTAAGTGCCACACCACTCTTCAATAGTCCAGATATAATTTATTTACAGTAGGGGTCAAAGAGACAATAAAAAAAATAGCCAGCCCCCGAAAACATCCCAAAAACATTGGATGTCTAAAAATATAAATATATCTGGTAACATTAAATAAATTAAATATATAAGGACCTAACCATGTGGAAATATGTAGTAACAGTCAAAATGATAAAAGGAACACGTTCATTCATTCTCTTGGCTCCATGCCCTAAAATCGTCAAATTCATTAAAAAATTAGCTTAGCTTGAACTTTGGATGCAAATTACCATGAAGTCAATGGGGACTTTTTGATGGTCACTTGTGGCTTTTGGAGGGCTGCCAGGCAAAAAATAGCATGAAAGGCTGGGCTCAGCTGTGGAGGACTTTTGCCAATGCATAATAAAATAACAAAAAAAATAAAAAACAGCCATACGGTGAGTTTTTTTCATACATCTTTCCGGGTGACAAGAAACCAGCTTTGCTTATAGACGTCAACAAAAACTCTAATCTAAACTGATTTATTTTAGTCACTCATTTTAGCAGTGACAATTGTCATTTTATTGAGTGATACTAGATCTACCTTGACCATCAGAAGTAATAGTCTCCAAATACTTTAAGTCTGTAAGTGTCAGAAAAAAAAGTGCTTATTTATATCATTTGGGCACATAGATGACAGGATTACATACAAAGACACTAGCCATATATAGGTGAAAATTAGGATAAAATTAGAGCTACAGCCCGCAGGTATAGGTTGGTAAAATATTGGCCAGTTTGATGGCACAGAGCTCCAATGACGGAACTGCCAGGGTTGCAAAGGTAGCACTTGCGACTGGGCCCTGGCATTCCACCACAGTGGTGAGGCCACTGTGGGACCATAAGGTCCCCACATTGGGAGTAAAGGACCCCAGAATCAGTGGTAAGGGTCCTGGATCCTGCAGGGAAGGGCCCCAGGCTCAAAGGGAAGGGCCCCGGGACCTGAAGGTTCTAGTTATGCCTCTGCAGAGCTCCCATTTTTTTTCTGCAGCACCTCATTGCCTCATTTATAAAACTTAAAAAAAAAAAAAAAACAATATGAACCAAAAAATGTTCTTGCCATCACTTCACAATCTCCACACCACACAAATATCTTTACTACATTCAGTGGGAGGCAATGTTTGCTCTGAACTTCTGTTCTTTTTCCCCCTTTAACAGCAAAGAGGGTAAAGGGCCAGGCCAGGCCAAAGACCATGAGGTATACACTTATGGCCCGTACACACGATTGGAAATTCCGCCAGCAAAAGTCCGATGAGAGCTTTTGGTTGGAAATTCCGACTGTGTGTATGCTCCATCGGACTTTTGCTGGTGGAATTCCCGCCAGCAAAAGATTGAGAGCATGTTCTCTATTTTTCGGTCGGAAAAAGTTCCGATCCGAAATTCCGATCGTCTGTACAAATTCCGACACTCAAAATTCCTACGCATGCTCAGAAACAATTTGACGCATGCTTGGAAGCATTGAACTTAATTTTCTCGGCTCGTCGTACTGTTGTATGTCACCGCGTTCTTGGCGGTCGAAAGTTCATAGAACTTTTGTGTGACCGTGTGTATGCAAGCCAAGCTTGAGCGGAATTCCATCGGAAAAATCCGCTCGTGTGTACGGGGCATTATGCCGTACAAACGGTCGGAATTTCCGATGGAAACAGTCCGATGGGAGCTTTTCACCTGTTTGGATTGAAACCTTTCTATCGGATTTTCCGATCGTGTGTATGCAATTCCGACACGCAAAATTCCGACGCATGCTCGGAAACAATTTGACGCATGCTCAGAAGCATTAAACTTCCCTTTTATAGTGCAGTCGAACGTGTTGTATGCTGTGGTGTTATTGACCGTCGGCGTTTGGTGTGACCGTGTGTAGGCAAGACAGTTTGAGTGAAATTCCGTCGGAATTCCGACGGGAAAACCATCAGAGCTTTTTCCGACGAGAATTCCGACCCTGTGTACGCGGCATTAGGGTAAGGCATCATTTTCTGTACTGGGAGATCTGTCCCGAAAATTGCTAATGCCAATCCCTTAATGTTACAATCTAATGTATTTCATCTGTGCTGACAGTTGGAGAAACTAAAACTAGTGCTAAGTTCAGAGATCTATAAACCTTATTATTAGAAAACATTGAAAATTTTGCGTTTAGATCAGAGTTCTCCCTAAAAGGGTTCATATTCTGTACTTTTATGCCTCTGGAATAACTGACAAGGTGGGCTCTTGGTCTCACATAACATACACTAGCATTGGATATATGCTCTTTGAAAGCTCCGCCGCAGGTTGAGTTTTATTTGTGTAACAGCTGTATTAATCATATGCCCAAGTGATTTAAATATGAGAATAGGCTGTTTTTCAGCAAAGCAAGATAATTTTAGGCCACAGTAATTTTCTATTATTTGCTAAATGCTGTGACAGTTTCTACATGGCAGACCTGAAAATGTACGGCTGATTCAGGGCCTGGTGCAAATTGAGTTGGGACCAAAATCACAGGTTAGTACGAAAGATTAATGATATTTATTCACTGGCTTCTATCACACCAAGCTACATCTCAGTTCATTACTAACCTCGGGGAACGTTCCTAAAGTTAGTTTTATTGATTTTAAAGAAAGATATTTAGAGGAACATTGCATTCAAATTGGAAAAAGAACATTGCTTTCACTTAAGTCAACAAACTCTTTTGCATACTAAAAGGAGGTTCAATGCTTGTGTGATAGGATAGAGCAAAAGCAGCTTCTCCAGTCAAATCCTTTAGTGATCTAATAATGCTATCACGGAAACATCTGCATTATTCTTAAGCTATGGATTTGAGTGATGTTACTTTACATAGTAACTCTAGACAACTAGATAAATACACAGTTGAAAGAAATATATATTTAATGTTCTATCCGGTAAAGGTTTAATTCTGTATAGTCTTGAGATTTACCCACATTCTGCATGCCACATAGCCAGACAGGTCACAAGCATAGCTTCTAAATCAACAATTCATCTTTCCGGTCTTGTAATGCAGCTTTCTATGTAACCCAATGGTGGGCCATCAATAGGGGGCGCATGGGCACCGCCCCCCCCCCCACAGCTAGACATAAAAAAAAAAAGTGGTGGTCCTTTAAGTGTGTCCGGTCAGGTGATTGCAGCTAAAAAGCTCCATTGGGCGGTCTTCAGAGCGCCCTTGAGGCACAAGCCATGCGTACGGAACACTCCCCACTCTACATTGATTCCTAGCGTTGCTTCTTTTTGATTGGCGGGTCCAGAGGACGGTAGGCAGTGCTTTTCGCAGAACCGTTACTTCCGGTTTCCCACAACTCATCACTCGGATGTTTGAAGCAGAGCATGGCCTGCCGGATAGGGTTGCCACCTCATCCCTTTAAACCCGAACACATATGAATTACACAGGTTCTGAGGCTAATTAAATACAGATAAGGCACCAAGTGTGTATAATTACCACCTTAATCAGCCACAGAACCTGTGTAATTAATATGTGTTCGGGTTTAAAGGGATGAGGTGGCAACTCTACTGCCAGACCGGACGGGGTAAGCTAAGCAGCACCGTCTGTCTCAGTGCCACCTGTGGGGTGAACCAATGCCATGATGAATGCTCATTCAATTTCCCATTGACAGCCGCCACCTGCCACTCCGCTCCACACAGGCACACACTTCCCTGCTTCTCTCCACCACAAAAGTCTCTGTGGCAGTGCAGACTGGGCCCAGGCGTGATCACGTGGCTGGAGGAGAGGGGTATATGTAGAGATCATCTGGCTCGGAGGAGAGAGAGCCGAGACCTTACTACATTGTCTGTCCTATGGTGTATACAGCTATATACACCCACTTTCCTTGCTGTATATAGAGACCTTCCTCCATCATCACTGACTGCAGATGTACATCATCTGTCCTGTTATTGTGTATATATAGCTGTATACAGGACAGATGATGTAAATCTGCAGTCAGTGATGATGGAGGAAGGTCTCTATATACAGCAAGGAAAGTGGGTGTATATATAGGTGTATACACCCACCTTCCTTCCTGTATATACTAATACCATCCACCTCCTCTATATAAACATCCCTCCATACTGTACAGGCTGCATATTACGTGCACATATGATTGGCACAGTAAGGTTGAAATTGATTGGCACAGTAATGGTGCATATGATGGGCACAGTAATGGTGCATATGATGGGCACAGTGAGGCTGAACATGATGGGCACAGTGAAGCTGAACATGATGTGCACATTGAGGCTGCATATGATGGGCACAGTGAGGCTGCATATGATGGGCACAGTGAGGCTGCATATGATGGGCACAGTGAGGCTGCATATGATGGGCACAGTGAGGCTGCATATGATTGTCACAGTGAGGTTGAAATTGATTGTGTGAGATTGATCACCATGAGATTGGCACAGTGAGGCTGCATATGATGGTCACAGTAGGGCTGCATATGATGGTCACAGTGATGCTGCATATGATGGGCACAGTTAGTTTGAAATTGATTGGCACAGTGAGGCTGCATATGATGGGCACAGTAAGGCTGGATATGATGGGCACAGTAAGGCTGGATATGATGGGCACAGTATCTAGCAGTAATGATACATAATAACCTGATAAATAGCTATTTACAGTCCTGCATTATTAACAGTTAAATTTTTTAGTTTGTTTGCGCACCATCCGCCACTGATGTAACCACTGGCAGCCTCTTCAATGGACAGCAAATTAGGATCACCTCCAGGGAGCTCACTTAGGCTACATTTGCACGGGAATTTCAATAAATAAAAGTGCAATACTAAAACTGGTACTAAAAAAGATCTGGAGATGTATAATGATGATAAATAATAAATATGAGCACAATATGTTGACTAACAATAAATAAATAGTGACAATTGTCTAATAATATTGCGGGTATAAGCAAATATAAATGCTAAATAGCAATAAGCCAAGTGAAAAACTGTGCATATAATAATAAATAAATTAAAGGATAAAATACATATGAAACACAGGTGGTAAAATATCGAAGAATAAATTAGTCAAAAGTGAAACTGTATCAGTGAATGAATAAATAAATACATATGTATGAATAAATATATATGAGGTAGTCCCAGAGTGGATAAATAAATGAAAAAATAGTCCAAATTCATACACCAAATCCTACTGGTGTGGTAACATATAAAGTTATTCAATGATCTAAATAGATCAAACAGTAATTAATTCTCCAAAAACTGCTGCCAAATTCATCCAATTGATATTCAGCGTATTATGTATAATTCTGATAAGATAAATGTTGACCCTGGTTTTCATCTATTTTCTCATCCAATTTCTGGTCTCTCAGAACTCTCACCTTAGGGATAAATAAATATCGCCTTTCCGGGGTATCCTATAGCCCCAGTGGATTTAGATGACAGAAGTCAGCAAAGCCTTGCAAGAGTTTCAGCAAAATCCTTCTCCTTTAAGAGCCTTTAAACCTTGGACCTATATTGCTCTCTACGTCAACTTCCCGGTGTTCGTCTGCCTACGGCTACTCCCTACGTGTTTTTTTTTGCTTATACCCGCACTTGGCACTTTAAATATTATTAGACAATTGCCACTATTTATTTATTGTTAGTCAACATATTGTGCTCATATTTATTATTTATTATCATTATACATCTCCAGATCTTTTTTAGTACCACCGCCACCTGCTGGACACTTTTAGTATTGCACTTTTATCAATTTTTGCGCAAAATTTATTATTTATTTACTCTATTTCTGTGTATCTGTGAACACGCTACATTTTGCTGCAAACCACATTATTCTTTATTATTGACCACTTAGTTACTCACAGCAGCACGAGGGATATATTTATTCACAGCAGGAATCTATTGATTCCTGCTGCTGTGTTTAACAGGTATGAGTGGCTGTGGCTGTTGTGTCTATACACTTCAATGACAGGTTGTTGGAAATTGCAACTATTCATGATTGTTTACACATCCAGTAATTACTTGCATTGATTGCTGCTGGATGCACACAAAGTGTACAGCCACAACCTGTCATTGAAGTGTACAGGCATGGCAGCAGCAGCTAGTTATTCACACCTGTCACACACACAGCAGCAGGAATCACACGATCACTGCTGCTGAAATTTTCACAGCGGCAAAATGCCCGTATGTAGCCTTAGGGGTACCAGAGTGAGCACCTTGAATAGCAGAAGTTTGTGTATCACATGAATGTCTGACAGTCTCCTGCAGGAACACAAGAAGGTCTCACGCCAATATAAACCAACATTCTTCCAACAAACTTTATTTAATCAGACAAGACATGTGCTGAAAGTCCCCACCTAGGAATTACTCTCCACTGACAGCCAAAAATGTATCCATAGCTATGCTCCCAGTGGTAAGTAAAAATGTAAGTTGAAAATTAAAGAGATGAGTCCATGAAGTGGCATGCGGCTAGCTGGACTTAACCCATAGTAATCAGCCACATTTTTTAAAATTGAGTCGAAGGGAGGGAGACAGCACAGACACTCTGGTGTAGTAAGTTCCAAGAAGGAATTGCAAAGAAAAGTTAAAAATGCTCACAAAAGTATAAAAAACACACATACAGTATATATATAGATATATATAGATAGATATATATATATATATATATATATAGGAGTCCACGTGAGCCTGTGGTGGAGGCACAGTCATAAAAAGGTGCAGATGGATGGATGCAGAGCGGCTACAGGCAAAAAGTCCAGATCTCTGTGCCACTGGCTGTTAAAAGGGAACTTGCTCTGACAGCGTAGTAAACATGTGTAGTGCCGCGGTTTCCGCATTCCCAGGTGTCAATGGCCGATGGATGGTAATGTCCACCTGTAGTCAAGGGTCACAGGACGCGTTTCGAGGGACCTTTTTTTTTGGGTGGGCTACTTAAACAGAGCGTGTAGCCCATTGTGGTCAGCTGAGGAAGGTCCCTCAAAACGCATCCTGTGACCCTGGACTCCATGTGTATATTACCATCCATCGGCTATGTGTTTTTTTTTTTTATACTTTTGTGAGTATTCATTTTTAACTTTTATTTCTAATTAAACCTTCTTGGAACTTACTACACCAGAGTGGTCGCGCTGTCTCCCTCCCCTCACCTCTCTTTGTTTTACAAATGGAGTCCCACCTCCGTTTTGACAGCAGAAGCCCCTAGGTTGTCAAGGGTTACCCGCTCATAGAGCACCCCCCCCCCCCATTTTGGTCTGTATTAATTGCCTTTATTTATTTTATGGATTTTTTTTAACTGCATCATTCACATTTCCCATGAGTGGTTGAACAAGACAACAGAAAAGAGAGGGCGCACCAGCCTTGTGCATTATACTTTGATACATTTATTTAGAAGAAACATTATTATTAAAAACTACTCACAAAGGTAGAAAGAAAATCACACTGTAACAATCTTTGGCTTGTGGTAGTTTGTCTACTGATAGCAGTCTCCAGGTCCTGAAGAGAGGACGTGGGAACCCCTGCTGGCTGATGCATTTCGAAGGATTACCTTCTTCCTCAGAGCCTAACAGTGTTATCTCTTACACCCAGGGTTAGCAGCGTCCAGCTTCCGGCACACATGCAGCACAGAGCCAGGTCTCCACTCAACTCCTACTCCATGAGTGGTTGAGCCTGGTGCCATTCCTGGCATTGGTAAATAATACTTTTTTTTACATATTAGAAAGTAGCTGATCGCTTGGAGTTCAGCTTTTATGGAGCCATATACAGCCAGGCAACCAGCATTTCCATATGAAAGCTAATAATGGCAACCCCTATATTTCTCCCATGGGAGTTGTAGTTGAAGTTGTGCCAGCTGACATCAGAAGTAATAAACAACCTGTTTTTAAATCTGATAATGGTGATTTCTTATTCTTTTAATTCGTTTTTTTATTTTTTTTACTTTTTTAGGTCATTCGTTATGATCGCAATTCGTAAATTCGCAAATTAAAAAATTCAAAGATTCGAAAATCTGAAAATAAGAAAGAAAATATGAAAATTCTAAAGAATAACTAACTAACAATAACTAACTATTAAAGTCGATGTAAACCCAATGTCATCCTCCTGCATGTTTTTTTACCTCAAAATGTCTCCCCTCTGTCTGTTATAAGACCCTGTGGGTGGATCTGTTGTCTGGAGCTCAGTGGGTGGAGTCGTGATGTCAGTAGACTCCCCGCCCACCTCTACACTCCCCTTTTCAATATGCATTTTCTCCTGTGTATTTCTTACACTGAACTTCTGCTATGATCTCGAACATCCAGTGAAAAGACATGAAAGTAACCACATGACTTCAGCAAGCCCAATTATGCTGTGGTGTGGAACATCCAATCCTGGCAGAGCAGCAGAAGAAAGGAGTGGGAGGGAATTAAAAAATAATACATGTCTCTTAGGCTAGTGCACGAGATATGTAAATCACCTGTCACTCACAGCAAGAGGGAGGATTTGACAATGTTTTTCTCTGTTTGTCAAGATTTAACTCACTGAAAAATAAAAGAGGATTGCTCAGAGCTGGATTAACTCTTTGTGGCAAGACTGGGCTCAAATGATAGGACATCTTATACTCTTCATTATGACATCAAAAAAAAAAAAAAAAAAAATGTGGGTTTACATCCACTTTAAGTTATAGGTATTGGAATTTCCTTTCAAATTTGGCTGTTAGTGAACTTAACAAATTTATCCCAAGTAACGAATTATCCGAAATAACGAATGCCGCATCTAAACAAATGGAACAAAACTAATTAATAATAAATAATAATAATAATAAAACGTTTTTATTATTATTAATTCGTTGCGTTCCATTCGTTTAGATACGGCATTCGTTTTTTTCGGATAATTCGTAACTTCGGATACATTTGTATTCGTTACATTCACTGACAGCCAAATTTGAAAGGAAATTCCAATACCTATAATTTATTAGTTAGTAATAATTAAGTTAGTATTAGTTATTATTTCAGATTTTTCAGATTTTTGAATTTCGAATTTACAAATATCTGGAAAAATTTGTTAAAAGGGTTTTTGTTAATTCTGATATTTTGTCAAAATTTGTTAAAAAACAAATACAGAACGAAAAGAATTGCACGTGTCTACTTTTGACCCACATCAGTGCATAGTCATCTTTTGTAGGACAACATTTTGTTATTTGACTGTATTTTTAGTCTTCTGCCTCAAATATAAATTTTTCATTGGGATCTAAAGTGTAAGTCTTTATACATTCATGCCTCTTGTGCTCTGCACCATGTACAGGTGTGAATTAGTCATAAACAGACTTCAATAGCCAAAGACTCATCTATTATTACTACTGTACAACAGAATAATCCGCACACAGAAAGATTCCCAGAGATCTTTTTTTTTTTTTGAAGAGTGGGCTTGTTATGTTTCACTTGAATGCGTTTAGTGTAATCGTATAATATGCTCTGACAGGTGCTCTCAAGCTCCCTTGTTACTTACCTTACTTAATTAAAAACCTGATATAAAATTCTGTTTCAAAAAGGCAGTTTTAGGTCATTTTTGGCTACACTTTTTGAGGCTTAGCTTCACCTTCGTCTTTTATTACAAGAGGTGAATGTAATCTTGACCAAATTCATTAAAATTTTTACATTTAATTAATATTTTATACTTAAAGTAAATCTGAGAGCCCACCTTAGCTTGTAACATGACTCGAGGTCCACAGACTACATACAGTACCTTATATTGTCTGAAGCCATGTTCAGTTTTTTACTTAGGGATTTTTGTTAGGTGGAAAATGTAAATGCCAATAAGGCTTAGAATAGTCCTTTAACCACTTGCCTACTGGGCACTTAAACCCCCCTCCTGCCCAGACCAATTTTCAGCTTTCAGTGCTCTCACACTTTGAATGACAATTACTCAGTCATGTAATATACTGTACCCAAATTAATTTTTTGTCGCTTTTTTCATACAAATAGAGCTTTCTTTTGGTGGTATTTTATCACCTCTGGGTTTTTTATTTTGTGCGCTATAAATGAAAAAAGACAAATTGCAAATGATTAATTTTTCTTCATAAATTTTGGCCACAATATATACTACTACATATCTTTGGTAAAAATAACCCAAATTAGTGGATATTATTAGGTCTTTGTGAAAGTTAGAGAGTCTACAAGCTGTGGTGCAAATCATAAAAAATTGATCACACCTGAAGAACTGACAGCCTATCTCATTTCTTGTGACCCTAACAAGCTAGGAAAGTACAAATACCCCCCAAATGACCCCTTTTTTGAAAGTAGACATTCCAAGGTATTTAGTAAGAGGCATGGTGAGGTTTTTGATTTTTTCCCACAATTCTTTGCAAAATTAAGATCCCCCCCAAATTAGCATTGTAATAGGTTATTTCTCTCACATGGCATGTGTATACCACAAATGACACCCCAAAATACATTCTGCTACTCCTGAGTATTCCGATACCACATGCGTGGGACTTTTCCACAGCCTAGCCACATAGAGAGGCCCAACAGGCAGGGAGCACCATCAGGTGTTCTAGGATATTTACACATCTAAATTACACATCTAACTTGTAGACTACCTATTACACTTTTGAAGGCCCTGCAGCACTAGGACAATGACACGTGGCACTGATGACAGATGGCACTGATACGTGGCACTGATGGCACGTGGCACTGATGATACGTGGCACTGACAGATGGCACTAATACGTGGCGCTGATGACAGATGGCACTAATATGTGGCACTGATGACAGATGGCACTAATACGTGGCACTGATGACACGTGGCACTGATGACAGATGGCACGTAACACTGACAGGTGGCACTGATGACAGATGGCACTGACATGTGGAACTGATGACACGTGACACTGATAACAGATGGCAAGTGACACTGACAGGTGGCACTGGGGGCAGGTGGCACTGGAGACAGGTGGCACTGGGGACAGATGGCACTGATAGGTGGCACTGGGGACAGATGGCACTGATAGGTGGCACTGGGGACAGATGGCACTAATAGGTGGCACTGGGGACAGGTGGCACTGGGGACAGATGGCACTGTGGGCACTGTTGTGTTAGTGTGGCACTGTAATGTGTTATTTTTTCACTCACGCTTCAGCAGGACGCTCTCCCTCCTCACATGCGGTCTCTGTGTGAGGAGGGAGAGCCGGCAATGAGAGATGATCTCATATGTTTACATATGAGATCATCTCTCATTGGACACTCCGATCGAGTGCTAAATGGCCGCTGTGATTGGCCATTTAGCACGATCTGTGATTGGCTGTGTCCAAGGGACACGGCCAACACAGATTTCCCCCGATGCGCGCCAGTGGCGGTGCGCAGGGAAGATGTAAACAAGAGGATGTCCAGGGACGCCCTCCTGGCAATTGAGCGCCGCGCTGTAGCCGTCTTTCGGCTATAGCACGGGCATGAGGTGGTTAAAGCAACCTTGCTACATAAATAATATATACCAAGCAAGAACATACTTGTTTTGAATAGGGGGAACTTACCTCTCAGCCCGCACCACTGAACATCACTCTGTTTATGAGAAATGGTCCCCAAAAGTCCACTGGTAATCCAACACTTCTGGGATTGTCTTCCCCCAGAGTTGTCCTGCTGCTGACTTCATGCTAGTACAGGAGAGAGCAGTGACATGGAATTCAGTAGGAGGAGCCACGAAGAGCTGTGCGTGACCACCGAGGTTTCCCAGCAAATTTCAGGGGACCAGTTCTTATGAACAGGGAAGAGTTCAGCAGCACAGGCATCAGGAAATGTAATTATTGTTTGAAAGGTAAGTATTCTCTCTGTTCTTTACAGTTACAGAATTTTTTTAATTGCTTCTTGTATAATTTACGTATGTGAAAGGGTTGCTTTATAGCCAAACTCCCATAGCAGCCATTCAGATTTCACCTTTCAGAATTTTGGACTACTTTCTCAGGACAACAGATTCACTTGTGAATAAGTCTGATTGCAAGCCAGATATAGTTGCTGGGTACCCGGTTCAGCATGCGCCAGACACATGGGACCTTACCGGGTATGGAGACCCTAAGACCCTGCCCAGGCTGTCCAAGGTGCAGCGAATCATCATAAAGAAAGTGGCTGAGGAATACGGGTATCTGTATCCCTACATACCGGCTCATCTAGAAGAGGAAATTCTGGATAAGGAGACCCAATGGGTAGATGAAGCTGTGCGCAGTTTCCTCCAGATCCCTCTACAGGTCGAATTTCCAAAGCTGTCACCAAAAGTTGCTGAGAGATATGTTTCAGTGTTGCACACCTGGGGCTACGGCCGTAAAATCAATCTGGACAGTGTGATTATCTGCAGGCCAGACAAGAAGGACATTAAACACTTCATTACTATGGTAAATACAAAAGGAGAAGATTTGAAGTTGCCTGATTCCAGGTACTACAGGTACATTCTATGGAATTGTATCTGTTAACTAAACCCCTGGCTTACAAAAGTGTGGAGTAAAGGATGCTATGCTGGAAGAAACTTCACGTTTGAAAAAAATATATTGTTAGCGGAGAACATTCCTGCTGGCTGTACTGCTGAGATTGTGTTGGACTGAATGCTGCTGGCAGATGCAGGGAGTGCCCACTTGAGTCATGCTGGCTGGTGCTCAGAAAGTTGCCAGCGTGCCTCCCTTTTAAAAGTAATCTGCTTATGTGACGTTCAGCAGGTATGCTTCTCAACTAATGAGGGAATCTTCCTCAGTCCCCAGCTGTCATGCGGACAGACTGAGGCTACTATTGCAAGAGGACCTGTGTCCAAGAGTGCGCTCCCTTACAACATGGCCTTGCTGCTTGTTGTCTGAATGCAGCTGTGCCTTTTTGTCCCAAAGGATCCCTTAAAGAAGAAGCGGAACTGCTGGGAAACATCGCCCTACCCCATATAAAACAAGTTCACTAAACAAATGTTACACACATCTGCACAGCTTCAAGACAACTTGCCCTATTCTTAAGCCCCATACACACGCGCGGATTATCCGAGGACCAGGTCCGTCAGACCATGTCCGTCATACTTTGTCTGATGTTGGTTTTGCGTACACACGGTCGGACAAAGTTGTCGGAAAATCCGATCATTCTGAACGTGGTGACGTTTGTTGCCTACGACGGGACTACGTAGAGGCTAGTAGCCAATAGCTTTGGTCTTGTAATGTGATCTGAGCATGCGTAGCACTTTGTCCGGTCGACATTCGCTACACACGATCGGATTTGGTGTGATCGGACTTTGTTGTCAAAAAATCTATCCAGCAGGAGATAGGACTTTGTCCGTCAGACAATCTGATGGAAACTGTCCGATGGTGCCTACACACGGTCTGATTTTCCGACAACATTGTCCGATAGGACAGAATCCATCGGAAAATCCTACCGTGTGTATGGGGCTTTAGTATTATAATTATCTTCCATGATCGTAAGCACCATCTAGTGGCCATACTGTCTTTTTTTCCTGATTGAGGTATGTAAAACAAATACTGCATTGTAGCTATGCTGGCACTTATTATCATAGGAAATAAATATATTACACAGTTTCCCTAGGAACTGTGTGGATGTGTGTCACCTTTTTTCAGTGAATTGTTAATCCATAGACTCCCTTAGTGTTATAGAAAGTGTCATAATTTACAAATCTATTGTGTAAGTAAGGTTTAAATGATGTACATGGAACTCAGCAGCCATAGCACCTACTATAATTTTTTTAATGGAAAAACACTGTTTAAATTATACAGAAATATAATTCCAAAAACACAACATTGGCCAAAGACAAGTTTCTCCTAGAAATACAAAACCATAGCAGTTTTCTGATTATTAGTACCTAGAAGTCTGAACACACAACAACAAGATCTTCTTGTGACAGAAACAGTGACAGCAGTTTGGAACTCAAGCGAGACTTCTTAATGAAATATGCATAAGATGTGTCCAAGATTTATAATTTATTTTGAATTATTCCTATAAGTGTCCTCAAAAATGAAAGCCGGAATAGAATGGATAGTGCATTGTGTCACTTCTGCAAGTCTGTCAAAATGGGATCTGATACATGACTAGCAAGTCACAATTGTCAGTCTTTATATTCTTCAGCCACCTGCCACTTACAGATAAAATATGAACAGCTCTGTCCCATCAGCCTCAGGGGGTTGTGTGTTCTCTGACTCACATTCATGAGCGCTGAAGCCATCTTGTTCTGTTTAGCTCAATTGTTAACCATTTGCTCTTAATAAATTGTAGGTGGGCGAGTCAGCACATTGTTACTACTTTAAGTCCTGAAATTGTAATGTTTGCAATTGCAATTAAAATACATTTTTTTTTAAAAAAAGAGTCTCTTTCATGTTTAATTCATTTATAATTTTATTATATTATATATAGCCATTTTATACTTGCATTGGGCTTCCATCAGCACTGCAAGAGTTAAAGTGATTGTAAAGGAATATTTTTTTTGTTGTTAAATAGCAAACATCTCTATACTTACCTGCTCTGTGCAATGGAATTGCACAGAGAGGCCTGAACCACCTCTGAATTGCACAGAGAGGCCTGAACCTCCTCTTCTCGGGTCCTACGCCGGTGCTCCTCCTCCCTGGCCAGTGCCCACACAGGAACCCATTTCCCATGGGGACACTCATGCATGGTCACTTGCGAGCCCTGCTGCTGTGTGCTGTGCACTGGATCAAATGAGGGCTCAGGTAAGTATAAAGGGGGGGGGGGTGCTAAATTTGATGCGTTAACATTTTTTACCTTAATGCAAGGAATACATTAAGGTAAAAATTGTTTAGGCTTTAGAATCACTTTGTTTAGGCTTTAGAAACACTTTCATCATTTTTGTCTAGAGGGAATAGGAAAAGCAGCTATACTTTTTTTTTTTTTAAATAGTTTTTATTGAATTTTTAAGTAACACAGAAACAAAACAGCCTATTGGGCATACCCAGGCTCAATCACTACTACAGAACTAAAACTAACAGAGAAAAAAAAAAAAAAAAAAACACAGAATTAAACATCCTAGTGAAACCACTGTACGCTCAACCACCTATGCAGGATGTGCAGAAACATCTTGTACTTCCTCCTATGCCCTACAAGCTTTCAGTAGACCATCTTAGGATGAAGAGCATAATAATCATACATCGTCTACTTAGTCTTAATCTTACTCCCCCTCCTCCCCACAGAACGTTGACTCAGGAGCCTAGGCACGTTTAGAAGATCAGGCATGCCGCTTACGCTGTGCCTGATACTTAATAGAGTGATACTAATCCTCATTGGAATCTGCATTAGTGGACTGGGATTCGGTCCAGATATCCCATATTTTGTGAAATTTTTTCTCACACCCATGTGACAGGTAAGTAGCTTTGTATAGTGGTAGAGCCGTATTTACTAACCTCTTCCAGAAATTTATGGTAGGTGCGGCTGAGGCCTTCCACCTGAGTACTATAGATTTACGGGCATAGTATAGCAATAGTCCCAGCAGGGTCCTAGTCGCCCGGCTTGGGGCCATTGGTTCGACCAGTCCCAGCAGACATATCTCTACGGACAATGGCACAGGAATGGTGGTGACAGTCAAAATAAAACTGGTTATCTCAACCCAAAAAACTTCAATCTTAGGACAATTCCAGAAAATATGGATGAAGTCCGCTAAGCGCGAACCGCATCTCCAGCAGGCGTCGGAAACAGATGGATAAATTCTATGCAAGCGTACAGGTGTGTAGTATACTTTATGTAATATTTTAAATTGCACTAACCTATCTCTGGCTGATACTAACTGTGAAAATGGATACTCCCACATTTCTTCCCAATCTTCTGTGTCTAATGTAGGGAAGTCTATCTCCCACTTTGCTCTAAGATTTTCAAGCCCCGTGTGGACATTAGGGAGTAATGTTTTGTATATGGTGGATAAGGGCTTAGATAGAGCTTCATCTCTGAGTAGAGTTTCCAGGGTCGAGGTATAGAAGGCTACAGGAGCATTGTCAAATTGGGTAGTAAAAGCGTGTCTAAGCTGTAGGAATCTAAACAGGTGTGAGTTGGGTAGATTAAATTGTTGTTTTAACCTGTCAAACGTCTGTAGTTTCCCCTCAAGGCAGATCTGATCTATATATTTGATGCCCCTGCTAGCCCACACCCCGGGGTCAGGAATGGATCCGAATTCTGATAATTTTGGATTTAACCAAAGAGGGTTATGCGGGGAAATGTGTCCAGAGGGTATGGGGCGTAATGAATTTGCCACTGACCATGCCCGTAAGACCGCTTTCATTGCCGGAGTAAGAGGGAAAGGAGCCCTGGGGCCCCGGTAAAGTAGGTTCCGTAGCGCCTCATAAGACCCCAGTCTGGCTGCTTCCAGGACCAAAGCAGCTATACTTAACTTATTCCTAGCTGCCTTCCAGGTTACTTCCTCCACAGGTACTCTGATATCATGATGCACATTGCAGGACTAGCAGTGAAGATGTAGGCAGATGGAGACTGCAGTATGTAGCACTTACCCCCAAAGGGGTCGCTGAGAATATACCCAGGTCTCTCAATATAGTACAGAAGCTGCCAGTTACACAAGCTCTCATCGGCATTTCAACCTCAGTCTAGGGGATATGTTTTTAGTAGCAGCATTTCTGAAGGTAGCAGGGAATGGCCAGTATAGCTAGGACCCTACGGCAGCAGTCCATAAAACCCCTTCTGGCGCTGAGTTACCTTATGGCACTTCTACAGCTATCAGTGCCCAGCAAGGTCTTTACTCACAGTGTCCTAGGAGCTGTCTGTCACCAAGAATCCACAAGTAGATCCTAAGTGAGGAAGATTAACTAGATTCTTCTCCAGACCCTGGACTGTACCCTCCAGCAAAAGTAATCTTCAGGCAATCTTCTCCAGGCCCTCAGCTCAGCAGCTGCTAGGGCCCAAACTGCAATTTATTGTCTCTCTAGTGATCTGCCAGGGGCAACAGCCCCCCAGAAGAACTAGAACCCTCCCTTGAGGGAAAAAACATTGCTCAGGCTTCCTGCACATTTTTAACCTCCACAGCCACCTTCTGGATGTCTTCTTCCAGGGATTGGATGGAGCATGATAAATAGTCAACTGATTATTTGAATCTTCTATGCTCTTGAAGCTTCTTTCAGATGCAGGTATGACTTTGTTTTGATTTGGAAGGTTGACCTTGTAGTCTGTGTGACCTACTCATGAACACTCTCTTATACAGTGCATGCTGGGTAGGGTATAAAAAGAACCGGAGCGGCCATATTGGGTCTCTTGGGATCACGTTGCCTGCATGTGCGGATCTGTGAGTAGGTTCTCCAGAGGCAGCAGCAGTCACTACGGAGCACTGACCTGTTCGGTTGTGAAGTGACCTGATGGAACCTGAGAGACGCTGACAGGATTGTCAAGGCCCAGAGACACCCATCGGAGTATCGGGCGACCGGATCCATCCAGGGGAGCGATACAGAGCATCTGGCCCAGCTGATACTGAAGCAAGCTGCAGTACTGGACTAAAGTCATCACCCAGAACTCCGATCCAGTTGGTGAGCGGGGTACAGCCCACCATAAGAACCGGAGCGGCCATATTGGGTCTCTTGGGATCACGTTGCCTGCATGTGCGGATCTGTGAGTAGGTTCTCCAGAGGCAGCAGCAGTCACTACGGAGCACTGACCTGTTCGGTTGTGAAGTGACCTGAGAGACGCTGACCGGATTGTCAAGGCCCAGAGACACCCATCGGAGTATCGGGCGACCGGATCCATCCAGGGGAGCGACACAGAGCATCTGGCCCAGCTGATACCGAAGCAAGCTGCAGTACTGGACTAAAGTCATCACCCAGAACTCCGATCCAGTTGGTGAGCGGGGTACAGCCCACCATTTGTTAACTTGTTACACGCAGTTAGACTCACTTACAGGCCCCGCTGGAATCTACAGTTCCACGGAGGAGTAACAGAGCAGCTGACACTGAGCAGGCTACTTCACTTTAGTGCCCAAGCGTTGTATATAAGTTCTTGGAGTTACACCCGGAGCACCCTGAGCTAATTCTTCACACACCTTGGATTACAAATATCAGAGGAGTCATTTTTAGCTAGCGAAGAAAGAACATACGGGAGAAAGTACTTTCAGTGAGGCCTCACGTATAACTTTTAAAGTAAAGGGAGCTCCCAGGTTTACATATATAAAAATATATTTTTTTATATTGTATTTGTTTATTGATATATATATATATATATATATATATATATATATATTGTGCTGTCGTCCTACGTTGGGATGACAGCGCAATTTCTGTAACAACCTGTTTATTTATTTATTTTGCAGTGAAAATATTTCTGCTTGAGTATACAGTTGTGTGGCGTGCTGTTTTCCCCACCATGTGAAGCCAGTGGATCCTGAGGGTATTATACAGGTACTTTACATTGTTTTATATTGTACTGTATTACATTGCACCACAGCTGTGCCAAGGGGATTGAGTTAAGTTAGTGGGGTTTCTCAGAAGAGTGCAGGCCCAATTCAAACTAGCAGTTCTTTTGTGAGTCAGTGCTACAGTAGTAAAAGTGGTGATTACTACCTACACTGGGCCAAAATATTGGGGTTGATTTACTAAAGGCAAATAGCCTATGCATGTGTGCAAGTGCACTTGATCCAGAGCTTAGTAAATGAGGTAAAGCGTCACCTTACAAAGTCACATGCAAGGAAAATAAAAAACAGCATTTTTGCTTGCAGATGACTGGATGATGGAAGTCAGCAGAACTCCCTCTTATTTACTAAGCTCTGGAGCAACTGCACTAGCAAAAGTACCCAGTCTATTTGCTTTTAGTAAATCACCTCTAATGCGGGAATAACACCAGACCTTTAGGATGGAGGTAAAAAGAGAACAGAAAAACAGGTTGATGAGGAATGAGTTGGTAATTAATAAATAATTGGGAAGGATTCTCTCTCCATTTTACTGACTGGTACATGTACATATACATTGTAAGGATCATCCTTGAGCCTTTGCCACCTGCTGGTTGGTATGCAGCACTGCATCTCAGGTCATGGTACAGTCGACTTCAGTCAGCATATAAGAATCCCCCTTTGGTATCCCTCCTACCCCCTTAATGAAACTTCAATATTCATTTAGTCTATATGGATTAACAGAAAGGATAACTTCCCTTATTCCTTACTCCCCAATTGCTGCTGCTCTCCTCTGATCTTCAATGTGGGTGAGCTCTAAGGCCCCTTTCACACTGGAGCGGCGTCGGCGGTAAAGCAGCGATATATTTAGCGTTGCTTTACCGTAGTTTTAGCCGCGGTATTCGGCCGCTAGCGGTGCGGTTTTAACCCCCGCTAGTGGCCGAAAAAAGGTTAAAACCCCCCGCAAAGCGCTGCCGCAGCGGCGCTTTGCGGCAGTATTACCGCGGTATTACCGCGGGGTCCCATTGATTTCAGTGAATGAATGAATGAATAATTTGTATAGCGCTACAATGCGAACTGAATCGCCTCAAGGCGCTGTATTGGCGTTTGGTTATCAAGCTTCTAGAAGAGGTAGGTCTTGAGTTTCTTCCTGAAAGCCTGATGGTTTTCTTCCATGCGAATGTCGGTTGGTAGAGCGTTCCATAGCCGTGGTCCCTGGACAGCGAATCTCCGTTCCCCCTTTGATTTGTAGCGGGATTTAGGAATGAGGAGAAGATTTTGATTAGCCGATCGAAGACTGCGATTCGGTGTGTAGTGTTTTATTTTCTCGCGAAGGTATTGCGGAGCGTTTCCATGTGCGCATTTGTGGGTGAGGCAGAGGGTCTTGAATGCGACCCGATTCCTTACGTTTAGCCAATGTAGGTTCCTCAGGGAAGGGGAGATGGATTCCCATGGTTTCTTCCCTGTTATCAGTCTTGCCGCCGTGTTTTGGATAAGTTGTAAGCGCGCAAGTTGATATTGGGGTAATCCTATGTAGAGGGAGTTAGCGTAGTCCAGTCGAGAATTGATGACTGTTCCAACTACCACTGCTTTGTCCTCCTTTGGAATGAAGGGGATGAGTCTGCGTAGCAGGCGGAGCAGATGGTGTGATCCACTGACTACAGCTCCTATTTGTGCATCTATTGACATTTCTGAGTCAAAAATGACTCCGAGACTCTTGGCCTTGGTCCTTGGGGGGATGGTCTGTCCAAAGATGGTGGGTGGTGTCCAAGGGATCTTGGTTCGGGGGTTATGATTTGCATGTAGTATAAGAAGTTCTGTTTTTGATTCATTAAGTTTGAGGGAGCTAGTGGTCATCCAGTCGTCTATCATAGTGAGGCATTTTCCTAATTGCTGATGATGGTCTTTTTGTCCGGTGATACGAAAATATAATTGCGTGTCGTCGGCGTACGAGTGGAAGCAGAGGTCCGATCTTCTGATGATGTTGAGGAGTGGGCGAATGTAGATGTTGAAGAGCACTGGCGACAAGGGTGATCCTTGAGGGACTCCACAGGAGATTGCCCGGGATTCAGAGGTAAAAGCTCCTAGTTTCACTGTCTGAGAGCGATTTCCTAAGAAGGATCCGAACCATTGTAGATCTGAGCCGGTGACTCCTGCTACTTCTGTAAGGCGGATAAGTAGAGTATTGTGGTCCACAGTATCAAACGCTGCACTGAGGTCCAACAGTACCAGGAGACATGATTCTCCGTCATCCGCTGCTTCGAGGGCATCATCCCAAATCTTCAGTAGTGCGGTTTCTGTCCCATGGCCTGGGCGGAATCCTGATTGTAACGGGTCCAGGAGTGTGTGTGTGTCCAGGTGGTATTGTATCTGTTGTACTACCGCTTTCTCCATAATCTTGGAAATGTTGTTCAAGCTTGTTATCGGTCTTCGGTGGTTGGGGTCCCGGGGGTCGAGGTTGGGTTTCTTTAGCAGGGGTTTGATGATGCCTTGTTTGAGGGCGCCTGGAACAATCCCTTCTTTGAACGATTGATTTATGAGGTGCGTTATGGTGGGAGCCAGGATGTCGGAGCATTCTTTCAGGAGTTTTGTGGGGATGATGTCAATAGAAGATGTACTGTCTCTGAGATTTTTGATGATGTTTTTAGTGGTCTCCGTGGTGATTGGGATCAGAGAAAACCTTGGTGGTTGTGGGATATTTGTGTCGATTTCGACTTTTTGCTCTGACTGCCTGCCGTCGGATGTCTTTTTCTGATCAATTGTTTTCCTAATGTTGACGATTTTATTGATGAAGAAATCTGATAATTCATTGCAGAAATCTTGGGTTTCGTTAGCGGGGGGCTCTAAGCATGCCGGGTTCATCGACTGAGCGACTATTTTAAAAAGTTCCCGGGGGCGGTTTAAGGCCGCTGAGATGGTATTTGAGAAATAATCTTTTTTTGCTTTGAAGATTGCCTTCTGATAATTCTGTGTCAGTCCTTTGTATTTTGTGTGATTTCCCTTGGTGGGATTTATTCTCCATGCTCTTTCAGCTCTTCTGCGTTCTTGCTTGAGTAGCGTGAGCGAGCTATTAAACCATCCTGCGTTTTTCCTCTTGATGAGTGTTCTGCGTTTTGGAGCCACTGAGTCTGCTGATTGTAGTAATACATTGTTTAGGGAGCTGAGAGTTTGCTCCGATGAGTGGGTTAAATTCAGAGTTGCTACTTTGTTTGATAAGGTGGTTTTGAAGGTATCGGAGTGCAGTTTTTTTCTGCGATCTGGTCCAATGAGTTGTTGTTGCAGGTTTCTGTGTTTGGTGGGTGATGTTGGTGGAGATTTTGAATTTGATGGCGTGGTGGTCCGTCCATGGTAGTGGTATGTTGTCTACTGTGTTGATGTCTAGATTTTGTTTGAAGACGAGGTCCAGAGTGTGTCCTGATCCGTGTGTGGGGGTCTTTATCAGTTGCTGGAGACCCAGTTCTTCCAGTTGGCTGATGCAGGCGGTCGCGATAGGGTCTTGGGTAGAGTTTGCCCAGAGGTTGAAGTCTCCAAGTACCAGGAGGCTTTTGGATTTCAGTGTGTGTATTGAGATAAACTCCGTGAGTGGTGTAAGCAGATTGGTCTTTGGTCCTGGTGGTCTGTAGCACAGTAGAATGTGGGTGGTGTCATGGGGTGTTGATTGAAGATGTAGCGTCAATGTTTCCATAAAAGGCACTGGGTTCTGTAAGATTGGTTTGGTGAGTGCCAGGTGCGATTTAAAAATCACTGCTAGGCCTCCTCCTTTTTTTCCTATCCGATGTTCAGTTAGGATCCTGTAGTTCTCCGGCACCAGTTCGGTGAGGATGGTGTTGCAGTCGGGAGTTAGCCAGCTTTCTGTGATGAAGAGGCAGTCTATATTGTTTTGGGTGATGAAGTCGTGTACTTCTAGTCTGTGTTTGGCTGCAGATCTGGTGTTGATCATGGCGCATGTTAATTGTTGTGGTTGGGTTGGTATCTTCCTGTTTTTGCAGGTTTATTGTAGGTCGGTCTTTAATAGACGTTCTTTCCGTAGAATTTTTTGAATGGGAGCTGGCAATGTTGCGGTGGAATTTCTTAGTCTGTGGAGGACTTCTGCTGAATATTTAAAGTAGCACATGGCCAGAGGATGAAGTTAATGGTCCTGGGATGACTGAGCTGATGATCCGGGTCTGTCCTGTTATTAGTCTAGGTATCAGACTTGCCGCCGCATAGACTAAAGCCAGCAAGTTGATCGTGTGGTGCCCTATGTGTGAAGATGCTGATCCTGATCCGGGTTTGTCCTGTTATCAGTCCAGGTATCGGACTTGCCGCCGCGTAGACTAAAGCCAGCAAGTCGATCGTGTGGTCCCCTATGTGTGAGGACCTGGTTTGGTTGGGTAGTAGGTTCCTGGCTGTTCCAGCTGCCTCTGCTTGTTGCGAGGGATCCTGGACCAGAAGAATGCTGCTGATGACAGCTGCAGGTGTGTTGCTTGGTTGGAGCGAGTAGTTCCTGTAGGGGTGATGGGGGCCTGTTGAACCTACCACCCTCTCGTTGATCCAGAGGAAGGCAAAAAAACCCTAACTGTGCTAGCCAATTGCTCAGCGAGGGGAAAAAAATTCCTTCCTGACCCCGAGAGGCGGTCGGACCACAGTGCCCTGGATCAACTGCTAGTGGGGGGGGGGACCCCGAGAGCTTACCTGTTTGGAGATAATCCCTGAAGCGCTTGCTGTGTTGCCTGGTGCTTCTGCGATGAAGTCCGGTGGCTGGGTAGGGGTGTGCTGAAGGGGGGGTGGGCACGCCGACCTGCGGAGAGGAGGAAAGGATAAGCTGGGGGGTGGGATGAGGTGGGGTGAATCTCATCCGCAGCCGGTTTCTTCCTCGTCTATAAGCTAGAACTGCGGCGATGGCGGCTGTGGATGTAACCCCACCTAGGGGACTGACCTGTGGTGAAAGGAGTGCCCGAAGTGTCTGCTGGGGGGTCCGGAAGGTCCTGGGGATGTCCTTGCAGTAGCTGGGTATAGTGGGTGTACCAAGATGGCCGCCGGACTAGGCCCAAGCTGCTGCCTGTCCTGGCTCTGGTGGTTCCTGGTTCTTAGGTGAGTGCTGGAGGGCTAGGGGGCTAGGAGGCTGGGGGGGGGGACTTGCCGCAGCCCAGTTGATCAAAAAAAAGGGGGCTGCAGAGGGGACAGGGGAGGCAGATGGCCAGGACTAGGCCGAAGCCGGGGGCTCGCCTGACGGCTGGTGCCCGGTGGGCCGCTGTGGTCGGTGCGGCGGGAATGAGGGCCGATTGGTTGGGGGGGGGGGCCCACAGGAATCCGCAGTGGGGTCCGGGTGAGCTGGCACTGGCTAGTCCTCCTGGCTGAGGCAGTGGGAAGCGGGTGGCCGGCTTCGGCCGGGACTAGGCCGGAGCCGGGGACTGTCCTAGCTCCTGACGCCCGATGGGCGGCCGCGACCGGCGCGGAGAAGGGCAATTTGGTTGCGGGGGGCCTGCGGGATCCGCAGTGGGTCCGTTGGATGGGGGCACTGGCTGGGTCCCGCTGGGTCCCGCTCGCTAGGCTGTGGGCTCCTGGGTGCTCCTAAAGGCTCCTAAAGGCTGGAGCTGCTATTTAGTGATCCTTTTAGCTTAAAAAAAGTGGGTAGAAGCGTTATAGGAGCGGTGAATACACCGCTCCTTCATCGCTCCAAAGATGCTGCTAGCAGGACTTTTTTGACCGTTCTGCTAGCGCACCGGTCCAGTGTGAAAGCCCTCCCCGCTGTACAGGCGCTATTTTTAGAAAAACACCCCAGTGTGAAAGGGGCCTTAATGTACAGTACAGGACCTCTGATGCAAGCAAAGAGCCGGCCTGTAAGGAAAGCTCTGCTGGGCCTAGTGGTTCTCCACCGCTGCGATTGCGTGTGCGGGCTCGAACGGGTGCGCGGGCTACTGCGCATGCGCGGAATCGAACGGGTGCGCGCGCGCGGTCTCGGACGGGCGCGCGCACGGTTACTGGCGCCAGGCGGGCTATTTAAACCAGCCATCTCCATGCAATCCTTGCTGCCTGATCTACAGCGTTCCGTGTGTTAATCCTGTACTTCTCTGTATCTGCACCAGTGACCCGGCTTGTCTACCTACCTGCTCTGCTTCCTGCCTGCCCCGATCCCGGCTTACCCACGACTATTCTCTGGCTTATCCCTGGCTTATCCGCAGTGTGTCCTCTGTTACCAAACCCGGCTTGTCTGACCTACCTGTGCACCTGTCCTGTAGTCCGCTGCATACCTGCCAGTTCCTGTTGCCTGCTGGTTCCTGTAGTCCGCTGCATACCTGCCAGTTCCTGTTGCCTGCTGGTTCCTGTGGTCCGCTGCATACCTGCCAGTTCCTGCTGTCTGCTGGTTCCTGTAGTCCGCTGCATACCTGCCAGTTCCTGTTGCCTGCTGGTTCCTGTGGTCCGCTGCATACCTGCCAGTTCTTGTTGTCTGCTGGTTCCTGTAGTCCGCTGCATACCTGCCAGTTCCTGTTGCCTGCTGGTTCCTGTAGTCCGCTGCATACCTGCCAGTTCCTGTTGCCTGCTGGTTCCTGTAGTCCGCTGCATACCTGCCAGTTCCTGTTGCCTGCTGGTTCCTGTAGTCCGCTGCATACCTGCCAGTTCCTGTTGTCTGCTGGTTCCTGTAGTCCGCTGCATACCTGCCAGTTCCTGTTGCCTGCTGGTTCCTGTAGTCCGCTGCATACCTGCCAGTTCCTGTTGTCTGCTGGTTCCTGTGGTCCGCTGCATACCTGCCAGTTCCTGTTGTCTGCTGGTTCCTGTCACCTGCTGTCTGCTGGTTCCTGTCACCTGTTGCCTGCTGGTTCCTGTCACCTGCTGTCTGCTGGTTCCTGTCACCTGTTGTCTGCTGGTTCCTATCTTCGCTGGTCTAGTCCGGAGGTCCGCCTACAGCTGCTGTTCCTTCCAGACACTCGTGCCTCCTCTGACTTCTGCGCCCCCTGTCCCCATCTCCAGGGGCCGCAAGTCTGGGACGTAAGAGAGGTCTCCCACTGCAATCCAGACTCGCCACTAGGTACGTGACAGTATCAGGCAGCCATGACCGAGTCTGAGCAGGGAGCCTCTCCTATGGAAGAACTCTGCCTACACCTAGCAGGCCTTGCACAAGCGGTCACTAACCTACAGGAAGGTTATACCCGACTTGAAAAACATGTCCTTACTCAGGGATCCCCAGGCCTCACCACTAGCCAGCCTACTCCACCAACCGTCGTGATGCTCCCCCGGAACCTCGAGTACCCACACCTGAGAGGTTCTCCGGTGAGCGTAGTAAGTTCAGGACTTTTCGCAGTGCATGTGAACTGTTTTTTGCACTACAGCCCCGAACATTTTCTTTGGAGTCCACCAAAGTGGGCTTTGTGATCTCCCTGCTCCAGAACGACCCCCAACTCTGGGCCCACCGTCTGCTTAAACAGGAGGCCGCGGAACTTGCTCATCTAAATACCTTCTTTGATGAAATGGCCCGAATGTATGAGGACCCGCAACTCTGTGCCACGGCTGAGACTGCCCTCCATGCTCTACTCCAAGGGCGTAGGCCCGCCGAGGACTATGTTGCTGAATTCAGGAGATGGAGTGCTGATACCAGCTGGAATGATGCGGCTCTCCGCTACCAGTTTCGGTTGGGGTTGTCAGATCCCCTCAAGGATGAACTTGCTAGGGTTGAGGTTCCTCCAACTCTTGAGGAGCTCATCAACCAGGCTATACAGATCGACAGGCGCCTACGCGAACGACGGTCTGAGAGGGCCTCTGTTCCACCTCGTCCCTCTTGGATGCTGCCAAAGGTACCCTACTTTCCTAGGGGTCCACCGCCGGGTCGAACCTCTGCCTCCACCGAAGGAACTGAGCCCATGCAGTTGGGTGTGCTTCGCCCTGCTCTCACTCCTGAAGAACGGCTGAGACGCCGTCGGGACAATTTGTGTCTATACTGCGGGGAGCCAGGGCACTATGTGCGAACCTGTCCAGCCAAGACCCGTAAGTGGCGCCCTCCTTCAGTTGACCAGATAATGGCCGTTACCGATGCCTCGTCTCACCTTGCTCTCTCTATTTTGTTACAGCTCCCCGGAAAGAACATTATGGTCCCCGCCATTATTGACTCTGGAGCCTGCAGTTGCTTCATGGACTCAGACTTTGCTACTGCCCATAGCATCCCCTTACGGAATAAGGCCCAGGGACTACAGATACACCTGGCCGATGGTTCAGCCATTAGATCCGGGCCTGTCACCCTAGAAACGCAACCTCTGCCGGCATGCATAAATCATCTCCATCAGGAGTTACTGAGTCTGGACATTATTTCTTCCCCACTGTTCCCGGTCATTTTGGGCATGCCTTGGCTCCGCGCCCATAACCCCTGCATTGACTGGTCCACCAAGGAGATTACCTTCTCCTCTCCTTACTGCTCCCAACACTGCCTTCCACGGACCGACGCTCAGTCAACTACCTTGATGTGTTTGGACAACGAGACCCATCAGCTGGTCCCCAAGGCCTACCACTCTTTTTTGGATGTCTTCAGCAAAAAAGGGGCAGAGACCCTTCCTCCTCATCGGGTCTACGATTGTCCCATTGAGCTTCTCCCTGGAGCTGAAGTTCCCTTTGGGAGGATCTTCCCACTATCCGAGCTGGAGCTCTCCGCCCTTAAAGACTACATTGATGATAACTTACGAAAGGGCTTTATCCGTTCCTCCACGTCACCTGCCGGAGCCGGCATCTTCTTCGTCGAGAAAAAGGATCATTCCCTTCGGCCATGTGTCGATTACAGAGAATTGAACAAGGTGACCATCAAAAATCGTTACCCCTTGCCGTTAGTCCCCGAGTTGTTCCAGAGGCTGGGGGCAGCGGTCATCTTCACCAAGTTGGACCTCCGCGGGGCATATAATCTGGTACGCATCCGAAAGGGCGATGAATGGAAGACCGCCTTCCGTACACGATTCGGGCACTTTGAATACCTTGTGATGCCCTTCGGACTTTGTAACGCCCCTGCCACGTTCCAACATTTCATTAATGACATTTTTCGAGACTACTTAGACCTGTTTGTAATCATCTACTTAGATGACATCTTAATCTTTTCTTCTTCCCTGGACAGTCACCAACAACACGTCAGATGCGTGTTGGGGCGACTGCGGCAACATGGTCTGTATGCTAAACCCGAGAAGTGCGAGTTTGAACAACAGAGCATACAGTTCCTGGGACTCATCATCTCCATCGAAGGCATTAAGATGGACCCCCAGAAGATCTCCGCTATTCTAGACTGGCCTGCACCGGTGGATAAAAAAGGGGTACAGCGGTTTGTGGGTTTCTCTAACTTTTACCGAAAATTTATTAAAGGTTTCTCGGCCATCATCTCCCCCATCACACAATTAACCCGACAAGGGGTTCGGTTCCAATGGACAACCGAGGCCCAGGCCGCCTTTGTCGCCCTCAAGAAACTCTTTACTTCCGCCTCCATCCTAAAGCACCCCGACCCGGCTCTCCCATTTGTCTTGGAGGTGGACGCATCGGAAATCGCAGTCGGGGCGATACTATCCCAGAGACAAGGCCCCAAGGCCCTCCTGTTCCCCGTTGGGTTCTTCTCCCGTAAGTTGACGCCTCCTGAGCGGAACTACGACGTGGGCGACCGAGAACTGTTGGCAATCAAGGCGGCATTGGAGGAATGGCGGTACCTGTTGGAAGGGGCGGCCCACCCGATTCTCATATATACAGACCACAAGAACCTGGAGTATCTGAAGGCCGCCAAGAGACTAAAGCCACGACAAGCCAGGTGGGCACTGTTCTTCTCCCGGTTCGCCTTTCATGTTACCTACAGGCCGGGCTCCAAAAACACCAAACCTGATGCCTTATCACGGATGTTCATCGATCCTAAGGAGCCCAATCCACCTGACACCATCCTAACCGCTGAGAACTTCCTACTTCTCCATGAAGATCTGTTAAGCCGGATCAAGCAGGCGTCCAGGGAGGACCCGCCGCCTGTTAGGCCAGAAGTCTCCGCCAAGGATGGCCTATTCTGGTCCGGTGGTAAGATCTTCGTTCCAGAAAGTCTCCGGGTCACTATACTTGGGCTATGTCATGACCATGTACTGGCCGGACATTTCGGCATAGCCAAGACCACGGACCTGGTCCAGCGCACTTTCTGGTGGCCCCAACTGGCAAAAGACTGCCAAAGGTATGTGGAATCATGTACGGTGTGCACTCGCAACAAGAGCTGCAGGACCAAATCTTGGGGGCTACTCAAACCCCTACCTGCTCCGGAAAGGCCGTGGAAGCTAATAACCATGGACTTCATTGTGGAACTTCCCCCCTCCGAAGGCCATACGGCCATCTTTGTGGTAGTGGATCGGCTGTCCAAAATGGCCCACTTTATCCCCATGAAGGGGACTCCTTCGGCACCAGAGACGGCTCAGGCCTTCATTGCAGGCATTGTCAGACTTCACGGGATTCCAGCAAATATCATCTCGGACAGGGGCGTCCAATTCACGTCTCGGTTCTGGAAGGCCCTCTGCAACTCCCTTGGCATTGAACTATCTTTATCCTCTGCTTACCACCCACAGACGAACGGGCAGACAGAAAGAACAAACCAGACTCTTGAGCAGTATCTGCGTTGCTTTTCATCCTTTTCTCAACAGGACTGGCTCTCTCTGTTGCCATTGGCGGAATTCGCCTACAACAACTCCACCCACTCCACTACCAAACAGACTCCGTTCTTTGCCAACTATGGTTACCACCCATCATTCCTGCCAAATTCTGTACCAGAATGTGCCGTTCCTGCTGTGTTTGAGACCGTGGACTTCTTTTCAACCAACAATAAAGTGTTGCAGGAAACTATGACTCGGGCACAGAATCTTAATAAAGAGGTCTTTGACAGGGGCAGACGGGGGCAATTGGTCCTGGAGCCTGGAGACAAAGTATGGCTGTCCACAGTGAATCTCCGACTTACTTGTCCTTCCAGGAAGTTAGGCCCCAAATTCTTGGGCCCCTTCGCTGTGAAGCGGAAAATCAACGAGGTAGCATACGAGCTGGAATTGCCAGAGTCACTTCGGGTACACCCGGTCTTCCATGTTTCACTCCTGAAGCCAGCAGTCCCCAATTCTTTCCCTGGGCGATCTACGGATCCCCCAGCCCCGATAATGGTCAATGGGGAAGAGGAATTCGAGGTGGAGACAATTGTGGACTGTCGAAAGAGAAATAACCAGATACAATACCTCATCAAGTGGAAGGGGTACGGTTCTGAAGAGAATTCCTGGGAACCTGAAACCAACTTGCATGCCGAGCATTTGATCCAAGCCTTCAAGAAAGCTCACCCAGAGAAGTGTTCCCAGTTGGGCATCCGGAGGCTGCCCCTTGGGGGGGGGCAATGTAAGGAAAGCTCTGCTGGGCCTAGTGGTTCTCCACCGCTGCGATTGCGTGTGCGGGCTCGAACGGGTGCGCGGGCTACTGCGCATGCGCGGAATCGAACGGGTGCGCGCGCGCGGTCTCGGACGGGCGCGCGCACGGTTACTGGCGCCAGGCGGGCTATTTAAACCAGCCATCTCCATGCAATCCTTGCTGCCTGATCTACAGCGTTCCGTGTGTTAATCCTGTACTTCTCTGTATCTGCACCAGTGACCCGGCTTGTCTACCTACCTGCTCTGCTTCCTGCCTGCCCCGATCCCGGCTTACCCACGACTATTCTCTGGCTTATCCCTGGCTTATCCGCAGTGTGTCCTCTGTTACCAAACCCGGCTTGTCTGACCTACCTGTGCACCTGTCCTGTAGTCCGCTGCATACCTGCCAGTTCCTGTTGCCTGCTGGTTCCTGTAGTCCGCTGCATACCTGCCAGTTCCTGTTGCCTGCTGGTTCCTGTGGTCCGCTGCATACCTGCCAGTTCCTGCTGTCTGCTGGTTCCTGTAGTCCGCTGCATACCTGCCAGTTCCTGTTGCCTGCTGGTTCCTGTGGTCCGCTGCATACCTGCCAGTTCTTGTTGTCTGCTGGTTCCTGTAGTCCGCTGCATACCTGCCAGTTCCTGTTGCCTGCTGGTTCCTGTAGTCCGCTGCATACCTGCCAGTTCCTGTTGCCTGCTGGTTCCTGTAGTCCGCTGCATACCTGCCAGTTCCTGTTGCCTGCTGGTTCCTGTAGTCCGCTGCATACCTGCCAGTTCCTGTTGTCTGCTGGTTCCTGTAGTCCGCTGCATACCTGCCAGTTCCTGTTGCCTGCTGGTTCCTGTAGTCCGCTGCATACCTGCCAGTTCCTGTTGTCTGCTGGTTCCTGTGGTCCGCTGCATACCTGCCAGTTCCTGTTGTCTGCTGGTTCCTGTCACCTGCTGTCTGCTGGTTCCTGTCACCTGTTGCCTGCTGGTTCCTGTCACCTGCTGTCTGCTGGTTCCTGTCACCTGTTGTCTGCTGGTTCCTATCTTCGCTGGTCTAGTCCGGAGGTCCGCCTACAGCTGCTGTTCCTTCCAGACACTCGTGCCTCCTCTGACTTCTGCGCCCCCTGTCCCCATCTCCAGGGGCCGCAAGTCTGGGACGTAAGAGAGGTCTCCCACTGCAATCCAGACTCGCCACTAGGTACGTGACACGGCCATACAACTGGTTCAAACGAGCATCTTCATGGCAATGGTTGTCTGCCAGGGAAGTAAACCTGCCTTCACATTAGAGCCTTTCTATGAAGGTGTGGGCTACTAAAGTGAGATTTTCTTTAGTTGACTGGACTTCAGCAATTTTAGCCTGCACATGATCAAAGCTTTGGTGTGTGTAATATCTCTATACCTACCTAACATCCCTTTCTGTTGGACTTCAATTTGGACTGTATTTGGACTTTATTTATGTATGTCCCACACATCTTCTAATCTTGTTTCTCTGCTGTGTGCCTCAACCAATGGCCTGGTTGACTCAGATTTTGCTCATGTTTGAGTACTTAACCTGGTTCTCTCAAGAGTGGGCTGTCACCCCCTCGGTGAAGCTATGCATTTACAGAACCCTATGACAATTTCATCATGAAGCTGATTACCGTCATCATCACTGAGATTAATTAGGCCTACTCACCACTTCAGAGTGGGAATTGGGAAATTAGAACTGTACTGGAGTGGCTAGAGATCTAGGTGAATCTGTCTATGGAGCCTGGAGCAGTTAGTGGCTTTCAGGTTGAGCTGGCCTGAAGGGGGCAAGAAGCTGGAATTGCCTGGTTAGCTCAGCAGAATGCAGTTGGCATTCAGAGGAGTGGACCTGGAGATCTGTGTGACACTGTAAAGAATGGGCACAAGCTGTTCAAGGCCAAGCCGCAGGGAGGACAGCAAAGTAGATGGGTAGAGCAGAGTTGCAGCTACCAGAAATCGGCAGGTTTTAAGTGTAGAAAGCCTCAGCAGGGGTACTCAGAAGGGGAGAAGATATGCCATTCTAAGCAAATCTTAAAGAAATTGGGTTGAAATTGGGTTTTAAAGGATAGGTGCAGTTTTGTATAACCGAGATTAATATGCTCTCCCTCATAGAACATATACAGCCTTTCATAGATCTCAGATTAGACATTTAGGATCCCTCATTCTGTATGTATTCTGTAATGTAAAGTCCACTGGTCTTGGGAAATTAAAGGCATTGTAAACAAATACCATAGTTTTTCTACCTGTTCAATCTTCTCTAGCCTCCTTCAGCCATTTATTGTCTTATGTGCTTGCTCCAGCAGTATCAACTGGACATCATTGCTCTTGTCCTGCTTACTGATACTGACAATGATGGACCATGTCTTAGCAATGTTTGTCCTCATGGCAGAACCCCCAGGTAATATTTTAGTTATAGCTGCATGTTTAACTATTTCCTGATCGAAGGTCATTGCATGCCCATATTTTATTCTCCTTGGTGGTTCAGCTTTAGGAACCGAAAAAAAGAATAATTAGGGTGCCATGTGCAGCGAGGGGCAAAACATCATGGTTACATAATGCACACAGTGCAGGGGTCAGGAGTGTGTATTGGAGAGCGTGAAAAACAGGCCATTAGACAGAGTACAATAAAAAATAACCTCCTACTCCAAGCTTTTTCTCCTGTCTCTATGGTTGCAAGTTCACAGTCTCTGAAGTCCCTCTAGTATTCTCTCCCATTACGTTGATTTAATTTATATTAATACTAGAAGGACAGTGCAGAGATTAGGTGCTTACAATTAAAAAGAGAGGGGAAAGAGCTAGAAAAAACATTATTATATTACTAGTCTAGTAATTTAATAATGTTTTTCTAGCACTATTTGCTCTTTCTATGACTGCAAGCTCCATGTCTCTGCACTGAATCTCTTTAATATTCTGGCCCATTATAGTAATACAATACTAGTAATAGTATTATGCTAATTCTGTACTAGTGTCACCAGCTCTGGGAAAATATATGTGATGGACCCCGATACTCACGAAGAGCATGTTCATCGTATAAGCTTCCCTTGCACGGTACCAGCAATATGGCTGGTGTTGGCGCTTCAATCATTACGTCACCATGGTTGATATGGTGTCAGGATGATTGAAGCGTGTTATTTCTATTGTTACATTGTAATATAAAATTAAATAGTTCAACTCACCATAATGCAGGGTCAGTGGGAGCCCTAAGCTTGTCACTTGCCACCGTCGCCTCCTACCAGATGCAGATTGTCACTTGCCACGTCACCTGCTACCAGATGCAGCTTGTCATTTGCCAAGTCACCTGCCACCAATGCAGCTTGTCACTTGCCACGTCACCTGCCACCAGATGCAGCTTGTCATTTTCCATGTCACCTGCCACCAGATGCAGCTTGTCACTTGCCACGTCACCTGCCTTCAGATGCAGCTTGTCACGTCACTTGCCACCAGATGCGGATTATTACTTGCCACGTCGCTTGCCACCAGATGCGGATTGTCACTTGCCACGTTGCTGCCACCAGATGCGGATTGTCACTTGCCACGTCGCCTGCCACCAGATGCAGCTTGAGACCAGATGCAGCTTGTCACCAGATGCAGCACATGTGCATTGGCTGGGTCCCAGAGAGAGAGGACGGGCAGTGAGAGATGATGTAATCTCTCTGCTGCCCGCAGCTGCACAGTGAGGGCAGAACAACGGTGATGCAGGGCGGGCGGTGAGAGATGATGTCATCTTTCTGCTCTCTCACCTGCCTGCCCACCGTCTTTCTCCACATTTAAGCAATGCTTTAATTTATCAGGATTTACAAACTGCATGGCAACAGTCTACAACAGATTAAAACGAAATGCTGAGTCCGATGTGGTTGTCAGGGAGTCTGGTTAGGGCAGACCAGACTGGGCTTCTTGGTCGCCCTGTGCCCCTAATAGACACAGGATAACTTACACATAAGAGGTGCAGAGGGAGCTGAAAAAGGAGCTCCCTGACCTCTCCAAGGTAAGCTGGGTTCCACGGGCCCCCCGCCCAAAGTGACTCCTGTCACATATCCTTTTGGCAGGAGACTAACACACAGACCCCAAACGGGTTGACTTCAAAATCAGTCCGTAGTTCAAGTCCCCCAATGCCGGTACCCACACAGTACCCCAAACAAATTGTCACGAACAGAGCATTAGGCCTCATGTCCATGGACGTTTTAAAAAACAAGCTGCAAAGCTAGTACCGACGCCAGGAAAAAAGCGGCGTTAAAAACAAAAAAAAATGTTCGCGCTTTGCATTGGCGTCAATACCCGTTTAGCCACGGTAGCTTTCAGCCGCGTTTCTCTGTCTCTATTCAAAATCAAGAGTTCCCTATGGGAGCCCATTGATTTGAATAGAAGTCTCACCAAAAGTTGGATCAAGATGCCCTAAGTCCACCCTTCCAGCCTCCACGGCCCCCGGAGATGGTACTCTGTGGTGTATGGGTGACTTATGATGCCGCATTGCCACTGCGCGGATGCAGATATAAGTTGGACAAGCAACCTTGTACAATGCTGCCCATTCATTATTTTTTCTTCTTTTATACTCATTGTTTTTATTCCCATTTACTAAATATATTTTTTGAGACTATCTAGAAATTATATATCTAACCCTGTCAATTCCCTTTTCAGTGCTTGTTTAATTTTTATTACATGTTATGTATATTGTGATTGTGGATAATCATGTAACTTGTGTTGTAACATGATCAAATGTTTCTAGAGGCTGTATGCCCAAAATGTTTCCTGAGGCTGTATGCCCAAAATGTTTTACATAGGATTATTCAATACAAATAAATGTTTTTTCCTAGTCACTTGACCTCCTTTATTGCTGCTGTGTGCTTCATATAAAGTCCCGCCATTCGCTCTCATTTTTAATCAATGATAGAGATGGAGGCAGTTATCTCTTTGGTTCCTGCCTCATTTAAAGTCCCAAAACCTCTCTCTTCTATTTAGTATACATGTCCCACGAAGCATTGTAAAACTCTGACATTTACAGACATGATGGGAATTGTAGTCTCTGAACAACTGCAGGGCCGTAGTTTGGAGACCCCTGATTTAAAAGAAATATAAATATAAATTTTTTCATACAAAAATCAATACTCTAAAATGTGTCCATGCATTACAATAGTCTCTAATTTAGACATAATAAACACCATAAAGTGCTGTTTGTGCTGTGTATGTAAATCTTCAAGTTGTGCAAAAGGTCTTCACTAAAGTGTTCCAGTGATCCACCACCAGCACACTAGAAAACTCACTGACTCCACAAGACCACCCACTACATCAAAATCTATTACCTTTGTGGATTTTTTTGATGATCATAAGCGTTTGATCATCAAAAAAATCCACAAAGGTAATAGATTTTCCACTCCATTTAACACCAATAACCTTATATATAAATAACCTTTCCACTACTACTTTGGGCTATCCACCACTCCTCTCACAGAGATAAAAATTATATTCACAGTTGTCTCATGCATGAGCTAATGGAAAACAAGGAGGGTCGACATTGTGAATAATCTTTAAACTTTATTAAAATATTAAAATAGGTTGTCTTACTCACATTCAGTGGTGCTATACTTTGTGCACCAAGGAGAATTCACATGTTAAGATCTGTCACTGTTTGTATAACATGAATTCCAGCTAAACAACCGCATTCACTTTTTATATTTCTCTTGAAGAGAGATTTATTTAAAGCCTTATATGCAAGTTATTGCCATAAAAAGTGTTTTGTGATCCGGGTACTGCCACAGGGGACATGTATCAATGCAAAAAAAAGTTTTTAAAACTGCCATTTTTTAGGAGCAGTGATTTTATTAATGCTTAAAGTGAAACAATGAAAATTAAATATTCCTTTAAATATCATGCCTAGGGGCTCCCTTTAGTCTGCCTGTGGGTTCCCCCCCAGTCCATACCAGGCCCTTCGGGTCTGGTATGGATATTAAGGGGAACTCCACGCCAATATAGAAAAAAACAGCGTGGGGTCCCCTCCAAAACCCATACCAGGCCTTTCAGGTTTGGTATGGATTTTAAGGGGACCTCCATGCCAAAATAAAAACATAAGGCATGGGGTTCCCCCTAAAATCCATACTAGACCCTTATCCGGGCAAGCAGACATTGCAGGCCAGGAAAGGGGGGGACGAGCAAGCGCCTACCCCTCCTGAACCATATCAGGCTGCTTGCCCTCAACATGGGTAGGGTTCTGTGGGGTCCCTCCCAAAGCACCTTGTCCCCAAGTTGATGGGACAAGGGCCTCATCCCCACAACCCTTGCCCTGTGGTTGTGGGGGTCTGCGGGCAGGTGGTTTATCGGGATTTGGAAGCTCCTTTTAACAAGTAGGGCCCCAGATCCCGCCCCCCCCTATTTGAATGGTATGGGGTATTGTACCCCTACCGATTCACTAAAAAAAGTACAATGTACCACTACCCATTCACATAGGGGGAGGCCGGGATCTGGGGGGCCCCCTTGTTAAAAGGGGCTTCCACATTCCGATAAGCCCCCACCCGCAGATCCCCACAACCAATGGCCAGGGTTGTGGTGATGAGGCCCTTGTCCCCATCAACATGGGGATAAGGTGCTTTCAGGTGGACCCCAAAGCACCCTCCCCATGTTGAGGGCAAGGAGCCTGGCATGGTTCAGGAGGGGGGCACTCACTTGTCCCCCCATTCTGGCCTGCCAGGCTGCTTGCTCGGATAAGGGTCTGGTATGGATTTTGGGGGGGACCCCACGCCAATTGTTTTTTAAAATGTTAGCGTGGAGTTCCCCTTAAAATCTATGCCAGACCCAAAGGGCCTGGTATGGATTTTGGGGGGACTCCACGTAGTTTTTTTTTTACATTTTGGCGTGGAGTTCCCCTTAAAATCTATACCAGACCCAAAGGGCCTGGTATAGACTGGGGGGGGCTTCCGTTTTTTCCTTAATTCTGTCATAGGGTTCCCCTTAACCATATTGTATTAGAAACTGTACACAAGCTGCACTGTATTATATACTGTGCACACCACCTGAAGTGTATTAGAAACTGCACACACTGTTTTATATACTGTGTACACCACCTGAAGTGTATTAGAAACTGTACACCACCAAATGTACTGTATATATAGTCTACACGGAATGCAGAGTATATAAATACACTGCCACTAACTACATAACCTGCCTGCCTAATCTATCTATCTCTCCGTCCACGGCAACAACACTACACGCGGCTGCTATGTAAGCAGCCTTAAGCCCCATACACACGGTCGGATTTTCGCATGGATTCTGTCCGATCGGACAATGTTGTTGAAAAATCAGACCGTGTGTATGCACCATCGGACAGTGTACGTCGGATTGTCCGACGGACAAAGTCCTATCTCCTGCTGGATAGATTTTCCGACAACACGGTCCGATCACACCAAATCCGATCGTGTGTACAGTTGTCCGACGGACAAAGTGCTACGCATGCTCAGATCACATTACAAGACCAAAGCTATTGGCTACTAGCCTCTACGTAGTCCCGTCGTAGGCAACAAACGTCACCACGTTCAGAATGATCGGATTTTCCGACAACTTTGTCCGACCGTGTGTACGCAAAACCAACATCGGACAACATTGGAAAAAGCTCTAATAACACCACGACATACAATACGTTCGACGGCACTATAAAAGGGAAGTTTAATGCTTCCGAGCATGCGTCAAATAGTTTCCGAGCATGCCTCGGAATTTTGCATGTCGGAATTGCATACACACGATCGAAAAATCCGATAGAAAGGTTTTCCATCGGAAAAATTAAGAACAGGCTCTCAATCCAAAGTCTGTCGGAAATGCCAACAGAAAATGACCGATGGGTATATACACGGTCAGAAAATCCGATGAGGAGCTCCCATCGGACTGTTTCCATCGGAAAAGCGCCATTAGACTTAGTCCCCCTGAGCCATGATTGGCCAAAGCCTTTGGCCAATTATGGCTCTCGCAGCAGAGCGTACTGTTATAGGCCAAAGCGTGCAGGTCAGGCGCATGCTTTGGCCAATCATCAGACACTAATGCACTGCGATCTCACAGTGCATTATGGGGCGTTCCGCGGCACTCTAATTTCCCGCAAATGCCCCATAATGTTTGCTGTTCGGCAAATGGGCGAACACCCGATGTTCGAGCTTATCCCTACTTAGCAATATTTTTTGCCTGGATGTTCTGGGGAGGGGGTTTGGAAATCCCTATTTCCTCCTTTCTTTTTCCCCCGGTTATTGATGCCTAGATGCCCAGACCAAATTTAGCAGTGTCAACGATGTATCAGTTAACTTGACAATAACTCTCAAGACTAATTTGAGCTGTTGGTGACAGATGGATATGAGAACTACCAGCTGTGCATATTGTCAGTTCGTGGCTCACAAGGGGAAAGAAGGGAGTTACTGAAGCTGAAGTGTAATCTGCTTATATAGTGACTCCTCTAGTGTGACAGTAACGAGGTCTGCACACCTCAAAACTGGGTCAGAAAACACAACATCCCCCTTATTTTGCTAAAAGTTGCCAATCTGTGGCACAAGTTAGATTTAAAGCTACATTTACACATGTCTGTTGTTTGCAGTCTGGAGTCCGATGCAGTTTTGTTCACTGGTTCAGGTGCGATTCAGGTGCAAATTTTTACTTGACTTAACACCTGAACCGGACACAAAATCAAACAGGACTCTTTTTTAAAATGGAACACAGCCGCCATGGATATGTGTGAACCGGCTTTACTGGAATCTGGTCCAGCTCACATGTTATGTGAATCAGATGCTGTTAAAAAGGCATCTGATTCCCATATGTATGTGAACCGAGCCTAAATCTTTTTCCTATGAGGTCACAAGAGAACGGATACATTCAATACACCCCCACCAGCACACAATTTGGCCTACAGAAACCTTAAATTCCATTAAATGTTCTTAGTAGAAGATTGTAAAAAAAATAGTAGTATCATAAAATCTGTTGAGACAGCTGATCAAGGCTCAAGGTTATTAAATGTGGCTTGGCGGGTTTGTACAACCAGGCTACAAGTCCATCGTAAACTGGTAATGGCTATTTTAAAACTATGTATGAAAAACGTTTTTGTTTTCCAGGCCTAAGTACTGTAATTACATTAATTAATTCCAATTAGTCCAACATTTCCAAAGCAATAGCCCATTAGGCCTGGCTTACTGACATATTATAAACTAGTTTAGGCTGCAGAAAGCACAATTACACATTTATGGCGGAAATGCTCAAATACACAATTTGCGTAATTCCACCCATAATTACCCACCTCAATACCAAACACTTTTACCTCCCTTCCTGCCCAGGGCAATTTTCACCTTTTAGCGCTGTACCCAAATGACATTTTTTTAAAACAATTACTTTCATAAATAAAAAAATAACACATGTAAAAAAAAAACATGTTTTTTTAGTTTTTTTTAAAAACAAGGATAATAGCTTTCTACTTTTTATATAAATGAAAAAAATACCAATACATTTTAAAAAAAAAAAAAATTTTTTCCGGGCTCTCCCGTGCCATTTCGCCGCCGGATGACGAGCATAGCCGGTGACCAGATGGTAACCACATTCTTGACCGTCGGAGGCCCAGGCGCGACGTTATGACGTCACAATTAAACTCGCGGCTGTCAGCATAACGGTAAAATTTTTTTTACCGATATGCTTTCCAGCCTGGAGGAGAGATGTGGGGTATTGACCCCACACTGTACACATACAATTACAAGGGATGACAATGTTTTGACCTTTTTTTTTTAAAAAAGTGTAAAAATAAAAAAAATGTATAAAGCCCCTGTCCCCTGTAGCTCGCGATCAGAAGCTAACGCACACGCAAGTCCCGCCCGCATATATAAACGCCGCTCAAACCACACATGAAAAATACCAATCCTCCGTAACTCTAAACTTTGTAAAAAAAAAAATGGAGATTATTAAGTACCGAAGTCTGGCGCCATTCCACGTTGTGCGCAATTTTAAAGCGTGACATGTTTGGTATCTATTTACTTAAATCATCTTTCATATTAAATAAAATCTTTTTTTTTTTTTCCAAAAAAAAGGCGTTTGAAAAATTATTGCGCAAAATGTATTGCAATGACCGCCATTTTATTCCCTAGGGTGTCTGCTAAAAAAAAACGTACTCAATGTTTGGGGGTTCTGAATAATTTTCGAGCAAAAAAATGACACCAAAATAGGCCCGGTAAGCAAGTGGTTAATAAATAATATTTAATTTATTTAGTGAAACTGAAAGTTATAGTCTACAAACTATGGTATATAGTATATATTTTAAAATGGATCAGCCCTCATAAACTGACTAATTTCTTGAGCCCCTAAAATGCCAGAACAGTACAAATACCCCTTAATGACACCCCTTTGGGAAAGTAGATAGTCCAAGGTATTTATTAAGAGACATGGTGAGTTTTTTTGAAGTTGCAATTTTTTGTCACAGCTTATCGGAAAAATTAAGAGATTAAATATTTTTTTCCCCACAAAGTTATGTCTCGCACACAGCATAGGCATACTTATAGTTACACCCCAAAACACATTCTGCTATGCTTCCCAAGTATGGGGCCCACATGTGTGAGATGTTTTTACAGCCTAGATGCATAGAATGTTTTTACAGCCTAGATGCATAAAGGGGGCCAAAATCCAAGGATCAGCTTTGGGCTCTCAAGTAGCATAAATTACACATAAATTACGCATATAATTTCCTGACTGCTTATCCCATTTTTGGAAGCCCTCTTTATACAGCATGCCTAAACTACTGTATAATTAAATAAAGATAATTTACCCCATCGTATGACATGCAGCAAACTAATGGGGCATGCTACTCTTTCTGGGTAATTAAAACCTAATAGAGGCCTCATGATTAGTGTCTATCAACTCGGAACCTAATTCTGGATAATGATATATTGGTTGCCTGATTACAACATATGGTCATCTCTAAATACAGATATAACTAAAAAACTAATGCTGCGTACACACGGTCAGAATTTCCGGTGCAAACAGTCTGATGGGAGCTTTTCATAGGATTTTCCCATCAGTCTTTTCTGTCGGCATTTCTGACGGACTTTGGATTGAGAGCCTGTTCTTAATTTTTCCAACGGAAAACCTTTCTATCAGATTTTCCGTTCATGTGTATGCAATTCCGACACGCAAAATTCTGACGCATGCTCGGAAACAATTCGATGCATGCTCGGAAGCATTAAACTTCCCTTTTATAGTGCCGTCGATCGTGTTGCATGTCGCTGTGTTATTGACTGTCGGAATTTGGTGTGACCGTGTGTAGGCAAGACAGTTTGAGCGAAATTCCATCGGAATTCCAACGGGAAAACCATCAGAGCTTTTTCCGACGAGAATTCTGATCGTGTGTACGCAGCATAACATTAAAACAGTTGCTTGTGATGTGTAATAAAACATTTCAGTACTCCTACGTCCCACACCTTAGCTGTTGTGGTTGGGTAGGGGAGGGCTCCGTAATGCCATCTAGAAGGTCCACAAAAGGTTGTTGCATCTGCAGCTAGACAGCTCTCCTTTACTATCAAGACAAAGTACATCTGTCAAGAGCAATTTGACTTAAATGCCAATGACTCTGAAATCCTGGGTCAGTTCTATTCTCTGTTGACTGAACTCTGTTGGAACTAAAAGGACTCAGGACTTTGTTACATAATTCTCATTCTTAATTTCTTTAATTTTTCTGTATATTATCTCTTTTCTGTTGTAGTAACTTATTCTGTAAATATTTTTCTGCACCTTTTTCTCTTCTTTTGTTAAATGATATTTTAAAATTGCTCATTCATAGGCCCTATGCACTCCTAAGCATTTTTCAGCTTGTAAAACGCTCAACTCTGAAGCTCCTAAACGCTCAACAAGTAAAATCCTATTCATTTCAATGGCCCCTGTTCACATATGAGTGGTTTGTCGCAAAACACCTGAAGCTCAAATAAGTACATGAGCTTTTTTTTGGCAAATTAATAGCGTTTTTAGCCCCATAGACTTCATTAGAAATGCCTGACTTGAGCAGAAAAACGCTTGTAAAACGCTTGTAAAGCGCTTGTAAAACACTCAAATAGCAGATCTCCACCTCTAATTTCCTCTCCCTCTTCTCCCCCTAGAGCTTTCTATTGGATAAACAGAAATGCCTGAAGCTGTAAAACGCTTATAATTAAAAAAGCTTGTAAAAAGCTGCAAAATAAAAAGCTTAAAAAAATGCAAGTAAATAGATACGCTCAGGTGTAAATGGATACTTGCAACCACGACTTAAAGAATTCCTGTGTCTGAAGAGCGCTACTATAGTGTAAATCTCTGATGTACCCCTGTCTGGGTGAAAATACAGTGGTGTGAAAAAGTGTTTGCCCCCTTCCTCATTTCCTGTTCCTTTGCATGTTTGTCACACTTAAGTGTTTCGGAACATCAAACCAATTTAAACAATAGTCAAGGACAACACAAGTAAACACAAAATGCAATTTGTAAATAAAGGTGTTTATTATTAAAGGTGAAAAAAAATCCAAACCATCATGGCCCTGTGTGAAAAAGTGATTGCCCCCCTTGTTAAAACATACTATAACTGTGGTTGTCCACACCTGAGTTCAATTTCTCTAGCCACACCCAGGCCTGATTATTGCCACACCTGTTCACAATCAAGGCATCACTTAAATAGGAGCTGCTTGACACAGTAAGGTCCACCAGAAGATCCTTAAAAGCTACACATCATGCCGAGACCCAAAGAAATTCAGGAACAATTGAGAAAGAAAGTAATTGAGATCTATCAGTCTGGAAAGGGTTATAAAGCCATTTCCAAAGCTTTGGGAATCCAGCGAACCACAGTGAGAGCCATTATCCACAAATGGCGAAGACATGGAACAGTGGTGAACCTTCCCAGGAGTGGCCAGCCGCCCAAAATTACCCCAAGAGCGCAGCGACGACTCATCCAAGAGGTCACAAAAGACCCCACAACAACGTCCAAGGAACTGCAGGCCTCACTTGCCTCAGTTAAGGTCAGCGTTCATGCCTCCACCATCAGGAAAAGACTGGGCAAAAAATGGCCTGCATGGCAGAGTTCCAAGGAGAAAACCACTGCTGAGCAAAAAGAACATCAAAGCTCGTCTCAATTTCTCCACAACACATCTTGATGATCCCCAAGACTTTTGGGACAACATTCTGTGGACCGATGAGACAAAAGTGGAACTCTTTGGAAGGTGTGTGTCCAAGTATATCTGGCGTAGAAGGAACACTGCATTTCAGAAAAAGAACATTATACCAACAATAAAATATGGTGGTGGTAGTGTGATGGTCTGGGGCTGTTTTTCTGCTTCAGGACCTGGAAGACTTGCCGTGATAAAAGGAACTATGAATTCTGCTGTCTACCAAGAGATCCTGAAGGAGAATGTCCGACCATCTGTTCGTGTACTCAAGCTGAAACGAACTTGGGTTCTGCAGCAGGACAATGATCCTAAACACACCAGCAAGTCCACCACCGAATGGCTGAAGAAAAACAAAATGAAGACTTTGGAGTGGCCTAGCCAAAGTCCTGACCTGAATCCTATTGAGATGTTGTGGTATGACCTTAACAAGGCCGTTCATGCTCGAAACCCATCTAATGTAACTGAATTAGGACAATTCTGCAAAGATGAGTGGGCCAAAATTCCTCCAGGACGCTGTAAAAGCCTCATTGCACGTTATCGCAAACGCTTGGTTGCAGTTGTTGCTGCTAAGGGTGGCCCAACCAGTTATTAGGTTTAGGGGGCAATCACTTTTTCACACAGGGCCATGATGGTTTGGATTTTTTTTCACCTTTAATAATAAACACCTTCATTTACAAATTGCATTTTGTGTTTACTTGTGTTGTCCTTGACTATTGTTTAAATTGGTTTGATGTTCCGAAACACTTAAGTGTGACAAACATGCAAAGGAACAGGAAATGAGGAAGGGGGCAAACACTTTTTCACACCACTGTATGTATTACAAGCATTTCTTATAGTTGTTGTAAAGGCTGAAAGATTTTTTACCTCTGTTCTCTGTCCTGATGCAAGCAATGGGATGGCTCTCAGGAAAAGTAAAGAAAATATCAAAATGCCATTATAGGTGGATGTCTGGCCGAAGTGGGGATTCCTAGGCAGACTGCATTTGCACGCAGGCTACCCTAAGAAAAGCCCACTTGTGATGCTGAGCCTGTACAACTGCGTGTAGTGCTACCCCCAAAAGAGGCTGCTGGATGTGTTGGGGTCACCCTTCTTGCTTCGAAGTAATGACATGTCCTGTACCTCAAGCTGAGTAACATCAACACACCTGGAAATTTGAAATGGGCAGATACTCTGACAAGGAAATTTGGTTGGCAACTAGAACAAAAATCTGAGTATCATTTTATTACTTATTTATTACAGGTACCTATACATCACCAACATCTTATGCAGCACTTTACATATACAGTAGGTGCAGTGTAGTTTTGGAATAAGTGCATTATAGGGTGCAGTATGGGTTCAGTATGGATTGGGTGCACTTGGTGTCCTGCTCTCAGTGGCTCAGTCCCTGCTAGCAGTATCAGCAATGGGCGAATAGCCCTCTGACCAGTCTCTGGGATGCTGCTGTGACCTCTTGCTGTAGAAGTGGGAGGGGGCCCCTCATTCTCCCCCTTAAAGCCTCTGGTGATCAGTGGTGGGAAGCAGAAGGTGAGTGGATGCCGGTGCGTTTTTCACATGCAGGTGCTGTGGGCGTTACTGTTACTGGATGTCTTCACTCCCAGTCTCACCCTGGGATCTCCACTAGCAGTGCAATTAAAAATATTTTAAAAAATTGTGTGTTTTTTTTATTTACACTTTTACACCTTAGGTGAATGGGTAGGGGACAAGGTGCTTTGGGGTGGGGGGGCCCCCCTTTCCCCAGTGCACCCCCATGTTGAGGGCACGCGGCCTGGTATGGCTCAGGAGGGGGGGCGCTCGCTTGTCCCCACCCCCTTTCCTGGCCGGCCGGGCTGCGTGCTCGGATAAGGGTCTCAGATGGATTTGGGGGGGACCCCCACGCCGTTTCTTCGGCGTAGGGTTTACCCTTTAAATCCATACCAGGTGACGGGGCTAGCGCGGCGGCATTCACTGTCTTCGCTAGTCCCGTCTACCTGCAGTCACGTTCTAAATGAACGGACTTTCCTCCATGTGCGAAGCAAGTCCGTTCATTCAAGTCCCGCGCACTAGCACACAGACTGCGGGATTGTCCGCCGGACTGCCGAGTCCAGCAGACAATTTTAAGTCTGAACTTAAAACTTAGTCCGCCGGACTTTTAGTAGGAAAAACACACACGGGCGGATTTTCCGGCGGACTCCAGTCCAGCGGACATTCCCGCGGGAAAGTCTGCTCGTGTGTAGGCGGCCTTAGAGCGGTGATATTTGAAGTCCCAATAAGAAATTTACTATGCATGTGCAAGAAGTGACACCGGTGTCATATTAAGACCTTGTCTTAATTTTAATGGGTTTGTTTTTTTGGAGGGATACTTTATACTAAATATTCTTGTATAAATAACTGTGTGGAAAAGCTTTAATAAAATCTTGTTATACCCGGCCTGTCCTCGTTGATGAACTTCTTTTTGGAAATCTTTGCATAATTTTTTGTTTATGAATTTTTTTTGTTCAAGAGGACTACAACCCCAGGTGGGTGTCTATTGTATCAAAATTGATTCCCCCCTGGTAGACGGGTTATACAGATAACTGTACAGGGTGACATAGGGGATGGTATACATTCCCCCCAAACCCATGTAATCGGTACAAGATAAAAAAAGTCACGTGTGTTTTTTGCTTTTTCCTTTTTTATTATGTTTACGGCACAGGACTCTGGAGGTACAGCTCGGGTGGCTGTTCCTTCAAATCGCATTTGCCCTTGAGGTCACTGCCTGTATGTGCAGTAAATATCTCCTAAATGGCACACGTTTAGGAGATAGTTACAGTACCTGTAGATAAGCTTTATGCTGCGTACACACGACCGGACTTTCCGGCAAAATAGGTCCGACGTGATTAGTCCGTCAGACAATCCGATCGTGTGTGGGCTAATCCGTTCCTTTTTTGGGAAAAAATTCCGGTGGACCTAGAAATAGAACATGTTTCAAATCTATCCGACGGACTCAATTCCGATGAACTTAAATTCTGACGGGAAAAACGCTTGTCTCTGTGCTGGTCCGACGGACCAAATAAGACACAAGGTCAGCTCTTGGCTACTGGCTATTATTTTGTCCCGTTTACGTCACCACGTTCGAATGAAAGGACTTTCGACTGGACTTAGTCTGTTCATATGTGGGCAAGTCCGTTCGTTTGGAAAGTCTGTCGGAACTCCGCCGAAAGTCCGTCGGGAAGACCGTCGGACCTTGTTTGCCGGAAAGTCCGGTCGTGTGTACGCGGCATTAGGCTTACCTATAGGTACAATTCATGTATGGGAGTTTATTCCCACCTTAAGCTGTATCTGGGGTTCCAGTACAATACGATTTTCAAACACACCTTCAGTGATACCATATGATGACATCACCTACTTTCAACATGTCATTGGTATTACATTAGGCATGGCTTAAATACAGCAACAGCCTAGGAATCAGATTAATTTCCCCTTGAAAAATTGTCTTTTTAGGTAGTTTTGACTGTGACACCTGTTTTTTCATATTAGGGCTGAACTGACTGATTAAAGTAGCAGCCAAAGCTATAGAAAAGTTTCCTCCCAAAAATAGATCCAAAGCTCTTAATTTCTTATACATTTCAAGTGGAATATTATAGTTTGTAAGCTTCATTGTTTGCAGTACTAAACTACATTATCCTAAAAGTTTAATGCAATGTCAAAACAAAAACACTTCAAAACAAGCGCAGATAAAAAAGCATTTGTAAAACAGACTGTAAGTTCACGCAATGACATCAGCTCGAGCTGACCAGATCACCCCCCAGATGATGTCTCCTTAGACGAATCGCGCTTGGACGAGTCTTGCTGATGTCATTGCATGAACTGAAAGTCTGTTTTACAAGCGCCTTTTATCTGCTCAAAATGTGAGTGTTTCTCTTTTTTTAATGAGCATCCACTGTTATGTGGATTTACACTATGTGGAACTTTTGTTTCATTTCTGGCCGCGTCTTGTGAGCACACAGGAAATAATTGGTCTACACCCTCTGAGTTTTCCTTCTTTGTTGGGAGCCATTTGAATGACAGTGTGATCATCATCCGTTGGTGCCATTAGCTGCAGACGTGGATGTCCGTTGTATTGGTGCCGTTTCACCACAAGCCCTGATGACTCAGTAGGCGTATGGCTTGTTGAGTCCATTAGCTCTGGTAAGCCTTCCATATGTTGGTGGTGGTTTTACTTCTATCATCCACTTCTCACAATTGCTTTTCCACTGATGTCCAAAGGAGGCTATCCACTTATCAGGATCTGCGGCATATTCCAGCGGCCACCCTTGGACTCTATTCATTTCACTTGTTATCACGTTGTGGACTTTTTCAAGTGTGTATATATACAGTGATGTGAAAAAGTGTTTGCCCCCTTCCTCATTTCCTGTTCCTTTGCATGTTCTTCACACTTAAGTGTTTCGGAACATCAAACCAATTTAAACAATAGTCAAGGACAACACAAGTAAAGACAAAATGCAATTTGTAAATGAAGGTGTTTATTATTAAAGGTGAAAAAAAATCCAAACCATCATGGCCCTGTGTGAAAAAGTGATTGCCCCCTAAACCTAATAACTGGTTGGGCCACCCTTAGCAGCAACAACTGCAACCAAGCGTTTGCGATAAACGTGCAATGAGGCTTTTACAGCGTCCTGGAGGAATTTTGGCCCACTCATCTTTGCAGAATTGTCCTAATTCAGTTACATTAGAGGGTTTTCGAGCATGAACGGCCTTTTTAAGGTCATACCACAACATCTCAATAGGATTCAGGTCAGGACTTTGGCTAGGCCACTCCAAAGTCTTCATTTTGTTTTTCTTCAGCCATTCGGTGGTGGACTTGCTGGTGTGTTTAGGATCATTGTCCTGCTGCAGAACCCAAGTTCGTTTCAGCTTGAGTACACGAACAGATGGTCGGACATTCTCCTTCAGGATCTCTTGGTAGACAGCAGAATTCATAGTTCCTTTTATCACGGCAAGTCTTCCAGGTCCTGAAGCAGCAAAACAGCCCCAGACCATCACACTACCACCACCATATTTTACTGTTGGTATAATGTTCTTTTTCTGAAATGCAGTGTTCCTTCTACGCCAGATATACTTGGACACACACCTTCCAAAGAGTTCCACTTTTGTCTCATCGGTCCACAGAATGTTGTCCCAAAAGTCTTGGGGATCATCAAGATGTGTTGTGGAGAAATTGAGACGAGCTTTGATGTTCTTTTTGCTCAGCAGTGGTTTTCTCCTTGGAACTCTGCCATGCAGGCCATTTTTGCCCAGTCTTTTCCTGATGGTGGAGGCATGAACGCTGACCTTAACTGAGGCAAGTGAGGCCTGCAGTTCCTTGGACGTTGTTGTGGGGTCTTTTGTGACCTCTTGGATGAGTCGTCGCTGCGCTCTTGGGGTAATTTTGGGCGGCCGGCCACTCCTGGGAAGGTTCACCACTGTTCCATGTCTTCGCCATTTGTGGATAATGGCTCTCACTGTGGTTCGCTGGATTCCCAAAGCTTTGGAAATGGCTTTATAACCCTTTCCAGACTGATAGATCTCAATTACTTTCTTTCTCAATTGTTCCTGAATTTCTTTGGGTCTCGGCATGATGTGTAGCTTTTAAGGATCTTCTGGTGGACCTTACTGTGTCAAGCAGCTCCTATTTAAGTGATGCCTTGATTGTGAACAGGTGTGGCAATAATCAGGCCTGGGTGTGGCTAGAGAAATTGAACTCAGGTGTGGACAACCACAGTTATAGTATGTTTTAACAAGGGGGCAATCACTTTTTCACACAGGGCCATGATGGTTTGAATTTTTTTTCACCTTTAATAATAAACACCTTCATTTACAAATTGCATTTTGTGTTTACTTGTGTTGTCCTTGACTATTGTTTAAATTGGTTTGATGTTCCGAAACACTTAAGTGTGACAAACATGCAAAGGAACAGGAAATGAGGAAGGGGGCAAACACTTTTTCACACCACTGTACATATATTTGCACATTTATTAGGAGTATATAATGTTTATGTTCATACATTTAACATTTTTTCACTCTTAAATTTATATATATATATATTTTTTTCCCACCACACAGTCTTATCTCATATGACCGTTTTCATTTAGCGCTGCACTTGTACCCATTATCTTAAATTGCAATTGTCTTTTGATGTGCCGCATGCTGATTCCATTTTTTTTTAGGTGACAGTGCAGTATATTCCACTATTATTCAGAAATTTTCATCTTGCGCCCTGGGCGTGCTGACATCACCGCTATGTTCTCCAATCCGATGTATGCTTTGTCTCAATAGACTTCGTCACAGGGGCAATTGATAGTGGATATTGGATAGTGTGCATTGGCTTCACAGTATGTAAGCAACTTTGTTACGCCTCAGAATAAGAGAAAGAGATGACGCTGGTTTCATCTTAAATTAGAAATAGGATTGTATGACCTGAGGGACAATCACTACAAATATTTTATAGTGGGTGAACAGTATGTAAGCAGTTTGGTTGGACCACAATTTAAGAGAGAGAGATGAGGCAAGTTTTATCTCTGAAACAGAAATTAGAGTGCATCATCTGACAGAAAATAGCCACAAATATTGTACAGTGGTTGGACAGTATGTAAGCAGCTTGGCTAAGCTGTAATACAAGAGGAAGAGACAAGGCAAATATTAGCTTGACATTAGAGTCTATTATTTGAGAGATTATAGCCTCATGGTTGAGCAGCATGGTTAGGCAGCAATAATAGAAGGAAAGATGAGACAGTTTTTATCTTATTACACAAATCAGAGTGCGATATCTTGGAGACAATAGCCAAACGTTTTGTACAGTATCTGGACAGTATGTAAGCAGCTTGGCTAGGCAGTATTACAAGATGGACAGATGAGGTAGATTTTATCTTGAAATAGAAATTAGAGTGTATTATCATAGAGACAATAGCCACACATTTTTAAGTGCTTGAGCACTGAAATAGGCCACAAACTTTAAAGCATTAATCAGAAATTACACTGCAGTATACATCACAAATTATTTGAAGAGGTCAAGTTGCAGAGAAATTGTATGGCACCTCTACAGTGTTGGGGGATTGGAAAGCTGCAAACTTTGAGGTGCAATGTAGCATATATATAGCAACATCTACATTTGGCTGGCAAAAGGCAACAAATTAACAAATTTAAACACAGAAATTACAAACATTACAGGTATTATTCATTACCCTTGCACAAATGTAGAGACATTGTAAAAGCAAAAGTTGTTATAAATAGATCCTTAGAAGTCAGGTTTTGAATAATGTGTCCGGGTTTCAGTCCACCTGAAACCCGGATACATTATTCAGACAGGAATGTGGCTCTGAACAGGGCTTGACAGAAGAGTTAAGGGGCACTATGTGCGCCACATTACTATTCTCTTTGGAGTGCCCAAAGGTGTCTAAGGTCTGGTGCAATCCTACAGTATATACAAAAACAAAATTTAATTTACTGTGTGCAGCTAAAGTGTTCGGGTTTGGCTTGAAGAAAAAGTTGCAACCATACTGCCAACTGCCTAATCTCATATATAAAACACACTGAAGCTTAATTACTAAACTACTTACTTAATTACTAAACTACTTACTTAATTACTTAATTACTAAAGCTAAAGTCTTTGCAGGGATCAATAATTATTATTGTACACTTTTATCATGGGCACATGCATGTGGGTGTCAACTGAACAAGAGTTTTCATATCCTATACATTTCAGCCAAAATCAGAAGATTATTAGATTAAAACCTTGGTCTACACTCCCACCTGTAGTTTTCTGTAGGCAGGCTGTAGTGGGTGTAGCCTGCTGGGTCCCTTTTACAGCTCTGCTTTCAGCACATGCTATGTTCAGCACGGTGATGATTTTACTACTACTTTTACAAGGTAATATCCGTATTTGTAAAGGCATGTGGCGCACACAAAAAAATGTATTTAAATTATTTGTGACTGGTGGGGATAATATTTAAGTACAGGTTTTCTACCTGGAGCTCAGCTTTAAAATCTCAATTGCCAGGACAGAGGAAGATACTGTGCATGGATGCATGCAGTTGTAGCGTTACCCCCAGAGGAGCCACAGAATTATTTTGTGATTTCTCTGCAAACCTGAAGATGACCTCACTCACCCAGCACTTACCTGCACGCCTTGAGGTATTTCAAAGAATGTATTAAGCAAAGCATAGCCTAAAAAGGTAAGAAAATTAGAAAGTGTTCTTATATAAACAATCAATAAGACAATAACATTAGAAAGAGATATGGTTAAACACCTGCAGTATTCTCACTAACAGTAATTAACATAACTTAACTTCATTTACCTAGGAACACAATATAGAGGCAGTCCTAATATGTTATAACAGTTCCAGGTTTATCCCACTCAGAGGCGTATCTAGTGAAAATGGCGCCTATGGCAAGCACTGAAACTGTGCCCCTGACAAAACATTTGCGGCCTTACCAGCACCCATAAATGCAGCAACATCAGCACCCATAAATGCAGCAACATCAGCACCCATAAATGCAGCAACATCAGCACCCATAAATGCGGCCTTACCAGCACCCATAAATGCAGCAACATCAGCACCCATAAATGCGGCCTTACCAGCACCCATAAATGCAGCAACATCAGCACCCATAAATGCGGCCTTACCAGCACCCATAAATGCAGCAACATCAGCACCCATAAATGCGGCCTTACCAGCACCCATAAATGCAGTAACATCAGCACCCATAAATGCAGTAACATCAGCACCCATAAATGCAGCAACATCAGCACCCATAAATGCGGCCTTACCAGCACCCATAAATGCAGCAACATCAGCACCCATAAATGCGGCCTTACCAGCACCCATAAATGCAGTAACATCAGCACCCATAAATGCAGCAACATCAGCACCCATAAATGCAGCAACATCAGCACCCATAAATGCAGCCTTACCAGCACCCATAAATGCAGCCTTACCAGCACCCATAAATGCAGCCTTACCAGCACCCATAAATGCAGCCTTACCAGCACCCATAAATGCAGTAACATCAGCACCCATAAATGCAGTAACATCAGCACCCATTAATGTGGCCTTACCAGCACCCATAAATGCAGTAACATCAGCACCCATAAATGCAGTAACATCAGCACCCATTAATGTGGCCTTACCAGCACCCATAAATGCAGTAACATCAGCACCCATAAATGCAGTAACATCAGCACCCATAAATGCAGTAACATCAGCACCCATAAATGCAGTAACATCAGCACCCATAAATGCAGCGCCAGCGCCTCTGACATTGGACAGAGGTAGAGAGGGAATAGGATCACCAGTGGCCAGGTGCCCTAGGCAGCTGCCTAGTTTGGCTAGTGGTAATGCCGGTGTTCTGTCGAGAAGTACCCCCTATCGAAAAATGCTGGGACGGAACTGCACGTGCGCAGAACGGAGCCTCAGAACAGCTGAGATTAAGATCAGCTGTTTCGCGTTGCCGAGGCACGTTCATGTAGGTGAGGACGGATATTTACATAAAGGGGGCGGATATTTCAATGATGGCCAGTACTAGGGGCGGAATTTTTATCGCTGAACAAACAAATCTGGTAAAGAAACCTTTATGTAATATAGACAAATCTGATCTTCAATTGACTAAACACGCCCGCAGCGTTCAAAATGAATAGCAGATAAAGATTTATTTAGCAAATTTCTTTGGCCATCAATACAAATTCCACCCCCAGCACTGCCCATCATTGAAATATCCGCCCCCTTCATGTAAATATCTGTCCCTCACCTACATGAGCGTGCCTCGGCCACACGGGACAACAGCTGATCGTAAACTCAGCTGTTCTGCGGCTCCATGCGGCGCATGCGCAGTTCCACCTGGGCACTATTCGATAGCCGGGCATTTCTCGACAGAGCACCAGCCCTGTCTGCTTGGCACACACGCAGAATCACACATGATGACTTTAAGTCACCACCATGTGTGTGTGTGTGCCAGGCCCAAGCAGAAGCAAGCAGCCAATCAAATATAGTGCTCAATATGGATTAAATAAATATGCTTAGCCATAGATATCATAAATAGAGTGTAATAAAGTGATTTGTGCAAAAGCAGGTACTACTTGTACAAATCACTTTATTATACTTTACTTGTGATATCTATGGCTAAGTATATTTATTTAATCCATATTGTTTGAGCACTATATTTGATGCTCAAGATCGTGGTGACTGACTGGTTCTGTAATTGTACCTGCTTCTAGGCTGCAGTGTTAATCCTTCCAGGTGCTGCTGCCTGGGGGTTCCAATTTTTTCTCTTCTCTCTAGTGACATAATGTTCTCTCTAGAGTTCTCTTCTCCAGCCTCCAGAGTCCTCACAGTCACGTGACATCACACAGACCCGGGAGACCTCGCTCCGTGGAGAAGCTGAAGCAGCTGCAGAAAGGAGCGTAGGCGGAGCATTAGGCTCCGCCTCCGCATTAGGCTCCGCCTCCACATTAGGCTCCGTCTCGGCATTAGGCTCCGCCTCCGCCTGTTACACTACGGCTACGTAGATGACCCGGGAGGCGGGAGAGTCAACTCATCAGCCGTCATGGGATGGGGGAGACTGCCGCTTCCCTCCTCACTTGCTAGTGAAGTGCTGTGCCGGCGCTGCGCTCCAGCAGGCCGACCGTGGCGCAGGGGACTGCATTAGTGCGGGAGGTGGCCGCGAATGGACGGATGGAACTGTTTTATTGTGCAGGGGCGGCTTTTTTGACGCCCCCCCTCCCCACGGCGCCCATGGCACTAGCCATGGCTGCCATACCCTAGATACGCCACTGCCTGGGGGTTCCAATTTTTTCTCTTCTCTCTAGTGACATAATGTTCTCTCTAGAGTTCTCTTCTCCAGCCTCCAGAGTCCTCACAGTCACGTGACATCACACAGACCCGGGAGACCTCGCTCCGTGGAGAAGCTGAAGCAGCTGCAGAAAGGAGCGTAGGCGGAGCATTAGGCTCCGCCTCCGCATTAGGCTCCGCCTCCACATTAGGCTCCGTCTCGGCATTAGGCTCCGCCTCCGCCTGTTACACTACGGCTACGTAGATGACCCGGGAGGCGGGAGAGTCAACTCATCAGCCGTCATGGGATGGGGGAGACTGCCGCTTCCCTCCTCACTTGCTAGTGAAGTGCTGTGCCGGCGCTGCGCTCCAGCAGGCCGACCGTGGCGCAGGGGACTGCATTAGTGCGGGAGGTGGCCGCGAATGGACGGATGGAACTGTTTTATTGTGCAGGGGCGGCTTTTTTGACGCCCCCCCTCCCCACGGCGCCCATGGCACTAGCCATGGCTGCCATACCCTAGATACGCCACTGATCCCACTGGCAGGTGAATGATTAAAAAAAAAAACACTGGCCAGCAGAGTTGGAGCCCTTGAAGAAAACACAACAGTTCTCAGGAGACAACAGATTAATTGTGCAATGTTAGTCTCAAACCCAGGGCATCTCTGGACATGTGCTCTGATTCAGTTCAAGTCCTCTAGCAGGTATAGGAGTTACTGTGATGTCTCTTTTAATCCTGCTAAGACATACCCTTTTGTGCTTCCCTAAAAGCAGTGAGAGTACTCTCTAGTACAGTCTGATCTCACCAGGCATCCAAATCACACCTCACACGCTCCCAGGGAGAAGGTCCTAGGTCTCTTGGCTTCTTTGAGTTCTTACCAGATTGCGATCAGCTATGGCAGGGATCCATTCAGCTAGCAGCAGCAGCCCAGTCATTTCCCTACACATCTGCTTTCTTTAAGATAGTGCATTTCTTTTTCTTTAGGAGACTACAGACCCGCTTCTCATTAATCTGTTGCATCAGCCAATCATCATCCTCCAATATCAATCCAGACCCAGCTTAGCTGGCTGCCCCCTGCACTGTAGACACTCCACAGATCAGTGTTTCTTAACCTTTTTTCATTCAAGCAACCCTTTAAAAATGATGGACAATCTCAAGGCACCCATTAAAAATCATCGACAGTCTCGAGGCACCACATTCTAAAATGTAAAAGCTATTCTAATAGTTTTACATAATGCATCAACATCCACAAGTCCAGGTAGGATACCCAACGTTAGAAGTGATTTTTTCTTCCAAAGCAAATATACTTTTGCAATCCTATGTTTTCTCCATCACTCAGCTAATGTGACCCCAATGCTGATGGAGAGGGGCAGGGGAGGGTCAAACAAGGATGCTATGCAGACGACTGACATCCTCTTTATCAACTGATGGTGCCATTGGTCATTATGATACCGGCATCTAGAAGGTTGTAATGGTGCACAATGGAAACCTGAGATTTATTGCAACTAAAAAGGCAGGTTTCATACAAACCCTGGCTTGTATACAATTTTTGGGCAATTTTTAGGCATTTTGCCAAGGCACCCCTGAAAAAAATCTTTGCCTGGGCACCCTGGTTGAAAAAGGCTGCCATAGATAAGCATTGCAAAGTGGACTCCTAAAAGATGGCTGCTGTACTTCTGCATTAATGATAAGCAAACAATAACCCTGTCCACACTTTAAAAAAAAAATTAAAAGCTGACTTTTTTTCCCATAAAGTCTTGCCTCCCTCAGTACAACTGACATTCAAAAAAGTAAAACTTGCTCCGTTAAACCCACATGCGTATAACATCAATCGATGTGTGTGGTATATACTGTAGGTGGTGTAGAGATGAATCCTTTGGCTTACGCTGCATTGCAAAGTTTATGGCTCCTTCCCAAAGCAGTTTATGTCCTGAGCAGATATGGTTATGAAAAATATCTAGGCACACTACCTGAGCAAGTAAAATATAGAAGAGAAAATGCTGTTGGTATTTTAAAAAAGTCAGTGTATAGGTGATTTATTAATTTTTTTTACATTTTCAGTTCTATGTACATCCAATGTACAGTCACATCATTCAAAAGAATGGGAACTGGAAGAAGCCAAGTGTGCTTGGCTATAGGTTGATTTCCACATACTCCTGGTTGTCATAACAACTGTGTGTAGAGCGGCTCTCCAAACCCAATTTAGCCAAATAAATTGGATCCTGAATTACCAAATAAAATCTGCTCTAGCACTTCAGGCTGACCACTCAGTGTTAATCATGTAGCAATCAAGCAGTCTATGCCTTGGCAGCACACATCAGAGAAAACTCTGTGGTATATTTTTAACCACCTTATTTTCTTCCTTTAATATTTGTACAATGCCAACAATGAGGAGTCAGAAAAAAAAGTGAAAACATGTATACATTGCAGACTGTCACAGCATAGACTGCACAACAGCCAGATTGCACCATGGTATTGTCAGAGTTTTTATGAAAAAAATTAATATTTTTTTAATCATGTCTCTAGTTTTAAACCATAAATGATTTTAAAACCCAACAGGCCCAAAAATACAGGGTCATCTCAAGGTCCCAGTTGTACAACAGACAATTGTTTTTCCTGATAGGAATGTATACAGAGCCAACAGTGACAAAGCTACTGCCAATCTTTGAATGATGGACCATGTTGATCAGTAAACCTCTTCTTAAGGTGCAAAATTTGGTGTGTGGGGGGTGAGTGTTAGGTATAATCAACCCTCTAGAACCGGGGTCAGCAACACGTCGCTCGATGGCTACCTGTTGAACACGGGTAGGTGACAGGTAGACCAGGAATGGGTCTGTGCTGCTGACCCCCGCCTCCTCTCTGCCCTTAGCCTCCCTTGCCGCGCCTTCAATCCTCCTCGCTCTCTCCCACCGACGCTGCTGTCATAAGATCCCTTTCACACTGAAGCGGTTTTCAGGCACTTTAGAGCTAGAAATAGCTTCTAAATAGCGCCTGAAACCTGCCTCCCATTCATTTCAGTGTGTCTTGTGGGACGCTAGGAAAAGTCCTGCAAGCAGCATCTTTGGGGCGGTTTGGGAGCGCTGTATACAGAGTTCCCAAAATGTCCTGCCCATTGAAAGGAATTGGCAGCTCTTCTAAAGCACCTGAAAAATGCTTCAGAAGCAACACGGGTGTTTTTAACACCTTCTTTGGGGTTAAAAGACCCCCCCCCCCGCGCTAGCAGTCGAAAAGCAGTGCAAAAGCGCCGCTTAAATAGGGACAGTACAGCGCAGGATGGGGGGAAGGGGAGGTGCTGGCCAAGTTTTCAAGTTAACCCGCAGGTGATTGTTTGCTAGATCCTAAGCAACCAATCACCAGCTTATTAATATGTCACTCTGACAGCTTTTGCCCTGCCCCCTGTCCATTACTGTGCTGCCTCTTGGTCTCCTGTGTGCACAGGTAGGATGCAATGGAAGAGGGGTGGGGAGAGGACACTGCTGTGTGTGTGTGTGGGGTGGGTGATGTAAAGGGGCAGTGGACACTGCTATGGACAGGGCAACCCCTGATGCAGTGATCTCTGCATTCTGAGTGTAACACACTCCTGATCCATGCATTCTGAATGTAACACACTCCTGATCTTTGCATTCTGAGCGTAGCGCTCTCCTGATCCCTGCATGCTGAGCGTAACGCACTCTACCTAAGGGGGCTCCATCCCTGAGAGAGCTGAAGAACCGTGTCAGATAAGGTGCTAGACAGGCACAAAACTTTTTGTAGTATCCTGTTGAGAAGCCGTCGGGCCCTGGGGATGAGCCTAATTTGAGGGACTTGATTGTTTCTAAGACCTCTTCAGAGGAGAAGGGGCCTTCTAGAAGATCCTTGTGGCATTGGGCTATCGAAGGGATAGGGAGGTCAGTGAGGAAAGCGTTCTTGACTTTAGGAGAGGGTGGAGGATCGGCTTTGTAGAGGTTTGAGTAAAACCTTAAGAAGGCGTCCATTATTTTAGTTGGGTACTGAGTTAAGTCGCCTGCTGGGGATTGAATTTTCGGGAAGGCTAAAGTGCGGTGTTGGGGCTCAGTTTCATGGCAAGTTTGGAGTCAATTCTATCTCTTTGGGAGTAGAATCTAGCTCCAGTCCACCTGAGATGTTTCTCAGCAGCTGTTGTAAGGGAAAGATTGAGGTTTATTTGGGCTATATCAAGCTGGGCTAATGTTTCAGATGTAGGGTTTCATTTTTGGGCCTTAGCTAGAGAGCAGTATTCCTCTGTGCGCCTCTGCAGGTCTGGTTCCCGCTTATGCTTGGATGAGAGCTGAATGAGCTTACCTCTCAACACATGTTATCATTTTCAAGAAAATAGTCCTTCATGGTTTGTTCTAGGATTGTACACTGTATTGGTTCACTTTGCAACGCTTTATTAAGTCGCCATTTAAAAGGACCTTCCATGCCCGAAGACCGTTGGGTGACTAAAGTTACAATAGAGTGGTCTGAAAGGGCAGTATCCTTAATTCTAGGCGTTAGGGTCAGTGGAATGGATGCAGATTGTGTAAAAATGTGGTCTATTCTGGCATACATATTGTGGGGCGCTGAGATGTATGTATAATCCTTTGCGCAGGGGTTGAGTTCCCTCAAGATATCTATCAGTCCTGCAGAATGAAGGTGTGCAATTTTTGAACTCTGTTTTGAGAGGCGCTTGGATCTGGACTTCCCTGTTGCTGTTTTGTGCAGGGAGAGGTCGAAGGTGACATTGGAGTCACCCCCAATAATTACCGTACTCTTGAAGTGTCGTCGCAGTGCGCTTATTAGTGAGTCAAAGAACTTCGCTTGGCCCTTGTTCGGGGTGTAATAAGAAATAAAGGTATAGATCTCACCGTCTATAGTGCCCGACACTAAGATGTAGCGGCCTAGTGGATCGATGACTACCTCGACTGAGAAAAGTCTATGTGTTTGGGTGAGGAAGAATTGTGGGTAGCGTTGGTGTTAGAAAGAGGGCCTATATGCAGCAGGAAAGTGTGTTTCTTGTAGGAATAAGATGTCAGAGTACATGGTATGGTACAGTTGAAATAGCTTCCGACATTTGATCGGCGAGTTGAGTCCCTGCGTATTATTCTTATTCTTTGTGTCAGCCATGGATCAGAGGGGAAGATATTTAGAGGACATTGTGTAGCTCACCCAACGCAGAGATGAATCTGGACAAAGCGGCCATTCAGCAATACGATCCATCACCCGAGCCTTTGAGCAGAGTCTGGAAACTCCTGGGGAACCTAAAGAGAGGTAAAGTGATAGCAAAAAAGGAGAAAGAAAAGAAATTGAAAAAGAAATATAAGCGGATAAAAGCATACATCAGTTGGGGCCGGCCATAATCCCCTAGCCCCACCCGGGATAGGAATGGACCCGCCAATTCCCACCCCATAACCGGAGAGATCTGAAGCACCCTGAAATCAGGGTCTTCGTATCGTTCCTGAGAGGTGAACTTGTTTATCTCAGAGACTAGAGGAGGTCCACTTCGGTCCTCCCACTGAGAAGAAATATTAATGCCCCGTACACACGACCGGACTTTTTAACAGCAAAGGTCCGACGGAACGAATCCATCGGACATTCCGATCGTGTGTGGGCTCCATTGGACCTTTGCATGGCAAAAATCCGACGCACTTTAGAAATAGAACATGTTTTAAATTTTCCCGCCGGAACTCCGCCAGAGTCAATTCCTATCGGGAAAACCGTGTACCAAACCGACCAAACCGACGGACCAAAATACGATGGAAGGGCAGCTACAGCACCTGCCCGCGAGAATGTTTCTCGGCGACAGGGCACTGTACATCTCACGCTGGCTGCAATAGGAAAAACACATTTTCCTATCGCAGCGAGCGCGAGAGGGAAGGCCCTTTGGTCTGGTATGGATTTTAAGGGGAAGCCCCTACGCTGAAAAAACGTTGTGGGGGTCCCCCTAAATCGATTCCAGACCCTTATCCGAGCACGCAGCCTGGCCGGTCAGGAAAGGGGGTGGGGAAGAGCGAGTGCTTTGGGGAAGGGGGGCACCTTGTCCCCATGTTGATGAGGACAAGGGCCTCTTCCCGACAACCCTGGCCATTGGTTGTCGGGGTCTGCAGGCGGGGGGCTTATCGGAATCCGGGAGCCCCCTTCAATAAGGGGGCCCCCAGATCCCGGCCCCCACCCTATGTGAATGAGTATGGGGTACGATGTACCCCTATCCATTCACCTGGGGGAAAAAGTGTAAATAAAAAAAACACAACACATGTTTTTAAAATACTTTATTAGACAGCTCCGGGGGTCTTCTTCTGTCTTGGGAGGGTCTTCTCGCCGGACTCCTCCGCTATCTTCTGCTAGCTCTTTTACTAGCGGAGGAGCCCGGCTTTCTTCTTCGTCGTCGCTGCCATCCGGGGGTCTTGTTCCGACTTCTGGGGTCTTGTCCCACTCTTCGGTTTTCTTGCCGGGCCTTCGCTATCTTCTTATAGCTCTTTTACTAGCGGTGGCCCGGTCTTGTGTTGTCGTCGCCGCCGCCTTCTTCTCATTCTTCTCCTTCTCTTCTTTTTCTTTTTCTTCTTCCTTTCGATGTTGAAGCAACGCTCTCTCTGGCCGTAATGGCAGAGACACATTGTGCTGTGACTTATATGTCACAGTCCCAGCATCCTCCGGGACTGTGACATCATAGGGGGTGGGGTCACCATGTGACATGAATCGGTGGCCCCGGCCCTTGTCCCTATATAAGTCACAGCACAACGTGGCTCTGCCATTACGGCCAGAGAGAGCGTTGCGTCAACATCGAAAGGAAGAAGAAGAAGAAAAAGAAGAGAAGAAGGTCGGCGGCGACGACAACACAAAACCGGGAGGTCCGGGAAGAAGACCCCCGGAGCTGTCTAATAAAGTATTTTGAAAACTTGTGTTGTGTTTTTTTTATTTACACTTTTTCCCCCAGGTGAATGGGTAGGTGTACATGATGAGGGCCTTAATTGCTGGTTGGACATCTTTCACAGATTCAGGAGTCCTCAGTCTGGATCTATTCTCCAGGTCGTCAATTTTGGATAATTCTAGTTGGTCCTGCATATCTTGTATTCTGGCAGAGTTTTGATTTATTCTGGCCACAGATTGATCTGCCTTTTTTTCAATGACTTCAATCCTCATGCCCAGTTGCTGCAGGTCTGAGTGAATTGATGAAGTGATTTGGGCAGCGTTTAGTGCTAGAGTTCTGGACAGCATCTGGGAGAAGGCTGTCATCATAGAGGGAAAGTCAGTGGATACTAGAGAGGTGTTATAGGTGAGTGTCACTGCCAGATATACAAATGGATAAATACATAATAATAAACCTGGGTAAATAACAACAGAATGTGTGTGAGCTTATCCGACCAATTAAGGTACAGATAAAATGCACACAGATAGTTAACTCTAAAGAATGTATCTGAAAAACACTTTAAACGTAAAAAATCAACAAAAGTGAATATATACAAAAGTGAACTATAAAAAGCCAAGTAAAAAGTCCTAAGTGAATTTGGATGTTGATCCCAAAGTATAAGGTCGGCGCTTAAATTGTAAAATGGAGATGGAGTGTTAGGCTCTTGGGGCATTGAAGGAAACTCCCCAGTCTGGGGGGGGGGGGGTGACCTTGGGCCTGGGCTTGGGTGCGGATGGGACCCTTTTACAACCCACAGAGGTGTCCTGACCAGGAGGCTCAGGAGGAACAAGAAAGGACAGCAGGAGAACACTGCTGGGCAAGTCTCCAGGAGTTCCACAGAGGCAGCCAGGAGGGCTAGTGAGTGTTTACACAGTCGGGAGAGGACTGGGAGGCATGCCTTAGAGGACTAGGATGAGCAGTCTGGGATGGGTGCTGAGCCAGTCTTGAGGATTGTGGTGCCTGCAATGATTTACTGCATGTACAGAAGAGACGTTCCACCAAAGCAGTCTACCGGGAGGGGGGGCGGAGAGCAGCAGCTTGACAGACAGAATGCCAGTACTCTGATATCAGCCGATCACAAATCGGCTGATATCAGAACTGCAAAAATTCAGTGCATTCCAGTGCATAGGTGGCCATCCTTACTGGAGCTTGTTCCTGTTCCTCCATCCCCCGCACCTGGTCCGCACGTGGTCCCGCACGCACAGTCCACTCCACTCCACTCCACACACAGCATAGTGAGTGATGGCTGGGAAACCGGAAGTGACGCCGCAAAAAGCACCGTCCACAGTCCTCCGGTCCCCGCCAATCAAACACAGACAAGGACTGTTTGCACCCTAAACATGTGCAAACCAGCTTCCCAGCTTGCAATCAGCTAATTGCAAGCTGGGAAGCTTCCTATAGACAGCCGTGTGTTCGGCACCTGGTCACTCTTAAAGTGACCACTTTCTTTTAAAGGAGAATAGCTTGGGGGGGGGCAGCGCCCATGCGCCCCCTATGGATGGGCCGCCACTGTGTATATATATATATATATATATATACGGAAGGGTTAGAACCTCTGTTAGGTTCTTTTTGTCTGTCTTTTCACTTCCTGTCTCTTTGACCACCCTACAAGTTAGGGGAATGTACACAAAGGCAACACAGACTGCAATAAAGATAGTTCTGATGTTTCTTTACCAAAGATATCATAGATTTACCCTCACTTGCTGTTTCAAGTAGACATACAACACGCAAAATTATTATTGCTGAAAAACTGTCCCTAAGCTCAAGGTGTAGAAGACAGCAGATACCTATGTAGCAAAATCCCGGAGGGCCCCTGAAGCCCAATGGTGACCTCCAGAGTTAGAACAGCTGACTTCCTTCAGTGTAGAGTGGGTTACAAGGCATGGTGGGTGTAATGCAAGATGAACAGGTAGGCGCCAGACACTTTTTGAATGCAAAGAGATGTGGGAGAGAGGATTAGGGCCAGGACACCCTTAGGTTAATGCAATGTTAATTGGCAGACTTATAGACTTCTATAGGTAGACAGCCATGCAGGGAAAGGCACCCAGCAGGACACTACATCTGCATATGTAGGACAGCTGTCTCCTATGGCAACAATCTTGTAGCTGTTACTAACGGTAAAGGTATTCAACTATCTGCAACACGAACAGTTCTCTTTACCCCACACTCACTCATCGTGGGTCTTCAGTGAACGAGCTCCCAGTCTCTCTCACTAGACTTCAGATCCACTAGCCACTGGATCCCCTGAGCTCTTTCACTGTAGCACTCGGTATTTTCCTCAAGCGTCACCCCCGCTTCACTGCTGGGTCCCTGGCTTGGCACTCACAGATACTCCTCAAGCTTCACCCCTGCTGACACGTTAGGTCCCTGGCTTGGCACTTCACAAGCGTCACCTCTGCTGACCCACTGGGTCCCTGACTTGGCACTTGCTGATGCTTTCCCACTTCTTCACCGTCCCCGGCTGGCGGGAAGTCTGCTCCTGTACTGGCCTCAGCTTACTCACAATGGTCTCCGGTAGCAAGGTGAATGGTCCCTTTGTGGCGACAGCTTCCCCTCTACCTCCGACCATGACTGGTTCCCCGGCCGGCGGAACCGTTACTTCTGGTTGGACTACAAGCCCGCAGTCCCAACCTTACACTACTTCTGGATAGGCTCTCAGATAGCCTAGCAGCCAGATGTCCCCAGGATAGACCTCAGGTTTCTGACTGAGATACCCCATTCATTCCTAATCTGGCCTTGCAATGCCCTTGTCTTAGCTAATGTCACTAGACACCCGCCCATCTAGTGACAAAAGAGAGAAGTGCAGCAATTCTAGAATTAGGGCGAAATCAATTGACCTCCTAACAATTGGCCAAGGCAACTATCACTTGGCAGATAAATTTAATAGCAACCCTGCCTAAACATCAGGGTGATACATCTACCCGTCCCATTGTCTATGTTGCTGAATATTGAAATACAGAATTGTATTCTGTGCAACAACTACTATACATTAGTGTAGCGGTACCCCCGTAGGGCTGCTGAAATATTGGATTGTCTGTCACCCTGCCCAGCCCGGAATTCACTTCTCAAACATTCAGAGACATAGAACAGTTTGTTTTTCTGTTTTATTGAGGGAATTAAACTTGGATGGGGTAAGGGAAATATGGGATTCCCAGTAAAATTGGTATAACTTGTTTGGAACAACTATATACAGTCCAGTATATACTCTCCATTTCTCCTCCTGTGCATCACTTCCTCTCTAATCTTTATATTTTTCTTCTCCAGCACATCGCTTCGTTTCTAATCTTCAGACACAGCTAGCACAAAGTGGTTAGGCCTGACACTGGCTCAGCCAGGCCTTTAGCAATTGCCCTTTGCAGGCAGGGACCGTAGGTCCCTATAGTGTAGCAAAATAAAAAAAGTCTCTGGTGCTAGCTGTCCTACACAAGGTTACTGAGCCTAGTGACCCATCTTCAGGCCCTGCCAGCTCTCCTGGCTGCAGTTGCCTCTCTCCACTGCCCTTTTCACCACAGTCCACTCTTCTGGTTCTGCACCCATCTCAGACTGCATGCTCCCAGTCCTCTCAGGCGTGCCTTCCCAGTCCTCCCGACTGTGCCTCATTCACCAGCCCTCTTGGCTGTGACTAGTTGTCCTTCCTGGAGTCCCTTAGTAGTGCTCTCTTCCGCTGTCCTCTTTGCTCTCTCTTGTGCCTCCGGTCCAAGGCCTCTTCATGCATTCCTGAAGGTGGTCCCGACTGCACCCAGGCCAGGGGTCACCCCCCCCCCCCAGACTAGGGAGCTCCCTCTAAGGACCCAGCAGCCTCCACACTGGCAGCCTTCACACTCTCCCACTCCAGTTCTTCCTTCCAACATCTCCTCCCCAGCTGGGTTGAACCTAGGTATTTAAGGAGGCCTCCCTGCCAATCCAGGTTGGGGATTGGTCAGGGCTCCCTAAAACACCCCAGGCAGCTCCACCTCTCCTATCCTCCTTTCTCTCCAGAACTTTCCAGCAAACTCCGGAACGAAGAGGGAGGTCTCGGTGACACTGCCTGTGAGTCACCAGCTGCTACCCTGAGCCACTCCCAGTCCAGAATGAAAACAAACAGGCCTAGCAATCAGCCAGGCCTGCTTAAATTTACCTATACTAACAAAGAATCTTACCTCTAGCTAGATCTGCATGATTAATCATCATGGATTTACCCGTTGCGATCTTGACAAAAGTGTTTCACGATTTTTAATATGCAAAGAATTCTCTCTGCACTTCTTTTTTTCCAATTAACGTTTTATTATTAATCAACATATTCAAACAGGTTATGTAACTTTACATACATTTTAGCAGAAACAAGCTCCCATGTTCAAGAAAATATGCTTCGTGCGTATTCTGGTTGGTCCATGGGTATGCCCATAAGTGGTACATTGTTATTTTAAACAGTAATCCCTCTGCCGAAATGCAGGGGGTTAGGTTTTTAGCTTATAACACCTATGGTAACATTTATGTAACAACATGCAGGATTGGTCTGCTTTACAGATGGTAGGAAAGAAAGGAGAAAAAGAATGAGGTGGGGGGGGGGGAGGAAGTGGGAAGAGAGGGTAGAGAAAGGGGTAGATAAGGGTGGGGGGGGGGGTAGGAAGAGAGGGGGTGTAGATACGTTCTCACCTTAGTTGCCAATATGGGTTGTCTTAGTCCTCCCGCCGATGCCACGTCTCCCAGACTTCATTGTGTTCGTCCAATTTTTGTCGGATCCTGGCCGTCATCTTTTCCATAAGTTCAACGTCTTTGACCCTGGTGTATAGGGCCTCTTGGGAGGGTGGGGTGGGGGATTTCCAGTTTAGGGCTATTAGGCATCTTGCGGCTGTCAGTATGTGCCTGAGGAGTTTTTTGCTGGGCTTGGACATTTTTGGTTGGGACAGGCCTAGCAGGAAGAGTTTAGGAGTAAACGGTATGGGCACCCCGAACAGCCGTGTCAGGAGCTGTCGGGTGGATTCCCAAAAGGGGGTTATACGTGAGCATGTCCAATATATGTGGAAAAGTGTCCCTCTCTGTTGTTGGCAGCGCCAGCATTTGTCCGGGGTGGAGGGGTATATTTTGTGGAGTATGGCAGGGGTCTGGTACCAGCAGAAGAGAATTTTGTAGGAGTTTTCCTTGTATAGAGTGCATATCGAGGTTTTGGTTGCCTGTCTCCAGACCGCCTGCCATGCTTCCATTGGGAGCTCTTCGCCTAGTTCTTTCTCCCACCTGCACATGTATGAGTGTTTACCTTTGGATAGGAATTGGTATTTGTTTATAATTTTGTAAATGTCCGATATCAGGCCCCTGCGGTTGCGTCCTTCTAATATAACCTGTTCAAATGGAGACGGTGGGGAAAAGAGGAGTTGTGGAGCAATTGATTGGGCGAAGTGTCTGATCTGAAGATAACTGTAGAACGCTTGTTTTGGGATGTCATATTTGGACTGGAGCTCCGAGAATGTGAGCAACCTGCGAGATCTGGGATTCACAATGTGACCAAAGTGGAACAAGTTCCGTGTGGCCCAGGGCCACGACATCTGGTGTGTTAGGCTGGTTGGTAGTTTAGGGTTGCATAGGAACGAGTTCATCAGGGAGTTGTTGGATTTAAGGTTGTGTTCGCGGGAGACCTTGCGCCACAGTAAGTGGAGTTGTGACATTGAGCCTAGCATGCGTCTGGGGTCCACCTCCACATTTGCACTCCATATTATGCTATTTGGGTGTACTGGGGCTAACCAGATTTTTTCCAGTTCCGACCACTTGCTGTAGGACCTCTGGGTGAACCATGAGGTCAGTGCGCGGAGCTGGGTCGCCTGATAGTACCTGACCAGGTCAGGGAATGCCAGGCCCCCGTCCGACCGTGAGGCTGTCAGGACTGAGCTGGGTACTCTGTGTTTCTTAAAATTCCAGACATATTTCAGGAGATCTTTTTGTAGTTTACGGAGTTGTATGTAGGGGACGGGTATAGGCAGGGTTTGGAATAGATATAGCAGTTTTGGGAGGATGACCATTTTGACGGAGGTGATCCGACCTAACAGGGAGATGTGATGTGGTTTCCATTTTTGGATCAGTTCGCGGATTGATCTAAACATCGGTGGGAAGTTTGCCTGATACAGGGTGTGGAATGATGGGGTAATGGATACCCCTAGGTATTTAAGTGAGGTGTTCGCCCATTTGTAGGGAAAGGTAGTTTTCAGGTGATTCGTTTCGTCTGTCGGGGTGTTGAGTGGGAGTGCAACTGACTTAGAGGTGTTGGTTTTGTAGCCTGACAGCGTGCCGTAGTGGTCTAGTATGGTGTGGAGGTTGGGTAGGGAGATTCGGGGGTTGGTCAGGGTGAGGATAATGTCGTCCGCGAACAGCGATATCTTAAATTCCTTGCCCCTAACCGGAATGCCTCTGATGTCAGGGCTGTTCCTAATGGTAGCCGCCAGGGGTTCTACACATAGTGCAAATAGCAGGGGGGAGAGCGGGCATCCCTGGCGGGTACCATTCGTAATCGGAAAGGTGGGGGATGTGGCAAAGGGTGTCTTTACTTGGGATGAAGGATGTGTATAAAGGTTCTGGACTGCGTTCAGGAAGGGACCTCTGAATCCCATGTGTTGCAGTGTGGCCGTCATAAAGGGCCAGCTGAGGCGGTCGAATGCCTTTTCTGCGTCTAGACTAAGGACCAGGGCTTGTGTGGATTCTCTGTTCGCTACGTCTATGAGGTCTATGACTTTTCTGGTGTTGTCTCCTGCCTGTCTCATGGGGACGAATCCTACTTGGTCTTTGTGTATCAAGGTTGGGAGGATTGCGTTGAGGCGGGTGGCGAGAATTTTTGTGAATATCTTAAGGTCCGAATTCAGAAGGGCTATGGGTCTGTAGCTGGCGCATATTGTCGGGTCTTTGTCGGGTTTGGGGATCAAGGTTAAGTATGAGCCTAGCATCTCGTTCGGGATGGGGGTCTGTCGGAGGAAAGCATTAAATAGTCTGGTCATGTACGGGCCTAAGATGTGTATGTAGGTTTTATAGTACTCGTATGGGAGTCCGTCTGGACCCGGGGATTTGTGTGCTGGAAGGGCCTTGATGGTCGCCGTCAATTCCTCTGTGGTAATGGGGGTGTTTAATTCTAAGAGGTCAGTTTCTTTTAGTTGTGGTAACCTGGCTTGTTCGAGATATTGGGTGATGCGGTCGGTTAGATCTGCTGTCGGGGGGTTGTGGGGTATTTCGCGTTTATTGTAGAGGTCTGTGTAGAACTCCGCAAACGTTTTCGCGATGTCCCGGGGGTGGGTCACTAAGTCACCTTTCTTGTCTTTGATCTGGTCGGGTGTGGATGTGTGTGCTTGGTCCGCGAGTTTTCTGGCTAGGAGTGATTGTGCCTTGTTGCCTTTATCGTAATATAGCTGTCTCAGTCTTATTATTGATTTTTCTACTGCCCCCAGCGCTAGGTCTCGGAGTGTTATTCTAATTTGGACTATCTGCTTAATCAACGTTAGGGAGGGGGAGGTCAGTAGTTTGCTTTCAAGATGTCGGAGGCGTTTTTCCCCTAGGATTCTGGCAGTCTGAGCGTCTTTCTTCATTTTAGATGAGAGTGCAATGCATCTACCCCTGATTACCGCTTTATGTGCGGTCCAGAGGGTGGTTTGGGTTATGTCTGGGGTGTTATTTTCTGCGAAGTAGTGTTGTAGCGTGGTGTCTAGTTCCGTCTTGGTTGGGAGGTGTTGTAAGAGGAGGTTATTAAGCCTCCAGTTGTAGGGCCTGCGTGTGGGAGTGCCCAGGTCTAACGAAATTGTGACCGGGGCATGGTCTGACCAAGATATGGGCAGGATTTGTGCGGACTTTGTGGTTCTAAGCGTGGCGTTGTTGACGAAGATGTAGTCCAGTCTTGAGTGGGTATGGTGCGGGGCAGAGTAGAAGGTATACTGCCTATCTTTTGGGTGTAGGGCCCGCCATGTGTCGAATAGAGCATATCTCCTGGTGATCTGCCGGAATTGTTTAGAGTCCCTGAGGGCTCTTGTCTGGGAGGCTTGGGGGTTGATCACAAGGCGGTCTTGTTGAGTGGAGTGTGCTAGGTTAAAGTCCCCTCCCACTACTAGTATGTTATGGGGTGTTTTTAAGAGGCGAGTAAGGACCTTGTTCAGGAACCGGTGCTGGTGTACGTTCGGGGCGTATAGTGTGCACAGGGTTATGGCTTGAGTTTGCCATGTGCCCCGTACAATAACGTAGTGGCCTAGCGGGTCTATGTATGTCTCAGTGTGGGAGAATGGGGACCCTTTTTTGATGAGTATGGCAACCCCAGCTTTCTTACGTGGGTTAAAGGCCTGGAATGTTGTGGGGTAGGACTTGGAGGCAAATGTGAAGGAGTCACCCCTACCAAAATGTGTTTCCTGTATCATTATGATATCTGCCCCAGATTGCCTGAATTCTCGGAGTGCCAGGTGTCTTTTTTTGTTGGAGTTCAGGCCGTGGACATTAAGTGTAACTACCTTGGCCATGATTTGTGGTAGGGGGGTGTGAAGGTGGTGGTGTTACTTATCTGATCCGGTCGGTGGGTAGGTCTGGTCCGGGAGTGTGGCATCCGCGGGAGGAGGTTCGACGCCCAGGGGGGCCCTGGGAGGAGGTAAGTCGTTAGTTGGTTGGAGGTGAGGTATCTAGGAGGAAAGAGAGGGGTTAGAACAAGAATAAAACAAGTCAAACAGTTAAACAACATTTGCTGGGTCTGGGTGGCCGTCAAGGTCCAAGGGCCCAAACAGTTCCTGTAGGTCTCTCCGACTAGGATATCCAGAAAGTTCGGGTCGGAGAGATACCGGGGGGGTGGAATCAAGAGAGGAACTTGTAGGTGGTAAACCACGGGGGGGGTTCGTAATTCGGAGGGGCAACCTGTCCGGCTTCTCGGCCCAGGGTAGCCCGTGGGGTGAGGCTTTGTAGATTAGTAGGCTTTCGGGGGAAGTGGTGGTTTCATGGAGATCTTTGTGGGGTGGATGTTGGTGTCGCAGTTAGAGGCCCCCTATGGGGGAGGATCATCCCATTTTGGGTTTGGGGGATCGGCGGTTGGGGTCTGTGCCCCTTGGACGTTTAGCCGAGGAGGCTTTCTGCCACATTGGTGGCTGCGGTGGGGGGTTGGCCACCAGGTCCCATTCGGGGAGTTGGGGGACGGGGATCTCCAAAGTGTCACAAAAGAGTTCCAGGTCCTCTGGGTAGCGGAGGATTGCCGATTTTCCTAGGTGTTTTGCTGTTAGGCTGAAGGGGAATCCCCATCTGTATGTTATTTTCTCGTCTTGAAGTGCCCGGAGTAAAGGTTGTAGGAGTCTCCTTTTTTGAAGTGTGATCCAGGAAAGGTCTGGGTATATTTGTACTGGAGCGTTGTCAAATTTCAGGTCGCGTGTAAGCCGGGCTTTACGCATGATGTCCTCTTTTAGTGGATAGGAGTGCACTCTGCATATTACATCCCGGGGCTTTGATGCGGGGCCTTTAGGGCGGAGAGCCCGGTGTGCTCTGTCCATCTCTATGTGTTTGTTGGGGTCCTCTCCGAGCATCTCGTTAAAGAGGATTTGTAAAGTGGATTGCAGGTCTTCGGTATCGTCAGTTTCGGGGAGTCCTCGTACCCTAATATTGTTTCTCCGGCCCCTGTTGTCGAGGTCCTCGACGTGGCGTTGCATGTCGCGGAGCATAATGTGGTGATCTGATGTCTGTTGTTGTGTGCGGTGTACGGCCAGTTTGGTCTCTTGGATCTCCTCTTCTGCCATCTCTACTCTGTCTGAGAGGTGCTTGAGGCCTGCATGGAGTGTTTGGATCTCGGAGCGGCAGGTGGCCTTAACGTCAGCTATCAGCTGCTTAAAGTCCTCTTTGGTGGGGATGGCTTGCAGGTATGCTTGCCATGGGGGGTGTGGGTCTCCGTTGTAACTTGGAGGCTGGTGGAGATGCTGTGGGGTCGGTGCATGACTGCTTGCTGGGGTCTCCCTCAGTTGCGGGGTGTCCCATGGAGGTTGGGGTGCCCAGGGTTCAGCCCAGGATGTGGCGTGGGGAGAGCTCGGGGTGGGGGCCGGTGGGCTGTATTCTGGGTGCCGTGTGTTCCCCTGAGTTGCTTGGGGGAGTATGGGGGGGATTGCACGTGAATCCCTGGTCAGGGTAAGGTCCCGGGGCCTTTGGGGTCCTGGGGGGGGTAGTGTCTGCCATGCGGACTGTGCCCCTTGCTCAGTGGGGGGCTGTTGGTCCGCCCTGGGGTGTCCAGGGCCTGGGAGAGGGGGGAAGTCCATTGCTGAGTCAGATGCTGTGGGGGACAGGGTGCCTGTGTGGAGGCATGGGTCCGAGGCTGTTCTCAGTAGCTTAGGGAAGGCCTCTGTGCACTGGGTGTATTCTTGTGGGTGGGTTCCGGCCTGGTCCCCCTGTGGGGTATGGTGTCCCTCCGGTGTTTGGTGGGTTTCACTCACCCTGTGTTGGAGCCCGGAGGGGCTCGGGAGCTGTTGTGGGGAGTCCTTTGCGGTCTGCTGCGACCTGCCGCTGCGGAGAGGCGGCGGGTTTGAGGCCTGCTGCCTCGTGTTGTCGGCCATCTTGGTACACCCGCCCGGAGCCGCCGGCGGCTTGAAGAGCTTTTTGAAAGATGCTGCGGTGCTCGGTGGCGGGTGTGCAGGTCTCCGGGCTGAGGAGGATCGGGTGGTGCGCGATCCTCCCATAGGCTGGCTTTTTTTCCCCCGAAATTAGCCTTATTGCTGCGGGCTGGAGAGGAGCTCTCAGTCCGTGCTGCCTTCCAGGTCGGCTTCCGGTCACGCCCCCCCTCTCTGCACTTCTGAAGCCACAGCCGTCAAAAGAAAGGAAGAAAAAAATGGGCAGTCTGCCAAGAATCACAACATTCTTTAGCAGTGAAACTAAGTCTAAACATTGTAACAATTTGTCAATGAAATAGACTTCGTGTGTGTGTTTTTGCTAGAAAATTACTTAGAACCCCCAAACATCATATATATATATATATTTTAATAGAGACCCTAGAGTATAAAATGATGGTTGTTGCAATATTTTATGTCACACTGTATTTGCGCAGCGGTCTTTCAAATGCATTTTTTTTGGAAAAAATTACTTTAATGAATAAAAAAAAAAAAAAATAACCAGTAAAGTTAGCCCAATTTTTTTTGTATAATGTGAAAGATTTTATGTTGCGAAAATCGTGATCTTTATATTCTAAGCAAAAGAATTGTGATTCTCATTTTGGCCATAATCGTGCAGCTCTACCTCTAGCACCTACCTACTTAGAGGGTGCTACATTAGAATTTAGTAGAGATATATTCTTCAACCAGTAGATGGCAGAGTTTTTTTAAGTTTGTAGCTGCTCTACGGTTAAACTATGTCTCTGTAATAAAGTTTTCTTGTTTCCTGTCTGCAGTTAAGCAGCAACGCCCATGTGGATTGTTCACTGTCTGTTCTGTAGGGCTATATACAGAATTTCTAACACCGAATGGCTCTCCAATGAAAAAAATCATCCTCTTGTGTTTCTTGAGAAACTGGGAGTTTTGATCTCCTGGTCCCTTACTGTGCTCTGTGGTCCTTACGCAGAACCCTGTGTCACAACTGCGTCCAATAAGGGTACCAGAAGATCCATACTCCTGGAAGAGTTGGTTTTAGAAGATGATTTCCCCTTTTCTTTGCAGATACAGTAACTCTTTTTGCACTTTTAAGAGAGAGAGAGTTGCTGCATTTTTGATGTCCAAATGTCAGGTCAAAGGGAAGACAACTGGGCAGAAAAGAGAGGACTTAAGCCCCGTACACGCGATCGGATTTTCCGATGGGAATTGTGTAATGACAGGGTGTTGGCGGAAAATCTGACCATTTGTACGATTCATCAGACAATTGTTGTCCGCATACAAATGTTGGATGGCAGGCTTTAAAATTTTCCGCGGACAAATGTCTGTTGTCGGATTTTCTGAGCGTGTGTACACAAGTCAGTCAGAAAAGAGTAAAAACACGCATACTCGGAAGCAAGGATGAGCTGGAAGCGGTCCGTCTTGTAAACTAGTGTTCGTAATGGAGAATTAAGATTTGTGATGTGGCAAATTATGAAATCTCTAAATGCAGCGCACATTCTCTTCTGAAGCTGCTGGTGATACTGATGGAGTTATGGCAAACAAATTTTCAAAGGCTTTTTTTTTTTCTAGTGATAGCAAGAATAATATTATTATGCTTGTTATTTTTTTGGTGCAAGTTACCACAACACTATTATCCTGTAGTTTTTAAGATCAAAGATACATCTATGTTGGTGTCCCTTGTTAATTTTACATTGTATTTTTTAAAATGTAACTGCCGCCTACTCCCAAACTGTCATTTGAAGCAAAAACACATAGCCAAGTATTATTCTCCACAATTTTATTATTGTGCATTAAAAAAGAAAACAAATAAAATTAGACATGCTATCTGCCAATAGAACTTAACCAAAAAATGGATTCTATGCATCCAAAAATATAGAAATATAACAAATAAAATTATTATTATTCAACCAAAAAATAAAATGAAAGCCTCATGCATGTGTCCTGCTTCTTAGTATAGTGGGTTAACAATGCCAAGAATTGGTAAAAGCAGGGGTCCGTCATGCAGAAATAATTCCAAAAATCCTCTGATTTATTCTCCTGGAGCTCCCACGGCAAAGGCATATGACATAATTGGTCACGATTAATAAAGCAACCAATTTTTGGTCCAAGAAATCCTCCTCCTGCTCCTGGACTGGATTTGGGTCAAAGCAATAACTCCAAGGCCAATAATAAATAACACGTTATCTCCTCCGATTCCGCAACATGGCTGGTTGACAAACGGCCGTTCAGAAACAAACTGAAAAGCGCAAAATGAGAAGCGCAAAATGAAAAGCGCGAAATGAGAAGCCTGAAATTAAAAGCGCAAATCAACACTCAACAAACTTCTACTAACACGAAATTAGCAGAAGGAGCCCAAAGGGTGGCGCTAAAGAGCTGAAAAACCACGGAGTACGTCACTACATTCGTGTTTTTTGGCTGACAATTCCTTGCCGTTTGTATGCAAGACAAGTTCCTGGCCAATGCCCTTCGGACAAAAGTCCAAGGTTTTGTCTTTGGAAAATCTGATCGTGTGTACGAGGCTTTAGATTTAAAAGAGGGTCAGCTCTGCAAAAGAGGAAGAGTTGGGAGTTAACTTCCAGACTGAATATTAGCTAATATCTGAGATATATGTCTAGAAATGTTAATTGATTGCACTCAGAGATTCTAGCTTTCATTTTAAAAATAAAATCCTGATTTAATGAGACCAAGGTTGTGCTCTGAGTTTTTTAATGAATCATGTTTCTCTTAAATGCTCAAATTACTTGTTGGTAGATAATTTTTGACATATTAAAGTTTTCTGATGTTGCATAAAAAGCTTAAAGCTCAACTCCAGGCGCATACGCAATGCCCTTCTTTCACTACATTAGGAGCTTTCCAAGCTCCATTGAGAGCTCCTGATATTTATGCAAATCAGTCTGCAATTCTGGCTCCCCACTGCATATGAATGGTGTCTATGATCAATACCAGTTCCGGTGGAGTGCCTCTGACACTCCACCCACTTTGCTCTGCCATTCCAAGTGATGATATCTGTGCTATGCTTTGACAATAGTACACCAGATAAGGGGGCAGAAGCACAACACCAAAACTGAGGATGATCATAGACCACTGTTCCGATGCAATGGGGACATAGAAGTGGGGCTCCCTGCTACACACATCAAGAGCATAGAGAAATTCTGAAGTACTGTAGCAAAAGAAAGACATTGGGCTTGATTTACTAAAACTGGAGAGTGCAACATCTGGTGCAGCTGTGTATGGTAGCCAATCAGCTACTAACTTCAAACAAAACCAAAGAAAATTCCAACTCAAGTTACCGATCCATCTGCACCAACCAAATTATCCTGTCTAACAGTATGTGTTAAAAACAGGGGTTTAGTTTGCACACTTTTGCAAATACATACATAAGCTGCAGAGCCACTTCATGGAACCCCAGTATTATTTGCAGTCCTAACTCAACATGCGTCACCCTTCCATGTGCTCCTTGATGCAAAGGCTAGTTAAAGGTGGAGGCAATGGCCATTTGTTTGTAGTGTTGGAATACTAGTGAGGGGATGCACTGGACACCTTCCCTGCCATTGTGCTATATGCTGGGTGCCCTCTGCCTATCCATTATAATGCATGTGCTTCCACTTTGAAGGCTCTCAAAATTTAGAGTTAGGACTGCGGATAAAACTGGGGTGCCATGAAGTGGCTCTGCAGCTTATGCATATATTTTCAAAGAAGACCCTGTTTTTAACACATACTGTTAGACAGGATAATTTGGTTGGTTGCAGACTGGTCGGTAAGTTGAGCTGGGAATTTTCTTTGGTTTTGTTTGACACGCCCGGCCTATAGCATAATGACGGCCGGGAAGTGGTTCTGTTATCCTGACTGGGCGTCATATGATGTCCAGCAGGATAAAATGCCAGGGGGGGGGGGGGGGGGTCTGTGCTGATAATCAGCACATTGATTATCAGCACAGCCCCGTCAAATGTACCAATCACCTACCAATCAGTGTTCAGCAGTGCCCCAACAATAAAGTGTGCCAGTGCCCACCACAGTGCCAATCACTGCCCACAATTCTGCCAATCACTGCTCAGCAGTAACGCCTGTCAGTACTTTTCAGTACCTAATCATCAGTGCTGCCCATCAGTGCCACCTGTCAGTGCCAATCAGTACCGCCTATTAGTGCCAATCAGTCCCGCCTGTTAGTGCCCATCACAGCCACCTGTCAGTGCCCATCAGTGCCGCCTGTCAGTGCCCATCAGTGCCACCTATCAGTGCCCATCAGTGCTGCATATCAGTGCCGCCTATTGGTGCCCATCAGTGCTGTATATCAGTGCCGCCTATCGGTGTCCATCAATTCTACATATCAGTGCCTCCTCATCAGTGCCACTTTATCAGTGCCAACTCATCAGTGCCCATCAGTGCCACCTCATCAGTGCCCATCAGTGCCCGTCAGTGAAAGGAAAAACAAAATTTTATGAAAGAAACTAAAAAAAAAGATTTTTTTTTCAAAAATGTTGGTCTTTTTTAGTTTGTTTAGCAAAAAATAAAAACCGCAGAGGTGATCAAATACCACCAAAAGAAAGCTCTATTTGTAGGAAGAAAATGATAAAAATGTAGTTTGGGTACAGTGTAGCATGACCACGCAATTGTCATTCAAATTGTGACAGTGCTGAAAGCTGAAAATTTTCCTGGGCAGGAAGGGGCGTAAGTGCCTGGTATTGAAGTGGTTAAGCTTTGACAAAAAAAAATGGAAACTGATTGGTTTCTATGCTGAGCTGCACCAGATTTTGCACTCTCCAGTTTTAGTAAATCAACCCAACTGTTTATGTGTTTATTGAAGATAGAACATTTTTTGCTGTGCTTGGTTGGGCTTTAAGTATGTGTACATTTAACAAACATCAGTCTGGGTAACGCTAAGCATGCATCGGCATGTATTTCCCATCTTTCTCTGTGGGCCAAGAGGGACGTGGTTTATAATACAATACAGGTAAGCCTCACTTAATGACCAGGTTCTGTTCCAACAACCAGGTCCTTAAACAAATTGGTTGTTAAACGAGGAGTCACAAGAAATCAATATTTTAAGCATTCCTAACTACTGTACTGTACTGTGAAAAAAAGTTCTAAACGCAAAATTCCAGCTCAATAGCATTGTTTTAGCCACTTCAGCCCCGGAAAATTTGGCTGCTCAATGACCAGGCCATTCTTTTCAAATCGGCACTGTGTTGTTTTAACTTACAATTGCGCGGTCGTGCGACGTTGTACCCAAGAAAAATTGAAGCCCTTTTTTTCCCACAAATAGAGTCTTCTTCTGGTTGTATTTGATCATCTCTGCGGTTTTTAATTTTTTGCATTATAAACAAAAAAAGAGCCACAATTTTGAAAAAAAACTATATTTTGTACTTTTTGCTATAAAAGCAATATTTTTAAAAAGCTAATTTTTTCCTCAGTTTAGGCCGATATGTATTCTTCTACATATTTTTGGTAATAAAAATCGCAATAAGCGTATATTGATTGGTTTGCGCAAAAGTTATAGCGTCTACAAAATAGGAGAAAGATTTATGGCATTTTTATTATTATTATTTTTTTTTTACTAGTAATGGCAATGATCTGCGATTTTTATCGGGACTGCGACATTATGGCCGACAGATCGGACACTTTTGACACATTTTTGGGACCGATGGCATTTATACAGCGATCAGTTCTATAAAAATGCACTGATTACTTACTGTGTAAATGTCAGTGGCAGGGAAGGGGTTAACACTAGGGGGCGATCAAAGGGTTAACTGTGTCCCCTAGGGAGTAATTCTAACTGTGGGGGGGGGTTGACTGGATGAGGAGACCGATCGTTGTTCATACTTATTATGAACAACAGATCCATCTCCTTACACCTGATAGCACGGAGATCTGTCTGTTTATATTGACAGATCTCCGTTCTGTCTCTGTGCAGAGTGATCGCGGGTGCCTGGCAGTCATTGTGACCGCTGGGCACGCACATCGGCTCCAGCTTCGCGCGGGCACATGCGCACCCCTCCGGAAACGCAAATGCGCCCCCTAGTGGTCAAAAGGTGAACCGACATACAGTTACGTTGGTTCGCCCAGGAGAGCCAACCTGCGGCAGCTGGTCGGGAAGGGGTTAATTTGCATAAGTACAAAACACAAATGAAAATTCTGTACTGTACAATACAATGATGTGAAGCGTGTCATTCAGGTGGGGAGAGCTGGTCGTAAGTCTGAGCAGTCGCGTCGTTAAACAAGAAGTACATAGTTATTAGTGATCAGAGGACAAGCACACAAACACATAAACATTAGCATACGATGTAAATTCATGTTTCCAGCTCCCACACTACGCAAAGCTGAATATGATAAAATTATACTGTACATAATAATGTTGAGCGTTTTCAGGATGTACAGAATCAGGCCTATACAATACCCAAACTCCGAGAAAAAAGAGAAGTTTGTTTGTGCCTCTGGATAGCAACAGGTTATAAAAGGATTGAGCTTTAACCCATAAGTCCAAAATTAGTAGTCAAAATAGCACATTCACCATAAGGAAAATAAAGATGTAGACCTTTCATAACACTAAAACATGACTATACTCAATTTTGCCTGCAAAGCATGATTCAGTCTAGAAGGAAAAGGGCAGCTCTGCAAGACAATCAGGCTTTGCTACACGGCACAGTACAGCGGGAGGCCGCTAAAAGGAGAGGAGAGCAAAGGGCCAACCTCACCAGTGTGTTCCGGCATCTTCATTATCCAATTCAGGGTTTCCTAACCTTTTTTCAGTCAAGGCACCCTTTAAAATTATGCATAGTCTCGAGGCACCCCATTCTAAAATTTAAAGAACAAAACGAATATTCTCACATTAATAATTATATAAGTTATAATTCCTGTTTTTTATACCTTAACCACTTACCGCCCGCCCTATAGGCAAATGACGTATGCAAAGTGGTTTCAAAATCCTGACCGGGCGTCATATGACGTCCTCAGGATTTTGAGCCGCTGCGCGCCCCAGGGAGCGCATCGTGGCGATCGTTGTTGCGGGTGTCATTCTGACACCCTGCAACTACAATCTTGGTAAAGAGTCTCCGATGGAGACTCTTTACCATGTGATCAGCCGTGTCCGATCACGGTTGATCACAGTGTAAATAGGAAGAGCCGTTGATCGGCTTTTCCTCACTCGAGTCTGTCTACGCGAGTAGAGGAGAGCCGATCGGCTGCTCCTCTGACAGGGGGGGTCTGTGCTGATCGATTATCAGCGCAGCCCCCCCGAGGATGCCCACACTGGACCACCAGGGACGCCACCAGACCACCAGGGATGCCCAGCACCAGGTATGCCACCCTAGACCACCAGGGATGTCAGTCAGTGCCCACAACGGATGCCAATCAGTGCCCAAAATGGATGCCAATCAGTGCCCACAATGGGCATCACTGATTGGCATGCATTATTGTTTGGCACTGATTGGCATCCATCAGTACAAAACAAAAAAATACAATGCCGCCTATCAGTGCCCATCCGTGCCACCTATCAGTGCCCATCTGTGCCACCTATCAGTGCCCATCCATGCCGCCTATCAGTGCCCACAATGGGCATCAGTGATTGGCATGCATTATTGTTTGGCACTGATTGGCATCCATCAGTACAAAACAAAAAAATACAATTCCGCCTATCAGTGCCAATCCGTGCCACCTATCAGTTCCCATCCATGTTCATCCATGCCGCCTATCCATGCCCATCCATGCCGCCTATTCATGCCAATCTGTGCCAGCTAGCAGTGCCAATTTGTGCCACCTATCAGTGCCCATCCGTGTCACCCATCAGTGCCGCCTATCAGTGCCACATATCAGTGCCCATCAATGCCACCTCATCAGTGCCACTTCATTGGTGCCACCTCATCGGTGCCCATCAGTGCCACCTTATCAGTGCCCGTCAGAGCAGCCCCATCAGTGTCCATCAGTGAAGGAGAAAACTTACTTATTTACAAAGTTTTGAAACTGAAAAAATAAAAAATTTAGATGTGATCAAATACCACCAAAAGAAAGCTCTATTTGTGGGGAAAAAATGCTAAAAATGTAATTTGTGTACAGTGTAGCATGACAGTGCAATTGTCATTCAAAGTGCGACAGAGCTGAAAGCTCAAAATTGGTCTGGACAGGAAGGTGTTTAAGTGCCCGGTATTGAAATGGTTAAACTTCCGTGTCACAAGTTTTATCACCAGCATTTTTTGCATCTGCGATTTTACAACATACAGCACAAATAGAAATAATTTGTCCAGAGACAATAAAGCGGACCTTCAGTCATTTTTTCAACTTTCCATCTATTAAATCTTCCGCCCTTGTGGTTTTAAGTTTGGATAGTAAAACATTTTTTTCCTGCCAGTAAATACCTTATACGACCCACTGCCTGTTTCTTGTCTAGTATTTAGCCTAGGCTTATGACATCATGCACAGCTCTCTCTCACTCTCGTGAGAGTTTGCCAGGAAGAGGGGGGGGTGAGTCATAAGAGGGCCAATGAGAACTGCAGAGCTGGAGGTGTGCCTCTGTGTGTCTGTGTAAATCCTGGAAGTGAACAGGCAGCAGCTTCAGCTGCCCACAGTTAAAATGGCTGCAGCCAGACTTAGTGGAGGGAGATTTCTGCAGCATATTTGGCAAGTACAGAATCGCAGTATATATAAAATAATATGCAAAGTGGTTGGAGGGAAGCTTTAGAATGGCAGAGATGTTTTTTTTTTATTATGTGAGCGGTCTGCTGTTCCTCTTTAATTTATTTCACAAAGTAACAAGTACTCTGCACAGTAATGTCTTTGTAACAAATGGAATAAATGGTTCTACACTGTTCTTCAGTAACCTTCATTTCACCGCGGTCATTTGTTTTATTGATAAGCTCCATTTTAACCTTTCTGGGCAAGTGCTTTGACTCACATGAAACCAGTAATCTGAGTTTTAAGAATAAATAGCTTTTTTTAACAGACACAGAATACTAATATGGTCACAAATTCTTATGCTATAGAAGAAATGGCATGACCGTATATTGCACAAATAAATTTTAAAATGAGATGTAAATAAAGCAATTCTTTTCCAGGTCCTACATATGTGATTAGCCTGCAGGTCATGAATGTATTTATAACATACAGGTAATAAATGATACACTGGTAACAAATAAAATTAATCAAACAGTCCCCAGTGAAAAAAAGGTGCTTGTGCTAGTGAAACAATATCCAGTGCTGTGACTTGAATAATAGATGGATGATTCTGTGCTTCTTAAGTGCTTTAAATAGAATGCCCCCCTAATAGATGTGCACTCACCCCTGGGAGTGGACCAACTATCGCTTGTTAGGTCAAATGCGCGTGTGGGGCGACCCCTATGGATATCCTCTGGACCGATGATTGGCAGTGGTGAATGTTCCTCATATAAATAGATATAATAGAAAAAGCCTCATTGCACAGTACCGTTGATAAAGAGCTTTTTATTCCAAAAAATATAAAGGTATTCAACTCTACTGGCTCGGAAAAGGCTTGATTTACAGATTGAATATGTGGGCGGAAGTGTGTCACGATAAAGTGACTCAACCTCTATGCATTTCGGCCTATCAGATTGGCCGTCCTCAGGAAGTTGGTAACATGTAAATATGTAAATATGTTTATATACGAGATCACCTCCCATTGGACACGCTGATCGAGTGCTAAATGGCTGCTGTGATTGGCCATTTAGCACGATCTGTCCAAGGGACACAGAACTTTCCCGGCAGTTAGCGTCCGCCCTGCAGCCGTCTTTCGGCTATAGCGCAGGCGCGAAGTGGTTAACACAGACATGAGGTTTTTGCACTTATTTTCATCCTTTGGCGCTTTGGTTCATTTTTATATTTTTTCATGAATGTATTTACATGGCTACTTGATTATTTTCTTAGAATTTCTCTATAGTCTATATAAAGTTTCTCTTTAATCTCAATTTAAAGCCGAACTCCAGGCAAATATACACAACACACATTAAAGCGGAGTTACACCCATTCTATATACTTGCTATCTATGTTATCTCCTTTGAGCATGTTTTTCCCTATGGACATTATTTTTTATTCTTATTCCAGCCACACCCCCGGCAGCGGCCGCCTAGGCAATTAAGCCACTAGGCGATTTGCAAAAGGGGTTCTTGGGATAGCGGCGTCATGTATCCCAGGAGTCCTTGCAAATCACCTACTGATGAAATCTCAGGTTATTTGCAGACCGGAAGTGAAGCGAATGGGAGGACTTCCATTACCTTTCTCTCCTGTTCCTCATCTGTCCTCTGATTGACAAGTTGCTGTAGCAAGGGGGCGGGAACTTCCGCCGACATTGCTATGGTAACCTGTCAGGAAGAGGGTGTGGCATGCAGTAATGCAGTGGCATTACTGGGCAGGCCTGAGATCGGGGGGGTACATGCTGAATAGCCAGCTGCATGAAAATCCCAGAAATTAAGAAAGGAGGGCTTCAGATGCCCACAGCTAACATGAAACCTACCTGCTTCCGAGATCTATTTAGTAATGAAATATTTTTACATAAACAAAATCTACCACACATATGACATGTTCTAAATGTTAATGTACATCTTAAGACAAATACAGGGGATTCTTTAAAAAAAAAAAAGCGTTTGGGGGACTGGAACTCCGCTTTAATGCAGCTCTGTATTTATTAATAAAGCATTTAAGGAGTTGTAAAGGCAAAAGTTTTTTTTTTTATCTGAATGCATTCTATGCATTCAGATAAAAAACCTTCTGTGTGTGGCAGCCTCTCCAGCACCCCCTAATACTTACCTGAGCCCCATCTCTCTCCAGCGATGTCCACGAGTGTCTTAGCTATCTGGGACTCTCCTCCTGATTTGCTAAGACACAGCAGCAGTGTCATATGCTCCCACAGCTGTCAATCAAAGTAAGCTAGTCAATCAGGGAAGAGAGGAGGCAGGGCGGGGGAAGGCCTCCATGTCTGAATGGTCACAGGGAGCTGTGACTCGGCTTGGGTGCCCCCATAGCAAGCTGCTTGCTGTGGGGGCACTCGACAAGAGGGAGGGGCCAGGAAAGCTGAAGAGAGACCCGAGAAGAGGAGGATCCGGGCTGCCCTGTGCAAAACCAACTGCACAGAGCAGAGCAAAAATATAACATGTTTGTTGTTGTTTTGTTTTTTAAAAAAATGACTTTACAAGCAGGGCCCAGAGTGGGAGATGAAGAAGGAGCATGAGTAGCCAATCAGTTCATGTGCTGACCAGGAGCATGTTGATAGGAAAAAAGTGACAGAGAGATGAGCTCATTATTGTGCTGGTTCTTCTTCACTGTCCAGGCACAGACAGGGGGGCGGGTCAATGACAGCCTTGGCTTAGAGAAAGTGTGTTGAATGATGTTGACTGTCATTCAACCCAGAAGAGTATTGTATAAAAAGACACTATTTATTTTTATCTTTTAATGGGATATTATTTTTTGACTGGAGATGTGCTTTACATCATTTAAATACATTGCAAAGATTTTAGCAAGACTTCATTGCAGAGTTTTACCTCCTATTGTTCTGCTGCAGATGAAAAATGTAATTCAATCACTTCCTACCCCCTGTATGATCAGTTCACATTGTAATAGGGGATAAACTGTTGGGGAAAGCAGTGAATAAACAGGATAAACGGGAAGTCATATTTCCGTATGCAGTGGCTGTCACTGTTACCAGTAAGTGACCTTTGAATTTGTCAGTTTTTGTAAATAACATGAATGTAGAATAAAATAATATGATTAACAGCTTAATTTGATGACTCATAAATGTCCCATCAACTTTTCAATAAAAATTTACATCAGGTCAACTGACTAATCACAAAAGACAAGCGTGTCCAGATTCTTGGTCTGTAACTTTCTTGCACAGCTTTGCTATCCATCACATTCTTCTTAAAAAAGATTTGTAATTAGATCAGATGAGCTGGTAATGGAGTCAATTTTTAAAGGATCGTCTATTCTCAGTGCCCAGCTAACTCACAAACAAATTAGCCAACTATCAAATGGTCACACACTGATGACATGTGACCAAGAAGGTGCTGAGGTTCCATCCTGAGTACCACCCTACTAATCCATTTTACTCAAATAATTTAAAGAGACAGGAAATAAGTTGGAAAAGCTCTGAAAGCAAAACCGAGCATGTCCACAAGGGGCACAGGGGTGCTGCCCCTCCAGCCCGCACCATCTGTGTAGTTGTTGTGCGGGGGGCCGGTCCAACAGGTCTCTACCTGGTCCATCACCCCCCACAAGCACATGATCACAGCTTGAGGCCCCAAATGGCCAGTTTTATGTTGTCCTCCCACCCTGTGATGCCAGCGAATCAGCATCGGCTTCCTGCCCTGGCCAATAAGGACAGGAGGCTAAAGACCGTGTCATCACAGAAACCACGCGCTAGGCACCAGGGGAGCCATGACCGCTGGAGGGCTCCGCGCGTAGTGTGAGTGCAGAGTCTGGGCGATCTGCTTCTAGCCCAGCCTTCTGCTCACCAACAATCTCCATTAGACATGTGCACCGTCAATAAATTAGTTTCATTTTGTTCCGTTCCGTATTAGCCGTTAATTCGTATTTCGTAATTCGTATCCGAAATTCAATTTGGATTCGTTCGAAATACGAATTTTAGTTAGGTTCGTTAACTTTTCGTAACACTTACGAATGTTCGTTATGATGAATTTATCATTATGAGGGGCTCCCACCATCCCTGTGCTGTGCTCATTGAGGAGCTCCCACCATTCCTGTGCTGAGTTCCTGGGTTTGTAACTTCATCATAACGAATAATCGTAATTAAGGAACATTCTTATTTTGTCCGATTCTGAATCTCCATCGACTACCAGTACCAGTCTTCCCTCCCATATTAAAAAAGGTAATTTTCCCAACCCTCACTCAGCAGCAGAAGAAAACCTCTGATTGGTCAACAAAACAACAGTCAGGTTTCGTATTTCGTACAAAATTCGGAAGTATAGCAATTCGTATTTCGGGTTTCCTCCCGAATGTACAAATTTACGGAAATTCGTACAAATTTTCGATTCATACGAAACTAATCGATACTCTCCATCGATGGTGTGGCCAGAAACAAGACCCGCTCCCAGTCTCTCCCCTGCTGGCAGGACTATGTCACAGCCGACAAAAAAATCCAAGACGGTCCCCGACAGGTACTGCATCTGACAGGCAACGCTCTCCCTCTCCTGCTTCTGCTTCTTCTATGCCCTCCCCCCAAAGCCTCCAGTACCAGCCACCACTGCTACACATAATCATGTACAGTAAGGCCTGTACATGGAGATATTAAAAGTCCCTCCACATATAGAAGGCTCTGACTAAAGCCTCATACACACGATCGGACCGTGGACCAACTTTACCGTGGATTTTTGTCCAAAGGGCGTTGGCCCCAAGTTGGTATTGCATACACACGGCAGGACTTTTTAGGCAACAAACATGAACATAGTGACGTTTCAACGTACTGACGACACTTCAAAAGAGGACGTTCGAATACTCCACCGCCACCTTTGGTCAACTTCTATATTGTTGTCTGATCTTTTGCATTGGTTCTGAGCATGCGTGTTTGTACTTTGTACAAAAGTCCGTTGGTTTTGTGTACACACGGTCAGACTTTGGTCCATCGGACTTTTGTTGGCAGAAAGTTGGTCCGTTCGCACAGCCAACAAAAGTCCGATGAAACCTGGAAAAAGTTGGTCGGATGGAGCGTACACACGGTCGGATGTTGGTCCAAAACAGCTAATTTGCATGTTGGTTGTCAAAAAGTCAGATCGTGTGTACGGGCCTTAAGACTCCAAATACACCGCATGGATTTATTTCTATTTCTATTTTCCTGTGCTAACATACAAGAGAACTGTTCCAAACTTTTGAAAATTATACAGATACATAAGTATAGCATTTGTGCAATGTGAGCAATCAATTGTAAAGTTCCAGGATGGAAAACATAGGCTGTAATTATAATCTTGGTACCAAATCGAAATGATATTGAGGATCACACTACAGTCTCTGTACCTTTGCATTAAATAAACGACATCCTCTTGTGGAAGACCATAAATCATGCATACAATCTAGAAGCACAAGCAGTAAATAGGGTTACAATTGGGTAATTTATAAGGTGATGGTGTTTGCCTTGTCAGATAGTGGAAGAGTAAGCAGTGCTGGATTACAGATTGAGGAGGATATTTTAGACCAAAATAAATTTTGTCTTAAGAGTTTCATTACATGAGGATATGGTAGAATCCTTCAGAAGGGGGTGGACCTCATGTCCAAACTGGAGGACAAAGACAGGTATGCAGACTTTTAGTATACATTTTCTATTTTCCTCAATGCATTCATGTCTTTTTTTTGCTGTGCAATATTTATTAAATACTTTAGATTTCAGACTATGGGGATTAAGAAATTCTAATCTTCTGTCCTTTTTAGAATATACAGTATTTTATCAGAGATTTTCTATTTGTTGTGCAGACAACTGGAGGGTACCACCACATCGTATGTGCAGAGACTTTCACTGTTTTAATTATCTACTTTGATTACTTTTCTGTGGTCTTTGTAGTCAGACTATACACAGAATTTGTATGTGGAATGTCTAAATTCATCCAAACTCCATAGGCGATTTGGCTATGATGCCTTTCCCCAGCTAATCATATGTTCTTTCATGACCCAGCAGATCATGTTTTTATACATACCTGCTGCTTTGCTGCTCATTATCAATCCACCAGGTAGATGCCTGCACTGGCAATTTTGAATTCATCTTGTGCCTGATAGTGGTCATCATAACGTCTATGTTGTCTTTTATTTTCATTGTAGTCTGTAAAAATGAGATGAACAGATACGACAAAGTAAGCAGTCTTGTCTTTTTCTTGTCTTTGTAAGGAATGGATAATAACAAACTCCCAGGGATGGTTGTAGAATAAAAGAAAGAAATAGACAGTTTCCTAACTGCATAGATGGGGCTTTTTTAATAAAGTGCATAACAAGCAGGGACAATATATAAAGTTCAAATATACAGGGGTCTGTTTACATATTATTGTTTCACTAATTATTCACTGATTTTAAACTGCCGGACACCTGCTAATAAATTTGCTGCATGTGTAAAGATGATTTTCTGGCCAGATTAGCCAGCATTTTTGCTGGATTGCGTATATTTTACTGACATTTTACTGACATTCACCCAACAGGAGGGAGTGTTCTCCACTCCTCAACCCAAGTAACATGTGCCATATTTTATTTGCAGGTCTTGATCACTTTTAAAGCAGAACTCTAAAAAGTAATAGCTCATTAGAAGAGAAAATAAACTAAGAGCTTTTTATGCAATACACACCTTTAATCCAGAGCTAGTAATTATTTTGCCCCACTAAATGGTGCTCCTACATACTTACAGTATGCATGTGCCATTCAGGGCAGTAATAAGAACTACTAACATGGGAAATTTCCACCATCAACATTAACATAAATAAGTCTCTCTCTAGGAGCGCCTTTTGCCTTGGTCCTCCAGACAATCTAACACAGCACCTTAGTGCTCCCATACAAACTCTGTACCTAAGCTCTTTCTCAGCTCCTTGCTGCTCTACACGGTGCAGACATACATCCTCTGCCTGCCCCAAATGGCTGGCTCTCAGGGATTGGGGTCCTCCTGACTCCTATGCTATAACCTCCTGGGGGGGCAAACTATTGGCAGGTCTTATATTGTAACAAACTTATAACATTTGCTCACACATCCTGCTGGTTTGCGGCAGTACCTGGACACTGGGTTGGAGACTTCTTCCTACCCAAGGCATTTTGAAGTCTTTGAGCTCCAGACCTTGGTTTTAGGAAGTATAAAATCCAGAGAATTTGAAAAACCACCTTTCTCCACTCAGAACTGACATTCTGGAGCCCCTCAAACTGTATGCGATATTAAGCGGTAGTCGACTAACTATAGTATTGAAAACCTATATTCATTTAAATTAATTTGACACCAAACCACTGAATTGGATGAATAACAGAGAGTGGCTAATGTTTGGAGCAGACCAGATGGAACATCACAGCGGATTACTGTGCATATCAGGCGAGCCTGATCCCTATAACTTGGGGTCCATTGTGTGCGGTAAGAGGCCATCTGGCTTTTTAGTTTACTTCTCCGCTTAGATATAAAGTACTGACCAGCTGCCATTGCAGGTGCTACCCCAGAAGTTGCCTTCATTGTTACCTCTTTTCTTTGTGTGATTTGGGACTTTTGTAACAAAATAATCCAAAATTGCTTTCATTTGTCAAATTTTTAAAACAATTTTTTGTGTTTTTTGGGACTTTTTAACACATTAACAATTAATTCACATGGATTAATTCACTTACATGTTATGTGCATTTGCTTGATTATTTTATAATGTGTTTTGGTTTGCGCAATCTTCTTTTTTCTATCTATATATGTTAAATTAAGTATTTAATTCTAGAAAATAGCAGCATACATATACACAGATTTTTTCATTCATTATTTTTTTCACTTACATTATTGCATTTACACAATATTGATCACATTATTAGCTTTAGTGAGCGCAGAATAATTAAGCGATATAACTGTTATGTACTGCCTTTACACTTCTGTCTCTGCCTTACAGAATAAATTCAAAGGATTCTTTTATCAAGGTTACAAAGAGCAACGAGGATGTGATTAGATCACTTACCCATAGAAACCAATTACAGTAGATATCAATTATATCAATCAGAAAAAATTACTTTTGATTGGCTTCCGTAAGGATTTATACCTCATCATTGCACCTTTGTATTCCTTCTTTACAAGTTTGTATATCCGGTAAAACAACCAAGATTTTTTTTTGCTCTTTTTATGAAAACATTGACAAATACAAAATAAACTAAATAAGAGTACTTTCAGGAACATTTGTTACTGCCCATAGCAGTTGGTCAGCTTTCAGCTGTAATTTCTGCAATGCAAAGTTGAAAATGAAACAAGGATTTTAATTGGTTGCTCTGGGTAAAATTAAACGCACATTTCATAAGTAAGCTCCCAAGTATTTTTTCAACAATTCAAATTTTTTAATTGCATTCAGAATAGGAAAGCAATTTACAAATGTGTAAAAGAACTGTCAGGATGAAAATCACCAGTAAATGTAATATATTATAAATACCTGCTATGTTTTTTAATTGTGGGCTGAGTACTGTTAAGTCTATACTGAAGATTAGATTGCAAATATACTGTATCCTGGCATGTATATGTGGTTAATGCAGCTGTAATTCAATAAATTTTCTTTATACTTTCTCTATATGTATATGTAGGCTTAGTTGTGCAGCAAAGGTGACAGTAGCAAGCTTGGAGCAAACTATAACACTGCCAAGGATGCCTGCTGAACATTTGAAGCGACAGTTTGAAAAAGGAGGAAGAAGGAAAAATATATTACATCATCGGTAAAATGTCTATGGCAAACTAGGGAGTCTCTAATGCAACATAGCTTTTTTAAGATTAAGATAAAAAACCTTCTGCCTTTAGAACCACTTAAGCAAACCTGAGCCAGCAACTCTGGAACAGTCTCTCCAATGGTTAATAAGGACAGTCACTAGGATCTTTCTCTCTCAGGCCTTTACTCACCATACCCTGTGTACTTGAGTGCCTTCCTTCAGCTCACGCCAGGTTCTGTACTGTGAGCCACCAGGCCAGATCCTTGGTGCACTTCCTCCATACTGCTCCCAGAATCTTTAGAAATGGGTCCCTCCGCTTTCCCTGAGCTAAGACCTCAATGGCCTCCTGCAAACTTCAGCTACAGTAAATGACCCAGAGGGCCACAGTCCTCCAGGCTGGGTCTTTTCCACCAGGACAAGGACCCTGCTAATCTAGGCCTCAGCCTATTTATACACACCTCAGACCCCACTGGTCATTCTTCTTCCCAGAGATAGGCTGTATAAATATGCAAGTCCAGGGTCTGCCTCTTCCAACCCACTCAATTCTAGAACTCACTAGAAACCAGGGTAAAGCAGTTGAGCCCAGGGTCGGATTCCCCACACGGCCACCAAGGCCAGGCCTCGGGGTGCCAGTGGTGACAGGGGCGGCCCGTGCTACTCGTGAATTGGGGCCCCGATGACGGCTTTGCAGAGTGCGAGGCTGTATTCACGATCTAGCCAGCAGTAAGGGGGCGGGGCCGGGAGCTCCACTGACGTGCTGACTCTGCCCCATGTAGCCTGTATGCTCAGAAAAGAATGGCTGTAGTTAGAGCAGTGATCAGAGTGGGCGCGTCAGTGGAGCTCCCGGCCCCGCCCCCTCTATACTGGCTGGGGAATACAGAGGTCCGGGACGGGGGCCAGAAGCTCCACTGACGCACCCACTATGTTCACTTCTCTAACTACAGCCGATTTGTTCCGTGAGGAACTCCCAGCGGCCCCTCTCTGCTAGCTAGCACGCGAATACAGCCTCCTGTGTCCTCTGTGCACTCTCTCTGCAAAGCTGTCATTGGGGCCCGTTGAAGCACCTGCCCCCTGGATTATCCATTATATGCCTGTATTCACTCTGCTTTTGTGAGTAGCCATTTGGCTTTGGTTTTTAAATATACATTTTATATACTGCACTTAGTTTGGCGCACCTGGCCTCTTTTTTTCTGGTAATCTCATGCAGTATATCTGCAGTCTCTGATAATCTTGTGCAGTATGTCTGCAGTCTCTGATAATCTCATGCAGTATGTCCGAAGTCTCTTATAATCTTGTGCAGTATTTCCGCAGTCTGGTAATCTCGTGCAGTATGTCCGCAGTCTCTTATAATCTTGTGCAGTATGTCCACAGTCTGGTAATCTCATGCAGTATGTCCGCAGTCTCTTATAATCTCATGCAGTATGTCCGCATTCTCTTATGATCTTGTGCAGTATGTCTGCAGTCTCTTATAATCTTGTGCAATATATCCACAGTCTCTGATAATCTCATGCAGTATATCCGCAGTCTCTTCTAATCTTGTGCAGTATGTCCGCAGTCTCTGATAATCTCATGCAGTATATCTGCAGTCTCTTATAATCTTGTGCAGTATGTCCGCAGTCTCTGATAATCTCATGCAGTATATCTGCAGTCTCTTATAATCTTGTGCAGTATATCCACAGTCTCTGATAATCTCATGCAGTATATCCGCAGTCTCTTATAATCTCATGCAGTAGGTCCACAGTCTCTGATTATCTCATGCAGTATATCCGCAGTCTCTTATAATCTCATGCAGTAGGTCCACAGTCTCTGATAATCTCATGCAGTATATCTGCAGTCTCTTATAATCTTGTGCAGTATGTGTGCCACTTTACTTGCTCAATTATTTGGGATTGCTCCACTGCTCAGTGAGTGGTAATAATGTGCATTAACCTATAGCAACCAGACTGACCAGTTTAGCTTTACTTGCCATTGAGTCAGAACTTTTAAATACTTTGTCCTACGAAGATATTATCGATGACTTTGCCAAAAGAAAAGTTAGAATTAAAAAATTGTAGGGAGTTTCTTACTGCTATAATCTTTAAAAGGCATTTTCTGCATTACAGAGTATTTTCAGTCTGTACAATTAACCGCTTCCCGACCGCCTCACGCAGATATACTGCGGCAAAATGGCACGGGCAGGCAAAATCACGTACCTGTACATGGCCCTTTAATTGCCTGCCCGTGGGTCGCCCGCGACCCGGTCGAGAGCTCCGTGACCCCGGCCGCGGGACCAGCGGACCCGATCGCCACTGGTGTCCCACGATCGGGTCACGGAGCTGAAGAACGGGGAGAGGTATGTGTAAACAAACCTCTCCCCGCGCTTCCTACTCTGCCTGTCATTGATTGGCTGTTCCCGGTCATCGGGAATGCCGATTAATGACGTCAGACGTCAGCCCCGCCCCCTAATGTAAAAAAACACACACGTCAGAGCCCATAACCCCTCCCCTCCCCCTAGTGGTTAACTCTTTCACTACAACTGTCATTTATACAGGAATCAATGCATTTAAATAGCATTGATTGCTGTATAAATGACAATGGTCCCAAAAATGTGTCAAAAATGTCCGATGTGTCCACCATAATGTCGCAGTCACAATAAAAATCGCTGATCGCCGCCATTACTAGTAAAAAAAAAATATTAATAAAAATGCTATAAAACTATCCCCTATTTTGTAAACGCTATAACTTTTGCGCAAACCAATCAATAATCGCTAATTGCGATTTTTTTTACCAAAAATATGTAGAAGAATACGTATCGGCCTAAACTGAGGAAAAAAAATGTTTTTTTATATATTTTTTGGGGATATTTATTATAGCAAAAAGCAAAAAATATAGAATTTTTTTCAAAATTGACGCTCTATTTTTGTTTATAGCGCAAAAAATAAAAACCGCAGGGACGATCAAATACCACCAAAAGAAAGCTCTATTTGTGGGAAAAAAAGTACGCCAATTTTGTTTTGGAGCCACGTCGCACGGCCGCGCAATTGTCAGTTAAAGCGACGCAGTGCCGAATCGCAAAAAGGGGCCTGGTCCTTTGGCTGCCAATTAGTCTGGGGCTGAAGTGGTTAAAGCGAGTTATTTTCAGTGTTCACGTGTGTGGAAATATGTTTTTAATTGATCTATTGTAACAGTCATCGATAAAGAAGAATGGTGGTGTTTGTGGGGGGGGGGGGCATTGAAGGACTCAGCCTTGGGGCGGCAAAGGGTGTAAATCCGGGCCTGGTTGAGCCTGCAACCATCAGAATGTATAACAGACAAAATCAATCAAACTTTGCTCCACTGGTTACAGGGTGCACCATGCTACACAAGCAACAGGATCCCTAAATACTATACAGTACATTGGCCAAAACTTTGCAGAATCTTCATTGCCAGCAAGGTACCAGAAGCAAAGTGATGCCAGCAACAGGATCACCAGTGTCACATTGGCTAAATGGTATCCATTTTAAACACCAAAGGCAGTGTAAAAAAAAAATCACATACTGTCTTCTATTATCACATTTATTAAACACATGCAATTATTGGAGCACAGCAGTTTTGCTGTATTGGTCCTTTAACAAATTATCTGTTTGTAACAAGGCATGATAGCCCTTTAGGCATGCTATAATGGGCTCTCAAGCAACAGCATCACATTATATTAATTTAATTAGGGGGAGATAAAACAAACCAAAGCAAAAGGGCTGACAGCAGTAAACAATTATTTAATTTAAAGTTTTCTAAAAATGCTTTTGTGTCAAACAAAAACTGGTCCCCAAATGCTAGGTTTGTCTGGGCCCATAAAATTGTAAACGCATTTTCTCAGCTCCTGATATAAATGGTCATAAGCTCCAGCTCCCTATAGACATGGGATAGTAACAACATGAAGCTTAGCAACATAATGCATAGTGCTATGAATAGATGTACCCATTAGTAACAGGTCAGTCAGCTTAATAATTATTTCTGCCTCTATAAATATACATATACATATACATTCAGGAACAAGACATCCAATGATCTTTATTTAGCCACGCTAACTATTGTCTCCCATGAAACTTATCTATCGATTTCACAGGTGTTATTACATTGCCGTTATCTATGAATCCTGATTTTCAGCTCCCCGCTCAAACCAATTTATATGTAAATATTTCTTTGTACATGCCCTTTGCTATCAGCAACCAATGAGAAAACCTGTTTGACTCCTGATGATCAATTACAGGCTCAGTATAAGATTTAAGAGTTAAGCCTGGCCAAGGTGAGGTTATAGATATGCATTTTATACCTGCTACTAATGCCATGTTGAAAGGATGAGACATGCTCACATACCTACATGGTTTATTACAGCTCCTTGTTAGTTTAAAGAGGACTGTTCATAACTTGGCTTTTGCAATCTATCTGAATATATCATGTCAAATTGTAAATGTGGAGGATTGCTTATTATGGAAGATGAATATGTGTCCCCTTAAGCAGCTTTATTGAATATTGCTTGTTTTCTTTCTTCCCCTTCGATGCCCTTGTATCTGCCTACCTTTCTGCGATTGCCTTCCTCAGCCAATACAACAGACCACAGATCATTAGGAAGGAGACCTGTTATTTCTACCATCTTGTTAAGACAAAAAAAAATTCTGGGGGCAGCTTAACATGAATCAAGAAGAACATGCTGTACAAAATCTGTATAAATGTTTGCATATCTGTTACTGTTAATGCTCATCTATTGCCATCGGGGGTTCATGGAAGGACCACGCTGGCCAGTTCCCAGAGTTAGTAGAACAATAGGTAAAGTACAGTATATCTAAGGTATGAGTAAAAGCTTATGTTATATAACCCCTGCTGCACAGCTCTTCACCTTCAGCAGCCACATTTTGGAGACACTCTTTGCACATACACTGGTACATAAATGCCCTCCCCCCAAAAAAATGTTATAGAACTGTAGCCCCATAAACTATAGCTTGCAAATGGACAAACAATCCCCTCCAAGTGAAAATAATTTCTGTGGGTGTAAAGAGAATCCTGAGGTACGTGTGTGGGCACAGGAGGAAAGTTTCAGAGAAGAAGAACCTGGCAGGGGAATCCTAAGAACAGGCAGACTAAGAAAGAGAGTCAGGGGGCACAACTTGAGGAAACCAGGACCAGTGAGACAGAGGAAGCTGATAATTCATTTAGGACCAATCCACAGTAGACCACTCAACTTTCAACTGCACTCATGGTTGGTGTCTGATCACATGACCTGGGACCACCCAGCTAAATGAACAGTCAGGGAGTGCATCACTGTTAATAAAATATATTTTGGTCTTTCAAATAAAAAAATAGGCTTCTGATTGTTAAACCCCAAAACAAATTGTAATATATTGCAGCCTAGCAATCCTTACACATGGTGGCTGCATTAGGTTTAATTTTTTAGCCTTTTTTTAAATATTTATTTAACCTGGTGATTCGGCTAGGAACACATTTCCTGTCTTAGGATGTCTCCACTCTAGATAGAGAAATGTAGTGGAGACACCCTTTGACAGAATTATAATCAGTAACTTAAAAAAAAAAAAAAAAAAAAGTATATATATATATATATATATATACACACACACACACACACACACACACACACAATATCTCACAAAAGTGAGTACACCCCTCACATTTTTGAAAATATTTTATTATATCTTTTCATGTGACAACACTGAAGAAATAACACTTTGCTACAATGTAAAGTAGTGAGTGTACAGCTTGTATAACAGTGTAAATTTGTTGTCTCCTCAAAATAACTCAACACACAGTCATTAATGTCTAAACCGCTGGCAACCAAAGTGAGTACACCCCTTAGTTAAAATGTCCAAATTGGACTCATATAGCCATTTTACCTCCCCGGTGTCATGTGACTCATTAGTTTTACAAGGTCTCAGGTGTGAATGGGGAAGCAGGTGTGTTAAATTTGGTGTTATCGCTCTCACTCTCTCATACTGGTCACTGGAAGTTAAATAGGGCACCTCATGGCAAAGAACTCTGAGGATCTGAAAAAAAAAATTGTTGCTCTACATAAAGATGGCCTACTTCCGGTTCCGGCGCCACATGTAAGAGAGGTTAGGAATGGTGGCTCTGGGCTCAGCGGCTTACAAAACTGGCTCCGAAGGCCCCATGAGAGGTACACAACCCTCTGCCTCCCTCACAGCTTACTCCGGAACAGCGTGGATGGACAAATTTGTGGTGCACGGCTCCTCCGTCGCCCCTGTAGTCACATTCTCGGAGCAGTCCCTGCCAGACTCACACTCCTCCATCATGGCGGACGCTGCAGTGCTCTGTCACACAGGGCACAGCTCTCATCACACATGCATCGCCTCTGCCCCCAGAAGAGAAGTATTCAGGGCTGGCACAAGCAGTAGTAGCCCTTCTGTCCCCCACTATAACGTCTACAATAGACAATGCAATAGCTGCTGGAATAACTCAGCTCAGAAAAAAGCTGAGAGATCACGTCAAAAGGTTATATGAGCTAGAGCACAGAATGTCAGACTTAGAAGATGAAGTGCAAAGTTCATTTACATCTGAACAGCAGTCAAAACAAGCTCAACAGTTCCTTCTTGACAAGTTGGTATATAAAGTAATTACTGCGCTAAACTCAGATAAAAAGGTGAACAAAAAGCAGCTACACTAGAATGTGACGAAATTCAAAAGCAAATGTGAGTGAAAAATGTAGCGCTACAATGAATAAATACGTTTCAAACAAATAACCTGTGGAGAAAATATATCTATAATCTAAACAGAATAAAATGTGAATAAAAATTCTTCATAATTAAGTGAACATAAAGTGAATGTCCAACATAAAAAATAATAACGTAACAAAAATGTGAACGTGAATGTCCCACGAGAATGAAATAATAATAATATCAGAACAGGGATGTCTTAAATCATAGAAATCCTCTCATGAGACACTTTCCTGGGTAAAAGCTGTAAAGGATGTATGCTTACCGGAACAGGTGGACCCTCTGTCAGCGACAGAGAGCCAAATAGGCATAGAAGGGACTCGAAGAGACCAACGGATTAGACCTTCACTGTGCTCCTGGGAGTAGACGGATGTACTCTATAGTCCTTTTCTCAATTCTCACCAAAACGTTACGAATGATCAGACTGTAGACCACCAGGTGGGCTGTCAATCACAACCATAGAGCAGGAACCGTGAAGTCAAAAAGGAGGTCCAAAGGGGGACGGCTGGAACCAATGGTGTGTCACCCCAACAGGTATGGCACAAACTCAGAGAAGGTACTCCCCAAATGTTTCCATATATCATGAAAAGGGAAAGAAAAAAGAGAGGGGGCTCCGATGGTGCAGATCAAAATGAGGTTTTATTCATAAAAACCAACATAGCAAAAATGGTAAGTATAAAAGTGATCACAATTAAAAAGCAGTGTGGGGAATGGTGAACCTCTCCCGACGCGTTTCGTCTGAAAAAGAATTCAACTGGGGCATTCCCCACACTGCATTTTAATCGTGATCACTTTTATACTTACCATTTTTGCTATGTTCATCAAATTTTTTATATATCTCTGTCGGTAGTCCATCCATCCCTGGTGCTTTATTATTATGGGTTTGTGTAACTGCATATCTTAACTCTTCCAGGGATATAGGACTATCAAGAGATTCTCTATCCATGCGTTATTATTAGGGATGGGCGAACGGTTCGGGCCGAGCATAAGTTCGGGCCGAACTTTGGTTGTTCGGACGTTTGGCGAACAACGAACATTATGCAGTGATCGCGGCAAATTCGAAAGCCGCGGAACCCTGTTAAAGTCTATGGGACACTAACATGAAAAACCAAAAGTGCTAATTTTAATTTACCGTATATACTCGAGTATAAGCCGAGTTTTCAGCAAATTTTTTTGTGCTGAAAGTGCCCCCCTCGGCTTATACTCGAGTCAAGTACTTTTCTGCAGCAAAAAAAAAAAAAAAATTCCGACCCGATTTTGGGGCCCGTATATCGGGGCCACTTGGGTCTAGGAGTCCCAAATTTGGCGTACCAACCCATTGGACCTAGCACTATAACATATCCAAAGATTGGGTTCCTAGCCCTAAGTGGCCCCGAGATATTGGGCCCCAAAGTCGGTTCGGAAAATGACATTCTCTGCTGCAGAAAAAAGTGCTTGACATTTTCTGACCCGAATTTGGGGCCCCATATCTCGGGGACACTTGGAGCTAGGAACCCCAAATTTGGCATTCAAACCCAGTTGAACTAACACTACAACATATCCAAAGATTGGGTTCCTAGCACTAAGTGACCCTGAGATACAGGGCCCCAAATCGGTCAACTGTGTCCATCTGCATGGGCACAGTGAGGCTGCAAATGGGCATCGTTGACCCTCTTTTCCACTTACAGTAGCTGCGCATTTCTCACCCTAGGCTTATACTCGGTAAGCCCAAATAAAACCAGCTGCTGGTTTTATTTGGGCTTACCGTTACCTCACTTACTTGCTTTTCCGTCTTGGGGATCCCGTGGAAAGTGGCCCAAAGAAATGTTGAGAGTGACGCTGAATTCTCTTTTGGGTTATTTATTTAGAAAAAAAAAAAGAAAAAGTCTCGTAATGAAGGGTAGAGGGTTAGGGGTGAGTTCAGGTACTTAGATTGCAGGATGAAGTTACTAGATTGCTGCTCCACAAACTGGATTCTATTACCCCCCGAATAGACCTCTCTCACTAGGCCTAGCAGCCGGTGGGATGCTCAGTAAAGTCTTTGCCACAGACTTGTAAGTTAAATTTTAGCGTCACTGAAGGATTTGATGAACTTTAAAGAACTATCATACAGTACCAGTTTCTCTCAGCCGATCCGGCGATACAGTATGAGTGTTGATCCAGGTAGCATCCTCCAACTAAGTCTCCAGGCTCTTCAGAGAAGCCAGCCTTGCACACGGCCTTCTCCTTAACGAGTCCTCCCCTGGGGTACTTCAGTTGCAGGGCCTCTCCTTTCACTTGAGATGGCACCGGACCTTCCTTGAATCAGCAGGCTCTGAACTTCAGTCAGGCCTGCCCCTTCAGTTATGTGGCCTCAGGCTAGCCAGCCCCGAGACACAAGATGCATGGTTCCACACCCCAGGCCAGGAGGGCCGTGAGGCTGGGTCAGGAGGACCACCAGAACCAAACGGACAGAAAATAATCTCCCTGAAAATGGCGTCAGTACCTTAAATACCACCCCCCAGAATTCACAGCAGGAGAACACTCCCACTGGGCTGGTTCCGAGCAGTAAGTGGCATTCAATGCATCCAGCTAGACTGCGTTTCTACTCTTGCCGGTGGTGACAGCGACTCCTGCGGCCAAGGAGAACCCAGCTGAACTGATACTGAAACCAGAAATTTGAAGCAATTAGCCTGAAACCCAACTGTGGCTTCAGGCAACTTAATTTGAGAAAAATAATAGCGCCTGCTCGTCAGGAGCCAGCGCTACATATATATAGTGACACAGCAAGGCTCTGTCACTATGGAGGTGGCCAGGAAAAAGACACAGAGTTTGCATGTCTGCAGGGCTACAGAGCAGTTATTTTGAGAGGAGAAAACTGCTCTGGCAGCTTTCTCCAGATTTTGCTATTTCCAGATGGGGCTCTGTAGTTTGGAGATTCCTTAGAGTCTTGGGTGGGATGGAATCTCCAACTCTGTGTCTGGGTTTTGTGGTGCAGTTGCTGCCAAGAGACCTGGTTGTCTCTGTCTGAGACTACATCCCTGGTGAGGGGGACTTTGCCTGAAGGACGGGGAAGGTTGGGGTGGCTATATGATCCTAGGAGACCAAGAGAGGGTTTGGGAGGCTGGGAAAGCTGAGGCGGCTAGCAAGTCCAAGGGGGGCCAGAGGAAGTCATAAAATCTTGGGGGGAGTGAGGAAACCCAGGGGGGGGGGGGGGCTGGAGAATTCTTTTAAGGCCAGGAGTAGGCCTGTGCAGCAAGGAACTGCAAGTTGAAGCAGAGTGAGCCTAAAGGCTTGGTACTTATTTTTCCATTTGTGTTTATTTACTGGAGAAGAACCCCTGTGTGGGCAATGCATGTGTGTGTGGACTATTATTTCTGTTTCTTTTTTAAAAAATGGGCTACCACGCCCCATATTACACTATAATATATATATATAATATATATATATATATATATATATATATATATCTGTTGTTCATGGTGTTATGTTTTTAGAATATTTTTTGGAGTCTTATTTCTGTTGATTGACCTTTGGACATAAACATTGCCAGTCTGTGAAGAGGGTAGTGTTAGATGAAATAGCAGATTAGATGGACTTCACTAACAAATTAAAGTGGAACTCCTTTCAACACTTTTTATGAAGTTTCAGTGCCATTTTGTTCCTTTTCAGGATAATGGTATTATATACATTAATAAAAAGCTGACCATTAAAAGCTCCTTTGTCAGTGTTAAATGGTTTGCCTCAACACTCTAACTTCCACTTTTGGTAGACAGTTTGTTAAAAGAAGTTAAATAATAACAGATTTAATGTCCAGATCACCAGGTGAAAATTAAGGAAAACTAATGCAGCCATGACATTTAAGAAATGATAAACTGCAATACAATACATTTTTTGTTCTTGGGTTTGATACTGCTTTAAACGACAAAATAAAATACCTGTACTGTCTGCACAAAAATATCTTATTAGATTTAGCATTATTACTAGAACATGAGTCTTTCTTCCCAGTGAATAACTCATACATTAAATAGTAAAGTGTCCTAATTAAATCGTACGTCCTTGAAATCAGTTCCTTCTTTTTAATAGTCAAAGATTTTGATGTATTAAAAGGTAATGTACTAATGTTCACCGTCAGTACAGAGATTGTTAAAATTCCCAAGTTTTGCCAGAACTTAATTAAGTTGATATGAATGCAATAACTTTCATATGCTACTCCTTGAATGTGAAACAAGCTTCTTTTGTCATGGTTATGACATCCTTAAAGCAAAATAAGGAACACCAAATGCATTGGTTTCCAAAATGGTGCAAAAAAAAAACCCTATTCGTTTTCCATTAACTTGATATTTTGCAGTTGCTACATGCATAATAAATGCAGACACACTTAACATTCCTGTATACACTCTCATATGTATATCCTAAAAGCATATCTGTTTGCTTGCCCTAAAATCAATTCACTTATTAGATAAAATAATATATTTTTGCTAGGTTTTTGCTAGGTTTTTCAGCACCTGGATTATTATTACTGCATAACAATAAATTCATCCCAGGCATAGCTTTGTATAAAATAAATAAATAATTTATGATTGAATCATCTAGGCACAGGGCAGTGATACAGAGAATCTGTTATTTAGTCTATTGAGAGCCCCTTTACAATTACACGTTGTGGGATGTTAGCTCAAAATGGGGATCACCTTCCCTGGAAATAAGGTAGCCCAGACAGCAGGTCTTTCTTAAAAGCTGACTTTTATTTAAACGGTTGCATAAAAAATAAAACAAATAAAACAGAAAATAAAATCCTTGCCATCCAGGCATACCTCCCAACCGTGCCAGATTGCCCGGGAAAGTCCCGCCTTGGGAGGTCTGTCCCGGGCACCTTCATTCCCCCCTAGGCCGATCTGATGCCCCCTAAAAATGCAGCCGCATTGCCGCTGCCATTTACTGCCTGGTGTACTCCTGGCCGAGACCTGCTTTATTATTAACCACCAGGCGCTGCCTGGCTCACTGCCCAAATAAATAGTTGCTAGCCAAAGCCCGCTTGGCATCTAGCAACCGGTGACGTTGTGACGAGGAGGAGAGCGGGGCCTCAGCATTCAGCGTGAGCCGGAGGAGGATTTAACTTCTAACTCCGCCCCTGACTCCACCCCGACTTCGCCCTCCGACTCCGAGTCTCGCCTGAAGGCTGTTCCTGCCGCTGGAAGAAAAGTAGGAAAAATGCTCCCTGCAGTGCCCCGAGGACTCTCATGGTCACTCTGCTCCCTTCCATACACTGCCCCCATCCAGTCATGCTGTACAGTCCCCGAATACTGCTCTCCACTATCTCCCCTCCCATCATACTACCCTTCACTCTCTCCTCCCAGTATACTGCCCTCCACTACCCCCCTCCCATCATACTGCCCTCCACCCCATCATACTGCCCTCCACTACCCCCTCCCATCATACTGCCCTCCACTACCCCCCTCCCATCATACTGCCCTCCACCCCATCATACTGCCCTCCACTGCCACCCCTCCCAGCATATTGCCCTCCACCTCATAATACTGCCCTCCACTGCCACACCTCCCATCATACTGCCCTCCACTGCCACCCCTTCCTACTATACTGCCCTCCACTCCCCCATCCCATCATACTGCCCTCCACCTCACTATACTGCCCTCCACTGCCACCCCTCCCATCATACTGCCCTCCACTTCCCCCCTCCCATCATACTGCCCTCCAACCCCCCATACTGACCTCCACTACCCCCCTCCCATCATACTACCCTTCACTCCCTTCTCCCATTATACTGCCCGCCACCCCATCATACTGTCCTCCACTGCCACCCCTCCCATCATACTGCCCTCCACCCCATCATACTGCCCTCCACTGCCACACCCTCCCATCATACTGCCCTCCACTGCCACCCCTCCCATCATACTGCCCTCCACTGCCCCCTCCCATCATACTGCCCTCCACCCCATCATACTGCCCACCACTGCCACCCCCTCCCATTATACTGCCCTTCACTACCCCCCTCCCATAATATTGCCCTCCACACCATTATACTGCCCTCCGCAGCCACCTCTCCCATAATACTGCCCTCCACTGCCACTCCCTCCCATCAAAAAAAAAAAAAAACACTATTAAAAATAAAATTGCAAAATAAAATATAATGGTAAAAAATAACAGAAATTTAAATTGACTGATCCCATCCACTGCCCTACTGACCATGTCCACTGCCCTACTGACTACATCCACTGCTCTACTGACAATATCCACTGCCCTACTGACAATGTCCACTGTCCTACTGACCATGTCCACTGTTCTACTGACCATGTCCACTGTCCTACTGACCATGTCCACTGTCCTACTGACCATGTCAACTGCCCTACTGACCATGTCAACTGCCCTACTGACCATGTCCACTGCCCTACTGACCACATCCACTGCTCTACTGACCATGTCCACTGCCCTACTGACTGACACCATACACCATCTACACTGATACCACTGGCGGAACTACCAGAAAAGGTTGCACTTGCAACTGGGCCCTGGCCTGCCACCATGGCGGGGCCCAAGACTGCAGGACTGAACAACATGTGAAAGGGATCCACTGTGGGACCATAAAGGGTCGTGGGATCAGTGGGAAGGAGTCTGGGCTCGGAGGGAATGGCCCAGGCCAGAAGTCGGGGGCCCTTCATGGTTTCTTGCACCAGGGCCCTAAAGGTTTTAATTACGCCTCTGCTGCACCCTGTATATAGCTAATCCCATAACCCTGCACTATGTATATAGCTCATCCCAGAACCCTGCACTCTGTTCACAGCTCATCCCAGAACCCCGCACTCTGTACATAGCTCATCCCAGAACCCTGCACCTGTATATAGCTAATCCCAGAACCCTGCACTCTGTATATAGCTCATCCCAGAACCCTGCACTCTGTACACAGCTCATCCCAGAACCCTGCACTCTGTATATAGCTCATCCCAGAACCCTGCACTCTGTACACAGCTCATCCCAGAACCCCACACTCTGTACATAGCTCATCCCAGAACCCTGCACTCTGTACATAGCTCATTCGTTTTAACGTTCCTTTGTGCGATTTCGATCTTTCGTCCTCCACTCCCAGATCGTTCCTACTGCCGTTACATCGACAGCGCATTATGGCTTTATATACACTGTGCATGCCTGAAACTACGCCCCTGTCCTTCTTTCTAGTGTATTCCCCCGCCTCCTCTCTTTCGGGGCAGTGGGAGAGCAAATGGCGGCGGGACAGCAGGTGTGTGCTGAGAGCAGCAACAAGGAAAGCCCGGAGCAAGAAAAGTCCAGATCCAGGAGGAGATATAAGGCCTCAAATATGTGTTTTGAAGAAATGGTGGAGATGGTCGACATCTTATTGAGGACAGACTATGATGGGAATCATGGACCTTACAAAAACCCAAATGTCAGAAAGGCCAAGATCATGGCTTAAGTTGTGAAAGTGCACTTATAGTGCAAAGTGGATTGGCCTTTCTGAAATAAGCCCCAGTGTGTCAACATGTGCTAGCTCCCATCATGGGGGAACAATGGACGTGTTTCGGGGGTGCAACCCCTTCCTCTCACCTACTTTAGTTTGGAGGAAGGTGTTGCACACACAAAACATGTACATTGATATCCCGTGATGGGAGATAGCAATGTTGACACACTGTGTGTTTTGGGGCTTGAGGAAATAACCTGTTTGTACCTACACACATTTTTGGCAGGGGATCATAAGGGACATTTAACAGTTATGCCTCTACGTGTACATGGCTTCAAATTTGGGCTTTTAGAGAGGTGAGATCACCCCATCTGAGGAAGGCAACATCAACACAGTTTTGGGATACTAATGTCTCATATGGCCTTCACTTTAGAGAAGTCAAACTTTGTAAGTTCCTGAGTTGGGGATGTGTATGTTATGTTTTTAAACATGCCTGTTTAACCCCAAAAAAGGCAAAATAATGTCAAACATACATGTTATACACCAAGATGTTGGTTTGTTCAAAAAACATTTATAACGCACATGTGAAGGTGCTTGGAGTAAAATGTTTTATACTAAACAATGTGTGGCTTCTTATTTCAATGCTCAATATCAGTGTATTTGTTAAGTTGGTGTAGTTACAGTGACAATGTGCTGTAAAATGTGACAAACTCAGGCAATTTTAGGGACCCAAGCAATTAAAGGAGTTGAAAAAAGGCTGAATATTTTTATCATTAATGCATTACATACATTAACAACAACAACACAATTGTGTGTGTGTAGCAGACCCACAGCACAACATAATATTTAGAAGAGATTGTCACCTCATGCAGCAAATAAGTTATGTTTGCACTATTGAAGAAAATGGCCAAATTTAAAAGGCCATTTGAAAACCTAGGAGACAGATAAGAAACACAAACAGTAATTCAAATGAAATATGAGTTTAGTATAAAAAATTTTTTTTATTATACATCAGCCAAATTTTGCCTTAAAGCCAATGCCCCTCTAACCACAAAGTACTCCAGATACTTTTGGCAGACTTCTCTGGTAGTTTGGGAGGGCAACCCAGCACGGCCACTTTCCAGAGCCATCACCACTGTTGATTCAGCTGGGCCGGTCACAGCAAAGTCCACTTCATTCGAAACTGATGAGGCAAGAAAAAGCCAGAACCAACTCGACATGATTCCAATCGCATGTTCCCCCAGAGCAAAGGACTCATCCACAACAAACACGATGTCACGTACCTAGTGGCGAGTCTGGCTTGCAGTGGGAGACCTCTCTTACGTCCCAGACTTGCAGCCCCTGATAGTGGAGACAGGGGGCGCAAAAGTCAAAGGAGGCACGAGTGTCTGGCAGGATCAACCGGTTGCGGATGGATGAGCAGGACTTGACAAGGGATGACAGGAACCAGCAGACAGCAGGTGACAGGAACCAGCAGACAGCAGGTGACAGGAACCAGCAGACAACAGGAACCAGCAGACAACAGGAACTGGCAGGTAAGTGGTCACAGGAACTGGCAGGCAACAGACTACAGGAACCAGCATGCAGCGGACAACAGGAACCAGCAGACAACAGGAACTGGCAGGTAAGTGGTCACAGGAACTGGCAGGCAGCGGACTACAGGAACCAGCATGCAGCGGACAACAGGAACCAGCAGACAACAGGAACTGGCAGGTAAGTGGTCACAGGAACTGGCAGGCAGCGGACTACAGGAACCAGCATGCAGCGGACAACAGGAACCAGCAGACAACAGGAACTGGCAGGTAAGTGGTCACAGGAACTGGCACAGGAACTGGCAGGCAGCGGACTACAGGAACCAGCATGCAGCGGACAACAGGAACCAGCAGACAACAGGAACCAGCAGACAGCAGGAACCAGCAGACAGCAGGAACTGGCAGGTAAGTGGTCACAGGAACTGGCAGGCAGCGGACCACAGGAACCAGCATGCAGCGGACAACAGGAACCAGCAGACAACAGGAACGCTTCAGGACAGGTGCACAGAATGGTCAGACAAGCCGGGTTCGGTAACTGTGGAGCACACTGCGGATAAGCCAAGGGGATGGTCGTGGGCAAGCCGGGATCGGGGCAGGCAGACAGCAGAGCAGGTAAACAGACAAGCCGGGTCACAGGTGCAGAGACAGAGAAGTTCAGGACTTAGCAAGCGGAACGCTGTAGATCAGGCAGCAAGGGCTGTATGGAGATGGCTGGTTTAAATAGCCCGCCCGGCGCCAGTGACCATGCGCGCGCCCGTCCGTGCCCGCGCACGCGCACCTGCTCGATTCCGCGCATGCGCAGTAGCTCGCGCACCCGCTCGAACCCGCACACGCGATCGCAGCGGTGAGGAACTACTAGGCCCAGCAGGGCTTTCCTTACATTGCCCCCCCCAAGGGGCAGCCTCCGGATGCCCAACTGGGACAGCTTTTCAGGGTGAGATCTCTTGAAGGCCTGGATCAGGTGTCTGGCATGTAAGTTGGCTTCGGGTTCCCATGAGTTTTCTTCTGAACCGTATGCCTTCCACTTGATGAGGTACTGTATCTGGTTATTCCTTTTCCGGCAGTCCACAATTGTTTTCACCTCAAATTCCTCTTCCCCATTGACCATTATAGGAGCTGGAGGATCTGTGGAACGTCCAGGGAAGGAATTGGGAACTGCTGGCTTCAGAAGCGAAACATGAAAAACCGGGTGTACCCGAAGTGATCTCGGCAACTCCAGCTCGTATGCCACCTCGTTGATCTTCCGCTTAACTGCGAAGGGGCCCAAGAATCTGGGGCCTAGCTTCCTAGAAGGAATTGGGTGGGCCGCACCTTCCATGAGGCAAACAGTTCTCAATCGAAATTCCGCCAGAAACTCGCATTTTTCGGGTTTACATACAGACCACCGCGACATTTGACGTTTGACCAATCGCATTTTCGACAACTTTACGAACTTCTGGCTGGCTGGAGCACCTGGAGATCCTTGTGCAAGAACATGCTTCTCAAGGCGTGTGTAGCCTTCCTGGAGGTATTGACCGCTTGGGCCAAGCCTGCTAGGTGTAGGCAGAGTTCTTCCATAGGAGAGGCTCCCTGCCCAGACTCGGTCATGGCTGCCTCATAAGATGTTCCCCCAGAGCAAAGGACTCATCCACAACAAACACGAAGTTGAGGCCCTCCACATTCTCCTCACGAGGTGGCAAACGCAAGGTGTCATTTTGTAGCCGATGGTAGAATTCTGTATGGGCTATACCTCCTCCATCCAAGTTGCGGCTGTTCTTCCCAACGTCAAGTTAGAGAAACTCATAATTAGCCGACACCACCGCTAATATGGCTATACTACAAAAGCCCTTATAATTAAAATAATAAGAGCCTGAGTTGGGTGGTGGGACAATCCGCACATGCTTCCCATCAATAGCACCACCACAGTTCATGATGGAATTGGAAAGCTGATGGTGGAATTGGAAAGCCACAGTCTGCCATTCCTGTGGGTTTGAAGGAAACTATGGAGTCAAACAAGAAAAAAAAATTGTACTTTTGCACATAACATTGCAAGCAGATTAGACACAAGCATTCTTAGCCAACATAAGTATAACATTTATTGAAATGAGTATTTAAAGACAAAAGTATAAGGTCAACTTATCAGATTCCTCAACCCTCTGGTGGCCCATTCTAAAAATGTTATGGTGGGGGGGGGGGGGGGTTAGTTGTTTTGAACAGGTAACCCTCTCCACTTATATGATAGCTGAATGCATAAATAATGTGTTACTTTGGCCAACCCCTCCTTACTTACACTATTGGCAGCCCACTGGACAGGTAAGAAGTGTCATAATCCATAAATATGGATACACACTGTCCAAATTGAAGCACATTTTTACATTCTAAAATTACCTATCAAGATAAAAGGAGACAAAAACTTTCAACAGTACCATTTGAAAGTATTCAGGCAGGCCCTTGCACTACATCCTTTGATGAATTCATCCATAAATATGACCACAAAAGAGGTATATTGTGTATGGGTTTGGCAAAGTCAGCAGATAGAGTATTGGTATCGGTTGACTTAGCATTTGAGGGGGGGTTGGGCCCCCAACAGATAGCCTCTTGCACTCTGCCTGAATTTGAGGACAACAATATCATTTGTACACATTTTAGGGGGTGTTTAGGGTAAGCACAAAAATGTAGCTGACAAAATACATTGTTAAGTTAATAGACTAGGTATGTATGGGCCAAGGATCGCATGCTGGGGAGGTTAGTGAAGGCAAATATGCATGAAGGATAAAAAAGGAGAATTAAAAGCTTACAGCATGCATGAGCACAAAGAGGACATTCACAGCATATTACAATAATGGTAATTATGGACTGAAGAAATGAATACAATACATTAGCAAACATTAAATACATAGAATGTGATGTTAAAGGCTAAAACCTGCCCAAATACAGTCCTTCTGCAGGAATTGTATGATGGCAGAACAGGTGTCTGGAATAATGATTCCCAGAGCCTGGGGGAGATCCCAGTGGTAAACTTGAAGTCCTGGAGACTTCTCCCCATCGCCAAGTGCCGCAAGGTGGCGACGAGCCTTTGTTCAGGAGTGATGGCTTGCCGCATGCATGTGTCCTGCTTACTAATATAAGGGGTAAGCAAAGCCAATAGACGGGGAAAGCAGGGGTCCGCCATCCGGAGATAATTCCTTAAATCATCAGGATTATTCTCCTGGAGCTCCTTCAGCAAAGGCATATGACAGAATTGGTCACAATTAAGAAACCAATTCTTGGTCTAAGAACTCCTCCTCCCCCTGTTCCTGGACTGGACTTGGGTCAAACCAATAACTCCAAGCCCAACAATAGCACAATCTCTCCGACGAGAACCCCACATGGCTAGTAGATGAACGGCCGTTCAGAAACAAACTGACAAGAACGGACTGAAAATCAGAAAGGACCTGACAAGCACGACCTGAAAATCAGAAATTACCTGACAAGCATGCACTGAAAATCAGAAGCAAACTAAAAAGAACGCACTGAAAAACAGAAACGACCTGACAACCGCGCACTGAAAAACAGAAACGAACCGACAAGCTGAAAAGCGCAAATTGACACTCACCAAACTCCTACTAACTCGAGATTAGCAGAAGGAGCCCAAAGGGTGGCGCATGACTAGTGAACTTCCTTTTTACTAGCTTGTAGTACGTCTAGTACGTCACTACGTTTGTAATTGTTGGCCAACATTTGTGTGGCTGTGTGTATGCAAGACAAGTTTGAGCCAAAGCCTTTCGGACAAAATTCCACGGTTTTCTTGGCGAACAATCCAATCATGTGTACGAGGCATTAGAGCGGAGATTGCAAGCTAAGCCTTCTCGTCCAACATCAGTGCCTGGCCTCACAAATGCACTTCTGGAAGAATGGTCAAGGATTCCCGTAGACACATTCCTAATCTTGTGGGCAGCCTTCCCAGAAGAGTTAAAGCTGTTATAGCTGCAAAGGGTGGGCCAACCCAATATTGAACCCTACGGACTAAGACTGTGATGCCATTAAAGTTCATGTGTGTGTAAAGGCAGGTGTCCCAATACTTTTGACAATATAGTGTGTGTGTGTGTGTGTGTGTATAAATATATATATATATATATATATACTGTATATACACACACGTACATACTGCACCGTTTCTCAGTGCATGACTGCTGGTTGCTTTGAGTGCATCTTTACATCCACACATATAAACACTGAGCAATTACAAGAAAATTATAATTTTGGAAATTATAGAGGGGTACTTTGGTCTCTAAAATAAAGTCAAAACAAGCAGAGCAGAGATAGCCCGACTGCTTCCATGGCGTTTGTATATTTCAACCACACTGCCCCATAGAAGCTTCATACTGATGCACATTTAAAGTGTTACTAAACCCAGTAATATGAAAATAGTTCATCCCCCCCACAGTGCCCACAGCTTATAAATAATATTTTTACATTAAAATACTGCCACTATATACCTTTTTGGATGATCTGTATAGCACGGTCACATGATAAACTGCATAGTTTCTCCAGTGCTGAGAGTTCAGGAAGAAGGAGCTATCCACTGCAGCCTGTATGCATGCCCACATGTGTGATGTCCCTATCATGTGACCTGGCTAGCGCTGATCAACAAGTAAATGTTCTTTCCAGCATAAAAGACACAACTGAGCATGTGCAGGTCAGCTACTCTACCTGTGTTAGCTGCAGTGATGTAAGTAACTGAGTTAAAATAAACTGAGTTACGTAACTCAGTTACTTTAGAGGGTAACGAGTAATCTAACTAATTACTTTTCCCCTCATGGTAACTCAGTTACCATTACTTTGGCTTAGTTACCCCAATTACATCTACCGCCACTAGATGGCAGTAGTGTAATTCCGGTGTCCTGCCGAAAAAGTTCCCCCGCCGGATAAGGACCCCCTGTACTGCGCAGGCGCAGGGCTTGCACAGTACGAAGGACTACGGAGCTTCCGAAAATTGCCGAACCTAAACAGCTCTGAGTGAACTCTACACCGCGCAGGCGCAGTTAACATGTAATTGTACAAGGCGATGCCGTACGCTCCCGATGCTCGTGCTACTCTGCAAGGGGCGTCTATCGTGTAAGTAAGGGGCGGGTCTAGTATTACTGTAACCAAGGGGTGCATTTATTATTATTGTTATATATCGAGCTCTGCCCATTAATTTAACATTCGCCCTCTTCTGTAGCCATCCACCTCTTACACGATATAATAATAATAGACCCCCCCTTGCTTACACGATATAATAATAATAGACCCGCCCCTTGCTTACACGCTATAACAGATCTGCCCCTTGGTTAGAGTAATAATAGAGCAGCTCCTTGGTTACACGATATATAACAATAATAATAAATGCGCCCCTTGCTTACAGTAATACTAGACCCGCCCCTTAGTTACACATTTAGAATATTAAAAAAAAAAAGTCAGTTACTTTGCTGCGTAACTAATTACTTTTCCAATGTAGTAACTGAGTTACTAACGCAATTACTTTTTGGGAGAAGTAATTTGTAACTTAACTAATTACTTTTTTAAAGTAGGATGACCAACACTGGTTAGCTGGCCTTCCCCATATAGACAGTGCAGGAGGTAAGGATCTATGCATACAGGATAAAAAAACAGCCTTTTTACACAGTGCAGAGGATTAACCCCTTAAGTTCCACAGTGAGTATAACAAGTATGTTTTACTGCATATACAGACTGATTTTACTGTTGTGGGTTTAGTAACACTTTAAAGTGGTTGTAAACCCTTACAACACACTTTTTGCTACAGGTAAGCCTAAAATTAAGGCTTACCTGTAACTACCCTGAATATCTCCTAAACCTGAACGGTTTAGGAGCTATCCCCTGTATTTGCATGTGCAATGTCATTGCTTCAGTGAGTGTTCCGTTACCAGCGGTTCCCGCGCGCATGTGCAAGAGTGACGTCATCGCAGCTCCAGCCAATCACAGCGCCGGAGCTCGCAATACCCAGAAGTAACACCGGGATCGATATCGGCCGCTGGAGAGGTGTACGAGGACAGCTGCAGGGGCTTCGATCTCAGGTAAGTAATTCATAATGAGCTAGTATGCTATGCATACTAGCTCATTATGCCTTTGTCTTGCAGGTTCTTTTTTTTTTTGTCCTAGGGTTTACAACCACTTTAAGCTAGAAAAGACTTTAAGACCCCTTTCACACTGTGGCGTTTTTTCAGGCGCTACAGCGCTAAAAATAGCGCCTGTACAGCGCCTGAAAAAATCCGGCCCCATTCACTCCAGTGTGAAAGCCGGAGGGCTTTCACACTGGAGCGGTGTGCTAGCAGGACGGTCAAAAAAGTCCTGCTAGCAGCACCTTTGGAGCGGTGAAGAAGCGGTGTATTCACCGCTCCTATACCGCTCCTACCCATTGAAATCAATGGGACACCGCGGTAATACCGCGGCAATACCGCCGCAAGGCGCCACTGCGGCGGCGCTTTGCGGGGGTTTTAACCCTTTTTCGTCCGCTAGCGGGGGTTAAAACCGCATCGCTAGTGGCCGAATACCGCGGCTAAAACGACGGTAAAGCAGCGCTAAATATAGCGCTGCTTTACCACCGACGCTGCTCCCGCCCCAGTGTGAAAGGGGCCTAATGCTTGCAATCCTTGTATATTGTATCCCATACATGGTAGCTATTACCACAACAAATAAATGATGGGAGGCCCTGCAGAAAATGTAGCATCTGAGTCCAGAGTAGTTTATCTTCATGTGTTATTTGGGAAGAAAGTGAGATTATTTTTTAATCGGGGGAAAAAAAGCAACATTAAATTCAGCAGTGTGATGTTAAAACCATAGGTTGAAATGAAAGATTTATTTTTTATTCTCCTGCCATTTGTCATTTTGAATCAAGCTAATTGCTCAATTCCAAGAACAAATCAAATATAAAATATACCACTTGCTGCGACCATGTTGTTATAGTGAGGAATGTCAAGCTTTGCATAAACTGAACTACTTTCATATTGATGATGAATGAGTGCAAACATGCTGACAGTCCTGTACGCTAGTGATAAGCTGTCTTCAAAGAATCAAACCAATTTTTCAGATGTTGGATTTTAGAGTTATTGTCTGCTGTGGAGTATAAAGCTTATTTATTCAAATTTTCATGTTATTGTTTTTTAGCTCTGCAGTATTTGTATGTATGTGGAGTGAATACTTGCAGCTGTGCTACACCGTATGTTAGGTTCTGGAGTAAAAGCTCTCTCCCTCCCTTTCCTATACCGCTGAAATGCCATGTCTTCGTTGCTCAGAGAATTGGGTTCCTGAACCTTCTAATGGGCTTTTTGCAGCAAGCATTAAGAAGCTAAAGAATTTGTTCCTGAAGCTTCTTATATTTCAGAATTGTAGATGGCATGTCTTGCTCCTACAGGCCCTATCATGTGTTTTGTGGCACAATGCGCGCTGTTTAAAACAGGAATAAAAACCATTGATTTAACTGTTGTCCCAAAACAGTTCCATTTAATGGCTAAGTTCACTTTTTTTTTCTAAATTCCAGCTCCCCTATGTACCAATACAGCATTAATGTATTCAGTTATAAAGGGATGAGGTGGCAACCCTAACTCACAGGGGCCTTGCGGCCACCTAATTTTCCTGTGATCAATCACTGATGTCAGCGCTGGGGGCTCCACCTTACCTTGATCTGCAAACAAATGTGGATAGGGAAATAACTTAAAATAACATCAAAAAAATAAAAAATAAAAAAAAATGCTGGAGGCCCCCTTCTCAGCAGAAGAGGTACAGGAAGTCATTAAGAACCTCAGAAACTCAGCGGCACGATGCCGCACATATGGTGGGAATACCCCAGAATACGCACTTTCTGGAAAAATGTATTCAATTTAATGGATAAGATAGTGGGAAAATAAAATACTTGGAAATTAAAAAAAAATGAAAAAATTATAATCTTGACCTAGGAGGACGAAATTCAAATGGAGTAGGAGGTTGAGGTGGCGGTGGATGTGGCGGTGTAGGTGGAAGCGGCGGTGGAGGAGGACGAGGTAGCCAACACTGGTTCAAAAATACAACAATGGCTGGGTAAGGCTAGTGGTGAATGATGTGTCAAATTCTGTCCCCCGTCGCATAGTGTCCGCCCTGTACTGCGCTTGCTCAGTACGTAGAACAAGGGGATTTTGAAACTCTCCGAAGACGATGCACGGTGACTCCAGGTTCAAGCCACATCATCCATAGTTGAAGCCTAGCCAAGCGAGCCCGTGAGGGGCCCTGTTACTATGTGCTACCGTATGTCCACTTGGATGGTCGGGCTTGAACCTGCACTCACTGCGCAGGCGACATTCATCTTTTGAGATTTTGTGAATCTCCTTGTCCTCCGTACTGCGCAAGCACTGCACCTGCGCAGTAAGTGGCCGGACACTATCCGATAGCAAGACAGTTTTCGTCAGAACAACGGTATATGTGTCTATTCTGCACAAGGTACGGCCAAGTCCTGTGGGATCCATGCCTGGTTCATTTTAATGAACGTGAGCTTGTCCACATTGGCTCTGGACAGGCGGCTGCGCTTGTCTGTGATAACGCCCCCTGCCGTGCTAAATACACGTTCAGATAATACACTGGCGGCAGGGCAGGCCAGCACCTCCAAGGCGTAAAGGGCAAGCTCAGGCCATGTGCCCAATTTGCAGTACGTGTACGCGTGTGCACACATACTGCTCCACCATGTTGGTGAAATGCTGCCTCCTGCTAAGACGTTCCATCTCAGCTGATTGGCTGATTTGCAAGGGGGTGAGGTGAAAGACTGATGGACATCGGCTGCAGATGCCAACTCTGAACTTTCATCAGGAGACTGGGTGGGAGACAATGTGAAGGAACCGGAGGCACTGTCAGCAGCAACCCAATCTACTATCGCCTGTACTTGTCCTGGCCTCGACATTCGTACAGCCTCATTAGGCGCGCCAAAATACTGCTGCAGGCTCTGTCGCCTACTCGCACCTGCGGAAGGTGTTTCACTAGTGCGTGTAGCTGGCACAGATCGACCACGTACTCTCCCTGCAACAGGAGCGCCACCAGCAGCACCACGACCCGGGCCACGTCCCCATTTTGATGATCTCCTCATATTTTCCAAATTTATGATCTCGCCCTAAATGGGTGTTTTTGTATATAGCAGAATACACGTACACGTAAAGCGTTTATGAAAACGCAGAAAATGCTATTGGGAAGAAAAAAAAACACTGCAAAATTTTATTTTTTTGCAATGTTTTTGCAATATCAGACTACACGGATAGTATGTAAAGCGTTTATGAAAATGCAGAAAATGCTATTGGGAAGAAAAAAAAACACTGCAAAATTTTATTTTTTTGCAATGTTTTTGCAATATCAGACTACACGGATAGTATGTAAAGCGTTTATGAAAATGCAGAAAATGCTATTGGGAAGAAAAAAAAACATTGCAAAATTTTATTTTTTTGCAATGTTTTTGCAATAACAGACTACACGAATAGTATGTAAAGCGTTTATGAAAACGCAGAAAATGCTATTGGGAAGAAAAAAAAACACTGCAAAATTTTATTTTTTTGCAATATCAGACTACAAGGACAGTATCTACAGCGTTTATGAAAACGCAGAAAATGCTATTGGGAAGAAAAAAAAACACTGCAAAATTTTATTTTTTTTGCAATGTTTTTGCAATATCAGACACACTGACAGTATCTACAGCATTTATGAAAACGCAGAAAATGCTATTGGGAAGAAAAAAAAACACTGCAAAATTTTATTTTTTTGCAATGTTTTTGCAATATCAGACACACGGACAGTATCTACAGCGTTTATGAAAACGCAGAAAATGCTATTGGGAAGAAAAAAAAACACTGCAAAATTTTATTTTTTTGCAATGTTTTTGCAATATCAGACTACACGGGCAGTATCTACAGCGTGTATGTAGGAACACGCAGAAAATGCTATTAGGAAAAAAAAATAAAAAGCAAAATTCTATTTTTATGCAATGTTTGTCCAATAGCAGAATACACACAGACTGTGGTGTATGTCTTAGTATATGCAGTGCAGTAATGTTGCACTGAGCTTGAAGGTAAAACGTTTAGATTTTATCTGGCACTGGCCTCATGGCACTGTTACTGTGACTGTGCACTGCACCCCAGCCAGGGTACAATTGATTTAGGAATCTCTTCAATAATTATGTCTGCCTCTTTCTTTTCCAAAATAAAGAAACTCCCTCCCTATTCTAGCTATCTAGATCGCTCACTGATCTAACTAATTAGAATAAAATTCCAGGAATGTGGACTGACTTTAGCACACTAGCTCCTAAAATCTTCTATCTATCTGCAGCACAGGACCCTGCCTAACAGTGTGTGTCTAACAGAATGACGCTGTGTGCTGTGTGTGGGCTATATATAGAGGCTGGGTCACATGCTGCACTGGCCAATCACAGCCATGCCATTAGTAGGCATGGCTGTGATGGCTTCTAGGGCACACAAGTAAAACGATCATCCATTGGCTGGCCTAAAGCTGTGAAAAAGGCGTCAATACAGCGCCGAACACCGGACCCGAACCCGAACTTACAGCCAATAGTTCGGGTTCGGGTCTGGGTCCCGGACACCCAAAAGTCCGGTACGGACCCGAACTTTACAGTTCGGGTTCGCTCAACCCTAGTCCTGGGTCAATAGCGGCCTCATCATGGAGCATCCCAGTCCGGTGGCAGCAGGTGCAGGCAGCGGGACAGTAAAGGCCTTGTCGTTCGGCGAACATCCGAACAAACGGATCGTTCAATCATTTGTTCGCTCCTCCGAACCGACCACAATGCATTGCGGCACTGAACAGTGCATTGTAAGCCCTGATTGGCTGAAGCAGTGAAAGCTTCAGCCAATCAGGGCACAGAGCACTGTCAGAGTCATGATTGGACATTGTCATCATGACTTTATCAAATCATGGCTCATTCCCGCCCCACCGTATAACAGTATTCTTTCAATGACAGCCATTTAAAGTGTGATTTTGACGGGGAGAGAGATAGAACAGGGCTCTGTTCAGTGCAATTAGTTAGTTAGTGTGCTATACTATGCTATTTTGCTTCAATTGTCAGTGTAGAATGTTAGTTTAGTGTCAGTCTAGGGATAGTGTGAGTGTAGTGAGGAGGATAATCATTGAGCTTTGCATAGTGTGCAGCTAGAGTGGGGACAGCTCAGATAGTTTCACTGTAGTGTAGTGAGACTGTGTCATTCATACTTACATTAGTGTAGAGTAGGGACAGCTCATATAGTTTCAGTATAGTGTAGTGAGACTGTGTCAGTAATCTTTACATTAGCATATAGCTAGAGTAGGGACAGTTCAGATAGCATCAGTATAGTGATGGTTGAACACTGTCTATTTGACTGCATTACTGCCAGTTTAACGCCATATACTTCTGTGTGCGTTTCTGCCAGTTTAATGCCATATAGTTTTGTGCGTTACTGCCAGTTTAACACCATATTGTTCTGTGTGCGTTAATGCCAGTTTAACGCCATATAGTTTTGTGTGCGTTACTGCCAGTTTAACGCCATATAGTTCAGTGTGCGTTACTGCCAGTCCAGCCACAGCAGGCAGAGGAGGTGGGGGGGTGGCTTACTAAACCTTCCTCCTTTTCTACATATATTCCTACCATAGCCCCAACACCAGCCATTGAGGAGTCAGCTAAGTTATTTGACCACAGCGTCAGCCATTTACTCCTTGATGATGCCTATCCATTATTGGATTCAGATGTTGGTTCTGAGGTTGAGGATGACAGGAACATGAGCCTAGAGAGAGGGAGGAACACTGGTAGACATTGGTATTGCCAAGTTGTCTCCAGTGGTAATGATGAAGATAGAGGAGATGGAGATAATCATGATGAGGTCACTGACGCGTCTTGGGTGCCAGATAGAGCAGAGGAGGAAACTGAAGGTGAAGCGGCACAAGCCCAAAGAGGCCAACATCAAGAAAGAGTAGCGAGCAGCCACACTATTCTATCACATTTTGCAGCTGTTATCTTGCGGCCCACTCCCCAAAGCTCAGCTGTCTGGGCCTTTTTCAGCACACCTGCAGCAGATGGCACAGTTGCTATCTGCAAACTGTGTCTCAGGCACATCAAAGGGGGCAAAAACACCAACCATTTGGGTACCACATGCTTAACAAGGCATTTAACGCTCAACCACTAAGCCCATTGGCAAGAGCACCTAAAAGCCACACAAAAGGGGCACAAATCTGTCCCTCCTCCTTCTCCTTCTTACCCACTTCAGTCTTCCCCTGCTATACCGAGTCCTTACCTCTCAGCAGCCTCAACTTACAGGGATGATGGTATAGTACAGGGTGTCCTGGCACGACGACAGGCTCAGGCTGCCTTAGCTTTTTTTCCCCACGCCAATGGCTGATCATTAAGGATGCATGCACCGTATTGTCATCATTTGAGGCCACAAGGATGGTGAGCCGTGACAGTGCATACATCAGTGACACAACCCTTGTGTTCCTGCTGGAGCAAATTCTGCATGGCATTATGGACAGGATACTGGAGGCAGAACAGCAGGAGGAAGAGGAGGACTGCCTTCAATATGGTAGAGTTCACCCAGGTTTTTTTTTAGCAGCAAGGTTAGTAATTTCAAAGAATTAATTTGTTAAAAATTGATTCTTTATTAGAAAATTAACATATCGGACACATAGCAGTTCAAATATGAGCTCTGTTAAGGGGATATAATACCATTCCAAATACATAAGTATGCAAACACAAAATTATACACAACATCACATATCAGAATGTCTGTTGTATGAAGTTTCTGACGCGTTTCGACCCATACAATGAAGGTCTTCTTCATGGCGTTGGTTTGCTGTTGAAAAATTATATTTAGCATTTCAAATATCGAGCAACAATTAATGAGCAATTTTATAGAAAACATAAGGTATAGTGGAATGGAAGGTATAAATGGGAGGATTTCCTTACCAGAATTCCTTTAAAATCAGTCAGCTGGTCCCATGTGTTCTTTGGCCGCCCAATACTCGGAGGAGGAATATCGTTCCACTTTATATGGCTTACAAGGTGTCACGCTTTAGGGCACCCCTTAGTGGCATGCAAGGGTGGGTGGTCCGCACCTGCAGCAAATCCCCAAAGATATCATTATATCATGTATTCAGGAATACAGATTTAATCCTAAATAATCAATTGACGGTCAGAATAATCTCCAATGTTCACTGTGCATGTATGTCTGCCTTATAGTAGTACAATTGTATTAATTGTTAATACTAAAGTGAATAAATTCTTAATGTGTATCTATTATTTAAACAGAGTTGTGTTTAAACAGTGTGAGTGATGGTGTATGAACGAAAATAATGAAAAATTATGGGTGATTATGTGGGGACGTGGAAGTGTGATAGTGTGAGCCAAGGTGAGAAGATGTGAGTGATTGGAAGGATGACTATGCATGTGTGTGTAGGAGGGTGTGTGTTGGCGAAAGTGTACTGTGAAAGAGAAAGAAGAAAACACAAAACAAACACCAAAATTAAAATGAAACAAAAAGCAAAAACATGGATACAAAGCAATAAAGGGGACAAACAGTCCGGGTGTAAGTGTACATGTGTGCGTAAGTGGGTGTAGTGTATATAATGAAAAGGTGCTATAGGAAGAAAATAAATAAGCTATGGAAAAAAATGGACCAAAGCAAGTGAAAATTAGAAAAAGGGAAAAGAAAAAAAAAGGTCTTTCACTTAAATTTAGCTTAGTGGTGATGTTGGTAAAAGGCACTATCAAGGGCGTGTTGATTAATGCCAAACTCTGGTTTGCGCAGATAATCTATGGCTCTGTGGGTAAACAAGAGAGAACCAAACAAATCTGTTATAAAATATTAAACTATTTGTTAGATGTAGCTTTAACCTACCATAAGGTATGTAGGGTAAGTTAATAGATAGGCTAATATGTGTCAAGTACTTACTTTGGAGCATTTGCAGAATAAATGACCGTCCACTCTGGGATGCTCGGGATCATTTCAAGATCCATGTGCATCCTGGGATTTTTATAGTGCTATTTGTTAATGAGGTGGCTTGTAATGAGCTGCAGATGCCTTCCTCCCATCCCCTAACTTTCCCTCCATGGGAGTCCTTGCTGCTGATGCAGCGTTTCTCATGTGGCTCCCTCGGCATCCCAGAAGGTGGAAATCCCTGATCACTATCGTCAGTTCCGCCTTAACCACGCAATGTCGTGACATCACGTGCACGTATGGATTGCCGCATGTCACGTTCCGGGTACAGCAGGGAACAGGAGGTGGATCCCCTATGCCAATGGGGCGATAGCACGGGTTGTATTGGAGGACCGGTTCTAATGTTGCTACTGGTTTTCACCAGAGCCCGCCGCAAGGCGGGATGGACTTGTAGCGGCGGTAGCAACCAGGTCGTGTCTTCCAATAACAACTCGACCCCACTGACAGCTGAGACAGGCGCGGTACACAAGGATTAGGCAGAGGCAAGGTCAGACGTAGCAAAGGGTCAAGGCAGGTGGCAAAGGTTCGTAGTCGGGGGCAACAGCAAAGGTCTGGATACACAGTAGGAGCAAAACACACTAACGCTTTCACTGGGCACTAAGGCAACACAAGATCCGGCGAGGACAGGAAGGGGAAGTGTTTTTTTATTTGTTTTGGGGTGGAAAACGAATTGGGCCAGGCACCAATTGATTGTGCGCTGGCCCTTTAACTGGGGAAGACTCGCGCGCGCGCGCCTGGGGAGCGGGGGCGCGCGCATGCCGGAAGACAGCAGGGGACAGGTGAGAGGAGCGGGATGCGATCCCCGGGCAGACCGAGGATCGCATCCCAGAAACAAGGCAGCGCCTGCGGTCAGGGGAGCTGACCGAGGCGCTGCAGGGAGGAGAACGCCGTGAGCGCTCCGGGGTGGAGGAGGTACCCGGAGCGCTCAGCGTTACAGTACCCCCCCCCTTGGGTCTCCCCCTCTTCTTGGGCCTCCCCCTCCTCCTGGAACCCAAGAACCTGCGGATGAGATCCTTGTCAATGATGTTACCCTCCGGTTCCCAAGACCTCTCCTCAGGCCCACAGTTCTCCCAGTCAACAAGATAGAAACGTTTACCTCGGACGGTTCTAGAGGCAAGGATCTCTTTAACGGAGAAGATGTCGGAGGAGCCGGTGACCGGAGCAGGAGCGGTGACCTTGGGGGAAAAGCGATTAAGAACAAAGGGTTTGAGGAGAGAAACATGGAAGGAGTTGGGAATGCGAAGGGAAGGAGGAAGATGCAGTTTGTAGGACACGGAATTGATCCGAGCCTTGATCTTGAATGGGCCGAGGTAGCGGGGACCCAACTTGTAACTGGGGATGCAGAACCTAATGTACTTGGAGGAGAGCCACACCCTGTCGCCAGGGGAGAATACCGGAGGAGGTCTTCTTTTGCTGTCAGCATGTTTCTTCATGCGAGAAGAGGCCAGGGCAAGCGACCTTTGGGTCTCCTTCCAGATGGACGACAGCTCCTGGGTGACTTCGTCTACAGCGGGGACTCCGGAAGAAGTGGGGATGGGTAGGGGGGGAAGAGGATGACGGCCGTAAACCACAAAGAAGGGTGATTGAGAGGAAGACTCAGACTCTTTCAAGTTATAAGAAAATTCGGCCCAGGGCAGGAGGTCAGCCCAGTCGTCTTGACGGGCCGAGACAAAGTGTCGCAGGTAGGCCCCAAGGATCTGGTTGACTCTCTCCACTTGTCCATTGGACTGAGGGTGGTAGGCAGAGGAGAAGTCTAATTTGACTTTCAGTTGACTGCAGACTACTCTCCAGAATTTAGATACAAATTGTACGCCTCTGTCTGAGACAATGTGGGATGGAAGTCCATGAAGGCGGAAAATCTGAAGGAAGAAATGTTTCGCGAGTATAGGTGCCGAAGGAAGTCCTGGAAGCGGGACAAAATGTGCCATTTTGGAGAAACGATCCACGACCACCCATATGGTGGTGTGGCCGTGGGAAGGAGGGAGGTCCGTGATGAAGTCCATAGCTATGTGTGCCCAGGGTCGTTCAGGCACAGGCAGAGGGTGAAGAAGACCAGCCGGCTTCTGGTGAGGGGTCTTGTTACGAGCACATATGGCACAGGCCTGTACGAAGGCCGTCACATCCTTTTTTAAGGAGGGCCACCAGTAATACCTGGAAATCAGTTGGGAGGATTTCTTGATTCCAGGATGACCAGCCAGATGAGAGGAGTGACCCCATTTGAGGACCGGAAGCCGAAGACGTGGGGGGACCAAGGTTTTCCCAGGGGGAACTTGCACCAAAGAGGCAGGGGCAGAAGAAATCAGACACTCAGGGGGTATAATGTGTTGTACCGGAGAGTCGGATTCGGAAGTATCGGTGGAACGTGATAGGGCGTCAGCCCTGACATTTTTGTCCGCGGGACGGAAATGGATCTCAAAATTGAAGCGAGCAAAAAACAAGGACCACCTAGCTTGACGTGGGTTTAATCGCTGGGCAGACTGGAGATAAGAGAGATTTTTGTGATCCGTGAAGATCGTGATGGGGTGAACGGATCCCTCAAGGAGATGTCTCCATTCCTCAAGTGCCAGCTTAATGGCCAATAATTCACGGTCTCCGATGGCGTAGTTCTTCTCGGGGGGAGAAAAGGTCTTAGAGAAAAACCCACAGGTTATGTTCTTGCCCTTAGAACCCTTTTGAAGAAGCACAGCTCCAGCTCCCACAGAGGAGGCATCGATTTCCAGAAGAAACGGCTTGAGAGGATCAGGCCTGGATAAAACGGGTGCAGAGGCAAAGGCTGACTTAAGGCGGTTAAATGCCTCATCAGCTTGAGGAGGCCAGGACCTAGGATTCGCAGCCTTTTTGGTTAGCGCCACAATAGGCGCAACAATGGTGGAGAAGTGAGGAATAAACTGGCGATAATAATTGGCGAATCCGAGGAACCGCTGGATAGCCCGCAGTCCAGTAGGACGTGGCCAGTTTAGGATGGCGGAAAGCTTCTCAGGGTCCATTTGGAGACCTTGTCCAGAGACTACGTAACCCAGGAAGGGAAGACTGCAGCGTTCAAAGAGACATTTCTCTAGTTTGGCGTAAAGGTGGTGATCCCGGAGCCGTTGGAGTACTTGACGGACATGAAGACGATGCACCTCCAAGCTAGAGGAGAAAATCAGGATATCGTCCAGATAGACAACAACACAAGAGTACAGCAAATCCCTGAAAATCTCGTTAACAAAGTCTTGGAAAACCGCAGGAGCATTACATAAACCGAAAGGCATGACGAGATATTCAAAGTGTCCGTCACGGGTGTTAAAGGCGGTTTTCCATTCATCGCCTTTACGGATACGGATGAGATTATATGCGCCCCGGAGGTCAAGCTTGCTAAAAATTCTTGCTCCGCGCAAACGGTCAAAAAGTTCAGAGATAAGGGGCAGCGGGTAACGATTTTTTACCGTGATTTTATTAAGACTACGATAGTCAATGCAGGGACGTAAGGACCCGTCCTTTTTGGCGACAAAGAAGAATCCTGCACCAGCAGGGGAAGAAGACTTGCGGATGAAACCTCTTTTGAGGTTTTCCTGGATGTAGTCTGTCATGGCTTGTGTCTCAGGGATGGAGAGAGGGTAGATCCTGCCCCGGGGCGGAGTGGTGCCAGGAAGAAGATCAATAGGGCAATCAAAGGGTCTATGTGGCGGCAGGACCTCAGCTTGTCTCTTGCAAAATACATCGGCAAAGTCCCGGTAGGGTTGGGGGAGACTAGGCAGAGAGGTAGCGACGAGAACTTGTTTAGTGGGCACCGCTTTGAGGCAATGCCTGTGGCAGGAGGGACCCCAACTTTTGATGTCCCCCGAGGCCCAGTCGAGGGTAGGAGAATGTAGCTGGAGCCAGGGTAGGCCCAAAAGGATCTCAGAGGTACAGTTGGGTAACACAAAGAAGCTAATCTTTTCGTGATGGAGAACTCCAATCTTCATGAGGAGAGGTTCAGTGCGATAGCGCACGACACAGTTCAGGTTTTGACCGTTTACAGAGGCGATTAAAAAAGGCTTGACGAGACGGGTAACTGGAACATTAAACCTGTTGATGAGTGAAGCTTCAATGAAGTCTCCTGCCGAACCAGAGTCCAGAAAGGCCACAGCGGAGAAAGAGGATCTCTTGGTCAGAGAAATCCTCACCGGAATGGTCAGACGTGGAGAGGAAGAATCCACACCTAGCAGCGCCTCTCCCACGTTAGCTAGGTGCGAGCGTTTCCCTGACGCTGAGGGCGGATAGAGCAGTCCTTTAAGAAATGGTCGGGACTGGCGCAATACAGGCACAGATTATTATCTCGGCGGCGAGTCCTCTCTTGTGTGGTCAAGCGTGACCGATCCACTTGCATAGCCTCCTCAGCGGGAGGAGCAGGAACAGGTTGTAGAGGATTCTGGAAGAGAGGAGCCAGGCGAGGAAACCGCCTGACGCGACCAAAGTCCTTTTCCTGGCGTAGCTCTAGGCGTCTTTCGATATAACGCATGTCAATGCGGGTGGCTAGCTGGATGAGTTCAGACAGGGTAGCAGGAATCTCACGTGAGGCCAGCACATCTTTGACATGACTGGATAAACCTTTTTTGAAGGTCGCGCAGAGGGCCTCATTGTTCCAGGAGAGTTCAGATGCCAGGGTGCGGAACTGGATGGCGTAATCGCCCACTGAAGAATTCCCCTGGACGAGGTTCAGGAGAGCCGTCTCGGCAGAGGAGGCCCGGGCTGGTTCTTCGAAGACACTGCGGACCTCAGAGAAGAAGGCTGGAATAGAAGCTGTGGCAGGATCGCCACGGTCCCAAAGTGGTGTAGCCCAGGCTAGGGCCTTATCAGATAGTAAGCTGACCACGAACGCCACCTTTGACCGTTCTGTGGGGAACTGGTCCGACAACATCTCCAGATGGAGGGAACACTGGGATAGGAACCCTCGGCACAGCTTGGGATCCCCATTGAATTTGTCAGGAAGGGACAGGCGGACTCTAGCAGCAGCAACTCGTGGCGGAGGAGATGCAGGAGGTGGTGGTGGAGATGGCAGAAGCTGCTGTAGCATAGCAGTCAACTGCGCCAATTGCTGTCCTTGTTGAGCGACCACCGTAGTCAGATCCGAGAGGCTTGGCAGCGGGACCTCAGCGGGATCCATGGCCGGATCTACTGTTCCGGGTACAGCGGGGAACAGGAGGTGGATCCCCTATGCCAATGGGGCGATAGCACGGGTTGTATTGGAGGACCGGTTCTAATGTTGCTACTGGTTTTCACCAGAGCCCGCCGCAAGGCGGGATGGACTTGTAGCGGCGGTAGCAACCAGGTCGTGTCTTCCAATAACAACTCGACCCCACTGACAGCTGAGACAGGCGCGGTACACAAGGATTAGGCAGAGGCAAGGTCAGACGTAGCAAAGGGTCAAGGCAGGTGGCAAAGGTTCGTAGTCGGGGGCAACAGCAAAGGTCTGGATACACAGTAGGAGCAAAACACACTAACGCTTTCACTGGGCACTAAGGCAACACAAGATCCGGCGAGGACAGGAAGGGGAAGTGTTTTTTTATTTGTTTTGGGGTGGAAAACTAATTGGGCCAGGAACCAATTGATTGTGCGCTGGCCCTTTAACTGGGGAAGACTCGCGCGCGCGCGCCTGGGGAGCGGGGGCGCGCGCGCACGCCGGAAGGCAGCAGGGGACAGGTGAGAGGAGCGGGATGCGATCCCCGGGCAGACCGAGGATCGCATCCCAGAAACAAGGCAGCGCCTGCGGTCAGGGGAGCTGACCGAGGCGCTGCAGGGAGGAGAACGCCGTGAGCGCTCCGGGGTGGAGGAGGTACCCGGAGCGCTCGGCGTTACACCGCACATGCGTGCACAGCATCTGACAGTCTGGAAGTGATCGGGGACGCCGCCGGCAAAGAAGTTGCTCCCTCCAGTGGCCGAAAAGGAATTTGGCCACCTAGTGGAGCATATTGGGAGCACAGAATTGTATGCTCCCCTTTCTTGCCAGGAAGTCATATAGGGAAAAGAACCTCTACCGGGGAGACAGTAGTGGCCACCGGAACACCATGGGAATCTAAAAAACAAATAAAGGAAGTGTTCATAAAGAACATGATACAATAAAGTTATAAATGCAAATGCAGTTTAACAATTGATACAACAGCAATATGTGTATGAACCAACCAACATCAGGAATGTGGACCCGATCGAGTACAGAGAAAGAAACTTTGGGTACTTTGTAGTTATGTCCAAGCACAGCATGTCTACCTATTGGAAGATATTGGTTCCCAATTTGCATGCTAAATACGTGCTTGGACATACGGTGCCAAAACTTCTGTTCTGTCTTGCCTATATAAAAGGCATCGCACTCAAACCATGAGGTACACCACGCCACAGGTTTGACAGTTGGCCAAGTGTGAGGGCTTAAAAGCTTCCCCATTAGGAAGGTGAAAAGTTTTTTTTTCTCTTCTTTTTGTTCATTTTTTTTTATTCATTTTTATTTTTTCACTCTGAAAGAGTTTGTCTTTAATAGAGGTGGTTCGTTTGTAGGTTATTGAGGGAATGGTTGACACAAAGGTATTTACCCTGGGGTCATCCGTGAGTTTGGTCCAATGTTTTTGGACTATCTCCTTAATTTCTTTGTGCTGTCTTGAAAAACGCATGATTATCCTAGTTAGGTCGAGGTCAGAATAATCTTTCGGTTTATGTTCGAACAGTAAGTCAAATCGTGATTTGGTAACTGTTTTGTTGTATGCTTTACGCAAGCAGGACGGACTGTATCCTCTTGCCAATAATCTGCTTTGAAGTTTACCGGCTTCCTCATTAAAACAGGCATTGTTGGAGCAATTCCTGCGGAGGCGCAGGTATTGCCTGTATGGAATTGAATTTTTTGTGGTACTGGATGAAAGCTATCAGCGTGCAGCACTGTGTTACCAGCGGTACTTTTGCGGAACAATGTGCTGCATAGTTTTCCCTCAAGGTTGCACTTCACCTGGACATCTAGGAAAGTGATGGTTTCACGATCATATGTCATGGTGAATTTTAAAATGTGATTATTTTGATTGATTAGGTCAAAAAATTCTACAAGGAGTGTCTTCCGGTCCCTCCCAAATGACAAAGACGTCATTGATGTACCGGAGCCACGTGGATTTGTGGCTTGTGTACTTGACAAGGTCCTCGCCACTCATGAGGGACTGCTCCCACTCCCCCAGGTACAAGTTGGCATAGGATGGGGTACAGCATGTCTCCATTTCTACGCCTTGTACCTTGAGGTAGTGGGAGTTGTCAAAGGTGAAAAAGTTGTGATTGAGGATATATTCCAACCCATTCAGTATGAATTCATTTAGGGCTTGATCGTAGTGGGAACCCTGTTGGAGGATCCAATGTATAGTAGCCATTCCCTTATTATGGGGAATGGAACTATACAAGACCTCATCATCAATGGCAACAAGGATGGATTCTTCTGAAATAGTCAGTTCCTGAATGGTTTGTAAAAAATGGATTGTATCCTTTACAAAGGATGGCATAGACAGGACATAGGGTTGCAGATAGGTGTCAATGACTCTACTGAGGTTTTTGTAAATTCCCCCATTTCCGGAAACTATTGGTCGCCCAGGTTTTTTTTTGTGGTCCTTGTGGATTTTTGGTAGGCTATAAAAAGTAGCCACCTTGGGATGTTTAGTTCTAACAAATTCATACAATTCCTTTGTAATAGCATCGTTTTCATATGCCTGGTCTACCATAGTATAGAAGTTCTTATTATATTGATCTATAAGTTTAACTGGAATACTTCTGTACCAGTCTTTGTCGTTTCCTTTCCTCTCAAGGCCCACTTTATCCAGACACCATCATTCAAATGTCACAGAACACATAGAAGGAGAGAGGGGAGGAGGATGAGGAGGAGGAGTCTGGCACTATCATAGGCTTCGAACAAGAGGAAGACATGCGTCAATCTGTAAGCGATGGCTTTCCAACCCCAGGACCCTTGGGAGTAGTACGTGGCTGGGTGGAGGAAGTTCCAAATGCTGTCATCCTGAGTGACTGAGGAGTCTGCTTCTCAAGCCTAGGCAAATTTGAGGCGCATGGGCAACCTCATGCTTCAAAGCCTGCAAAAGGACCCAAGAATACATGGCATAAAGGAGAAGGATGATTATTTGTTGGCAACCCTCCTTGACCACCGTTATAAGGGGAAGGTCTCAGAACTCATCCCGTCCCCACAGAGTGCAGAAGGTAAAACCTTTTGAGGACACGTTAAAGAGTATTTTATTGAGCGTTTTTCCTGACTCCAGTAGGTTTCAGTGTCGTGGAAAATGTAGTTTTGAGTCTTCTGATGGTCAAGACAGGACAGTATGAGAAGGCGTCCGCCTAAGTGAGACATCTCGGAATTCTTTTAGTCTTCGCCACCCAGGGCTGTCAGCTTCCACATCCCATCGACAGCGTCTGCATCACATGGTGGACGATTACCTCTGGGCCAAAACAGAGATGGAGAGCTTTCCGCCTGACGATCCACTGACTTGCTGCTCATATGTAAGTTTCACCTAAGGCCTCACAAAGCCTAGAGCTGTCTTTGAAACAGCTTTCCATTTATTTTACACAGGCTTTAATTACTCTCTTCATAGCTGTTTAAAAACACTGCTCAATTACTTCTGCCTTACTTCCTGGACAGACTTTAGGTCATGACACAGTAAGGAGTTGACCAACTGAGGGTAGATGATGCAGGGTGTGTGCCAATGAGATCAGCTGGTCAACTCCTTCCTGTAACATGACCTAAAGTCTGTCCAGGAAGTAAGGCAGAAGTAATCGAGCAATGTTTTTAAACAGCTGTGAAGAAAGTGAACAAGGATGAACTTAGCCTTTAAGGCTGGGTTCACACTAGTGCAAATTGGATTTGGTTTTCACCGCATCCAATTCGCATGGCAGGAGAGTGTGCTCGGCTCTCAATAGAGCTGGTTCACACATGTCCGTGGTGGTTGCAGAGTGGATTGCACAAGGCTCCTGTGCGTCTTTGGCTCTGTTTCAGGTCTGAATTCAGGCAAAAATTCTGGCCTGATTCATCCCTGAAAACAGAGAACAGGGGCTCACTGGACCCCTGCTGTGAGCCGCATCCATATTAGATTTGAACCCAGCCTGAGGCATGCAGTGAATGATAACTTTCATAGTTTTTTTTAGCTGTCAAACGAACTGTCAAGCTATCAAATGGCTGGTTTATAACTGATCACACGTGCAGCACCATGGCCACTGCAGATCAAACAGTGGCTAAGATGGCAGCTTCCTTGGCTGTAAAGGAGGGTTTAGTTATACCTTAAAGGAGAAGTATGGACTTAAAAAACTCACCTAGGTGGATGCAGCATCGATCCAATGCTGCATCTGTCCCCCGCTAGCTCTGCAGTGAGAACTGAGCAATCAAACAATGCTGAGCATAGAGCGGTGACTGTCAATCTGCTTTGTCCCCCCAAACACTCACTGGAGTGCTGGGCTGTAAAGGGGGCAGGAGGGGCTGGCTCAGGCAGACCGCTGAGAGGCTGAGCCTGGTGCCGATCCAGGCTGATGGGTGGATCCCAACCATATGGTCAAGATCTTTCAGAGCCTGGACCTGCTGAGTGACATCAGACAACAGTAGATTTTAGCCCGCTGTCTGAAAACAGGTCATAGGAGTTCAAAACGAACTGCACTCTTGTGACCTACAAAAAAAGTATAGCCAAAATAGCTTTGGTTATACTTATCCTTTAATGTGGATAAGTGGCTGTCTTAAGAAAGGATAAGGGCTCTGAATGTTTAGTAAGTCTTAGTTTGTCATGGTCATACTCCAAGACGAGACAGTAGTGTTCCCCTCCCTCCTCCATTTCTCAATTTTGTCATTGGAGCCAGCAATGAGCTGTAATGTGTGGGAAGGGTCAGTCTAGCTCACAATTCTCTAGGAAGTGTATGAGTTTGCATGTGAGAGTACCCTGAGTTTACGTAGTTTGCATGAAGCTCCTGCAGACGCCTTGATGTCCATTCATGTATGTGCTAACACCTCCATATCATTACTTTTTTCCTCAGTACTGGGAGCCTAGGGCTTGTCGTTTTTGGTTTCCCTAAAGAGGAATAAAGCATGTCTTACGCTTTCTAGCCTCAACCCTCACAACTCCTAAAGAGATCCCTTAACACTTTAAAGCTGAATTCTGGAAAACGAAAAAGTCCTCCCTTGCTGTAGGGTTGCCCCTGCACTGCAAAGTTTAGTGAGACAGTAATAACACTTACCTACCCGATCTTCCATCCCCTTGGTAAATGGCGCTCCCTTCTGCTCTGGCAGTGGACTGCTACCCAACATTTTCGCTTTCCGTGTAGAGCTATGGACCATGCATCTGTCTTGATGATGTCAGAGAAGAGGACCTTCAGAGTATAAGGTAGCAGTGCACAGGAAATTGCTGGAGCAGAGGATCAGGCAAGTAAAACTGCTTTTTATGTTCCCCTAGGAGGAAATGAGCAGTTAACTCTTATCTTTCGAACACAGCCCTACTGCAAGGAAGGACCTTTAGGTTTAGGAGTTGAGCTTTAAACACTTGGTAGATATAAAAACCTAGTCCAATGCAGTTGAGTAGTACTATAAAATAACTAAATATATTTCTTCATGCCGCTAACAAAAGTACCAGGATTTGTCTTTATGTTAGCTTCTTCCATCCCTTGCACAGCACCACTCAGGCTCAGAAGGGGAACATTACCAGTTCCACAATAAGGCTGGGTTCACACTAGCTGCGGCCACGCATCCCAGCAGGGGGTCCACTGCATTCAGTTTTGGGTGCGAATCAGGTCATCATTTTTGCCTGAAATCGGACCTGAAACGGAGACAAAGACGCACAGGACCCTTTTCCAGTGAGGGCCATGGCCACCCCGGAGGTGTGTGAACCGGCATTGAGAGCCGGGCACACTCTCCTGACATGCGAATTGGATGCAGGAAAGCCACATCCAATTCGCATAAGTGTAAACCCAGCCTAACACAAATATCTGTATGGTGGAAGATTCTTTTTCTTTTCAAAATAATTGAAAGAGCCAAAGGAAACAAAATAATCTTTTTGGTTCATGTTTTTTTCTGAAAACAATTGCTTTGTGATGATGGATTCAACATTATACTTGTAATTTAAAGTAAAGTTTTGAAATGCTATTATTCATTTTTCTATAAAGGTTACAAGACTGGCTATTTTAGAATAAATGCAATTGTAAAATTATAATTGTTACTCGTCACATTGTATTGGCATTAATGTGGAGTGAATCAAAGGTGACATGTCAATGCTGCTTTATGTGAGTCATATTTTATTAAAATAATTCCCATCTTAAATAAGAACAGATGAAAATCTATTTGTATATGTGTGTATATACTGTGGCAGAGCAAGGCTCTGTCCCTATGCAAATGGGGTTAAAGTGGACACAGAGTCTGCATATCGTGCCCAGGTCCACACAGCCCATATAATGAGGGGCTGGTGAGAGCAGAAGGGAAAGGAAGGTGGAGTTGGAGCAGTGGCTGCTAGTAAGTGTCTCTGTGTGAGGATAGATGCTGTGTGCATTAAGAAGCTCAAAGATGTGTGCATTGAAGGGCTTGAAGCTGTGTGCATCCAAGGAGACTAAAGCTGTGTGCATTAAAGGGCTTGAAGCTGTGTGCGTCCAAGAAGCTCAAAGCTGTGTGCATTGAAGGGCTTGAAGCTGTGTGCGTCCACGGAGCCCAAAGCTGTGTGCGTTGAAGGGCTTAAAGCTGTGTGCGGCCAAGGAGCCTAATACTGTGTGCATCCAAGCAGCTCGTTTGAGGGGCAAGTACCTATAGCAAATGTGCTGTTGAAGAGTAGCCAGGTGGGCTAGCATTTTCATTTGGATTTTGTGTATTTAATTAAAGCTTGGACCCCCTGCGTGGGAATTGCTGGATTGACTTTTGTTTTGTTTTTCCCTTTAATAAACGTGGGCTACCAGGCCCTTGACTGTAAATGCCTGTCTGATGTGGACTCACTGCACCAAAATGCATCTATCCACTTGAGCTAAACATCACAATATATATTTATACGTATATTGGTATAGGAGATGTTTAGCTCTCATGGTAGAGACATTAGTAATGTAGGAACCACCACCTGTCTTCAGATTGGAGCTCACCTCTCTTCTAGCTGGAGCCCTGAGCTCCCAAGCCTTCATTGTAAAGGCTTTGTGCATCTGGACACACACCCTGCTGCTGGTATTCAACAAAAACTGGACACTGTGTCGGAGCTTTCTTCTCTACCAAGACACTTGAAATATCCAAACTACAGAGCCAAATCCGGGAATACTAAAATCCGGAGAAAGCTGTAAAAACAACAAACCCCGTTTCATTTTCCAACCATTTTCCCAGTGGAGGGCATCGCACTGTCACAATATATATTAGGTGAACAGTGCCTGCTGGTAATATACTTAATGCCAGAAGCCAGAGCCCTACCCTCCAGACTCAACATGTAGAACAAAATCCATATAGGGGTGCAGCATATAAAGAATTATTTAAAATTAAAAAATTGACAAAACAGTTTTGTCAATGAGCCATTTCTCAAGCCAAAACACCTGTATGCACTAAGAGGCAAAATGCAATGGAGACTGACATTTCACACATTGAAACAAACATTATGGGGGTAATTTACTATAGCGCCGGGAAGTACTGAGCACTATTACATATAATAGCGTCCATTTTAGGCAATTAAGACTTCAACAGGAAAAAGTGCGAATGAAAAAGTGCACTATTAGCGGCAAACATAGGTTGGTAAATTCGGAAATCAGCGCTAATTAGCAATTCCGCATATATATGCAAATGCCAATTTCTACTAAGTTATTATATAGCACTGTACTGCAACTATGATCCATGTACAGTATCTCACAAAAGTGAGTACACCCCTCACATTTTTGAAAATATTGTATTATCTTTTCATGTGACAACACTGAAGAAATTACACTTTGCTACAATGTAAAGTAGTGAGTGTACACAGCTTGTATAACAGTGTAAATTTGCTGCCCCCTCAAAATAACTCAATGCACAGCCATTAATGTCTAAACCGCTGGCAACAAAAGTGAGTACACCCCTAAGTCAAAATGTCCAAATTGGGCCCAATTATCAATTTTCCCTCCCCCGGTGTCATGTGACTCGTTAGTGTTACAAGGTCTCAGGTGTGAATGGTGAGCAGGTGTGTGAAATTTGGTGTTATCACTCTCTCATACTGGTCACTGGAAGCTCAACATGGCACCTCATGGTCCTCTCTGAGGATCTGAATAAAAGAATTGTTGCTCTACATAAAGATGGCCTAGGCTATAAGAAGATTGCCAAGACCCTGAAACTGAGCTTCAGCACAGTGGCCAAGGCCATACAGTGATTTAACAGGACAGGTTCCACTCAGAACAGGCCTTGCCATGGTCGACCAAAGAAGTTGTGTGCACGTGCTCAGCGTCATATCCATAGGTTGTCTTTGGAAAATAGATGTATGAGTGCTACCAGCATTGCTGCAGAGGTTGAAGGGGTGGGGGGTCAGCCTGTCAGTGCTCAGACCATACGCTGCACACTGCATGAAATTGGTCTGCATGGCTGTCGTCCCAGAAGGAAGCCTCTTCTAAAAATGATGCACAAGAAAGCCCACAAACAGTTTGCTGAAGACAAGCAGACTAAGGACATGGATTACTGGAACCATTTCCTGTGGTCTGATGAGACCAAGATACATTTATTTTGTTCAGATGGTGTCAAGCGTGTGTCGCGGCAACCAGGTGAGGCATACAAAATAAGTGTGTCTTGCCTACAGTAGCATGGTGGGGGGAGTGTCATGGCCTGGGGCTGCATGAGTGCTGCCGGAACTGGGGAGCTATAGTTCATTGAGGGAACCATGAATGCCTACATGTACTGTGACATTCTGAAGCAGAGCAAGATCCCCTCCCTTCGGAGACTGGGCCGCAGGTCAGTAGTCCAACATGATAAGGACCCCAAACACACCTCCAAGATGATCACTGCCTTGCTAAAGAAGCTGAGGGTAAAGGTGATGGACTGGCCAAGCATGTCTCCAGACCTAAACCCTATTGAACATCTGTGGGGCATCCTCAAATGGAAGGTGGAGGAGTGCAAAGTCTCTAATATTCACCAGCTCTGTGATGTCGTCATGGAGGAGTGGAAGAGGACTGCAGTGGCAACCTGTGAAGCTCTGGTGCAATCCATGCCCAAGAGGGTTAAAGCAGTGCTGGAAAATAATGGTGGTCACACAAAATACTGACACTTTGGGCCCAATTTGGACATTTTCACTTAGGGGTGTATTCACATTTGTTGCCAGCGGTTTAGACATTAATGGCTGTTTGTTGAGTTATTTTGAGGGGATAGCAAATCTATACTGTTATACAAGCTGTACACTCACTACTTAACTACACGTCACATAAAAAAATATAATAAAATATTTACAAAAATGTGAGGGGTGTACTCACTTTTGTGAGATACTGTATGTGAAAGAACCATTTTTATGTGAGATGTGTTCTACCTCGTGTGCATCTATTGATGTGTATTGCAATTAGTATTCCTAATTTTTTTCCTTCTTTTGCTAACCAATGCAGTTATGAATTATTATTGCAGAGTAATGTCTGGTATTCTGTAAAGTTACATTTAGGTTACCTATTTGTTGTATGTTGTTTTTTTCATGTTTTTTTATTTTTTTATTTAGGTGACTATAAAGCGGTTATTATTTCTGTTCATTCTTTAATCATACTACACTGTTATGCAGGACTCAGAATACTTAGCACAATGGCTTGGTGGTCTGCTCAAATATCTCCACAGCACCTATGGTATGAGTTCAAATCCCAGCCAACCTAACATCCACCAGCTGTGTTTATTTTTTCAGTGCAAAAGCAAATTAAAATAAACAAATAAAGAAATGTAAACTGCCCGTTAGCTAGTGTGCAGTGTTTGGAATTCCACACCATAATATTACATACATTTGAAGAGGTAATATAATAGAATCAGACAAATTAAAGTGCATTGGCTAATTGGCATTCGATTATTTTCAGCATATGTTGCTTTGGATATTTGACTAATAGTTATTAGCCTTATTTTCACCAATGCAACCTTTTGGTATCTCTCTCCGTGGGATTTGAACCCATGAGTCCTTCAAAGCATGAGCTTTTCAAGGTTAAAGCACCGACCACTAAAAAATACATTTACTAGTGTCTGATGTTTCTTCTCCATGAGCTGTCTTTTCCCTGAGCCATCTCTCATTCTGCCGACCGCCTTCTCCCACTGCTGTGTTTTTCCGCATAGCCGGTAACCCGCTAATAAAAAAAAAGCTGCTCTTCTTCTGTGGTGGTCTTCTGTGGTCATCCGATGATGTCACCTGAAGAGCCCACCCCATGGCTATGTAAGAGACGCCACACAGCGGGTGACAACACAGTGGAAGAAGACCGCCACAAAAGAAAAGCAGCTTTTTTTTTATTAGCGGGTAACCAGCAGCGCGGAAGAACACAGTGTGAAAGGGGTCTTACAAACATTAACATCAGTCCCTGGCTGCAATGAGCTTCCAATCTAAAGTCCAAAACTAACTTTCTTACATTAGAGACTATTTCGACAGGAGACGAATAAAATGCCAGCATGTCTTTGGATTGTGGTGAGAAACCCACACAGGGTGAACATATAAACTTCAACACAAGCATTAGCATGTTGGGAAATTGAACCAGCAACCCCAGTGCTGCTAGACGGAATTGCTACACACTTAGCCAGTGGGCAGCCTCACACATGTAGTCTGCATCTCTGTGGTGTGAACCAGCCCTAAGTCCATAGCCATGCTCAGCGTCACAAGCAATACACAATATATTGGCCTATGTATTGGGACACCTGCCTTTATATGCACATGAACTGTAATGGCATCCCAGTCTTAGTCCGTATGGTTCAAAACTGATTTGGACCACCCTTTGCAACTATAACAGCTTCAACTCTTCTAGGAAGGCTGTCCACAAGGTTTAGGAGTGTGTCTATGGAAATGTTTGACCATTCTTCCAGCAGTGCATTTGTGAGGTCAGGCACTGTTGTTGGACGAGAAGGCCTGGCTTACAGTCTCTGCTCTAATTCATTCCCAAGGTATTCTGTTGTGTTGAGGTCAGGACTCTGTGCAGGCCAGTCAAGTTCCTCCACCCCAAACTCACTCATCCATGTATTTATGGACCATGCTTTGTGCACTGGTCCAAATCATTTGGTGGAGTGGGGATTACGATGTGGGGTTGTCAATCAGGAGTTGGGATTGGCCTCTTAATTCCAGTGAAGGGAACACTTAAGGCGTCAGCATAACAAGACAATTTGGACAATTTCATGCTCCCAACTTTGTGGAAACAGTTTGGGGATGGCCCCTTCCTGTTCCAACATGACTGCACACCAGTGCACAAAGCAAGGTCCAAAAAGACATGGATGAGGGAGTTTGGGGTGGGGGAACTTGACTGGCCTGCACACTGAGACCTGACCTCAACCCGATAGAACACCTTTTGGCTGAATTATAGCAGAGACTGCAAGCCAGGCCTTCTCATCCAACATCAGTGCCTGGCCTCACAAATGCGCTTCTGGAAGAATGATCAAAAATTCCCATAGACACACTAAATCTTGTGGACAGCCTTCCCAGAAGCTGTTACATCTGCAAAGGGTGGGCCAAATCTAATTTTAACCCTACGGACTTAAGCCCCATACACACGGTCGGACAATCCGCGGACCAGGTCGGTCGGATCCTGTCCGTCATACTTTGTCCGATGTTGGTGTTGCGTACACACGGTCGGACTACGTTGTCGGAATATCCGGTCTGCAAGAACGTTGTGACGTAAGTCGTCGTCCACGAGATTAGAAAAGGGAAGTTCAGCACCACGTCAGGCACCCGTTGGGCTCCTTCTGCTGATCCCGTGTTTATCGAGAGTTAGTCGAAGTTTGGTGACTTAAGATTCGCGCTTCTCAGTTTTCTGACTCAGATCGTTACTGCTCTTCAGTTTGTGCTTGTCGTGCGTATCTGTTTATTAGTGCGTGTAGTCAGTTCGCATTTGTTGGTCATTGCGGCCTATATCTTGATATAGGACGCTTTGATTTGCACTGCTTATTGTCTGCTCGTTTCTGGTATTCATTTCGTTCTTTCAGGCCTTGCTGTTTATCGGTGCTTTCTGTTTGTCCGTTCTGACCAGCCGACTTTTGTGACCTTGTGAGCGATGTTTCCCGTGCGTACTCGTCGCCGAGTTCGTGCTGTACGCGGAATTGGTGTCGGGCTTTTAGCTTTGACCCAAGACCCGTCCATGAACAGAGTGACGAGGAGTATGTGGACCAAGAATTGGTTGCTTCAGCGTGACCAATTCTCGCACATGCCTTTGCTTCGTGAGATCCGGGAGAATAATCCTGATGATTTCAGGAACTTTCTCCGGATGACGGACCCCGATTTTCACCGTCTTTTGGCTTTGCTGACCCCCTTTATCAGCCGGCAGGATACCTGCATGAGACAAGCCATTACTCCGGAGCAGAGGCTTGTTGCCACGTTGAGGTACTTGGCGACAGGGAGAAGTCTTCAGGATTTGAAGTTCTCTTCAGGTATCTCTCCCCAGGCTCTGGGAATCATTATTCCAGAGACCTGTTCTGCCATCATCCAGGTCCTGCAGGAGGACTATATTAAGGTAACATTTATACTTTACTATTCCCTTCTATGTATGCTCTGTTTGCTAATGTCTTCTATTTTTGACCTCCTTCCCTAATTACCATGATTGCAATATGTTCTAATATGCTGTGCCCCTTTTCTCCTTCATGCATTTTTCCCTTCACTTACCTCACCAGCATGCTCTTCTGCCCCAATAGACACCTATGGCCTAGTCACTTAAGCAATGTATTTTGTCTGCTGCATAGTATTGTTTGCCCCCAAACACCCCCTAAAATATGCACAAATGTTTGCTGTGTGGTTTACTTCATGTAGAGCCCCTTTTTTATTTGTTTTTGGTGGGGGGGGGGGCAAACTCATTAGGAACCCCCTCCCCAACTGCTCTGTCAGATGGTACCAATCCTCTATCTGCTGGCTTTCCCAAGGTCAATACACACTATATACCTACCTCTTTATAGTGGGCATCTTTAGGGATGAATTCTGCAAAGCATGTAGTGCAAGGGGCTGCCTCCATACTTTCCATTTCCTATTTTTTTGTGTTCTTTCCCTCCTATTAGCTTGCTTGGTAATTTCATAATGTCACAATGTGCTTTCCTTTTTTTGGGGGTGGGGGGGGTTGAAATGTTAGTTTAGCTTTCCTGGGGGCTGCCAATAGTGTTAAGTACAGAGGGTCTGGCCAAACTAGCACACATTATTGAGCCATTTGCCAATCAATGAAGTGCAGAGGGTTACCTGTCCAACAACCCCCCCCCCCCCCCGAAACCCTAGTTATTGCCAATGGCCCATCAGAAGTGTGGGGATTGATGGGGGGTGAGTAATCTGTGAAGGGGAGCCACTACTTTTCTGTGCAAATACTTTCCAGCCTCCAATTTTATACAATGCTCTTGTTCCAAGATGTTGATTGTCTAATCTGCTTGCAATGTTTATGTGCAAAGTGACTCATTTTTTTTTCTTGTTTCACTCCACAGTTCCCTTCCACGCCACAGGAATGGCAGACTGTGGCCTCCCACTTTGCCAGCCGTTGGGACTTTCCTAACTGCGGAGGGGCAATTGATGGGAAACACGTCCGCATCGTCCCACCGCCCAACTCGGGGTCCTACTATTATAATTATAAAGGGTTTAATAGTGTAGTGATGTTGGCGGTGGTGTCGGCAACATATGAATTTATGTATGTGGACGTGGGGATGAACGGCCGGATCTCGGATGGTGGTGCCATTACGCACACGGAGTTCTACTGGCGTCTCCAAAGTGGCAGTCTGTGCTTGCCACCTCCAGAGGAGAATGCAGAAGGACTCCCCTTCGTCTTTGTCGCAGACGAAGCGTTTGCGTTGACTCCCCATGTGATGAGGCCGTTCCCGATGAGGACCCTCACCCCAGACCAGAGGGTCTTCAACTACAGGCTGTCCAGAGCCAGAAGAGTTGTGGAGAACACTTTTGGCATCCTGGCCAGCCGCTTCCGCCTGTTCTTGATGGCAATTAACTTGGCGGAATACAAACTGAACCACATAGTTCTTGCCTGTTGCATATTGCACAACTTCCTCAAAAGACATAACAGGAACTATGTGGTGCCCGTTGGCCCAGATGTGGAGGGCCCTCCAAATGCGGACCTCACAGCCCTTCAAGTGGCACGTCCAGGCTTGCCCCCTCTAAATGCCCGCGCGGTCCGCGAGCAATATATGGAGTACTTTGTGGGTAGGGGGGCCATTGCTCTGCCTGACGATGTGTGAGAGGCATTTTTTAATAAATCTGATATTTTAACCAACCTATGATTTCTTGTCATTTCAGTATTCTTTTTAGCTTATTTTACCTTGAATTTTTTTCCCTTTGCCTTCGACAGTGGGAATGCACTTTCTGGGCAAAAGGAGGTAACAGTCTCTTCTTCCCAAAAAGATTAGTCTCATGTTGTGTGTTTGCTACCTAATCTTTGGTCTAGATAAGGTTTGTACTGCATAACTGACACCCAAAATACTCCTTTTCATCACCAGGTCAGACATGTGTGTATTCTCAAAAATGCTGTGCTCCGTTGTTTGGTACAAAGCACTGTGGGTGTCATTTACATAAGTCAAATCCACTATGCTCTACAAGTGCAGTGAAAAAGTGCCCTGGAAAAGAAACTTGCAGTGCAAAGTGGACTTGCCTTTAGTAAATAACACCAATTGCCCCCCATATCCTTTACATTTGACATACATAATGCATTGTGTTTTTGAAATAAGGAAGCCACACATTTCGAAAAATAAAAAAGTTTACTTGGAAATCATTCACAAGTGCGTTTACAATCTTCACGCCCAAACTGACAACATCTTGGTTATTTACAACATTGTTTACAAACATTCCGCAATTGGTAAAACCAGGCATGGAGCAAAACAGAACCTATGAACTAGGAAAGTTCAACTTTGTAAAGTGAAGACAAGATCAGACATGACTATATGTTCAAAGTGTGTTTGATCTTGCCTTCATCACATGGGGGGGTCACCCCTGGAAAGTGGAAATTTAGAACATGCACACAATTTGGGTCTGAAAATGGTCATTAGATGCTGAAACACATGCCTAGAAGCTTCAAAAGTGCCATTTTCCATCATGGGGATGAATGGACGTTTTTTGGGGGTGCAACCCCTTCACCACAACCACTTTCGTAGTTGGTAAAGTGGTTGCACCCCCTAAAAAACGTTGGCATTCATCCACCATGATGGGAGCTAGCACATGTGGACACAATGTGTGCATGTTCCAAATTTCACACAGTTCTTAAGTTGCAAATGTGTTCAGAAGCTGGCACAAATGTGTGTTAATTACTTGGTGCGTTTTCATATTTTTCCTAAAACATCAATGATGTTCTTCAATTTTTGTTGAACATCATTGATGTTTTGCTTTATGTAATCTAGATCTCTATTGCAGACCATTATCTCCCCGATGAGTACGTGGGCACTCTCTGTGGTAAAGTGCGATTTTTCTTCCACAACATCCACGTCACCTAAAAACCACAAACAAACAAAAATAGGGTGTTGGAAATGAGGCAGCCATACATTGATTAGCTTACCAGTAGCTGTGTTCTCCCACACTCACCTGTTGTGGTGACAATTTCTCCAAGTTCGATGATCTCTCCTTCCTCCTCCTCCTCCTCTGCTTCTGCTCTTTCCCCTTTTTTGGGAGGTGTTGGTTTTGGGGTTTCCTCAGACGGCCCAAGTTTTCGCTCCCCTATGAGAATGTACAAAAGGAAGATTTAGCAACACAACCTATTGAGGGCAGAAATAAGAAATGACAAACATTGCTTGAAAGTGACGGACACTATTTTTGTTTGGCCAGTTACAAATGCCAACTACATGAATGTAGTCACTTTGTAAAGGTGCTAAACTGACTAGCTTTTTGGTAGAAGTTTGTGTGATGGAGACCCCCCTCTAGTATCCACTGGAGCACATGTGTGGAAAAGCCTAATAAAAAGGGGGTTTGGGTGTCCCAGCACTAGTGCTCTAGAGTCCAGATGGGTAAACAGCTACTGGGTGACCTCTCCTTTACATTGAATAAATTGGCTTTACATTCTTGATGACATTTCTAGTGAGAACAAACTTCCTTTCCCCAAAAAAAAACCACCAAACCTCATATTATAAGTGGCCGAACGATCGAGGTTGCGTACGATCGAATGGACACACACACACGACCATGACAGTGGCAGAAAGATCGAGGCTGAGTACGATCGAATGCACAGACGAACATGAAAGTGGCCATTTTGGAATGTACAACTTTGTAAAAATCAAACCACATGGAGCAGTATGCAAGCAAGAAATAAAACACAAAACACAACTACTTACTTTTTAGAAGAATTCGCTTGATCTTTCTGTACTGATCGGCCTCCCTCAGTTTCAGGTCTGACCAGCGTTTCCTCAGTTGCTCCTTGGATCGTTGTACCCCAAAATTATTGTACAGCCTCCTCACAACTTTAGACATGATCTTGGCCTTGCGGACATTGGGGTTGAGGTAAGGCCCATACTTCCCATCATAGTCGCTCCTCTTTAATATGTCCACCATCTCCAACATTTCTCCAAATGACATATTGGAGGCCTTGAATTTCAGGCTCCGGGATCGGGACGTTTCTGCCTCCGGACTTTCCTCGTCCTCCTCCTCATTGGTGGGATATTTGGGGCGCACCTGCTGTGTCCCCGCCATGTGCTCTCCCCACTGCGCCGTAAAGAGAAGGGGTGGGGAATAGACGAGAAAGATCGTCAGGGGCGGGCGGAGTTTGACGCATGCGCACTGTATATAAAACATCACACGCCTGTGTCGTAGCCACGATCTGGGAGACGAGGGGAGAGAAAGCTCACGCACGAGACGATCGCTAGAAACGAAGGTACAATTTGACGTTAGTACATAACTAGCCTAGACTGATTCGAACTTGAGGCTTCTTTATGGAGAAGATTAGAAGAGTTTAGCCTGACATAATTTATAGTGTTTTGTGTGGCGTTGTGTCTTGCAGAGGTGATGGAGGCCTTCTACAACGTGAGCTTTCTCCCACACTTCATTGATAAATACCGGCAATTCCCCCTCTTATGGCAGGCGAAACACAGGGATTATAGCAACAGACCAAAGAGGTACGCAGCCCTGCTGAAACTGGTGGCATTTGTAAAGCCTACCCTGCCCATGGCAACCGTCGCAAACTTAGGAGCAGCTAAAAGATGTCATTCTTGTTGCATTGTAAAGAAAAAGAGAATGCGCTGCACTAAAGACATTTTAACATTGCAGCGTGACGAATGTGCTGTGTCGATTAGGAAAGGTAGTTTTACCTGACCGAGCGCTTCCGTCACAGAATTTCTTCTGAGCATGCGTAGCACTTTGTCCGTCGGACAAGCGTACACACGCTCGGATTATGAAGGGATTCAACGACATGAGTTTTCTCCCCCTCTTCATTGCCAAATACAGGGAATTTCCCATTTTATGGCAGGCTAAACACCCCCATTATAGCAACAAACCAAAGAGGTACGCAGCCCTGGAGGAACTTGTGGAATTTGTCAAGCCAAGGTTCCCCGCGGCAACTGTTGATGATATAAGAAAGAAAATTGGCAGCCTGAGGAGTGCGTATATCAGGGAGCGCAAGAAGGTCCGGAAGTCGGAAGAAACTGCAACTGCAGCAGATGAGGTCTATGTCCCAAGCTCTGGTACTATCAGAGTCTACATTTTCTCAAAGACCAGGCTGATGTCACGGAGCCACTCTCGACTCCTCCTTCCACGCTTCCTTGTGCGCAGGCCACCCCTGATGAGGCTTCCGAGGAGCAACCTGGGCCTTCCAGTCTGGAAGAGGTGGAGGAGCCCAGCTTGTTCCAGGTATAGTAGTTTGGTTACCATTTATGTGAATAATGAATGATGTTCACTTAATTCAGGATCCCCAATTGCTTAGTTCCTAACGTGTTTGACATATCAACTGACAGTAGTGTTGGAGACAGTTGGGGCCACAATCTAAACTGCAGGGCTGAGAATTGTATGGTTTTCTATTTGTAAACATTTTGCAACAGTCACTAGATGAAAATTGTGTGTGTTTGATGAACAAATAACTGAAACTATGTCCCTTTTTCATACACAGGAAGACCTCAGCCAGGAGGTGGCTGTGGAAGGTGGCAGTCAGGAGGAGGCAGGGGTTAGTGGCAGCCACGAGGTGGGTAGTGGCAGCCAAGAGGGGGCTAGGCCTCGGAGCCTGACTGACTCCCAAATCCCTCTCCTCCGCCTTCCGTACAGAAGGGCGAGAAGGGGGGGTGATGCGGGAGAGTCAGCGCTCCGGATGATCAGAGAGGCTTCAGCCTCCCTACATGCCACACCCGCCGACGAGGAGACCTTTGGCTCGGTGGTTGTCACTAAAATGATGGGTATGGAGGTGAGGCAACGCAACATGTGTGAGGGGCTCATCCTCCATGTCCTAAATAAGGGTAGGGCTGGGGAGATGACCCCAGTCACACATGTTTGCCATACTTACCATGCTCCGCCTCCTCCTCCTCCTCCTCCTCCTTCTGCCACCCCACCAGCACGACAGCCACAGCGTGCAAGGAAGCGTGGAAGGAAGACCTGAGAGTGACGACCTGGAATCAGTCTGGTCGGAGAGAAGATGGAGCCTCTTGTAGTACCAGAGCCTGGGGACCTAGATGGCATCTGCTGCAGTTCCGGATGCTTTGGACTTCAGGACCAGATTGCACTCCCCTTAATATACGTACTCCTCAGGCCCCCAATTTTCTACGCTTGAACAATGATGGTTGCCGTGGGGGTCCAAGGCTTTGCAAATTCCCCAAGTTTCACCATGGCTGCGTTCCTCTTTGGTTTGTTGCTGAGACCTAAATAAAGGTTTTTTTGATTTGAAATAATCATTGACTATTGTGTTTTACTTTTCTACAATGACAGTTTTTCTTGGAGTAGGCAGGTACATTTCACTAATCCTAAAGTAGAATTAACAAGGGGCACCAACAACCAACAAACTCCTAGTAAATTTAAGCAAGAAATACAAATGTTAATAATGTGGTTTTGCTAAGTTGAGACACACAACCCCCCTCCAAAAAAAAAAAAAAAAAAAAAAACCTTCAAATATGTATTCCCAAAACAAAAACAAAAAAACCCCAAATCATGCTAAAAATATAACAAAGATTCTTTTACGATCTGAGTAAAAATAAACATGTAGTGTATAAATGCTGAAAAGTAATAAAGAACTAAGTTTGTGAGAAGTGCGGGTGAATAGGAGCAGCTAAAACATGTCATTCTTGTTGCATTGTAAAGAAAAAGAGAATGCGCTGCATTAAAGACATTTTAACATTGCAGCGTGACGAATGTGCTGTGTCGATTAGGAAAGGTAGTTTTACCTGACCGAGCGCTTCCGTCACAGAATTTCTTCTGAGCATGCGTAGCACTTTGTCCGTCGGACAAGCGTACACACGATCGGATTTGGTGTGATCGGACCGTGTTGACGGCAAATCTTTCCAGCAGGAGATAAGACTTTGTCCGTCGGACAAACCGACGTACACTGTCCGATGGTGCATACACACGGTCTGATTTTTCAACAACATTGTCCGATCGGACAGAATCCATGAAAAAGTCCGACCGTGTGTATGAGGCTTAAGACTGGGCTGCCATTAAAGTTCATATGTGTGTAAAGGCAGGTGTTCCAATACTTTTGGCTAGATAGTGTATCTGGCAAGATTTACAATGGTAGTGGAACCCTCTGACACATAAAGACTAAATTTAGGCATAGTTTTAGGACCTGAGTCAGAAGTTATGTTTAACGACATAGGGAGATGAGACAACTTCTCTATATGAAGCAGCATGCTTGGGATTTGAACCTAGACCTGCAGAGATGCTATGCAGAAGTTATAACCTTTAGGTCACAGAGCCACCACATGTGGAAACCTCCAACACATAAATACACATATACTGCATTTCTTTGGCCATATAGGTGATAGAATTACATTGCTCACGAGTTATTCTTCTTGATTTTTTCTGTGATATTTGGTGGGTCAGTGTAGAATAGTGATGTTACCCTCTAATTTTGGGGAATTACATTTTGATTTCTGATGTTGGTACACATAACATTCTTGGGGCTCAAATTATGATTTTTTGGGAAATAATAAAAAACACAAAATTGTGACCCATTTTAAATTTGCATCAACAATGGTATTGTTTGCGATTTGTCAAGACACCTGTGTGAGTTTGGGTAAAGATTTTTGTGAGATGGCGAGTAACAAGTGAAAGTGACAGAGAAAAATATAATTTTACCAAAACATCAAAACAATCCACATTCTAACATTCTTAAAAACAAAATAGATGAGAAAAAACAAAATAGAAGCAGCAACATTGTTGCAAGGAACATTTATTTTAGAGAAAGATACATTTCATCTCCACATTAAAAGTATTTATTTGGTAAAGTTACAATTGTACCATTAGAATCAATGGCTGAAACTTGCATTGGACTATAATAGTGCAGATTTTCATTCTCAAAAATGCATTTTAGCCCAGCGCTAATTTTGGTATTTACTATAGCGCCTTGTAAAAAAGCCATGGGAGCTAAAATTGGAGCTGTTTGCAGGTCTGAGCATGCTTGCACCTAGTTGTTCACAGACGGGGAATTTATGTATTTTCAGACTTCTAAAGATATTTCAGTGTAGAAATAATTTTTTCATACAGTTTAAAAGCAGATAATCATTAAACAATATGCCGCATATTCCAGTACCATTTAGGCAATTATATTATGCTTGAAACATTATTTCCATGTGCACTACTCCAGGTTTTAGCAGAGTAAGGCCCCTTGCACACCTAAGCGTTTTTCAGGCACTACAGCGCTAAAAATAGTGCCTGTAAAGCGCCTGAAAAAAGCGGGTTCTTTAACTCCAGTGTCAAAGCCGGAGGGCTTTCACACTGGAGCGGTGCGCTAGCAGGGCGGTAAAAAAAGTCCTGCTAGCAGCATCTTTGGAGCAGTGAAGGAGCGGTGTATTCACCGCTCCTATACCGCTCCTACCCATTGAAATCAATGGGACACCGCGGGGATACCACGGTAATACCGCCGGCTTTGCGGTGCTTTATGTGGGGTTTTAACCCTTTTTCGGCCGCTAGCGGGGGTTAAAACCACCCCGCTAGCAGCCGAATACCATGGCTAAAACAACGGTAAAGCAGCGCTAAATACAGCGCTGCTTTACCGCCGACGCCCCCACCGCCCCAGTGTGAAACCGGCCTAAGGGTTTGGGCGCTATTTGTTTTCAGGGAACTATAGTAAATTCAATTTTTGGAGTATTTTTTTACCAGCACTTTAGTGAATACTGTTTTAGCACTAAATAGAGCTAATTTGCACTAATTAGCACCGCATCGCTATAGTAAATGACCCCCTATGGGTACTATACATGACTTTTTCAAAAAAATCTTCAGTTATTCGTAAAATTCATTTTTTATACATAGACCCCCATAATGCAATGCTGACAGTGATAAAGCAGAGGACATGCTGAAACAAGCAGCAGAAAGTAGTCAGGTGGAAAGCAGATAATGAGATCTAAGTGCTTTAAGACCTACATATGAACATGTATGCTTACCAAAGGCCAGCAAGAATGAGCAGAGAGCATGGACAATAAAGGAAAAGCTGGGGATGGGAATATCTTCTTTCATACAACGCATTTCATTTTCTCTTCCTCCTAATCTAAACTTAGCCAAATGATGATTAGAGCCGATGATATTGGACCAACCCTGTATAAAATGTAACATAATGTTCCTTTTATTATAATTATGAACACAAAATACTTTAACTTTTTTAATAGCTATGTTGTTGGCTTGCAATTATCTATAATCATATACAACTGATAATAGCATGTTCACATAGGCAGTACTAGAAAAGCAATCACTAACAATACACTTGTTCTTTTTTTCTTGAGAACAATTTTACGATCAAACCTCATTGTATTTTCAGCAGATATTCTTACTTTAAGAATCAATATATCTTGAGAGTCACAAGATTGCTTACCCATCCACTGCCTAATTTTCACTTATATCTTTTGTATCACTTGCCACAACAACATTAGCTACATAAGTATTCTCCTTGTAACATGTAAACTGATTTTCATTTTTATTATTCCACATGTACATTTACAATGATAGTCCAGACCAGGTTCCGACTACTAAACAGAGCCTGAGGTTGATGATTCAAGCTAAAGTCATAGCACCCAAGAGTCACATCACAGCTACATTCCTCCTACGCATTGCTTGTTATTTGTGTAGCCCACGTTTTTTTCCCTTATTGTACTGTACTGGAATTGGGTACAGATAAATAATTAAGCCAGAACCAGAGACAAAATATGACATCATACTTTGATGGTTTCTTTTGCTTCCCATGTTAACTTCTACTTTCTTAGCTTCGTCATGATGCAGCCCAGTAACACTGAAACATATTGTGTGATGTATTATTTACGTTATGTAGGTTCACACACAGTGTTGTATAATTTAGGTAGAGACAGCAGTCACAGCTATAAAATATAGGGTCATGCTCATGTACACAGTGATATATTATTCAAAGTATTAAAGAACAATCTTTCGCACAGTGCTTTTTAATATAGAGATGGACAGTACAGTTAAAATCCAATTCAGTGAGCTTGAAGGACCCAGCCCGGGAGAGCTTGTATTCTAAAATATCTCTTTAGAAGTATACAAAACAAATAGTTATATATAGTTATATATTCACTGTCTACTCCTGTAAACAAGCTTCCTGTGTTAGATGGACAGTATTGTGCATTGTAGTTGAACCTTGCTGTACTTTCCCTATGTCTTTCATTGTCCTAAAGTCCTGTGTTCAGTGGAATATGAGAAGCTAATATAAAGATACAGTGCCTTGAAAAAGTATTCATACTCCTTAAAATATTCCACCTTTTGTCATGTTACAACCAAAAACGTAAATATATTTTATTGGGATTATAGACCAACACAAAGTGGCACATAATTGTGAAGAGGAAGGGAAATGGTAAATGTTTTTTTTTTTTTTTTCAAATAAATATGTTAAAAGTGTGGCCTGCATTTGTATTCAGCCCTCTTCACTCTTGACACCCGAAACTAAAATCTAGTGGAACAAATTGCCTTCAGAAGTCACCCTAATTAGTAAATGGAGTCCACCTGTGTGTAGTTTAATCTCAGTATAAAAACAGCTGTTCTGTGAAGCCCTCAACGTTTATTAGTGAGAACCTTAGTGAACAAACCGCATTATGAAGGCCAAGGAACACACCAGACAGGTCAGGGATAAAGTTGTGGAGAAGTTTAAAGCAGAGTTGGGTTATTAAAAAAATATCCCAAGCTTTAAACATCCCACGGAGCACTGTTCAATCCATCTGAAAAACCACAACTGCAAACCTACCAAGACATGGTCATCCACCTAAACTGACAGGCCGGGCAAGGAGAGAATTAATCAGAGAAGCAGCAAAGAGGCCCATGGTAACTCTGGAGGAGCTGCAGAGATCCACAGCTCAGGTAGGAGAATCGGTCCACAGGACAATTATTAAGCCCCATACACACGGTAGGATTTTCCGATGGATTCTGTCCTATCCTACAATGTTGTCGGAAAATCAGACCGTGTGTAGGCACCATCGGACAGTTTCCATCAGATTGTCTGACGGACAAAGTCCTATCTCCTGTTGGATAGATTTTTGGACAACAAGGTCCGATCACACCAAATCCGATCGTGTGTATGGTAGTCCGACCGGACAAAGTGCTACGCATGCTCAGATCACATTACAAGACCAAAGCTATTGGCTACTAGCCTCTACGTAGTCCCGTCGTAGGCAACAAACGTCACCACGTTCAGAATGATCGGATTTTCCGACAACTTTGTCCGACCGTGTGTACGCAAAACCAACATCAGACAAAGTATGACGGACATGGTCTGACGGACCTGGTCCTCGGATAATCCGCCCGTGTGTATGGGGCTTAAGTCATGCACTCCACAAATCTGGCCTTTATGGAAAAGTGACAAGAAGAAAAAGGCATTGTTGAAAGAAAGTCATAAGAAGTCCCATTTGCAGTTTGCGAGAAGCCATGTGGGGGACACAACAAACATGTGGAAGAAGGGTCAGATGAGACCAAAATTGAACTATTTGGCCTAAAAATAAAATGCTATATGTGGCATAAAACTAACACTGCACATCACCCTGAGCACACCACCCCCACCGTGAAACATGGTGGTGGCAGCATCATGTTGTGGGGATGCTTTTCTTCAGCAGGGACAGTGAAGATGGTCACAGTTGATGGGAAAATGGATGGAACCAAATACAGGGCAATCTTGGAAGAAAACCTGTTATGCTGCATACAGAAAAAGACCGATGAGAGCTTTTGGTCAGAAAGTGCGACCGTGTGTATGCTCCATCAGACTTTTGCTGGCGGAATTCCCGCCAGCAAAAGATTGAGAGCAGGTTCTCTCTTTTTCGGTTGGAAAAAGTTCAGATCGGAAATTCTGATCATCTGTAGCAATTTCCGACGCACAAAATTCCTACGCATGCTCGAAAATAGGGTTGTCCCGATGCCACTTTTTTAAGACTGAGTACAAGTACAGATAATTTTTTCAAGTACTCGCCGATACTGATTACCAATACTTTTTTTTTAATGTCATGTGACAGTTTTCAAAGCACAATACAGATTAGGTGGCACTGACATGCAGCACTGATGAGCACTGATAGGATTAGGTGGCACTGATGAGCACTGACAGATGGTGGGCACTGACAGATGGCACTGACAGATGGCGGGCACTGACAGCTAGCACTGATAGATGGCAGGCACTGACAGATGGCACTGATGGCTGGCACTGACAGGTGGCTGGCACTGACAGGTGGCACTGGCAGGTGGCTGGCACTGATAGATGGCATTTGCAATGACAGGTGGCTGGCACTGATGAGCGGCACTTATGGACATTGGGCACTGATAGGTGGCATTTATAAGCACTGATGGGCAGGCACTGAAATGTCATGAGGAAAGGCTGCCTGCGACGGCACATCTTGGTACTCCTTGCACTCGGCCGAATAAAAGCAGCAGCGGCCATCTTGTTACACCCAGCTACACCCAGACTGAACTATATGAGCTGGGTGTAACAAGATGTCTGCTGCTGTCTTACTGCGGCCGAGTGCAGGGTGTACCAAGATGGCACTGGGTCGCACAAATGCTCGGTATCGGGACAACCCTACTCGGAAACAATTTGACGCATGCTCAGAAGAATTGAACCTAATTTTCTCGGCTCGTCGTAGTGGTGTGCGTCAATGTGTTCTTGACGGTCGAAAGTTCAGCGAAATTTGGTGTGACCGTGTGAATGCAAGCCAAGCTTGAGCAGAAATAATCCAAGTTTTTTGCCGACGGAAATTCCGCTCGGGTGTAAGCGGCATTAGAGTTTGCAAAAGACTTGAGACTGGGCCGGAGGTTCACCTTCCAGCAGGACAACAACCCTAAACATACTGTCAGAGCTACAATGGAATGGTTTAGATCAAAGCATATTCATGTGTTAGAATGGCCCAGTCAAAGTCCAGACCTAAATCCAATTGAAGAATCTGCGGCAAGACTTGGAAATTGCTGTTCACAGACGCTCTCCATCCAATCTGACAGAGCTTGAGCTATATTCTAAAGAAGAATGGGAAAAAAATGTCACTATCTAGATGTGCAAAGCTGGTAGAGACATCCCCAAAAAGACTTGCAGCTGAATACAAATGCACGCCACACTTTTCAGATATTTATTTGTAAAACAATTTTTAAAACCATTTATCATTTTCCTTCCACTTCACAATTATGTGCCACTTTGTGTTGATCTATCACATAAAATCCCAATAAAATACATTTACTTTTTTGGTTGTAACATGACAAAATGTGGAAAATGTCAAGGGGTATGAATACTTTTTCAAGGCACTGTAGCATGCATGTAATTATATAAGCAAGAATTCAAAATACAATAAATGATTTTTCTAGGATGATACAGAATCCATTTAATGCAGTTAAAGTGTTATTAGACCCAGGACCCTGCATCATTAAGTATGGTCTCCCACAGTACACAGGACATGGAAATGCAATAGTTTTAGCAAATATAAACTGCTAATTACCTTTTCTCATCAGCAGTATATAGCAATCTTGTAACTTCTATCAGTGTCTGGTTAAAGCTTGTAGGAGGGGTTTTCATTTCAAACTGCTGTAGCTATCCTATGAGGATGCAGGACCCCTGACCCTCTGTCTGGACAGTGCCGATTGGCCTTGTGCTGATCACATGCACTCTCCCCAAAAAAAAACAACTCTGTAGCAATACACACCAAACTGAGCATGTGTCACGTACCTGGTTGGAGGCTGAGGTGCTGAAAGGGCTTCCCTTGCGGCTGAGTAAAGGGCACCCTGATGGTGATGACAAGGAGTGCTTTGTCCAAAAAAGCAGTGGTTGCCAGCTGCGATAGGCTGAGTGATGAGACGGCCGCTGGATGATGGCTGATGATGGCTGGATGAGCAGGATGCACTGCTGGGCAGAGATCCCTCAGATGTACCAGATGAGACTTGATCGAAGGGAGAGCGAGGAGCAGGGTCAGGAGCCAGATCAGTAGTCATACATGGAATATCAACCAGGGGTAAGGCAGCAAGCAGGGTCAGGAGTAAGCCGGGGTTATACACTGATAATCAGGCAGCAAAGGAGTCCAGAAGAGCAAGCCAGAGATCGTACATGGGTACAGCAGACAGGAGTGGAGTCAATGGAACAAGCCAAGGGTCAAAGCTGGGAATGGAGACAAGCCAGGTCAAAGACAAGCCGGGTCGGTAACAGGAACTCCAACAGGAACACTCGGGGAGCTGAAGATCATCCAGCAACTAGTGGCTGATGCTGCTGGCTTTAAATAGGCCACTGGGCACCAGAATCTGCCACGCATTGTGTGCGACATAAATCTTCGTGTCCGTTCATGCCTGTGTGCACATGTGTATTAGCATCGGCAAATTTCTATGTGCCATTGACGATGTTCTATGCGCCAAACTACGATTCTGCTGGGCATTAGCAGATGTGCCAGTTCTTCTATGGGCTGTTCTCGGACAGCATGTACAGCTTGTCCCCTACCCTCTGTAATATCCGGAGATGAATTGGGGACACTGGAAGAAGGTGAGGATCAGAGGAGGCAGGATCAAACAGCCTTTTTTACACAATGCTCAGGATTAACCCCTTAGGTCCCACAGTGAGTATAACAAGCATGCTATTCTGCACATACAGACTGATTTTACTGTTGTGGGTTTAGCAACACTTTAAGTACTGCGTAAAACAACAACTTTACATTTATTTTAATGCATAAATGCACTTTGAAGGTACATTCATCATGCCTCCTCGTCCCCTAAACTAAAAGTATCCCACCCTTTCCCACCACATTTCTGTGCAGTGGTCCCCCACAATGTATGCATCCAGCCAGTAAAATGTTGTTTGCGCTTTCGCAGTTGATTCACATAGGATGTAAACATTATAGTGGGCCAAAACCAGGAAGGCTAGAAGAGGGAGGGTCAGTACTCTGAGCCAATCATATTCTGCTGGATTCATATGTGCTGACAGGGAGCTTCCTGACAGGAGAGAGAAGTGGGATGACCGTATCATACCGGTGCTGCTTCCTCATTGTCCACTCATATGCTGGGAGGAGGAACGTGGTGTGATCAAGCAGTGATGCTTATCAGTAATAGAAGAACGTGAGATCACAATCTAGCTTTGCTCTCTAGGGCTAACAGGGACTTAAATACAACTCTGAAATATGTGCTTAATTTTTCTGCTGTTTACCTCGAGTTCAGCTTTAAATACATTCCATAAAGTAATTTACATAAACCTTGTTTACTACATGTCTTAAGTAGCAGGAGTTGAAAAAACATCAGAAAATAAATGGGCTACAAATGATATGTATAAATAAAAATAAATAAAATATGTACTAGGTTATGAATATTTAAACATATATTCAAGCTCAAGTAAGTAGAGAGAAATCGAGTATCTGCATCATGTTAGGAATAAAAGAGGGGAGACAGCATTACATTATTATTCACAATCCGTTTTACATATTTCAACTTATTTCAACTAACTGTATAGTGTTAGGTTGGGTTTTTAAACAAATAATCAAAGTGGTTGTAAACGTCAGACATGAAGTATTAACAAAGCATATCCCACTATAGTGTCTTTCTGTCCCAATTAAGAGCACTAATGCTGCGTACACACGATCGGAATTCTCGTCGGAAAAAACTGTGTCGGTTTTTCCGACGGAATTCCGCTCAAGCTGTGTTGCCTACACACGATCACACCAAATTCCGACGGGCCATAACACAGCGGCATAAAAAAAGTTTGACAGCACTATAAAAGGGAAGTTTAATGCTTTTGAGCATGCGTCGAATTGTTTCCGAGAATGCGTCGGAATTTTGCGTGTCGGAATTGCATACACACGATCTAAAAATCCGATAGAAAGGTTTTCCGTCGGAAAAATTTAGAACAGGTTCTCAATGAAAGTCCGTCGGAAATTCCGACAGAAAAAGACCGTTGGGCATACACACGGTCGGAAAATCCGATGAACAGCTCCCATCGGACTGTTTCCGATCGTGTGTACGCCGCATAAGTGTTATTTCTGTCTGCTGCTTTGTTCCTGTGCAATCAGCATGAGTAACTTCTGACAAGTTTTCCTAATGCCAAGAGAAAAATGGTGACAGGGGAGGGATCTCCAGCTGATTGACAGTCTCAGCTCTGTTCCTGTGTACTGTGTGATCAGGGATGTGTCCCTTCCCTCCAATCAGCTCTCAGAGCTCTCCTCACTGTGCTCTGCAGAGTGTAACTTCAGCTCGCTGTCCCCTGTTTTCTGAAAGCTCAGACAAGCTTTATAAATTCTGTACTTTGAATGGATGTAGAGAAGAGAAGGTCACAGATCAACAGGTACAACTTATGCATAGCTCCCAACTGTCCTCGAATTTTGCATGTCGGAATTGCATACACGCGATCGGAATTTCCAAAAGGAAGTTTTTACATCTGAAAAATTAAGAACAGGCTCTCAATCTAAAGTCCGTCAGAAATGCCGACAGAAAAAAAACGATGGGCATACACACGGTCAGAAAATCCGATGAAAAGCTCCCATCGGACCGTTTCCAATTGAAATTCCGGCCGTGTGTACGCGGCATTATAGTCACACTTCACATTTCACACATCACTTTGTGAATGAACATCTTCTGATTTTAAAAAGTGAATGGATTCTGTGAGTTATCACTATAATTAACACATGTATGTCTTGATTAGAGAAACTGCTTGTTGGTATTTTTTTTCCACAATCTTGGTTGCTGAACATGACAGAATTAGGTCTACATGCCAGAATGTATCAGGCGGCACATGGGAGAATTGTTACTATTTGTATTTCCACAGCCATGCTGTATTGTCACAAATCATTAACATTTATGTCATATACCACTTCCCTGTCTATTTTTGGTTTCATTGGCCTGCAAGGACTAGACTTGTAAGGTAATTGCAAGCATGAACAACTTTGTATTTTGAAACATAATATAATTTTTACTCTTTAAGAAGAAGTATTACAGATCTTAAAAACCTTAGGGCAGGGGTCTCCAAGCTATGGCCCTCCAGTTGTTTAGGAACTACAATTTCCATCAAGCCTAGTCATGTCTTCTGTGAGTGTCAGAGTTTTACAGTGCCTCATGGGACATGTAGTTCCGCAACGGCTGGAGGGCTGTAGTTTGGAGATCCCTGCCTTAGGGGATCAAGTGAATTACAGTTAAAACTCTTAAAGGCCCATACACACGATCTGACTTTTTGACAACCAACATGCAAATTAGCTGTTTTGGACCAACATCCGACCGTGTGTACGCTCCATCGGACCAACTTTTTCCAGGTTTCATCGGACTTTTGTTGGCTGTGCGAACGGACCAACTTTCTGCCAACAAAAGTCCGATGGACCGACTGTTCAGTGGCGTCCGGGAACTGAAACAATCAGCTTGTGGACTTCCAGTATTGCAACATATGAGCTTTCTGCCAACAAAAGTCCGATGGACCAAAGTCGGACCGTGTGTACACAAAACCAACGGACTTTTGTACAAACCAATGCAGAACTAATGCAAAAGATCAGAGAACAATACAGAAGTTGACCAAAGGTGGCGGTAAAGAGCAGAAAAACCAAGTGATTTGGTGAAAGTTGGCTGAAAAAGTCCTGCCGTGCGTATGCAATACCAACTTGGGGCCAACGCCCTTTGGACAAAAATCCACAGGAAAGTTGGTCCACGGACCGATCATGTGTATGAGGCTTTATAGTGATCTCTTGCTGGCTGCATAATCCACAATTCAATCTTATCTGTTGATGCACAGTTTGTCTCTGCTGACCTGATCATGACCCCAATAAGGAATTATTTTTTTTTTAATAGTTTTAAAGTGTAAAAAATTGACACTTTTTCCAGTGAAGACTAAAAATAAAATTCTCGCACTTTGGAGAAACTGTCTCTTAATTCCTTGTGTGTTAACCTTTCCTATTAAATTTTCGAAAAATGTTTTCTGTGTTTCCTGTCGTGTCTCAAAGACAGGGGGTCTCAAGGAACAAAAAAAACTGACTAGGGTCCCAATGGTTCTCTACTTCAATCAAAGAAAAAAAAAAAAAAAGCATTGGTGTTAATATGATTTATAAGTCCACCGATGATGCATGGCACAATGTATTTGAAATGAAAACTTTTTTTTATAGTTTTATTATTACATCTACAGACAAAAAATGCTTAGAAAATATAAAATTATAGTTGCTACGTCATATAACTAATTTTGTTCAGTGATGTTTTTAATGTTCAATCTCAAAAACAAATAGTTTTTTTTTTTTTATTCTGAGAACAAAAAGCACTTGCTGTATGATTGAGATTTCAAATGCTTGTATGACCTAAGCCAGCATTATTAAAGTCTCTGGTAAAGAGTCAAGTACAGGCATACCCCACTTTTAAGTACACAATGGGGTTTATTTACTATGTGTAATGCTCATATCATAAAAAAAAAAAAAAAAAAGGAATCCGGCTTTCTCAAATTATACTACTGCATACGATTTTCAAGTCTGCTTGTATACCTTTTATACTTGGATAATAGTGATGAATAATCAGAAAGATTTGTCATATGTATTTTATCTTGCATTCTGTCTTATATATTTGTACATTCACTGATTACAACAATATTAAAAACACTAATAATAAAATACTTGCCTGGCGTATGTGACACAGGTGTTTTTAAAAGGATACTAAAAAGTTGCCTGTTTGATGGATCATTGATGAAGGCAGTGAAATAGCGGCGCATGCAGAAAAAGGACAAACAGATCTGAAAAGACTCCATGCTGGGAAAAAAAAAAAAACCTGTACTGCGCCATTCTAATTCTTGATTTTCAGTTTCCACCTTATGTGAATATTTTCAGTCCATGTTGTGTATTTAATAGAACGTTGTACAAGAATTGGTAATTGGTCTTTAAAGAGGCTCTACACATTCTTTCCCCTTAGACTTAGAGGGAGGCTTTACAATGAGTTATATCCCTCAGATCTTTAGCCTTTACCAGAGATCAAAAGACATTTTGAAGTCTCAGCCTATACCTGTGTTAAGCTATTTGATGATTGGTTGTTTGCTATGAGTAGCGCTACCATAAAGCCTACTTATTGGTATAAATATTTCCTTTGTATTACTGTGGAAGTTAATACCTTAAAGACTGTAGTCTACTGGGCCGCTGTACCCTGTGAGTAAAGGAAACAAGTTCTCCTTTGAAACCCTTTTATTTCTGCCACAGACACCAACAATAGACCATATTTCCTCCCACTGACACCAACAATGGGCCAAATTCCTTCCACTGACACCAACAATGGGCCATATTTCCTCCCACTGACACCAACAATGGGCCATATTTCCTCACACTGACACCAACAATAAAGCCATATTTCCTCCCACTGACACCAACAATGGGCCATATTTCCTCCCACTGACACCAACACTGGGACATATTTCCTCCCACTGACACCAACAATGGGACATATTTCCTCCCACTAACACTAACACTGGGACATATTTCATTCCACTGACACCAACAATCGGGCACAATTCCTTCCACTGACACCAAAAACATTGGGACATTGTTTACTCCCACTGGGCACAGTCCGCCCCCCTAAAGTCTGAATGACCGTAAAGAATGACAGTAAACTTGCCCTTTGTTTAGAAAGTTTGGAGACCCTGCCTTATGATATCTGACTTTAGCTTATGAGCACATTGGCTTGTGTTCATTTTTCAAGAATAAGGACTGTAAATCAATAATTACAGATAAATGGAAGTGGGATGGACTGATACCCTGAAAACCTGAAGACCTAAACATGTAAGCTGTGCTCCTTGTATACATTTTAAAGTGTTTGTTACCCCAACACTTCATATTCCTGATATCTGCCTGCTGTTACATGTACTTGTATTCTTTTCTCTTTGTATTGCTTCCTTTGTGTGAGGCCCCTGGTGTCCCAGTCAGCCCCCATGCTTTCCTATTAAAAATGACCACACTAAGCAGGAGAGCACAGCATGGTCCATTCTCTAGCTATGCTGGGAACTCAGACTGCTCTCCTCCACTGATCAGACTTGTCCTGAAACCCCCCACTGCACAGCCATTCACTAGGAAGCTCAGTCTACTGCTGCTTCTCTTCCCTCAGCTCTTATGCAGATGAGAACAAAAGGGAGTTTTTTTTATATCTATCCAAAAATGTTTTGCCTTTCATGTCTATTTTAAACTTATTGTTTTTTTTTTTTTTATCTCATTTTTTTTTTGCACATGATGGTTATTCTTTGCCTATGAAATTTCACCACATTCACCAAACAAGGGTCAACAGGACAAATAAAGAGAATTAATCTTTCTAGTGGGGGAACAGACAGCAAAATAAAACCTGGAAGATAGTCTAACCCCTCATTTCTGTGCCAAAAAGGAAAAAAATATATGACTTTAGATACACTTTTTAAAAATTTGACTGCACTGAACGCTGTGACGTACAACACTATGACGAGCTGAGAAAATGAAGTTCAATGCTTCCGTGCATGCGTAGAATTGTTTCAGAGCATGTGTAGGAATTTTGCGCGTCGGGGGCTACAGGCGAACGAAACCTTTTCCGACCGAAAAATAGAGAACCGGTTCTCAATCTTTTGCTGGCGGGAATTCCGCCAGCAAAAGTCTGATGGAGCATACACACGGTCGCAATTTCCGACCAAAAGCTCACATCAGACTTTTGCTGTTTTTTTTTTTCTTGCATTTTGCAGAAATCTCTTGTAAAAAAGTGGAGCAAAAATGTTTTTTCCTCCAGCAACCTTATTTTGAAGAAGGGGAAAACATGGGTCATATCTTAGCCGCAATCGCAAAAGACCAAAAACCATTAGGCCATGTGGTAGAATTGTAAGAATTTCCCAATTAAAACTGTGCATACTACCTCAGAGATCTCATCCGTGTTTTGTGAATTTTTTAAAGATCTATATACTTGTAAAATATCTTATGCAGAGGCACAATTACAACTTTCTGCAGTTGACAGGGAGGCACTGGATAAACCTCTGACTTTATAGGAACTCCAGACCGCTGCTTCCAATCTGCCTAATAATAAAGCTCCAGGCAGTGATGGTTTACCAGGTGAAATATACAAAGTGTAGGGAACTAAGTTGTTGCTATAATTGTTAGAGATACTTAATGCAGCATTGGAGTATGGCCATCTCCCTCCCTATGAATGAGGTGATAATTATTGTACAGGGGGTCCCCGGGTTACAAACAAGATAGGGACTGTAAGGTTGTTCTTAAGTTGAATCTGTTTGTAAGTCGGAACAGGTACATTTTTTAAGTGTAGCTTCAGCCAAAAAATCTATTTTTAAGTTTTTTAGATAACATAGAGAAGGGTTATCACCCCTGTAACATTTGTTTTGCTGTCTGTGCCCCTGTTCTGAAGATTTCACCTTACCTTCTGTCCCAATGACAATTGGATTTTGAAAATTTTGGGCTGTTAGGGAAGCATGGACTGGTGATAAAGCATCAGTGGAGACACCTTTTACCCATATTAACTCTTACAGGAGCGAATTTCCCTTCCTAGGGGTAGATTTGCTCTCACTTCCTGTTGTCTCCCTCCGTTTGTAAGTAGGAGTCGTTTGTAAGTGGGATGTTTGTAAGTCAGTTTGTCATGGCGTTGTCATGCTCCTGAGTCGCACGGCTCACCTGGAATCTCCCGCTGCTGCTCCAGTCTCTGTGCGGGCACCCGCCTCGAGTATTACCTCTATAAGCAGGTATGTCTGGTTCTGCTCCGGTTCCCCAGTGATTAGGGGGCGATCCAGTCCAATGCAGAGGGTTTCTCAAACCAGGTTGAGAGATACTTTGAGATGCTGCCCCAGGCGTTTCCCATGGACAGAAGCAAAGTAGGTTTCGTGATATCTTTGCTTTCTGAGAGAGCCTTGGCCTGGGCAAACCCTCTATGGGAAACGCAAAAACCTGTTGTCTTGAGTTACTCTGAGTTTGTGGCTTCCTTTAAAAGGGTATTTGACTTTCCAGCAAGCTCAGCTTCTGCTGCCAAGTGCCTCATGTCCATCAAACAGAGTACGAGAACTGTTGCCGATTACGCCATTGAATTCCGTACTCTGGCAGCAGAGGTTGCTTGGAACAATGAGGCCCTCGTGGCTGCTTTTCCCCATGGTCTCTCAGATACCATCAAGGATGAGATAGCAGCCCAAGATATACCCACTGAGCTGGAGAAGATGATCACGTTTGCCATCCTCATTGACTCCGGACCCGAGTCGGTCAGTGAAGATGAACCCATGCACTTGGGCTTCACGCGTCTCTCTGCGGATGAGAGAACCCTTAGGAGGAGGGAGAGATTGTGACTTTATTGTGGCCAGGCAGGTCACTTTTTGAAGTTTTGTCCTACCCATCTAGGGAAGGCCCGAACCTTGAGGTCCTGTCATGGACAGACCTTAGGTGGCGTTGTTTCGTCCCCAGTTATCCTTATGATTGTTGACCGGTTCTCAAAAATGTCTCAATGTATTCCACTTAAGAAGGTGCCCACTTCTAAGGAACTGGCTTCTATTTTTGCTCGGGAGATCTTTCGCTAACATGGGCTACCCAAGGTGATTGTCTCAGACAGGGGAAGTCCGTTTGTGTCCCGGTTCTGGCAAGCCTTTTGTGCACAGTTGGCAGTCTAATGGGGCCACAGAACAAGCCAATCAGTCCTTGGAGCAATTCCTATGTTGCTATATTTCTGACCATCATAACATGTTCTTAATGAGGAGCAAGCTCTGAAGAATTTGATCAAAGTCTTGCTATCCTCCTCACAGTGGTTTACTCAGTTATTTATAATTCTTAGATCTCATTATACCTCTTTAAAGTTATATTAATAGGGAAAAGCATACCCGAAAGCTATACTCCTATTCGAAATGCATGTGTTGTGGTTGTGGATTATGTATATAGCACGCAAACTCATATTACAGAAATGGATATCAAAAACCCTGCCAACAATTGCTCAGTGGATCGATGCAATCAATAATAATTTAAGAAGGGAGGAATTGGCATATAAACACAGGAAATGCCCTGAAATTTTTTAGAAAACTTGTCTGTCTGTGTAACTAGAGAAATATATCATTTATTGGTATATAGAATTACAAGGCTTGTTTGACTTAATATAGAAAATGCATGATTCATTTTTGATAGTGGTGTGAAGGAAGGGTTAGCACTGATGGCCAGGTTTTGCAGCTCTTTTCAAGAAGGTTACTGTCCCCTACAGGTCATTTCATATAAATAGGGGCTCATTAGTGCTCCTATTATTTAGGGATCCCAATGGGGTAGGGAGCCTATGGACTTATATGTACTTGTGCTATCTGATGCTACTGGATTATTGCTACCTCATGTTGAAATACTGCCAGTTATAGGCTATTGCATTGAAAAAGACATTTGTATGGACTTGCTACCTAAACAAGGTGTGACTACCTCATGAGACACTATTCAAGGGAATGTGGCGAAGATGCTATTAAGTATTGCTCAAATGTTTCATTTAACTACCTTATAAAAAGATCTTTATTGTTCATCTAAATTGCCTGGTCTGAAGTCTTTAAACGGTTGCATGTGAGGCGTGTCAAAAGCACAGGGCTTACAGCAGACGCTTGAAGAGCCGTTAAAAGAAATACAGTACATATGTCTAATGAGCAGAGAAGCTGTCCTAAGAAGGCTATATTGCCATTGCTAATGTAGCGCCCTGCTCCTAATGAGCAGATGCTATTATTTTTGTAGATTTAAGTTTGTCTGAAGCTGCAGTTTGGCTCAGACTAATTATGTCAAAGTTCTGGTTTCTGTACCAGTTCAGCTGGGTTGTGCTAGTTTCTACTTGGCCGTGGGTGTCGCTGTCATTACCGCTAAGTGTTGTAAATGCAACAGACTGAATGCATTGGGTACCTCTTTACTCAGAAACAGCCCGGTGGGAGTGGTATACCCTCTGTGCATTTTGGGTAAGGGTACTTAAGGAACAGGCGCCATTTTTTCGGGGTTTTTCGTTATCCCAACCTCATGGCCCTCCTGGCCTAAGGTGTGTGCTGCCTTTCTCTTTGTCTCGGGCCAGCTGGCCTGAGGCTTGGCAACTGAAAGGTAGGCCCAGAAGTCCTGGGGCCTACCGATCCAGGGGTGGTCCTGTGCTGTCATGCCTGCGGGGAGAAGCCAAGCGACTGGAGGATCCAGAGGAGGACTTTTCAGGAGAGGACCGAGCAACAAGGCTGGTATCTCTATAAGAGCCTGGAGACTCAGTTGGAGGACGCATCCTGGGTCATATACCACACAGTACCACCGGACTGGCTGAAAGAAACTGGTACTGTGTGACAGTTCTTTCATTTTACAACAAGTTGCTGGTTGGGCATTCCTGTGGCAGAGGATTGCACAACGGTTCCGCTAAGTTGACAAGTCTGTGCCAGAGACTTTGACTGAGCATCTCATCGGCTGCTAGGTCAGTGAGAGAGGCCTATCCGGTGAGTGCTGGATCCAGTTCTGAAGCTGTTTGTCTTCTGGATAAAGAGACACCTCTAATTACAAGGTACCTGAATCCCCCTTAACTCTCCATCCCTCTATTACAAATTGATGTTCTTTTAATAAAGCTTTGGAAAAAGGTGCTGGAGCCAATATTCTTTAACCAACTCTTTAACGGGACCCCTATGACGGACACAGTGAAAAGGTGAGGTAACGGTAAGCCCAATAAAAATCAGCAGCTCCTTCGGGGGTCAGTGCTACACTAATGACTTTGTATTTGTATCACTTGCTAACACAATCAACCATCCAGGAAACTGGTGAGAAGGCAGGGGTGGCAGATACTTTGGCAGTGAAGGAGTGGTATGCATGGCCCAATCACTAGAGGCTGGTTCTCTACATACTGGGATCTCGTGGCACAGAGTACCTAGGGACCTAGCCTGGCGTCACATCATGTGATGGGGGCCCTGAGAGGAGAACAAGCATGGAGTTACAGAGAAGTGTGTTTACTGTATCCAATATATAATATTCAGACATTGTCACTGGAAGTGAGGTGATGGGACTGCTGAGTTGGTGGAAACTGGTACAAACTGTGTGGTACCACCTCAGAAATGCTGCACACCTAGGGAGAGGTTGTGTCTGGAAATACTTAATTCACTATAGGGGGGATCTGTTGATTTCTAACAGAAGAGAATCTGTTGATTTCAGCAGACACTCTTGGCAAGTAAATCTCATGGGAAAATGCTGATTTATCCTTTGATAACAGTGGCATAAATAAGTTCTTGAAACGTGTGTGCACTGCTCTCTGCTATTTGTTCAGAAAAAGATAATTTGACTGTAAGGCTCTTCTTAAATCTTAGAATTCAAAAGGTTTATTTACCCTTATTTTGCAAATCTCCACAAGGGATAAGCGAATCTGACAGGATTTACACATGAAAATGGAAGAGCTGCTTCAAATTGCTTGCAAAGGCGATAAAAAAAAAAAAAAAAGAGGAAAAAATATTTACCTCGACCTTACTGCTATTTCATTGAATACTTGGGCATTTAAAATTCCATGAGAGTGAGCTCCAGCCCATTGCGATGTATTCTCATGGAATTTTCAGAACCCAGCTATCCCAGGAATCAGTAGTGAGGCACAATGTCATCACCTTCCTAAATCTTCCTAAATCTTTGGAAGCTTTGGCCCAGGAAATTAGCCTTGTAAAAATGCAATCCAAGACACAGAGCATTTTGCTACCTACAGAATATTTAGTAAGGATTTACAGTATTAGACATGTGCACAACAAAAAAATTCATTTATTTTCGTTTTGTTTTTTTCGTTTCCGAAAAAAAATTGTTTATTTCGGTTTCGTTTTTTTCGTTTCCGAAAAAAATTAGTTTTTTTTTGGTTTCGTTTTTTTCGTTTCCGTTGACTCGTAAAGATTCGTAAATTCGTAAGTCGTCGGTGTTCGTATTCGTAACGATTCGTACATTCGTAAGTCGTCGGTGTTCGTATTCGTAACGATTCGTACATTCGTAAGAGTTATTTTTTCGTTGATTTGTTTTTTCGTTAGTTTAATTTTTGTTAATTCGTTTATTCGAAATTCGGACGCATTCGTATTTGTTCGTACTTTCGTAACATTCGTAACATTCGTAGATTTGTAATCGGAGCATAATTCATAATTTTATGTAATGTGTATGCTATAACGCCATTGTAAGAGACACGGAAGACTACGATTCGAAAAAAAAAAAAAAAAAGTTACGAATGTACGAATTTTTTCGTTCATTTTCGTTGTTCCTGTTTTCGTTTTTCGGATTTTTTTCATTCGTTGTTTCTAATTTCTTTTTTCGGATTTTTGTTGTTTTTCGGATTCGTTCGATTCGAATGATTCGTTAATCTGATTCATACGATTCGAACGATTCGTTATTCGGATTAGAACGGTTCGTTCATTCGTACGAAAACGGACGAACGAAAATAACGAAAAAAAACTAAACGAAAAGTTACGAATGTACAAATTTTTTCGTTCATTTTCGTTGTTCCTGTTTTCGTTTTTCTGATTTTTTTTCATTCGTACATTCGTTGTTTCTAATTAGTTTTTTTCGGATTTTTGTTGTTTTCCGGATTCGTTCGATTCGAATAATTCGTTAATCGGATTCGTACGATTCGAACGATTCGTTATTCAGATTCGTACGATTCGAACGATTCGTTCATTCGTACGAAAACGAACGAACTAAAATAACGAAAATAACGAAAAACGAAAAAAAACTAAACGAATTGCACATGTCTATACAGTATATCCACTTGAAGAGACTTGCCCGTTCCTACAAGCCCTATTCTAATCTCTTCCTATGTAGGTCTATCATTGGCACTTCCTATGCTTTCTTTATCACAGTTAAAGCAGATTGTCAACATGGATGCTATGAACCCACCCTTTTATAGTGGGGGGACTGGCTTATCCAAAAGCCTTCTGATTGCCTTTTGTAAGCCAACTGATGTAAGGACAAAGGCCAGGCAGTGCATTATGGTTACAATGGCTAATTTCCACATTAGATAATGCAGACACTCACCTGATGATTTTTGCATTATTATTTCATACCAGCCCCACCCCCCCCCCCCCTCAATTGTTTGATGGCACAGTGGCAGCGTTTAATGGGCACAGTGGTGGCAATTTATGGGCACAGTGGCATGCTTTTGAGGGCACAGTGGCTGCGTTTGATGGGCACAGTGGTGGCAATTTATGGGCACAGTGGCTACGTTCGATGGCACAGTGGCAGCAATTTATGGGTACAGTGGCTGCGTTTGATGGGCACAATGGCTGCGTTTGATGGGCACAATGGCTGCGTTTGGGCACAGTGGCTGTGTTTGACGGCACAGTGGCAGCGTTTAATGGGCACAGTGGTGGCAATTTATGGGCACAGTGGCACGCGTTTGAGGGCACAGTGGCTGCGTTTGAGGGCACGGTGGCAATGCGTTTGAGGGCACGGTGGCAATGCGTTTGAGGGCACGGTGGCAATGCGTTTGAGGGCACAGTGGCTGCGTTTGAGGGCACAGGGGCTGCGTTTGAGGGCACAGGGGCATGCGTTTGAGGGCACAGTGGCTGCGTTTGATGGGCACAGTGGCTACGTTTGATGGGCACAGTGGCTACGTTTGATGGGCACAGTGGCTACGTTTGATGGGCACAGTGGCTACGTTCGATGGCACAGTGGCTGTGTTTGATGGGCACAGTGGTGGCAATTTATGGGCACAGTGGCTGCGTTTGATGGGCACATTGGCTGCGTTTGATGGGCACAGTGGCTGTGTTTGATGGCACAGTGGCAGCGCTTAATGGGCACAGTGGTGGCAATTTATGGGCACAGTGGCATGCGTTTGAGGGCACAGTGGCTGCATTTGAGGGCACAGTGGCTGCGTTTGAGGGCACGGTGGCAATGCGTTTGAGGGCACGGTGGCAATGCGTTTGAGGGCACAGTGGCTGTGTTTGAGGGCACAGTGGCATGCGTTTGAGGGCACAGTGGCATGCGTTTGAGGGCACAGTGGCAATGCGTTTGAGGGCACGGTGGCAATGCGTTTGAGGGCACAGTGGCTGTGTTTGGGGGCACAGTGGCATGCGTTTGAGGGCACAGTAGCATGCGCTTGAGGGCACAGTGGCATGCGTTTTGAGGGCACAGTGGCATGCGTTTGAGGGCACAGTGGCAATGTGTTTGAGGGCACAGTGGCTACGTTTGAGGACACGGTGGCAATGCGTTTGAGGGCACAGTGGCTGCGTTTGAGGGCACAGGGCACAGTGGCTGTGTTTGATGGGCACAGTGGCTGCGTTTGAGGGCACGGTGGCAATGCGTTTGAGGGCACGGTGGCAATGCGTTTGAGGGCACAGTGGCATGCGTTTGAGGGCACAGTGGCTGCGTTTGAGGGCACGGTGGCAATGCGCTTGAGGGCACGGTGGCAATGCGCTTGAGGGCACGGTGGCAATGCATTTGAGGGCACAGTGGCATGCGTTTGAGGGCACAGTGGCTGCGTTTGAGGGCACGGTGGCAATGCATTTGAGGGCACGGTGGCATGCATTTGAGGGCCCAGTGGCATGCGCTTGAGGGCACGGTGGCATGCGCTTGAGGGAACACTGGCATGCGTTTGAGGGCACAGTGGCATGCGTTTGAGGGCACGGTGGCAATGCGTTTGAGGGCACAGTGGCATGCGTTTGAGGGCACAGTGGCATTCGTTTGAAGGCACGGTGGCTGCGTTTGAGGGCACGGTGGCAATGTGTTTGAGGGCACAGTGGCATGCGTTTGAGGGCACAGCGGCTGCGTTTGAAGGCACAGTGGCATGCGCTTGAGGGCACAGTGGCATGCGTTTGAGGGCACGGTGGCAATGCGTTTGAGGGCACAGTGGCATGCGTTTGAGGGCACAGTGGCATGCGTTTGAGGGCACAGCGGCTGCGTTTGAGGGCACAGTGCACAGTGACATGCGCTTGAGGGAACAGTGGCATGCGTTTGAGGGCACAGTGGCAATGCGTTTGAGGGCACGGTGGCAATGCGTTTGAGGGCACAGTGGCATGCGTTTGAGGGCACAGTGGCTGCGTTTGAGGGCACGGTGGCAATGCATTTGAGGGCACGGTGGCATGCGTTTGAGGGCACAGTGGCATGCGCTTGAGGGCACAGTGGCATGCGCTTGAGGGAACAGTGGCATGCGTTTGAGGGCACAGTGGCATGCGTTTGAGGGCACAGTGGCATGCGTTTGAAGGCACGGTGGCTGCGTTTGAGGGCACAGTGGCAATGCGTTTGAGGGCACAGTGGCATGCGTTTGAGGGCACAGCGGCTGCGTTTGAAGGCACAGTGGCATGCGCTTGAGGGCACAGTGGCATGCGTTTGAGGGCACAGTGGCATGCGTTTGAGGGCACGGTGGCAATGCGTTTGAGGGCACAGTGGCATGCGTTTGAGGGCGCAGTGGCATGCGTTTGAGGGCACAGTGGCGTGCGTTTGAAGGCACGGTGGCTGCGTTTGAGGGCACGGTGGCAATGCGTTTGAGGGCACAGTGGCTGCGTTTGAGGGCACAGTGGCGTGCGTTTGAAGGCACGGTGGCTGCGTTTGAGGGCACGGTGGCAATGCGTTTGAGGGCACAGTGGCATGCGTTTGAGGGCACAGCGGCTGCGTTTGAGGGCACAGTGATCCAATTGATGTTTTATTTATTTTCAGTACTATTTTATTAGAGAGAGAGAGAGAGAGGGAGGAGGGAGAGAGAGAGAGAGAGAGAGAGAGAGAGAGAGAGAGAGAGAGAGAGGGAGGGAGAGAGAGAGGAGAGAGAGAGAGAGAGAGAGAGAGAGAAGAGAGAGAGGGAGGGGGAGAGAGAGGGAGAGAGAGAGAGAGAGAGAGAGGGAGAGGGAGAGGGAGGGGGGGGGGAGGAGAGAGAGAGAGGGGCAGGCACCTTAATTCTTCTGATCCATGAGCGGCCGTCCACTTCTCCTATTCTCCTCGTGCAAAATAGTGGGCGGGCCGAATGGAGGAAGAAATCAGCGGTGCTGCGCTGCCGTGCGTGGCGCCGCACGGGCCGAATGGATGCAAAAATCATGCTCCTCCCTCCCCTCACACAGGCAGAAATATCAGTGTGTGCGGCGCGGATCAGAAGAGGAGATACAGGCACGCGCGCCGCACACACAGGCTGCATTGAAAAGAGCGGCGGCCGCCTCTGCTGTTTTTTTTTTGCTGCGCTGTCACACTGCCAGCCAATCCCCGAGACTAAAGCGGCCCCAGGGCACATAGAGCAGACGGCCTACCGGGAAATTTCCCGGTATCCCGGTAGGCCAGTCCGGCACTGATTACCCTAGGTTCACATCTCTGCATTTATGCGGGCCAGGCTTGCGTAGGCATGGCAGCCCATTCATTTCAATGGCTGCTGTGCCTGCGCTTTCTGCAGAAAAAGGTGCATGTACCTTTTTCAAAACGTGGTCCGAAGGAAAATCACATGGTCACTTTGACCATGAGATTTCCCTGCAGTTCCTGCACCTGCACTGCGATTTTAAATGTGTGGGGGTGCCATCCAGAAGGAATGGCAGCCCCATGCATTTTCTCACAGTTTTTACTGTGGGTGGTTGTAGGTGCAGGAATCACTGTGTTTCCTGCACCCGTAGCCATTTGCATAGATGTGAACCTAGCCTTACACTGTAAGTATAAGGCTCTATGCTCAAGGGGCAGGGCCATGACAACCTGCACTCAGTCTTCTGGGTGGAGTGATGCAGGGCAATGAACTGAGGACCTCTTTTTTTATTAATTCATATTTTTTTTTTTTTATAAGGGGGCCTAGTGGGTCAATAAAAATTGGTTTAAATGTCTGTTATCTACCAGAAAACATTCAACCCAGGTTAGAAAGCAAAAGTAGAAATATAATTGCTTAGTGTGGAAACCAAGGCACATAGTTGTTATGCAGCAGATCTGACATTTACCAAATGTTCACTGCAAGCGAGTCTTCCTGGTGCATGGTTTTAGATGACAATGATTGATTCAACACCACTAACACCCCACAGCATACCCACCCCTGGGACCCTCTGTACCCGCTGTTTGTGGGCGATGAGCTTGCTATGAGTGCACCCGAGCCGAGTCACAGCTCCCTGTGTCCATTCAAATATGGGGCAGTGGCCCAACCCCGCCCCCTCTCTCTCCTGATTGGCTGACTTACTTTGATTGCCAGCAGCGGAAGCCAATGGTGCCACTGCTGTGTCTCAGCCAATCAGGAGAGAGATTCTCGGATGGCTGAGACACTCGTGGACATCGCTGGACAGAGATGGGGCTCTGGTAAAGTATTTGGGGGGCTGAGTGGGCCTGCTGTACACAGAAGGCATTTTATCATAATGCATGGAATGCATTAAGATAAAAAAAATTCTGCCTTTTACAACCCCTTTAATTTAGGGCGCCAGATGCAATGGGGGGTGTTTCTTTTTTAAGCTTGTGATTAGAGCCAGAGGCTCTAATAGGCTTTAAAAAAGGGTGGGCTTAGGGTGCAGAGCACTGCGCTCTGAGCCCAAACAGTTGTTTGACAATAGTGAATGAATGTTCGCTATTCTCACACTGATCCTCCTCCCGGGCCAATCAGGAAGCGGGTCCTGAGGCCCGTCACCTGATTGGCTTAAAGGACAGGCGATCCTATTGGGTGCCTAGGAGGAGGAGGGAGGAGACACATGGCGTGATGCACAGGAGGAGGAGGAGACGCGATGGAAGCCGCCGCCCATAGGTGCCTTGCCCAACCTAGATGGGGTAAGTGCAGGGCTGGATTACCGAGCAACAGCCCGGGGGGAGGGGTGGGGGAACATGGTGTGGGTGACCCGGCCGACGGACCAGGGGGGGGGGGGTGCTGACAAGGGGTGATTGTTTGCCGACCCACCCAAAAAAAAAAAAAACACCAGCTGCTACTGATTATTACAATGATAAACACATAAAAGTATCCAGCAGTGACAGGTAACTTTGGGAGGGATCTTATCATATGTTGTACTGTCAGTATTGTCTGTATGTCTTTTTATATTACTTTTTATCTAGATTTCAAAGAAGTATCTTTTGTAAAGCAATTCACATCTTTGATCATAATACAGATTCTGCTTGGTTTGTCATCCTTTGATATAAAACAACAAGTCGACTATTCTTACATTGAAATACGAATTACAAAAAAAAATGTTCTTTGTGATAGATCTTGTCTGAGAAGAAAGTACCAGCACAACCTATCTGTACATCCCAACCAGAGCGGTACAAGCAGTGCTAAGCAAACACGTCCATTTCAATCTGCCTCCACTTGATGACCTTATTTCTTTATCTTTCTAGTGTTGGTCTGACGCACTGAGTTCTATATCGTTCAGAGCGAGGTTACGGGATGGTGGCGATGTAGGTCTCTCATCACATTTCATTTTCATTCATTGTGTGTTATATTGGCCATCTCAGGCTGCACTGTGAAATTGGAACAGAATTCAGCTCGCCATGCTCAAGGGAAGAAATTAGAACTGAAGACTCTGTATATTCATGACTGCTGCAAAAAAAATAAAAATCCTGAACCAATCTGTATACTTGCTGAGCCAGATGTGTTAGAATTCCAATGTCACATTCAGAGATTTGAAGAAATAAAGGGTTTTTGTACAAAACAAGAAACTAGTTAACAATTGCAGATCAAGAAAACCATAGAAAAAAATGTTCAATAACATATCAAAGTATTAAAGGACCTTACATACACCTTTATTCAAATGTAAAATAGTGTCTTGGCTCCCCAGATACATATGGTTAAGTGATCTGTTATATGATTTCGAGCTGAGGGGAAGCATGGAGGATAACTCATGGCAATTATGGTGCCTTTGGTGCTGTTTATTGGGTGGTCAGTCTGATGGCAACATTTTACAATGTACTCTATACAGTGTATGTATATATATATATATATATATATATATATATATATAGTGACAGATGCTGTCAAGGTAAAATTGATAGTTTCGGGAACACAGGGTATGCACATTTGCTTGGTGCAAGGCTACAGAGCAAAAATGTGGACTGAAGAAAACTACTTTCTCCAGGTTTTGGTATTCGGTCATGGGGCTCTGTAGCTTGGAGATTCCACAGTGTTTTGGGTGGGATGGGATCTCCAACCCTGTGTCCAGACTTTGTAAATTACCATCAGAGTGTGTGCTCAGGTGAGCACAGCACTTATAATGAGGGTATGGGAAGACCTCATGGCTCCCAGTTGGACAGGAGGTCTCCAGGAGTCAGTGAGGTTGCAGGAGGCAGCCAGAACGTGTGACTGCAAGAGGCAGTGCAACGGCCTGAGGACTAAGGCCAGAGCGGAGCTGTGGGCGCTAAAGAGAAGCCATCCACATTGAGGAATCCTGTGGTCTGTGTGACCAGGATAAAGAGCAGAGGTACTGCTAAAGCGCCAGGTGGGCTAGCATTTTCTGTGTGTTTATTTGCTGGAGAAGAACCCATGTGTGGGAAACGTTTATGTCACAGACTTTTATTTTCCTGTATTAATAAAAATGGGCTACCATGCCCTTAAATATAGTTCCTTGAATCACTAACAAATGCTTCTGCCACGAGAGCTAATGGTCCCCCATGTTACAATATATATAACGTTTTTACTATATAGCACAGTACTATTTGGATGTACCGCAGAGCCACAATCCTGACTGCATAAGTGTTATGCCCTGTACACACGGTCGGATATTCCAATGGAAAAAGTCCGATCGGATTATGTTGTCGGAAAATCCGATCGTGTGTGGGCTCTAGCGGGCCTTTTCCGTTGGAATTTCCGACGGAAAAAAATTGAGAGCAGGATCTAAAATTTCCCGACAACAAAATCTGACCGGACTTTTTCCGATCGTGTGTAGAGAATTCCGACGCACAAAGTGCCACGCATGCTCAGAAGAAATTTGGAGACGAAAGCAATTGGATACTGGCCTCTACGTAGTCCCGTCGTACGTTTTGCACGTCACCTCGTTCGGAACGATCAGATTTTCTGACAACTTTGTCCGACTGTGTGTGTGCGACACAAGTTTCAGACAAAATCAGTCGGAAAAAATCCGACGGATTTTGTGGTCGGAATGTCCGATCGTGTGTACAAGGCATTAGGGAGGTCAGGTTGCTGTAGATGTGGAAACTAGAGACAATCTGCCTTTTTCAGTCGTACATCAACCAGTCATAATGTATTTTACTAATTACAGACAAATAAACAATAGATTCTAATTGAATGAACCACTTCAATACCAGACACTTAGACACCTTCCTGCCCAAGCCAATTTTCAGCTTTCAGCGATGTCGCAATTTGAATGACAATTGCGCGGTCATGCTACACTGTACCCAAACAAATTTTTTATCATTTTGTTCCAACAAATAGAGCTTTCTTTTGGTGGTATTTGATCACCTCTGCGCAACAAACAAAAAAAGACAGAAAATTTTGCAAAAAAACAAGTTTTTCTTTGTCACTGTTAATTTTTTTTGTAAATAAGTGCGTTTTCTTCTTCAATGACGGGCACTGATAAGGCGGCACTAATGGGCACTGATAAGGCGGCACTGATGGGCACCGATGAGGTGGCACCAATTAGGGGGCACCGATGAGGTGGCACTGATGATGGGCACTGATAGGCGGCACTGATGGGCACTGATAGGTGGCACTGATGGGCATTGATAGGTGGCACTGGTATGCGGCACTGATGGGCACTCAGGTGGCACTGATGGGCACTCATAGGCGGCACTGACGGGTACTTATGGGTGGCACTGATGCACACATATAGGTGGCACTGATAGGTGGCATGGATGGGCACTGATAGGTGGCATGCATGGGCACTGATAGGTGGCATGGATGGGCACTGATAGGTGGGCATGGGTGGGCACGGATGGGCACTGATAGGTGGCACTGATGGACGCTGATGAGTGGCACTGATAACACTTATGGGTGGCATTGCTGGGAATCCTTTTTTTTTTACTTTTTTTTTTTTATTAATATGATGTGCCAATCAGTGCCCATCTGTGGGCACTGATTGGCATATTTTTGATTTTTTTTTTAACATGTGGATGGCCATGGGGGATGTACCTGGCCATCCACATGCTGGGGGCTTCCCTGGTGGTCCTGGGGGCTTCCCTGGTGGTCCTGGGGGCTTCCCTAGTGGTCTAGTGTGGGCATCTGAGGGGGGGCTGCGCTGATAAACAATCAGCGCATACCCCCCCTGTCAGGAGAGCCGCAGATCGGCTCCCCTCTACTCGCGTCTGTCAGACGCGAGTGAGGAAAAGCCGATCAACGGCTCTTCCTGTGTACATCGTGATCAGCCGTGATTGGACACGGCTGATCACGTGGTAAAGAGCCTCCGCCGGAGGCTCTTTACCGAGATCAGTGTAGCGGTGTGTCAGACTGACACACCGCTCCACCGATCGCCGCGATGCGCGCCCCACGGGCGCGCGGCGGCTGTTATCCTGAAGGACGTCATATGACGCCCAGTCAGGATAACGAAGCCACTTCCCGGACGTCAATTTACTATTGACCGGGCGGGAAGTGGTTAAAGTGTTACTAAAGCCATAGCTCCCAACTGTCCCTGATTTCGAGGGACTGTCCCTGATTTGGAGCAATGTCCCTCTGTTCCTCTTTTCCCCTCAATTGTCCCTCAATTTGGTCTGATCCATATAGTTGTATGTAAAATTCACTTTTTATCTTTCAAAAAGTGTTTATCAGTGCTAAACCTTTCATCCAATTTCTAAATTGCTGCATTTGTACATTTTAAAAGACAATATCAATGAATAATAATGGTAAAAAAAAAGTCCTTAAGGATTTAATTAACCTTTTTTTTGTTAATTCTCCTTTAAGGGGGTGTGTCCAGGGGCGTGTCCTATGCCTACATGCCTTTGTTAGTAGGTGTCCCTCATTCCCATCTCAAAATGTTGGGCAGTATGCTAAGCCCAGGAGCCTGCATTCACTATATCTGGTCTACCACAGTTCACAGAACATGAAAATGCAATAGTGTTAGTAAATATAAACTGCTAAATACCTTTTCTCATCAGCAGTATATAGCGGTCTTGTGACTTCTATCAGTGTCTGGTTAAAACTTGCAGGAGGAGTAATCATTCTCCCCTGACTGTCCTATGAGGCTGCAGGACCACTGACTCTCTGTCTGGACAGTGCTAATTGGCCATGTGCCGATCACATGCACCCTCCCAAGAAAGAAAAAAAAACACTCTCTAGCAATACACACCAAACTGAGCATATGTAAAATGCCCCCAAGGCTCTGTCTTATCAGGAGATGGATTGGGGACTGTAAAAGAAGGAGAGGATCACGGAAGACAGGATCAAACAGCCTTTTTCCACCACGCACAGGATTAACCCTTTCCACAGTGAGTATAACAAGCATGCTTTAGTTTAGTGCATATACAGACTGACTTTACTGTTGTGGGTTTAGTAACACTTTAACCTTTAAAATATATCTAAAGTGAAAACGCTTTTTTTTAAAAAATTCATTTTGCATAGAGTAGACAAGAATGATGGATAAAAAGCCCTCACACTCACTTCACATTCATTAATACATTTTTCTGATTTGCCATTTAAACCTAAGAAAAACATAAATGGATGTGGCCAGTTATATAAAAATATTAGAATATTATCATAATAAGCATACCATCATTTTAATAAATTCCCCACACATGGTGAAATTTTTCTTCTGATGGCTTTCTTTAAAAGGTATTCCAAGAATAACTTTTCATTGGCCTTTAGACAAACTGCTATTTCTTTTCAAACCACTATGTATTGTCTATAGATAGCCTTAGGTGAAACCCATATGTATCGTATGCCACCATTCTCTCACCACATAAAAACTATTTTGCTAAATCAACCAATGTCCCAATGGATTTCTCCTGATCCTCGCTCTCCTTCACTGTCCTTGCTCGGTTTTCCTCTTCCACCAGCCAATTTTCTGCCGTTCCAGCTGAAAACCCCCATTGTCTACAGAGCCCAGGAGGGAGCTAAAGTGCAACTTGCTGATCTCATGGAGGAGAGTGATCGGCATAGAGCAGCAATGTCTGTGGACATTGGTTGATTTTCAAAATATATTCCATGCGTATCTCATTCAATGCCCTGGCCTTACTGTCCCCAGCATGCCCCTTTTTATAATTCTATTTCAGTTATTTCAATCATGAAGGCTCACTATCGGATGTGAGCATTACCTAGGGTTGTCTTCATGCAAATGTAACCTGCCCAGGTAGCTCCCACATCAAGGCAATTTGATATATAGAGAAGAAAAGGTATCCGGCAACTCCAGAATCCAGTAAAATGAATAATCTTTACATATACTGTAGGTGGATAAATATGTAGCAATTAGACATGTGCGCCGTCAATAAGTTTGTTTTGTTTCGTTCCGTTACGTATTAGTCGTTAATTCGTATTTCGTAATTTGTGTCCGAAATTCAATTTTGATTTGTACGAAATACGAATTTTCATTAGGTTCGTAAACTTTTCGTAACAATTACGAACCTTCGTTATGATGAATTTATCATTATGAGGGGCTCCCACCATCCCTGTGCTGTGCTGACTTCCTGGGTTTTTAACTTCATCGTAACAAATAATTGTAATTAACGAACAATAACGAATAATCGTAATTAACGAACAATAACGAATAATCGTAATTAACGAACATTCTTATTTTGTCCGATTCAGTCTCCCTGATTGGTCAACAAAACACCAGTCACGTTTCCGTTGTAACGGAATTTGGATCCAAAATTCGTAAACGAAATTTCGTACAAAATTCGGAAGCATAGCAATTCGTATTTTGGATCCTCCCGAATGTACGAATCTACGGACATTCGTACAAATTTTCGATTCATACGAAACTAATCGCACGTGTCTAGTAGCAATAAAGGTAATTAATTTTACTGGATTCTGGAGTTGCCAGCTACCTTTTCTTCTGAATACTTGTTACAATGGATGGAGATCCTTTAACTACCTAAGATCCGCGCTATAGCCGAATGACGGCTACAGCGCGGATCTAATGTGCCGGGATGATGTCTATTGACGTCGTCCCGGCCACGAGCTGCCTGCGCGCCCCCTGAAGGGCGCGCGTGGCACGCTCTGTGATCAGCGAGTCTGTGAGACTCGCTGGATCACAGATCCGAGTAAGGGGTCGATCCCGACCCCTTACCACGTGATCAGCTGTCAGCCAATGACAGCTGATCATGTGATAATAACAGAGCCGGTAATCGGCTTTTTTTCCTCCTCGCGCTGACAGCACGAGGAGAGAAAAAAAAAAGCTGATCACCGGCGGCAGTGAGAGGGACATTAGTCCCTCTCACTGCAATGTGCCCAATCCATGGTGCCCACCTTTGCCCCATTAAAGTGCCGCCTACCAGTGCCCACAGTGCCATCTGTCAGTGCCCACAGTGCCATCTGTCAGTGCCCACCAGTGCTGCACATCAGTGTCACCTGCCAGTGCTCATCTGTGTCACCTACCAGTGCTCATCTGTGTCACCTACCAGTGCCCATCAGTGTCATCCATCAGTGCCCATCCGTGCCACCCATCCGTGCCACCCATCCGTGCCCATCAGTGCCATCTTTGCTGTCCCCATCAGTACCGACTTATCTGTCCCCACCAGTGCAGTCAATCAGTGCCCACCAGTGCAGTCTATCAGGGCCCACCAGTGCAGCCTATCAGTGCCAACCAGTGCAGCCTATCAGTGCCCACCTGTGCCGCCTCATCAGCGCATATCAATGAAGCAGAAAAATTACCTGTTTGCAAAATTTTATAACAAACTATTAAACATGATTTTTTTTTTTATTTTAATTTTCCATCTTTTTATGTTTGTTTAGCAAAAAATAAAAACCCCAGCTGTGATTAAATACCACCAAACGAAAGCTCTATTTGTGGGAAAAAAATGAGAAAAATGTAATTTGGGTACAATGTTGTATGACCGCGCAATTGTCATTCAAAGTGCGTCAGCGCCAAAAGCTGAAAATTGGTCTGGTCACGAGGGGGGTTTAAGTGCAAAGTAATCAGGTGGTTAAGCCTGTGAACCCAGCGGAAAGTCTCCACTTCAGGTTTTATCGGGAGCCTCGTATGTTGAGAGTGCTGCTCTTGTGTATAATTTGATATATACACGAGACCTGTCAAGAGGCAGCCCATTGTTTGGCTGAGGGCTCTTGAGAGGAGTACGGAGGTGAGGTCTTCAAGAAGCTATGTACAGCACCTTACCAGCCCCTCCTACCAGGCATGGCTGGGTCTAATGTAAGGTATGGAATGAAAAGAGAAAGTTATTATTTAAAAATGTAATTAGCACATTAATGGGGGGGGGGGGGGGCAAAGAAGGCAGATTCAATTTAAGCTTTAGGTAATGCATTTCATGGATGTTGTTGGATTTTAAATTAAACCTGTTAGGTAATTTGGACCACCTGCAACTAATCAGGTGAAAATGGGAGCTGCAAGATAAATACTTGTTCTATGTGTTTTTTCATGGCGTGCAAGGTAATGTTACTAACAAAGCCTGGAGCCAAACACTAGGCTCAGGACCCTTTGCTCCTGTCTGTCAATGCACCCTTAAAAAACAGTACACTTAGATCTTATCCAGGTTTCTTTGGACTGGTCCGGTGACATCACTGATCCTTTTCAATGCAGTGGATGAATCCTACATGCTGCTGTGAGTGGCACCATAGAATGATTCACAACAAACATTACAGGTGCCCCTCAAGGCTCCACCGGGTCCTTTTGCATGACAAATCACTAGGAGTGCCTGCAAGGACAAAGGTCACCCTAGGTCGAAACATCTAGTAGGGAAGGGAAGTCCTAAAATTTGCAAATCACACAAAACCCTGTGAGAACAAGGTATAGGACAGCCTCAGCCCAGGCTCCCCATGTTCTTCATGATTAAGCTCCAGGGGCTGAGTAAAACACGTTGGGAAGGGTGGCCTGGTTGGAGCTGGGGATGAGGCTGTCATATACCTCCTCATGGGATTTTAATGTGATTTTTAGGACTTCCTTTCCCTATCATATAATGATTGTTCTCTGTAGCAATCTTCTGGGACCCTAGGGAGGTAGATGGCCTCTAACACCCTGGGATTGCTGGGAATGGGTTGAATAACCAGAGTATCATTCAAGTCAGAAGACAAGCAGCATTGGTAAGTTAATGAGTCTGCAGAGGGCAGCACCAGAGGGAGGGTGAGTATAGCAGCCAGAGCAGCTTTTATATGGTTAAAGTGGAACTATACTGCATCTAAGCACCATAAAGGAAAAACTATATTTAATTAATTCATATTCAAAGCAAACCTACCCATCCATCTATGTCTCTATTCTTTATTTTGCTAAGAAATCACTTTAAAAAACACCCTCCTAGCACTTTTGTTCATAGCCATCTTGAGTAAGGGCAACATTTACTTCCTGAAATCCATCTGCCCTTAGCTCAGGCACGCAGACAGAAGGGTGTGCTTTGCTGAGAAAACCCCTCCTTCCCTCCTGTAGACTCCTGGGATGTATGACATAATTTGCCTAGGCCTGAAAATCAAAAAGGAAATGTAAAAAAAAAAAGGTTAAAACAAGTAAATATGATATACCTTCCTTCCTATCTATTTAATAATACTAGCAGCATAAGGAATAGTTTATGTTGATTGAGAAAGTGAAGTTCTGCTTTAAGAGCTGCCAGAGGGAGATTTTATTGTTTTTTATCCAAGCTGGAGTTGAGCTTTAAATTTGCAATAGATTGCAAATGCACTTCATTAAACCTTGTGTCACACTGGGGAGATTCTATTCACTTTCTGTCCTGGAGATGCAAAAAGAAATAAGAATAAGTCCTTACAAAATGAACAGAATTCCCATTATAGAGAGTTGTCTTATGGGGAAAGTCTCCCAAAGGGAGGATTTTCCCTCACGTCTTGTTCTAAAGAAAACCCTAAGCCCCCGTGCACACGGTCGGACATTCCAACCACAAAATCCGTCTGATTTTTTCAGACGGATTTTGTCCGAAACTTGTGTTGCACACACACGGTCACGCGGCCATAGGCTCTAATAGGCTTAAAAAAAGGTGAACCCAGGGGGGTTAGCGCTTTGCTAACACTGAACCGACTCTCACACAATCAGGAGGCGTGGATCTAATACCGGTCACCTGATTGGTTGAAGGTACAGAATGGGAGAGAGCAGTGTAAGGTCCTCTGTTTCAGCCCCTCCGCATCAGCCCCTCTTTCTCTCAATTGGACTTTGGCGGTCAATGGAAAATAACCCTGTCTGTCCGGACAGATAATCAGACACCATACACCGTATGAGGTTTGGAAAAAGATGCCTTTACTTCCGTTTCACAAAGCATATACAATACAAAAAAGGGGGAAGAACGCAATTGAACAACCAATCACATTCAACCACTTAAGCATTTTGTTATACAATTCAATATTGATCTGCAAGATTCATAATATTTCTTCTTTCGGACTCAACATAATATTTACTCTAAAAATGTCTCACGCAATATATGTCCTTGATAAGGTTCTCAGTATGTTTTGAAAATATATAGAAATACAAAACAGCATACTTGTTATGGGAAGCAGACCCGTTACTAGAAGCTATGAGAACTAAAACTTGTTATGGAAATGTGTTAGTGTGAGATAAACAGAATTTACAGTGAGTTTCTACAGAAAAACAGAAAAACATCTTTGTTACAATACTATTAAATCTTAATGGGTAACTCTACACTTCCCACGTTTCCTTACAAGCAGAGGAATGGAACAGGAGAGGACAAAGAGCTATGGAGAACACAGGCGCTCGCCGCCGTCACCTGCTGCATGTCCCACAGCTCGCTGCCATCACCCGCCACCAGGATGGGGTATGTGTGTGCCGGTTAGATGGTGAGCTGGGGGGGGGGGGGTCAAAGAGGTTGCAAATGATGGGCACACAGGCTACATATGATGGGTCATAAAGGCTACATATGATGGGCACACAGGCTACATATGATGGGTCACAGAGGCTGCATATGATGGGCACACAGGCTACATATGATGGGCATAAAGTCTGCATATGATGGTCACAGGCGCTGCAATTGATGGGCACAGTGGCTGCGTTCGGTGGCACAGTGGCTGCGTTCAGTGGCACAGTGGCTGCGTTTGATGGGCACAGCAGCTGCGTTTGTTGGCACAGTGGCTGCGATTGATGACACAGTAGCTGTGTTTGATGGGGCACAGTGGCTGCGTTTAATGGCCACAGTGGCTGCGTTTAATGGCCACAGTGGCTGCGTTTAATGGCACAGTGGCTGCAATTGATGGGTCACAGTGGCTGCATTTGATGGCACAGTGGCTGCAATTGATGGCACAGTGGCTGCGTTTGATGACACAGTGGCTGTGTTTGCTGGCACAGTGATGCTGCAATTGATGTTTTTTTTGAGCACCGGCCGCCACTGACAGACAGCAATAACAACCAAACAGAGGTTCTAACCTACTCTATCCAAAACATAACATAGAAACAGAAAAGTGATGGCAGAAAAAGTCAGAGCAGTCCATCGACTCCACACTTTTTTTGTGTGTGTGTTTTTCTATCCATATAAAAGTAATCAGCTACAAAAAGTGTAGCTGCTGACTTTTATTAATCGGACACTCACCTGTCCCACAGTCCAGTGATGAGGGCGTATGAAGCCCTGCTCCTCTCCCCCTCCTCTCTGCGGCGCCGGCATTGTCACTGTGGGCACCCGGCTGTGGCTTCACAGCCGGGCACACACTGCGCATGCACGAGCTGTGCTGCGCACTGTGACTGGCCATGCAGTGATCTGGGACCTGTGACGTGTCCCAGATTGCCAAGAGGGAGGGGGGAAAGTGAACTTGCTTCCGATGCCCCGGGAGTAAGTGGGAGCTGAATCCCTCTAAAAAGAGGGTATTCACCCCCCTCAAAAAAAATTTACATGCCAAATGTGGCATGTCAGGGGGTCACCTGCACTTATATTTTTGGGTGGAACTCCGCTTTAACTTTTTTGTCTGACTATAGATCTATGTTTGTCCCAAGCATGTTTGAAGCCATTTACTGTTGACTGTCTCACTACGTCTGCTGGAAGTTTACTCCAAGCATTAACTACCCTTTCAGTAAAATAATACTTTCTAAGATTAGTTTTTAACTTTCCTCCAGTCAGTTTGCGGTCATGTCCCCGTTTTCTTGATTTTGGTTTCATATTGAAAATTTTGCCTTCTGAACCTTTTTCACCCCCTTGATGTACCATATTTATCGGCGTATAACACGCACTTTTTTCCCCTTAAAATCAGGGGGAAATCGCGGGTGCGTGTTATACGCCGATCCCGACCGATCGATCTCAGCTGATTGTGAGCGGAGCGAATCGATCGCCGCCGAGATACACACAGCCGAGTGCACTCAGGTCTTCTCGGCTCTGCTCACAGTCACGCCCAGTCCCGCCATTGGACCTGTGATATGTCCATCATAGGGCGGGACTGGGCGTGACTGTGAGCAGAGCCAAAAAGAGGCAAGTGCACTCTGCTATGTGTATCTCGGCTCCGCCCAGTCCCTGCAATCTCGACGGCGTTCGCTCCGCTCCGCCCAGTCTCGGCGGTGATCTCGGCGGTGACAATTTTAAATGCATCCAAGGCTGCAATGGACACTGGGGGCAAGGCTGCAATGGGGCAAGGCTGCAATGGACACTGGGGGCAAGGCTGCACTGGCACAAAGCTGCAATGGACACTGGGGACAAGGCTGCACTGACACAGCTGCACTGACAGGGCTGCACTGGGGCAAGGCTGCACTGAAAAGGCTGCACTGACAAGGCTGCAATGGACACTGGGGGCAAGGCTGCACTGGCACAAAGCTGCAATGGACACTGGGGGCAAGGCTGCACTGACACAGCTGCACTGACAGGGCTGCACTGGGGCAAGGCTGCACTGAAAAGGCTGCACTGACAAGGCTGCAATGGACACTGGGGGCAAGGCTGCACTGGCACAAAGCTGCAATGGACACTGGGGGCAAGGCTGCACTGACACAGCTGCACTGACAGGGCTGCATTGGGGCAAGGCTGCACTGAAAAGGCTGCACTGACAAGGCTGCAATGGACACTGGGGGCAAGGCTGCACTGACAAGGCTGCAAAGGACACTGATAAGGCTGCATTGATGGGCATTTAAATGTTTTTTTTCCTTAAACTTCTCTCCTAAAAGTTTTTTTACTTAACATTCCCTCCTAAACTTGGGGTGCGTGTTATACACCGGCGTGTGTTATACACCAATAAATACAGTATTTAAAGGTTTCAATCATGTCTCCCATTTCCTTTCTTTTCTCCAGACTGTACATATTAAAGTGTTACTAAACCCACAACAGTAAAATCAGTCTGTATATGCAGTAAAGCATGGCTTGTTATACTCACTGTGGAATCTAAGGGGTTAATCCTCTGCATTGTGTAAAAAGGCTGTTTAATTCTGTCTTCTCTGATCCTCTCCTTCTTCCACAGTCCCCAATCCATCTCCTGATAGAACAGAGCCTTGTACGCAAGCTGCACATGTTCAGTTTGGTGTGTATTGCTAGATAGTTTTATTTCTTGGTAGCCAAAGGAAGAGACCTATTCTCCAGAATTCATAAACATTGACGATTTTGCAAAAGTATCTCTCATGCATTCTAAAAGTGGAGCAGCATGTACCAAATTCATGAACTTGTCTAGAACTTCCTTTTGAATTTGGCGTCACTTTTAAAATGTATGAGAGACACTTTTACATAATCTATCTGCGCCAGTTTAGCTCTCTGTATGCTAAAAGAGAGTTGGTCTTAATTAGCTCCACTTTAGTAAGATAAGAACTGTCAGTATTTCATTTTGAATATGTAAAGCTGGGTACATTTTCAGCACTTTATAAGTACCTCTAATTAGAGGTGCACTGAATGGAAATTTTGTGCCAAAACCAAAAATTCAGGATGTGCTTGACCAAATCCGAAAATGACAGTTTTTAAAATATATATATATAATTGTATTATATTTGACTTTTTAATTAATATCATGAATTTAAATGGATGTGAATTTATTGTCGGCCATTATCGGCACCTTTAGTGCAAGAAAAGCTGAAGAAAAATGCATCCCTTTAACCACTACGCTCCCGCGATATAGCCGAAAGACGGCTGCAGCGCGGACGCTCCCTGCCGGGAGGACGTCCCTGGACGTCCTTCTGTTTACTTTCCTAATGCGCGCTCCTGAGAGCACGCATCGGGGAAGTTCTGTGCTGGCCGTGTCCGTCGGACACAGCTGGTCACAGATCGCTGTAAACGGCCAATCACAGCGGCCGTTTACAGCGAGATCGGGCTGTCCAATGAGAGATGATCTCATATGTTTGCATATGCCAACATATGAGATCATCTGTCAGCGCCGCTCTGCCTCCTTACACAGACAGCGTGTGAGGAGGGAGAGAGGAACGGCGCCTGCGCCGTAAGTAAAAAAAAAAGAAAAATAAAGTGATCTGTCCCGCTGCCACCTGTCATCAGTACCACCTGTCCCCAGAGTGCCATCCGTGCCACCTGTCCCCAGTACCACCTGTCCCCAGAGTGCCATCCGGGCCATCTGCCAGTGCCACCTGTCCCCATTACCACCTGTCCCCAGTGCCATCCGTGCCATCTGCCAGTGCCATCTGCCAGTGCCACCTGTCCCCAGTGCCACCTGTCCCCAGTGCCACATCAGTGCCATCTGTCATCAGTGCCATCTGTCATCAGTGCCACGTCAGTGCCATCTGTCATCAGTGCCATGTATCAGTGCCATCTGTCAAAAGTGCCACCTGTCAGTGTCACGTGCCATCTGTTATCAGTGGCACGTGTCATCAATGCCACGTATCAGTGCCATCTGTCATCAGTGTCACGTGTCATCAGTGCCACGTATCGGTGCCATCTGTCATCAGTGCCACGTATTAGTGCCACATGATATCAGTGCCACGTATAAGTTCCATCTGTCAGCAGTGCCACATATTAGTGCCATCTGTCAGTGTCACGTGTCATCAGTGCCCCCGTATTAGTGCCATCTGTCATCAGTGTCACGTGTCATCAGTGCCCCGTATTAGTGCCATCTGTCATCAGTGCCACATCAGTGTCACGTGTCATCAGTGCCACCTGTCATCAGTGCCACGTCAGTGTCACGTGTCATTGTCCTGGTGCTCCAGGGCCTTCAAAAGTGTACTAGGTAGTCAACAATTTAGATGTAGGTGTGTAATTTATGCTCATAGAACACGTGATGGCGCTCCCTGCATGTTGGGCCTCTCTAAGTGGCCAGGCTGTGTAAAAGTCCCACATATGTGGTATCGTAATACTCATTAGGAGTAGCAGAATTTATTTTGGGGTGTCATTTGTGGTATACACATGCCATGTGAGAGAAATAACCTATTACAATGACAATTTTGTGGAAAAAAATTTAAAATAAAAAAATAATTCATTTTGCAAAGAATTGTGGGAAAAAAATGACAACATCAAAAAGCTCACCATGCCTCTTACTAAATACCTTGGAATGTCTACTTTCAAAAAAGGGGTCATTTGGGGGGTATTTGTACTTTCCTGGCATGTTCAGGTCACAAGAAATGAGATAGGCCACCAGTGCATCAGATGTGATCGATTTTGTATAATTCGCACCACAGCTTGTAGAGTCTGTAATTTTCACAAAGACCAAATAATATCCACTAATTTGGTTTTTTTTTTACCAAAGATATGTAGCAGTATAAATCGGGGCCAAAATTTATGAAGAGAAATTAATAATTTGCTACATTTTATCACAGAAACAAAGAAAAATGCTTTTTTTTTTCAAAATTTTTGGTCTTTTTTCATTTATAGTGCAAAAAATAAAAAACCCAGAGGTGATCAAATACCACCAAAAGAAAGCTCTATTTGTGGGGAAAAAAAGGACAAAAAATTTATTTGGGTTCAGTGTTGCATGACTGAGTAATTGTCAGTCAAAGTGTGAGAGCACCGAAAGCTGAAAATTGGTCTGGGCAGGAAGGGTGTTTAAGTGCCCAGTAAGCAAGTGGTTAAAATTCTTTATGTGTCTTTACAATGGTCCGTTGCGCTGTGGTGTTAAAAATCTTGCTTGCTGCATTTTTGGTCAGTTAAAAAAAACCACACCAAAAACGCAGCTCCCCGTTGAAATGCATTGAAAACGTAGCATTTTTGAGTCACATGACCTATGGAAAACACACCATAAGCACAGTATAATCGTGGTAAAATCGTGGTAAAATCACAGCAAAATCGTGTGCTTTTTCGGGGCCATTATTGGCACCTTTTTCTCTATTGGCAAAATTCTGAGAACTCAATTTTCGGCTGATGTGTTTCGGCCTCCGAAATTTTTGGAGCATCTCTACATGTAATAAATAAAATAAAATGTGGTGCATTCATTGGCATTTTAAAACTGTTGCAATATTTAGACACGTGTCATAATATGAGTTGCAATGTTTAGCCACGTGTAGTATATCTACATTTTTCCCCAGCACACACCAATGCAATGCTTTGGTGAGACACCTCGAGGTCTATTTATAAAGATTTTCACAACTTTCTTCTAGGATTATCACATTTAATAACGAGCTAAATCTAATTAGAAAAATGTGTGAGAACCTTCAATAATAAACTCCATGGCGTTCTCTGGGAAGCTGGGGCAGTGGGAGGATGCTTTTATTTGACTGAAAGGTGCTTAAAAGAGAAGTCTGTTTTAAGAATCATACTTACCTAGGTGGATGCAGCATCGGTCCAATGCTGCATCCGTCCCCCAGTGCCTCTGCACTGAGAACTTAGTGATCAACCACTGCTGATCGATCAGTTTTCACAGCTCTCTGCTCTGCCCCCTCTTCGCTCACTGGAGCACTTGGCTGTGGAGGGGGCAGCAAGCTCAGGCTCTCAGCGGCTTGCTGAGAGGCTGAGCCGGATGTCGGTCCAGGCACCTGGCGGATCCCGACTCCATGGTCGTGATGACGCAGAGCCTGTACCAACTACTATGACGTCAGCAGAGACCGGACTTCAGCCCGCTCTCTGCTGAAAACGGGTCACAGGAGTGCAAAGCGAACTACACAGAAGTACAGCAAAACGAGCTTTGGTTATACTTCTCCTTTAAAGCCCAATTCCACCCAAAACCTATGTTTTGCTCTTACTTCCCTCTTACCCTCCTTCTAACACATCTTGCCTGGTGTAAAGATTTCCTTACCTGGTGAAGCCAATTATACTTACCTGAGCCCCCCCATCAAGGTCCATTGCTAATGCTGTTTCCTCCTATGGGAACTGCTAATTCAGCACCACTTGCTACCCTTTGCTGTCTGGTCCCCTTCACTCCTGTTAATCATTTCTCTTTAGGATCCTAAGAGGCAGGGCCATTTTTAAGGCAGGGCAAAAGGGGCAGTTGCCCTGGGCCCTGTCATGGTTGTGGGGCCCAAAGCAGCTGCCTCATACTTGCCAAGTATTCTGGTTTAAATTAACTCGTCCCTTGAGGTTTTAGTCCTGTGTTGTGTCCCAATATCTCAGTGTGAAGTGCTGCTACTAATGCTGCCCAGCTCTGCCCTATTGTTGCGTACAGATGACTCACCTGCAGACCCTGTGTTTACATGTAAATTACCGGCATTCATATGTAAATAGCAGCAGAATTCATATGTAAATAGGGGCGGCCGGTGGCATTGATATGTATATCATGCCCCCCTGAGGTCATATCAATAGTAATCTCTAGAAACCAATCAACAAACAGAAATCATGTGCTGTAACCTCTAGCAACTAATCAGTGAGCCGTAATGTTTGCTGTAACCTCTAGCAACCAGTCAGTGAGCGGTAATGATACACTGTAACCTCTGGCAACCAATCGCAATAGCTGCCTGATCTGTAAACTGGTTTTGAGTCTAGCTGCTATTTATTGTATGTCTCAGAGCAGGTGGAGAGCAAAACTGCATGGGGGGGGCCCAAGAAAAGTTTTGCCCAGGGTCCAATCAATATTAAAGACGGCCCTGCTAAGAGGACCCCTCCTTTGGCTGGCCAATGGAAATTGTCCACGTCACACAGACAGTGATGTAGACATCCAAATGTGCCCCTCCAGGAGGTAAACAGAGAAGAGAAGAACCCAGCGCTGGATGATCACGTGACTCCGGCTTAAGGTAAGTGAAAATAGGGGTTCCGTTTTTTCTTAACCCAGCATTTAGATAGAGGGGGTTATTCTTATCCTGGAGTTGGGCTTTAATACACTGGCCAGTGTTTCTTTGAACTTTACATATAATGGCTTACCAATATACAGTACTTTTGTCTGGCTCATTTCTTTCTCAACATTATTAAAAAGGAACTCCCCCTGTTTTTTGTTTCCCATTTATTTCCTGTTATGTCAGGTTTTCTTCAGAGCGCATACTCACCTGCCCAGCGACTCCAGCATTGTCCTGCTAAAATTTGCTGCTCTGATACCACACACCGGGTCCCATGACGCCATCTTCTCTGGCTGTCTCTTCTGGGTTCTTGCAGCCAGTCCACATTGATGTGCCTCCTGAGATATGTGATTCTTGTCTAGAGGAGCATGGAGATAAAGCAAGCTGGAGTAAAAAAATAAATAAAAAAAATTGCTTCCTTGCAAAGGGTGGGGATACATTAAAGGGAGGAAAAACAGAAAATTGTATTTTTCCTTTCATGGCGTCAACACATGTGGTATGCTACATGTTGGCACCAGGAAAACGGAAAGTTTTATCAAATACTTATCCTAATTTTCCTGTCCTGGCACCAATTTACTAACACATGTATGCTGCTGTTGGCGCCAGGAAAATCCATTTTGGGAGTGAAGGTCTGCTTTTTGTTTTTAATAAATATATAATGAGAGCAGCGCCAAAAAATATTACAAATAAATAAATAGAAACTCAAAAGTTCATGAATCAACCAAGCGAGTAAAAAGTAAATAAATAAACAAGTGACCAACAAATATATGTGTAAACCACAATTTCTTAACTGTAATAAAGTGATAAGCATGCTTCAACTTACTGTATACCTATAAAAGGAATCAATAATAATAACATTTTAATAAGTCCCAACAATTTATCTAACTGTGTGACTTGTTGGGACTTATTAATTAATACGTTGATGCGCCTCCTGAGATATGTGATTCTTGTCTAGAGGAGCATGGAGATGAAGCAAGCTGGAGTAAAAAAAATTATCTCTTTAATACAGTTAAGAAATTGTATATTTGTTGGTCACTTTTTTATTTATTTACCTTTTACTCACTTGGTTGGTTCATTATTTTCTGAGTTTCTATTTGTTATTCATTTGTAGTATATTTTGGCCCTGCATTCACTATGCAGTATATTTACTTTGTGAGGTTTCAGTATGCCTTTTGGTGCTAGCTTCCCTAGTACTGACTTTTTTCCTAATACAATTTTGCTTTTAATAAGTATGGTCTCTTTCAAGTGTCTCAGCCACGGATTTACTGGAAACAACTGAGAATGAGCCACGTTCAGGCTAGCTGTCGACAAAGCAGAACCCCAGACATGATCGAGCGAGTGCAACAAATGCTGGAACGAGATCGGCGACTGACTCTACGATTGATGGCGGAGGAATTGGGCATTAGCACCAACGGCTGTGAAGATTTGGGTAAGCAGAAGATCTGTTCCCAGTTTGTGCCGCAAACAAGACAGATGAACAGAAAGCAAAACGGACAGACACCTCTGGAGATTTCTTTACCATGTGTGAGCAGGATCCATCCTTTCTGCGAACCATCTTCACAGGGAATGAGACCTGGTGCTACCAGTTCGATAAGGAATCTAAGCGATCAATGGGATGACATTCACCATCTTCCCAAAAAGAGTCGTCGGCAAAAGTCCAAGGTCCAAGGTCAAGATGTTGATCGCCTTGGCGGCAATCCAAGAATGTGGGCCAGGGGTTCTTTGATCAATTCCTAAAGAGGCCTTTGCTGATAGTTTTCAGAAGCTTTATGAAGGTTGCCAAAAGTGTTATTGATCATTATTTTAAAGGCCAATAAATGTAATTTAAAGCAAAAGTGACCAGGTGCGCTTCTCAATTAGTAATTAGTAAGCCACATCTGAGACGTCTGTGCACACAAGCTGGCTGGCGAGGTCCGCGGCCGTGTTTGTTATACTAACCACTGGTTTTTATCATACTAAATGTAAGTGCAACTATCTTTTAATAAATCGGATTGTTTTAAATACTACACTATGAATTGCCTACCTCTTCCCATACATGATAAAAGGTTGAGAATTGTTATTCCATACATGCTGGGATTTCCAATGGAAAAAGTGTTCGCTTAACAATGCTGAACCCTCCCTGTGGATGACAATCTATCCTCTCTGAATAACACAGAAGTGTGGGGACAACAAAGTGATTTTGATCTCTATAATATAAGATCCACAGTCTCGGATCGTGGAACGCACCTGACGTGTTTCCTCATCACGACTTCCTCCGAGGGCGTGGCCTTATAGCGCGGCGTCCCAGATTTATATATCAGCCCACTGATATGCAGAGATTAACCCTGCAAGTGCGTGCAGCTAACACACCAACACGGCACATCAATACTACAGCCATGGGCGTCCGCAAAACTTTTTTCAGGGGGGGGGGGCATCATTTTAGGGTCACCCATGCACCGCCCCTTTTTCGACAATGTCATTATCACATTATCATGGTCAGACTGCAGACGTAGTACAGTCCCTAGGATAAGTAATGGATAATGGCCAACAGGCTCTCTTACAGAGCCCGCAAAACTACAGTAGTGATCCCTCCGGCTGGGCGATCGCTCACTCTGGGTTCCCGGGGGCCACTCTGGTCAGTAGTGTATCATGTCTGTACCTTGGTAGTGGCTCAGTCTTTCTCTCTCTGGTGTCGCTGGGCAGCATTGCTCTCTCTGGTGGCGCTGGGCCCGTGGCTCTCTCTGGTGGCGCTGGGTAGCCTGGCTCTCTCTGGTGATGTTGGACAGCGTGGCTCTCTCTGGTGATGCTGGGCAGCGTGGCTCTCTCTCGCTGGCTTCCGGGTCACCCATGCACCGCCCCCTTTTTCGACAATGTCATTATCACATTATCATGGTTGAAGACTGCAGACGTAGTACAGTCCCTAGGATAAGTAATGGATAATGGCCAACAGGCCCTCTTACAGAGCCCGCAAAACTACAGTAGTGATCCCTCCGGCTGGGCGATCGCTCACTCTGGGTTCTCTGGTGACGCTGGGCAGCGTGGCTCTCTCTCGCTGGCTTCCGCCCAGCACACTCCTCATTCTTTGTCTTGTAACACTCTTACCCTCAGCTTTTTCTTACCCTCAGCAATCTCTCTCTTGATCAAGCTGTAGCCTAAACCCTTTGGGACTACATGTCCCATGATGCTCTCCTCTCCTAGTCTCCTTTGATTGGCCCTCAGTTATGGCCAATAGGGAGGGAACAGAGCGGGCAGGAAGCTGGGTGAGGAACCTGGTGAGAGCCGCCGTCTCTTCTCCCTGACAGGAGAAAGGGGGGCGAGCAGGGGAAACTTCTGATAGCCGGCAGCGCGCCTTTCTCCTGTCACAGCGCTGCCGAGTTTTCTGCTGGACTGAGCAGGGAAAAGAGCCTGAAGTCACACTACACTGATGGGGGGGGGGCTTGACAGCACCTCGATGGCATCACCCCACTGGCAGGTGGCACCCAGGTGCGGGCTGCCCACACCCCGATAATGACGCAACTGTGCTAAATTTAAGATTCCAGGGGGGGGGGGCACTTGACCCCCCTTGCCCCTACCTGCGGACGCCCATGACTACAGCATGGGCAGCATACTAATATATACCATACATAACACAGATATTCTTTATATCCGCATACATTGAGAATAGTGTCATCTAATTGACAATAGTTCCATAACAGTCTATCATAATGCAGTATTCAAAAGTGAAGCATCATCCTTAGAACATATCTTACATGGATTAAACTGTACCTCACATTTTACATCTAATCATATAATAAAAGCAATACATTTAAATAAAATACACTCCTAAAATTCCTATCAGCATATGCTAAAATGATTTATTACCAATGAATATTACAACTAATATTAAGCAATGATGATTAAAATTAAAACCATCTGCATTATAAATGCTTAATATAAAAGCTGGGCTAATAATGTAACAGTAATAACTACCATGCAGTGCAGAGAAGAAGACTAGAGTAATCATCACCAATAAAATCTCATCAGTGCAATATAACTACATAATACTAATAAATGTGAGACGTACTCAATTTTTTTAATTGATACCCTTAAGGGGTTAAATGTGGAGTTAGATATAAATTGCTTCATTAGCGATTATTGATGCTATTATGTTACTGACTCCACATAAGGGGATGTTTGGGTAATTTTAGTAATAATTTTAATATTATACTATTAAATTATTTATTAGATTGGATTAAATTATTTATTAGTATTATGTAGTTCCTGCACTACTTTTGGCGACTTCTGGTGCAAATTCAATAGACATCTGTGCATGGACCCACACAGATGTCTTTTAAATGGCCCCCCGAACTCATACTGAAATGCAGGTTTGAAATCGTTTTCAGCCGATTTCAAACCCGCGTTCAGTGTGAACATACCCTAAGGCCCCTTTCACACTTATACGACTTGTCCCACGATTTGGGACTGCAAAGTAGCATGACAAGTCGTTCCCCATGATTTCCAATGACAGCCATTTATATTAGTATGACTTCAAGTCGTTCCTGCACTACTTTTGGTCCGATTTTGATGCCACTTACACAGGCATTCCTTGAAATCGCAGCAAAATCGCGGCCGGGAATCACGGTAAAATCACGCGACTTTGAAGTCGCATAAGTGTGAATGGGGCCTTAGGCTCGATTAACATCTATGCATGTTGCTTTTGAGCGTTTCTGCAGTGCTTTTGGACACGCGTTTTTACCGCGATTTTGCCACGTTTTGCATTTTTTTTGTTTACACTGTGGTTGCTTAGCAACCAGCTATATACAGTGTAAAAAAAAAAATGAAGAAAAAAAAAACGCAAATCATGGCAAAAACGCGGTAAAAACGCGGTACTTGCGTTTTGGATGCGGGTCCACTGACTTCTATTACAGGCAAAACACTGCATTTTGCATGAAAAAAAGTCCCGACCCTTTCCAAAAACGCAGAGGCACAAAAATGCATTGATGTGAACATGTTCCATAGGAACCCATGTTAAAAAATGTCCCTGCATTTCTGCAAAATGCATCAAAAAACGCATTAGTGTGAATCAAGCCTTAGGCTGAATTCACACCTATGCATTTTTAGTGCTTTTTGCATTTTGCAGATTTGCACTACAGAACGTGTTCCATAGGAAACCATGTTAAATGTTCTGTAGTGCAAATCTGCAAAATGCAAAAAGCACTAAAAATGCATAGGTGAGAATCCAGCCTTAGGCCTGATTCACACCTATCCAGGTTGCACTTTGCATATTCCAGGTACATTGAAGTCTATGGAATAAAAAAACAGAAAAAAAGTCCCTGGCCCTTTCAATTAAATGCATAGATGTCAACTACATCCATAGGAAACTATAATAAATGGACTGTAGTGTCTTTATGCAAAATGCAATAAAAAATGCATAGGTGTGAACCAGGCCTACTTACTTTGCACTTTGAGATTTGTTAGCGGTGTTGGTCACTTATTTTTATCACATTTTTGGGCGGATTAGCATAGGATCCCTATGCCCTTTCCAATAAAGGTAATGTGTTTGTTTTCTGATACCATTCTCCAAACTTTTTAGGCTCGATTCACATCAATGCATTTTGCTTTTGCGTGTTTTTGCAGTGCTTTTTGCGGTGCTTGCCGCGTTTTTTGACACGCGTTTTTTGCTGCGATTTGCGTTTTGCGTTTTTGTATTTTTTTTTGTTTCTTTTTTTTACACTGTGGTAGCTTAGCAACCAGATATATACAGTGTAAAAAAAAATGCAAATCGCGGCAAAAACGCGGTAAAAACGCGGTAAAAACGCGGTACTTGCGTTTTGGATGCGGGTCCATTGACTTCTATTACATGCAAAATGCTGCATTTTGCATGAAAAAAAGTCCCCGACCCTTTCCAAAAACGCAGAGGAACAAAAATGCATTGATGTGAACATGTTCCATAGGAACCCATGTTAAAAAAAAATTTCCCTGCATTTCTGCAAAATGCAAAATGCACCAAAAAACGCGCTAGTGTGAATGGAGCCTTAGACACACCTCTTAAGAATATCCACTACATTTGTAAAATGGAATTTCAATTTCATAGTAAATGTATATTTAATAAAAATGTGAAAAACCTTTTAAAATTTGGTATTGTTTTGGCACTGTAAAAAATCCCATATTTGTTTAGTATTGATCTTTAGAAGAACTTATCATAGTTATTCTATAGTCTTACAAACTAGTACAGACTTATGGGTAATACTTCTAAATTGCAAAAAAAAAAAAAAAAAAAAAAACAGAATGAATTTCTAGTATTGTAGATAAAGGACAGGGAATCATGCAGAGAATAATGTGCAGGTCACAGACTGGTGTTCATATACAAAGTGTCCAGCAGGTGTCAGTGTCCCTCGCACAGCTCCTGGAATGTGGCTGGCACACTCGTGTACAGAACACTCAGCTGTCGGGCTGCCTGCGAGTCTGTGTGCTGCCAGTGCTGGGTCTGCCTTATCTCTTCTACAATAATTTGCCTTACATTGTACTCCAAGGGTTGTCATAATGAACACGTCCTTCTCTCTGAGCACACATATGGATTAATAAGGGATAAGCTCCAAACTCTTCTGCATTTTGGGATGAAATGAGCAGAAAGTTCCATCACAACTGAGTGGTCCAGGTGGGAGTTATGGACAGGTAGGTCTACTTTCTCTATGTAAGTTGCTCACATTGTTTATATATATATTATTTTATAGTAGAACATGACATTTTTTTAAATTAGTTTTCAGAAGTTGGTTCAATACACAGGGGTGACCTCTGGAAACTGGAGCTGTTTCCAATAGCAACCGTATCCCAAGTCTTGGGAATATTGCCCATAGACTGGACCTTGCTGGAGCATCTAAACAATTGTCCAGAACACAGAAAACTATTATCATTGCCATTAGTTCTAGTTATCACTTGTGTGTCATTTTTCTTTGTGTTAAATGTAATAAATCAGTCCCCAAAAAATGTTCAGTTTTATTCTTTGGGATGTTTATTTATGTGGTGTCTTTAGTTTACATTAGTCCCTGCCTGCAAGAAGCTTACAGTCTAAGCTCCCTATACTAGAGCCAATAATCCTAATAGCATGTCCTTGTTATGTGGCAGGGAGCCCACACATGTACAGGGAGAACATGCAAACTCCATGCAGGTAGTGTCATAGTTGGAAAGCAAACCGAGGTCCCCGGTGCTGTAAGGCAGATGTGCTAACCACTGAGCCACTGTGTTGCTTGTGCTGTGAGCTGTGAGCTTGTTCTGTGCATTGCACAGGTGTCCTTGTTGAGGAAAGAGGGAATCCCTAGGCACTCTTTGAGGTTTTAACAGTGTCTAAGGATTGCACTATTAAGGGCATCATTCTACTATAATTGACTGTACTTTACAGTACTGTATCATTGGACTATCCCTGGCTATGCCTAGAATGTGAAGTTACTATCCCTGGGTGAACCTACTGAAGTGTGTGCTGTCACTTCTGTCCTTTAATGATAGCTTGCAAAGTCATTACGTGGTGGAGAGGTTATGTACCTACTTTTTTATGTAAGATCCTAATGTGCAGTTGGGTCAGTAGGATTATCAATATATTTATATATATATATATATATATATATATATATATATATATATATATATTTTTATATATTTATATTTATTTATTTTTTTTTTTTTTATTTATTTATTTATACTATACTATTATAATACAATTCTACACTACAAGTGTTCCCATGGTTCTGAATCATCTTGCTGCATTCTAAATCGTAAAAAAAATAAATATAAAAAAAAACATTCTGTATTCTAGCACACATGAAAAATCTGATGTTTTTTTTGTTGTTGCATTGGAATGCATCTGTGTGTATATCTGTTTAGTCAGCATGTAAGTGAATCTGAAGCTACCACACATATTACAATCTCTGTACAGTCTCCAGCAACTGTGAAGTGCCAGCGTCTTACTCAGTCCTTCTCAACCTTTCTAACCTTAGACATAACTTTCCCATCTCAGGGAACCCCTACTTATAATAAATTACTACTTCTATAGCCCACTTTATATTATTGTGATGGTCAACAAGAGACCATACTCCCTACATTGGTGGTCAGAGGGAAGAATGCTCCTGATATTGGTGTTTGGTGATAAGGTTTCTCTTTACATTGGTGGTCTGGTCAGTGATAAAATCGCTCCTTACAGTGGTGGTCAGTGAAAAGAATGTTCCTTACTTTGGCGATTTGTGGGAAGAATGCTCCTTACATTGGTGATCAGTGGGAAGAATGTTTCTTACGTTGGTTATTAGTGGGAAGAATGCTCCTTATATTGGTGGCCAGTGATAAGAATGTTTCTTACGTTGGTTATTAGTGGGAAGAATGCTCCTTACATTGGTGGTCAGTGGGAAGAATGCTCCTTACATTGTGATCAGTGGGAAGAATGCTCCTTACATGGTGGTCAGTGGTCAGTGATAAGACTGTACCTTACAGTGGTGGTCAGTGAAAACAATGCTTCATAGGTTGGTGAACAGTGGGAAGAATGCTCCTTACATTGGTGGTCAGTAATAAGAATGCTCCTTACATTGGTGGTCAGTGATAAGAATGCTCCTTACATTGGTGGTCAGTGATAAGAATGCTCCTTACTTTGATCAGTGGGAAGAATGGGTTAATAAAATGTTAAGACAGTGCTATTACCTATAAATATGTGATAAAAAATATTTCATCAGTAGTGTAAATACAGCCAAATGAATAAAACATATATAAACATATAAAACTGCAATTTCATAACAAGTAAATTGTGCAAGTGCTAAATGTGCAAAATGAATAAAGTGGGAAGAATGGACCTTAAATCGGTGTACAGTGATAAGAATTCTCCTTATAAATCGGTGGTAAGTGAGAAGAATGCTCCTTATGTTGGTGACCAGTGGAAAGAATGCTGCTTGTACTGCTATGGGGGAAGAATGAACCTTATATTGGTGGCCATTTATAAGAATGCTCCTTATATCAGTGGTGAGTGGGAAAAATGCTCTTTACATTGATGGCCAGTAATAAGAATCCTTCTTACATTGGCGGTCAGCAATAAGAATGCTCCTTACATTGGCGGTCAGTGATAAGAATGCTCCTTACATTGGTGGTCAGTAATAAGAATGCTCCTTACATTGGTGGTCAGTAATAAGAATGCTCCTTACATTGGTGGTCAGCAATAAGAATGCTCCTTACATTGGCGGTCAGCAATAAGAATGCTCCTTACATTGGTGGTCAGTAATAAGAAGAATGCTCCTTACATTGGTGGTCATTAATAAGAATGCTCCTTACATTGGTGGTCAGTAATAAGAAGAATGCTCCTTACATTGGCGGTCAGTAAGAAGAATGCTCCTTACATTGGGGGTCAGTGATAAGAATGCTCCTTACATTGGTGGTCAGTAATAAGAATGCTCCTTACATTGGTGGTCAGTAATAAGAATGCTCCTTAATTAAGAATGCTCCTTACATTGGTGGTCGGTAATAAGAATGCTCCTTACATTGGCGGTCAGTAATAAGAATGCTCCTTACATTGGTGGTCAGTAATAAGAAGAATGCTCCTTACATTGGGGGTCAGTGATAAGAATGCTCCTTACATTGGGGGTCAGTGATAAGAATGCTCCTTACATTGGTGGTCAGTAAGAAGAATGCTCCTTACATTGGGGGTCAGTGATAAGAATGCTCCTTACATTGGTGGTCAGTAATAAGAATGCTCCTTACATTGGTGGTCAGTAATAAGAATGCTCCTTACATTGGTGGTCAGTAATAAGAATGCTCCTTACATTGGCGGTCAGTAATAGGCATGCTCCTTACATTGGTGGTCAGTAATAAGAATGCTCCTAAAGCCCCATACACACGCGCGGATTATCCAAAAACCAGGTCCGTCGAATCATGTCCGTCGTACTTTGTCCGATGTTGGTGTTGCGTACACACGGTCGGACAAAGTTGTCGGAAAATCCGATCATTCTGAACGTGGTGACGTTTGTTGCCTACGACGGGACTACGTAGAGGCTAGTAGCCAATAGCTTTGGTCTTGTAATGTGATCTGAGCATGCGTAGCACTTTGTCCGTCGGAATTCGATACACACGATCGGATTTGGTGTGATCGGACTTTGTTGTCAAAAAATCTATCCAGCAGGAGATAGAACTTTGTCCGTCGGACAATCCGACGTACACTGTCCGATGGTGCCTACACACGGTCGGATTTTTCGACAACATTGTCCGATAGGACAGAATCCATGCGAAAATCCGACCGTGTGTATGGGGCTTTACATTGGTGGTCAGTAATAAGAATGCTCCTTACATTGGTGGTCAGTAATAAGAATGCTCCTTACATTGGTGGTCAGTAATAAGAATGCTCCTTACATTGGCGGTCAGTAATAGGCATGCTGCTTACATTGGTAGTCAGCAGTAAGAATTACCCTCTTGCAGATAGCTAAAAAGATTATTGGTGTCAATAGGAATTTATAAGAGGTAGAAATTGCTCCTCAATCAAGGGACCCCATGGTGCCACAGACTTCTGCTTGAGAAAACCCATTCAATGTATATCCAGTCAGGAAGACACTTGCACGTCATGATTGTTTAGAATCTATAGGAGTTTGTACAATCGTGTTGTAATGTGTATGGCTAGCTCAATCTATGATAACACATTGTAACTGCTTCAAAAATAAATGTAAACACAGCTGTGATGAATCTGACATCTGTGGGGAATTTGACAGGATGCTAGAAGAAAAACCTATATCCTCCATTACCAACAATTACTCAACAATGACTTGAAATGCCTGGGAGTGGTGACATCACCTGTACGCTCCCATGTCCCAGTCATTGTTGGCCCTCCCCCTGCAGCTGCCACTGGCTGCGAAAGGAAAACTGGATCACATGACCGGATCAGAGCTGGCTGAAAATAGATAAAGTAAGTGTACAGTTTTTTAAACAGGTTAGTCTGCATGAGTAGCAGGAGGGGCATGATTACAGGCTAAGTTCACTTTTGTTCACTTTTTTTTCTCTAAATTCCAGCTCCCCTATGTACCAATATAAAATTAATGTACTTCTTTTGCAAAAATAAAACGTCTTTCCATTTATTCTACCCACGCTGCTTACCTCACTCTATTCATGGATGTTTAAGAACACTGCTCCATTACTTCTGCCTTACTTCCTGAACAGACTTTAGGTCGGAAGGAGTTGACCAGCTGAGGGTAGATGATGCAGGGAGTGTGCTAATGAGATCAGCTGGTCAACTTCTTCCTGTGTCATGACCTAAAGTATGTTCAGGAAGTAAGGCAGAAGTAATGGAGCAGTGTTTTTAAACATCCATGAAGAGAGTGAGGTAAGGGTGGGTAGAATAAATGGAAAGCTGTTTTATTTTTGCAAAATAAGTACATTAATGCTATATTGGTACATAGGGAAGACATTTAGAAAAAACATAGGTGAACAAAGGTGAACTTAGCCTTAAAAGCTACTTTAAGAGATGCCAACCCATCTAATCTACTAAAAAAGTTTTTTTTTTTGCTACCCCTGTCCCTATTAGTGTAATTACCCAGTCCTTCCCATCTCTCTAGTACCCTGCAACAGAAGGGGAGGGATACTCTTCTAAATGCAGACACCAGACCAGACACCCCAATATCCATTGTTCAGATTGCATTAAAAGCGGATTGTAAGCAGTCTGATGCCTCATAAGTTGGAATCTTATGACATACACTGTAGGACATTTCTTCGTGTCTTACCGTTTGAACAGCAGAGTTTATGCTAATTTTATGATCTCATTCATCTACATAAAGTTCTAAGAACTGTAACTGCACATCTGTTCTTTTCTAGCATGTGGTGCCATCAAATCTTTTTATACAATTAGTAGTGAAAAGCACTTGTGTGTCAAGAAAATCCCAGGCCAGCATGTGAGAAAATCACATTAAATGATTGTATTAAAAAATGATGAAACTGAAATCAAATCCTAACCTGTTCTCTGAACATTTTAATTGGAATCCCATTGCTGGAGCAGTTTCAGGTAACAGGCAAAATCAACCAATACACTGCTTATGGTATCCAAGAAAAATCTCAGCTGTACTTTAGTATTGTTTTATTTCATTTTTATTGTTTGCAAACTGAAGCTGTATATACCTTTTTCACTGTTATAGAAAAAACAATTTAATTCAAGGCACTTCTCTGACATTTTTCATCTAGATTATTCTGGGTTTTCTAATAAGAAAGCCCAATACTGTCTACCCACTTAAAGAGGGAGTCCGGCGAAAACATTTTTTTTAAAAAATCAGCAGCTACAGATATTGCAGCTGCTGACTTTTAAAATAAGGACACTCACCTGTCACAGGGTCCAACGATGTTGGCACCCGAGGCCGAACCGTCCCTTGGTCCTCGGATGCTGCCGCCGCCATCTTGGGTATGGGAATCAGGAAATGAAGCCTTGCGGCTTCACTTCCCGGTTCCCTGCTGCGCATGCGCGAGTCACGCAATGCAATAGGAATGCTCCGCGCTGTCTCTGGGACCCGTGTGTCTCCCAGCAGACAGCGTGGCGGGACAGGAAGAGGCACAGACTCCCGTGGGAGTCTATGCTCTCTTAGACAGGTATCTGCACCCCCCTAAAAGGTGCCAAATGTGACACCGGAGGGGGGGGGAGGGTTCAGATGAGTGGAAGTTCCACTTTAGGGTGGAATACCACTTTAATTGCTTCTGTCTGATGGAAATGTGGGTCCAAACAAGCTAGAAACAGGTAAAATTGTGTGTCCCTCCCCCATTAATTCAATTATGAATTTATTTTAAATAAAATAATATGATAGCACATAGGTTTCAGACAGGTTCAATTTTGTTTTTTAAGTTTTTTGCTTTGCTGTAATCGGCTGAGCAGCGATTTGTTTTTTGGTTGGTCAGCCCTCCCCAAGCTTGGTGGGTGAATGCTCCTGTCTGACTCTGGGGGAGGCTTCCAGAATAGAGTAGGAGGGCCAGCCACTGAGTTATGAATATTTATCTGACCTCTCCCTGACTTTATCCCCTCCCCTCTTTATCTGACCAATCCCTGGAAAGGGCACCCAGGAAAGTGACTAAGGAGAAGATAAATGTTTGAAAAGTCTTTACCTCGGGGTGCTGCCCCCTGGGTGGGAGCCTGTGTACTGAAGAGCTGTATAAATTAGTGACAAATGCAGCTAATGAGCATGAACTCTTTCCTGTCAGGCCTCAGCATGTGCTTGGCTAAGTGCGTGGAGGAACCTGGATTTTAAAGACATTTCTGGAAGACACTACCTTAAGCATATCTCCCAACTGTCCCTAATTTCTGAGGGAATAGTACTTAATTTGCAACAAAGTCCTTCTGTCCTGATTTGTTCCTCATTTGTCCCTCATTTTTATCTGATCTATATAGTTGCATATAAACAATTTATCTATCAAAAAGTGTTTCCCAGTGCTAAACCTTTCATTCGATGTCTAAATTGCTGCATTTGTAAATTTCAAAAGACAGTATAAATTAGTGGTAAAAAAAAGCACTTGTGGGTTTAACTAATCTTTTTTTTTTTTGTATAAGGTGGTGTGGCCTATGCCTACATACGTTTGCTAATCTGTGTCCTGAGTTCCCATCTGAAAAAGTTGAGAGGTATGCCTTGAGCTGGGTACACACTACAGTTTGGGTTGCACGGAAAAAAAACTGACAGCTGCGAGCAGGAGCCGCTGTAATAACCATGCAAGGTTAGTCCAGAGATCTCCCCTGCTGAGCTGTTGTGTTCTAATAGGGGGACCCAGAACACTCCAATCAGCTTTCTCTGCCTTTGGCTGAGAGCGCTGATCAGGAGTCGGTTGCTGGTTTGTCGGACACGGGCAGAATGACGGCTGGTATTTTTTGTCCCGGCAAATATCTCCCAACATTCTGCCCATTTGTAAGGGGCTTTAATGAGCGTGTCCTGGAGAACGACCCCTTTATCACCGTGTGATAAATCAATCAAGGGTATCAAGGGTGTTGCATGGAAGCTGGTTGGTGACAGCCGTCCTTGGACATTGTGAGTAGGTCCTTTGCCTAGGATTCCAGGTGTGCATGTGCTTTGAGGGTTAGATGCTAGAGATTGCTACCAGGACTGTGACTGCTCTTATAGAGCTCAGACTGGCTGTCCTCCTTTACCCCCAGAAATATTCAAAGGCTGAGACTAAAGGAGTTTTGCTTGAGAATCTGTCCTCCTATACCAACTTTTTGGAGTATCCTGCACCCTCACCCCTCTCTTCTGTTCAATTATTGCAATAAATCAACAAAAAGAAAACCCTAAACTAAGCCTGAAGTTTGTCAGTGGGCTTTGGAACTGGTACCTGGGTTGGCAGCCTCTGAACAGGTAAGGGAGACTTGTGTTATTTCCAGTGGCCTCTCTAGGGCTGAGCATTACATACAGTAGGCCAGTGATGGCGAACCTTGGCACCCCAGATGTTTTGGAACTACATTTCCCATGACGCTCATGTACTCTGCAGTGTAGTTGAACATCATGGGAAATTTAGTTTGAAAACATCTGGGGTGCCAAGGTTCGCCATCACTGCAGTAGGCTATTCCAAGCACAGCTCATATTTGAGTGGTTATTTTTATTGGATTGAGATTCAGACGCTGGCATGAAAATGCTAAGGTAGACTTTGGTGTTTTATGGTTTCTGTAATTATATGGGAATGTTGCTTAACACCAAGTAACATAGGTTTAGTGTAAAGCGGCATTCAACCCCAATTATTTTTTTTATTATTATATTTACAACTTCCCTTAACAGACCAAGTTGTCACGCAAAAGGACAGTTAGAGGATTACGCCAAATCATTTAACATTGACAGGGTTGCTTACAATAATCAGCTTTTATTCATTTATATGTAAAACCTTTATCCCAAAAGAAAAAAAAATGGTTGCTGTAACTGCTTAAAAATGTTAGCTGGAGTTTGGTTTAAAAGCATTGTACACTTTTAAATGTTTTTGTTGTTTTAACTAGGTATTAGTGTAGTTATATTTCTTGTGTTGTTGTTTGCCTTACCTTGTAATGATGGGCTTACAAATTGTGCCTGCTGTTTTTAGTGTCATCGCTGATCGATTCTACAATGTGTTGCTGCAGCTAGCCTGCCCCTATTCACCAAGGGAACAAGACAACTTCCTGTTGTCTGTCTTGTCACACAGCAGCCAATGACTTGCTGTTTCCAAATGTTATGAAGCACTGCATGGTGAGCTCTTTATTGATTGCTCTGCCTGTTTGTGTCTGTGTCAGATCTAATTTTTGTTTAGCTGTCACCCATGCAAGCTCTGGACTGAGAGCCCCAGGGATTGCAGGTTTAGCCAAGTGCTGGACTAAAAACATGGAGGAAGAGACATTGCGGGTTAATTACGAAAGGCAAATCCACTTTGCACTACAAGTGCACGGCAAGTGCACTTGGAAGTTCAGTTGCTGTAGATCTAAGAGGGACATGCAAGGAAAAATAAAAAACAGCATTTTAGCTTGCACATGATTGGATATAAAATCAGCAGAGCTTCTCATTTCAGATCTTCCCCTCAGATCTACAGTGACTGCACTTCCAAGTGCACTTTCAGTGCACTTGTAGTGCAAAGTGAATTTTCCTTTCGTAAATAACCCCCAGTGTTTCCTTACAGTTAGTTACTTTACTCTTCACTGATATGCTGGATATTGCAACATAACATGCCCTCCAGCCAACAGGGGGAGAACTACACAGGAGAGTATGTGGACTAGGTCATGGGACTTGAAGTTCAGAACATCCATGACACAGCTCCCATAGACTCTCACACTACCCTTCCCATGAGACCATGAAGAGGAAGGGTTGGAGGGAGATAGCTTTTAAAGAGATGAGGTGAGGACTTTGGCCTCTTGGCACCAGGCGACTCGTGGTGAGCACATCGTCTTGTGTGCCCACAGAACAGCAGCAAGAACCAGAGCTAAAGGCCGGAAAGAAGCAGCAGAGAGAGACCATGTGGGACAGCGGGGATCGTATAGACACCCTAACACCTTTAATCAATGGAACCATCTGCGTTGTCCAATGTCAATCTACTGTGGATAGCTTTTCAGAGGTGTTTGAAAGAAGGTTAGGCAGTAATATGTCACCTTCTCTGTAAATACTGCTTATAGGATATGTTTTATAGAAGAAAATAAAAAATACTGTTCCATTTTTCCGTTTATATTGCAAAAAATAAAAAACCCAGTGATGATCAAATACCACCAAAAGTGTGAAAAAAATACATAAATTTAATTTGAGTACAGTGCTGTATGACCATGCATTTTCCAGTTAAACTACTGTAGCACAGTGTATAGCAAAAAATAGCAAAATAAATAGCGAATAGCAAAAAATGCTCTGGTCATGAAGAGGGTAAAATCTTCTGGAGGTCAAGTGGTTACAGAAAAAATTGCATTATGGTAAAAAAAAGAAAACAATTGCAAATAACAGAATGGTATAGAAAAAAAAACAACAGAATTGAACAGAATAGAATAAAAATAATATAACCATCTTTTCCGAAATTTGAATTATGAATAGAATACATTTAAATAGAAAAGAATAGAATCAAAAATAAAATAATAGAATAGAAAAGCATAGAAAGAATAGAATAAACAAATAGAAAAAGAATACATTTAAAAAACAATATAATAGAATAGAACAGAATGGAAAGAATATAACCGTTTCCCAAAATTCAAATATAATCAATTCAAATGTGAATAGAATAGAAAATAATAGATTAGAATAGGAAGATGGTTATATTCATATTATTCTATTGTATTCTGTTTTTTTTCCTATACTTTTGTGTTGCTTTCTATTCTATTCTACTATATTCTTTTCTATTCTATTCAAATTCAAATTGATTCTATTTTAGTTTTGGAAAATGGTTATATTATTTATATTCTGTTCTATATTTTTTTTTTATTCTTTTCTATTCTATTCGCATTTCAGTAGATGGTTATAATCTTTCTATTTAATTCAATTTTTTTTATTGTATTCTCTTCCTTTCTGTAGTATTCTATTCCATTCTTACGTTATTTTATTTTCTATCCTTTTTTTTTTTAGTTTTTACTCTAGTATATTCTATATTTTTTTCTGTTATATTTTTTTTCTCTTCTATTCTATTATTTTATATTCTATTCCTTTATTTTATATTCTATTTTATTCTCTATTTAAATTGGGAAATCTATTTGAATTCGAAAACTATTCGAAATTGATTTAACCACCTGAGACCCAGTATACGTCATATGACGTCTTTTTGGTCTCAGGGGTATATCTGAATGATGCCTGTAGCTACAGACATCATTCAGATATTGCCGGTTGCAGCCGGCGATTCCCTGCACCATAAGAACGATCATAGCGGCTGTTCCGCCGCTTGATCGTTCTTACGGGCGGCGGGAGGGGACGCCCCCCCCCCTCCCGCCGCCCTCCGGTGCTTCTACCGACTCACCGCTTCCATCGGTGAGTCGGACTCGGGATCCGCCGGCACCGGATGATGCACATAGAGATTTCCGGCGGACCAGATGGTCGCCGGAGTCTCTATGATCGTTCGGAGGCCGGGCGCAATGTTATGACGTCACGCCCGGCCTCTGCATTCAAAAAACGGCGCCGCCTCCGCTGGGAAGCGGTGATCGTTTTTTTTTTTTTTTTGTTTTTAGGCTTCCCAGCCTAGAGGTGAGATGTGGGGTCTTATTGACCCCATATCTCACTGTAAATAGGTCCGATCGTGTCATATTCCTATTACAAGGGATGTTTACATTCCTTGTAATAGGAATAAAAGTAATCAAATATTTTATTTTTTTTTTTAAAGTTGTTGAACTAAAAAAATAAAATAAAATGAACAATAAAAAGAAAAAAAAATTTTTTAAAGCGCCCTGTCCCCGCGAGCTCGTACGCAGAAGCGAACGCATACGTAAGTCCCGCCCACATATGAAAACGGTGTTCAAACCACACATGTGAGGTATCGCCGCGAACGTTAGAGCGAGAGCAATAATTCTAGCCCTAGACCTCCTCTGTAACTCAAAATATGTAACCAGTAAAAAATGTTAAAGCGTCGACTATGGGGATTTTTAAATACCAAAGTTTGGCGCCATTCCACAAGCGCATGCAATTTTGAAGCGTGACATGTTGGGTATCTATTTACTCGGCGTATCTTCATCTTTCACATTATGCAAAAAAATTGGGCTAACTTTACTGTTTTGTTTTTTTTTAAAGCAGGAAACTGTTTTTTTTTCTGAAAAAAACGCGTTCGAAAAATTGCTGCGCAAATACCGTGCGAGATAAAAAGTTGCAACGACCGCCATTGTATTCTTTAGGGTCTTTGCTAAAAAAAACATATATAATGTTTGGGGGTTCTATGTAATTTTCTAGCAAAAAAATTTGGAATTTTACATGTAGGAGAGAAATGTCAGAATTGGCCTGGGTCTCAGGTGGTTAAAAATGTTTCAAATCGATCCGAATTCGAATCGATTCAAATAAGAATAAAAAATAATAATTCTGAAAACAAATTAAACGGATTAAATAAATTTAACTAAACTAATTTATGTAAATAACGAAACAAAACAAGACAAATTGTTTCCTTCTGCACGAGTCTGCAACCAATACAACTTCAGATTCAGGATAGATGATGATTGTCCTCATAGATCTGATATGAATAAAGAATATACATATATAGATGATCATCACATCTGATAGGGATGACTTTACCCTTATACGGGTGAATACATAAAGTGGCAATCATACTCCAATTCACTCCGTCAAGTATGGCATTCATTATTTACAGTACTCTCAACCACATGTCTCCAAACCAACCGCAATTACAATATGATAAGAAAAATCTCCTCACCTTTTATTCAAAGTCAGTGGGGAACGGCTTCCCAGAGCAAAGGTGTAAAACATGGAACATCTCACTGCCCTTAATTTCTAATCACATCAACGCTCTTTCCAAATGTGAATGTCTAGGACAGTGATGGTGCCCAGATGTTTTGGAAATACATTTCCCATGATGCTCAACTACACTGCAGAGTGCATGAGCATCATGGGAAATGTTGTTCCCAAACACCTGGGGTGCCAAGGTTCGCTGGTCTAGGGGTTACATTTAGAGTGCCGCTTAAGGGGGTGCGGTGCAAAGTTGAATCATATGCTGGACTGGAGTCTCCATTAATTTGACATACACACCTTTTACCAATGTCACTCAATTGCTGCAGTCACTATAAAGCCAATTGATGGTGTCATAAACCCCTGATGGATTCTTCAGAATTTAAAAAGGAATATGTAGACTGCAAAGCAATGGCACCTTTAGGCCATTGGCTTCAACTTGTATGTGAACAGTAAGCTTTTGCAAAACATTTGTTTTTAGGCCTCTTTTAGACTAGCAGTGGGGGGGGGGGGGGGAGCAAATATGCGCAATCGAGCTGCGTTTTCGCCTGCTTAACAGCCATCCCCATAAGCTGCAATAGGCAGAAGACATGGATGTTTACATGCCAGCTGACCCAACATGTAGCCATAAGTGGGTGGCAAGCCCACTAAACGCTACAGATTCAAGTCGATGGGGAAGCGCCACAAACGTCTTGCAATGCATGTGGTTGCAGTGCGTTTGTCGGATGAAATTAAATGAAAACAGGCAGTGAGGAGTGCGATCCAAGCGCAGATCGGGCTTCAGAGGTTAGGAAGATTTAGACAATGTCAGATTGTGACGAAACGCGCGTAGGGAGGTTTGACGTGCTGACGTCATCATGCTGTACTCAGTGGACGGGTGTTCGCAAGGCGGCCGGCTGTTTTTCTTTTGACCTTTTTGAACATCACTTCTGTAAGTGCAATTTTAAAAGTTTTAATAAATCTTTTGGTACGTTTTACACTATGGAGAGTCTTTATGGAGAGTCTTTATATTTCTGGGCAACGCCTGACCTATCCCCCTGGTGGTTTGATGTTCGAGTCTCTGTGGTCGTTTGGTGCATAGCTCAAGTTGCAATACCTGTAGACATTCAACATCCCTCCGGATAGAGGCCCTAGCTGGGTATTTTAGTAACAGGCTCATTAAAGCTTGTCTTTTGGTAAGCGCCCATTCTATGTGGTGGAGGTTCACAGCCTTGGAGAGGTGTATATCACAAGAATCTACACGTGTTTTTTATGGACTGTTTATTAATTTTCATTATGTTGTGGTGTGTTGTAGTTCACATACATTCATTGTTTTGGATTATTCACATTTTTTTTTTTTATAGCGCTACTACATTGAATTTTAGATTTAGATGTATGTCTAATCTTACTGTGAAAGCGTCATTTAGTTCCAGTTTGTAATTGCTGAACCTGGATCCAAATGTCAGTGCTGATTGCCACTGTTAAACAAGCTTCTAGCAGGTTTCAGTACTATGTGAAGCTTGTTGAAAGCTTGCAGAAGCCTGCTAGCAGCTTGTTTAAAGTGACAGCTTTGCCGGCGGGTTTGCAGTGCTGCCCCATTGTTTTCAATGAGAAGGGGCGCTTTAGGAGCGGTGAATACACGGCTCCTACAGCGCTGCAAAGATGCGGCTTGTAGGACTTTTTTGACCGTCCTGCAAGCACACCGCTCCAGTGTGAAAGCCATCGGGGCTTTCACATTGGAGTGAATTGAGTGGCTCTTTCAAGGCACTTTGCAGGTGCTATTTTTATGGCTGTAGCGACTGCAAAGCGCCCCAGTGTGAAAGGGTTTTAAAAAAAGTCCTGCTAGGAGCATCTTTGGAGCGGTGAAGGAGCGGTGTATACACTACTCCTTCACCACTCCTGCCCATTGAAATCAATGGGGCAGCGCGGCTATACCACCGGCAAGGGCTTTGCAGTGGTTTTGACCCTTTCTCGGCCACTAGCGGGGGGGGGGGGAGTGCCCTGCTAGCGGCCGAATAGCTCCGTGAAATTGGCAGAAAAGCGCCGCTAAAAATAGTGGCGTTTTACCACCGACACACCCACTGCCCCAGTGTTAAAGGGGCCTTAAAGATTTTGAGAAAGCTGCTGATCAAAGCTTTTCAAAAGCTTTGCAATACCTTGCTGAAAGTTTTTTTTTATTAAAGCTTTGCTGTTATGCCCCGTACACACCGACGGAAAATGTCCTATCGAACAATGTTGTCGGAAATTCCTACCGTGTGTAGGCTCCATCAGACTTTTTCCGTCGGATTTTCCGACGGACAAAGTTTTATCTCCTGCTCTGAAATTTTCCTACAACAAAGTCCTATCGGACTTTTTCCGATCGTGTGTAGCGAATTCTGACGGACAAAGTGCCACGCATGCTCAGATCACATTACAAGACCAAAGCTATTGGCTACTAGCCTCTACGTAGTCCCGTCGTATGCAACGAACGTCACCACGTTCAGGATGATCGGATTTTCCGACAACTTTGTCCGACCGTGTGTATGCAACACCAGTGTCGGACAAAATCCGTCAGAAAAAATCCGAAGGATTTTGTGGTCGGAATTTCCGACCATGTGTACGGGGCATTACACAAGCTAAAGCTCATGGGAAACAGACCATATTGTGGACTTGTTGGACTCCTTTAACTCCCTGCTGGAGGAATGATATGTAAGAGGAGTGATTCAACCCACCGTTGTCTGCCCAAATCTGAAACATTGCTTTTAAAAAAAAAAAAAGATTATAGGGTGAGTAAGATTCTAAAATTAGGATGTTATAACCAAGCAACCTGCAGAAACATTGGCGCTGTCAGGAGGAACCTTCATTCTTCATTTACCCCAACTGTGAGGCTGCTAGAAAGAAATCCATCCGAGTACAATTTGATATGTTTATCTATAAGTGAATCTCCCGTGTTTGCAGTTGGGCAGATCAATGGATTAACAGTAACATTTCCAGGCAAGGCAGCGGAATTTGTGGCATTGTAATATTTATCTCAGGTTTCCACATCATTTTCCTTTGCTTTATATTAAAGTCCATTTGTAATGTTTGTTAAACATTCATTTTAGTTCTCGGTAAGCTTTCTGTACATTTGTTAACCTTTCGCTGATGTGAGCCAGCTCTCAATCTCATTTAGCCCCTTAAGGACCGGGCCTTTTTTCCAAACTTGGTGTTTACAAGTTAAAATAATTTTTTTTTTTTGCTAGAAAATTACTTAAAACCCCCAAACAATTATATATATATTTTTAGGCACCCTAGAGAATAAAATGGCGGTCGTTGCAATACTTTGTCACACCGTATTTGCGCAGCGGTCTTACAAGCACAATGTTTTTGGAAAAAAATGTTTTTTTATTTAAAAAATAACACAACAGGAAAGTTAGCCCAATTTTATTTTTTTTATTGTGAAAGATATTGTTACACCGAGTAAATTGATACCCAACATGTCATGCTTCAAAATTGTGACCGCTCGTGGAATGGCGACAAACTTTTACCCTTAAAAATCCCCATAGGTGACGATTAAAAATTTCTACAGGTTACCAATTTTGAGTTACAGAGTAGGTCTTTTGGTAGAAGTATTGCTCTCGCTCTAGCGATCCTCACATGTGTGGTTTTCATATGCGGGCGTGACTTTTGTATGAAATCGCTTATGCAAGCGAGCTCGGCGGGACGGGGTGCTTTAAATTTATTTATTTATTTTTCTTATTTATTTTACTTTTTATTTTTACACTGTGCTTTTTAAAAAAAAATGTTGTCACTTTTATTCCTATTACAAGGAATGTAAACATCACTTGGAATAGAAAAAAAGCATGACAGGATCTCTTTAATGTGAGATCCGGGGTCAAAAAGACCTCAGATCTCATATTTACACTAAAATGCCGAGAGAGAAAAGGACTTTTTCTGTACCCTACTGAAAAGTCAGTCTGTGCTTGCTCTCTAAAGGAAAACAAACTTTGCACAGTATTTGTTTTGATGTACACTATATTACCAAAAGTATATATATATATACCAAAAGTATATATATATATATATATATTATATATATATATATTTATATTGTGTATATTGGGACACCTGCCTTTACACGCACATGAAAGTAATAATGGCATCCCAGTCTTAGTCCGCAGGGTTCAACATTGAGTTGGCCCACCCTTTGCGGCTAAACCAGCTTTAACTCTTCTGGGAAAGCAGTCCACGAAGTGTGTCTTTGGGAATGTTCGACCATTCTTCCAAAAACACATTTGTGAGGTCAGGCACTGGTGTGGATGAAAATACAAGAGAAGAGGCGCCTCTGGGTGTAGACTTAAAACCAATTTAATCATATATGTCAGGCAAAATCAGGCAACTCACATTTTTGGAGATTAAAATAAGCATTGATTAAAAGCAATCCAGGGAGTAGGGATCATCAGATCGGTCTGATCTTCCTTCCGGCTGGGACGCTAAAGCTGTCATATCCAGGAAGCTGCTGTGGAAGAAGCGCTGATCATGGAGACAGAGCGAGGGGTGGAACGCAGTCGGAGGATGATGACGTCACTGTGATCAGACCGATCTGATGATCCCCACTCCCTGGATTGCTTTTAATCAATGCTTATTTTAATCTCCAAAAATGTGAGTTGCCTGATTTTGCCTGACTTATATGATTAAATTGGTTTTAAGTCTACACCCAGAGGCGCCTCTTCTCTTGTATTTTCTTGCAGTTCTGGAACATGGTTTCTGTTTCCATTGAGGCTGCCCTGTGTGTGGGAACCCCCTGTCACTGGATCCCCATCCTTTTTTCCTGTATGGACTATATATAATATGGACTTTGTTCGGACTAACAGTTTATTTATATAGTCTCAGATTATCCTGCACTGTGTGTGAAAAAATGTCTTTGATTTTACTGCGCATTTACTTGTATACTTATGTGGATGAGAAGGCCTGGCTCACAGTCTCCGACTTAATACATCCCAAAGGTGTTCTATCAAGTTGAGGTCAGGACTCTGTACAGTCCAGTCCAGTTCCTCCACCCCAAACTCGCTCATGTCTTTATGGACCTTGCTTTCTTCACTGGTCCAAATAATTTGGTGGAGGGGGGATTATGGTGTGGGGTTTGTTTTCAGGGGTTGGGCTTGGCCCCTTAGTTCCAGTCAAGGGAACTCTGAAGGGGTCAGCATACCAAGACATTTTGGACAATGTTATGCTCCCAACTTTGTGGGAACAGTTTGGGGATGATCCCTCCCTTTTCCAACATGACTGCGCACCAAAGCATAAAGCAAGGTCCATAAAGACATGGGTTTGGGTTGGAGGAACATGACTGGCCTTCACAAAGTCCTGACCTCAACCCGATAGAACACCTTTGGGATGAATTAGAGTGGAGACTGCGAACCAGGCCTTCTTATCCACATCAGTGCCTGACCTCACAAATGCGTTTCTGGAAGAATGGTTGAACATTCCCATAGACACACTCCTAAACCTTGTGGATACAGAAGAGTGGAAGCTGTTATAGCTGCAAAGGGTGGGCCAATTCAATATTGAACCGTATGGACTAAGACTGGGATGGCATTAAAGTTCATGTGCGTGTAAAGACAGGTGTCCCAATACTTTTGGCAATATAGTGTACAGGGAATGCATTTAGCTGATTTTAACTGAACGTGCAAAACGTTTAAATGGAGGCCTTTATTCTAAAACTGCTCTTCTCCTCATTGCAACCTTCCCCCCTCCACTATGAATCAAAACTACATCATAGAAGAAGATGGTAGTACTTGGCCTGGTATGTAACAGTGGTGCAGCAAAATAAAAAATAAAATAAAAAAACAGACGTGAAATGAAGGTTATCTTTAAAGCTGAGCTCTGAGAAATAAAAGAATATCCCCTTGCAGTGGGGCTCCCCTGCACTGCAAGGTTTAAATGCTTGTTTAGCTTAGGGGTAAAGGAATAATGCTGGTCCTGCATTGTAAGGGAAGGCTTCAGAGAGCAGCAATGGGAAACAAGTTCACGGGACTGGTCACAGTGTTGATGGAAGCCCACAAGAGTTTATTCCTCATCCCCAAGATCTAACACAGAATTTCTCAACCATTTCAACACAGAGGAACCCTTGAAATGACTTTCCATTCTCAGGGAACCCCCTGTTAAGAATTATTATATCTACAACTCATGATATATTAGTGTGATGGTCATTGGGAGGATGCTCCTTAAACTTGTGGTCATTGACAGGAATGCTCCTTAACCGCTTATGGACCGCCTCACGCCGATATAGGTCGGCAAAATGGCACGGCTGGGCACAACCACGTACCTGTACATGGCGCTTTAAGAGCCCAGCCGTGAGCCGCCGGCGCGCTAGCGACCCGGTCCTGAGCTCCGTGACTGCGGCCGCGGGACCAGCGGACCCGATCGCCGCTGGTGTCCCACGATCGAGTGACAGAGCTGAAGAACGGGGGGAGAGGTCTGTGTAAACAAACCTCTCCCCGTGCTTCCTAGCGCAACTGACACTGATCGGCTGTTCCCTGTCACCGGGAAAGCCGATCAGTGATGTCAGACGCAAAGCCACGCCCCCCTACAGTAAAAAAAAAACCACACACACACTTAACCCCTCCCCGCCCCCTAGTGGTTAACTCCTTCACTGCCAGTGTAATTTATCAGAATCAGTGCATTTAAATAGCACTGATTTCTGTATAAATGACAATGGTCCCATGTGTCCGATGTGGGAAAATGTCCGATGTGTCCGCCATAATGTCGCAGTCACAATAAAAATCGCTGATCGCCGCCATTACTAGTAAAAAAAAAAATATTAATAAAAATGCTATAAAACTATCTCCAATTTTGTAAAAGCTATAACTTTTGCGCAAACCAATCAATAATCGCCAAAAATCTGTAGAAGAATACGTAAACTGAGGGGAAAAAAAAATTTTTATATATTTTTTGGGGATATTTATTATAGCAAAAAGTAAAAAATATTGAATTCTTTTCAAAATTTTCGCTCTATTTTTGTTTATAGCGCAAAAAATAAAAACTGCAGGGGCGATCAAATACCACCAAAAGAAAGCTCTATTTGTGGGAAAAAAAGGACGTAAATTTTGTTTAGGAGCCATGTCGCACGACCGCGCAATTGTCAGTTAACCACTTCCCGACCGCCCCATGTACATATACAGAATGGCACGTACAGGCAAAAGGACGTACCTGTACGTGCCATTCTTCAGGCGGTTGGGGGGTCCGATCGGACCCCCCTCCGCCGGCGGGGACGGTCGGGATCGTGTCAGGAGCGATGCGGGAAGAGGGGACGGCCAGTGGTTTCTGGCCACCCCCTCCCGATCGCTCCTGGCGAATCACATTCTCCCTTGCCTGTGTAATTGTAAACACAGGCAAGGGGAAGTGACGTCACGCTCCTCGTGTCGGTCTTTCTGACCGGGACGCCGAGCGGTGAAGACACAGCAAGTAAGTGCACAACAGTACACTGACACCAGGACACTTAGGCACACAATCCACCCCCCTGTCACCCCCAGATCACCCCCCAGATCACCCCCTGCCCCCCCTGTCACAGTGTCACTGATTGCAGTGATCATTTATTTACTGATCACTGCATTTAGTGTCAGTGTGATTGTAATAACTGTCAGGGCAGTTAGTTTTAGGCCCCTTTAGGTCTAAGGTAGCCCCCTACCCCCCCCAATAAAGGTTTAACCCCTTGATTGCCCCCTAGGTAACCCTTTCACCCCCTTTTGCCAGTGTCACTAAGCGATCGTTTTTTTTTGATCGCTCTATTAGTGTCACTGGTGCCGCTAGGTAGCCAGTTTTTTTTTTTAGGTAACCGCCAGGTTTATATAGGATTATAAATAGGTTTATAGGTCAGGTACCCCCATATTACAACCTAAATAAAGGTTTTAACCCCTTGATTGCCCCTAGAGTTAACTCTTTCACCAGTGATCACAGTATAAGTGTCACTGGTGACGCTGGTTAGCCAGTTAGTTATTTAGTTATTTAGGTTCCCCGTCAGGTTTTTATATAGCGTCAGGTACCCCCATATATTGCCTAATAAAGGTTTTAACCCCTGATTGCCCCTAGTTAACCCTTTCACCAGTGATCACCGTATTACTGTTACGGGTGACGCTGGTTAGATAGTTTGTTTTTTATACTGTCAGGGCACCCGCCATTTATTACCCAATAACGGTTTAACCCCCTGATCGCCCGGCGGGTGATATCAATTAGGTTTTAGGGACAAATAAGGTCTGCGTCGCCCCAGGTTAGTGCCAGCACCGCAAACACCCACGCGCAAAGCATACACCTCCCTTAGTGGTATAGTATCTGAACAGATCAATATCTGATCTGATCAGATCTATACTAGCGTCCCAGCAGTTTAGGGTTCCAAAAAACGCATTGTTAGCGGGATCAGCCCAGATACCTGCTAGCACCTGCGTTTTCCCCCTCCGCCCAGCCCAGCCCAGCCCACCCAAGTGCAGTATCGATCGATCACTGTCACTTCCAAAACACTAAGCACACATAACTGCAGCGTTCGCAGAGTCAGGCCTGATCCCTGCGATCGCTAACAGTTTTTTTGGTAGCGTTTTGATTCAGTTGCCAGCAGCCTAGGAGCTTTTTTTCCTGTGAATCTCACTAGTGTACTACTAAATTTAGAGCCCAAAATGGCAAATCGCAAGTACACTAGTGAACAGGCCTACTTGTTTCTGAGTATGTCAGATAGTGAAGAGGAGGTCACTCATCTGTCAGAATCAGGCTCAGAATACGACCCAGTAGACGACAGCGGCTCCATGACAGATAGCTCTGGCGACGGAGGTGAGGTCCCTGCTAAGGTCAGGCGTACCCGATCCCGATCTTCTGATGTTGTTGAGGTGCAGGAACCGCAGGTCTCTCGTATGGAGCAGAGAAGTACTAGCGCCGCTATTCCTTCTGGTGAACTGGCAAGCACCAGCGGCCTAGTACACCCTGGACGTAGTCAAACCAGCACTGCAGTAACACTTGGTGACGTGGCGAGTCCCATAAGTGCAGTTCAAGCTGGCGAGGTGGCAAGCACAAGTAGTGTCCCGCTGCCACCAAGAAGAAGACAAAGGCAGGCCCGTCGATCACATAGTGTCCTTCCTGCAGAATTCGCCAATCCTGATTGGGTGCCCACCACTTCTGCAGGACCCGTACTTCCCCCATTCACTGGCCAACCCGGTATTCAGGTGGAAACAGCTGATTTTAAGCCATCCGATTTTTTATCGCTGTTTTTCACGGAAGATCTCTATAGATCTATTGTGGACCAAAGTAATATATACGCTGGTCAACACATCGCCGCTAATCCCCAAGTGCCTTCCCTTGCCAGAGATTGGAAACCAATTACGGTTTCCGAATTTAAGTCCTTTCTGGGCCTTTCCATCAACATGGGCATGCATAAATTCCCGACGCTGAGGTCTTATTGGTCCACCCTCGCGCTCCACCATATGCCCGTGTTCTCTCGCTCCATGTCCAGGGCACGATACGAACAGATCTTGCGGTTCATGCACTTCAGTGACAATGAACTCTGTCGTCCTCGTGGAGACCCTGAATTTGATCGGCTCTACAAAATTCGGCCCCTCATAAACCACTTCAACCAACGTTTTGCAGCCTTGTTTAATCCCAATCAAGTTGTCTGCGTTGACGAGTCCCTGATTAAGTTTTCTGGCCGCTTGTCTTTCAAACAGTTCCTTCCCAGCAAGCGTGCCAGATACGGGGTCAAGCTCTACAAGCTCTGTGACAGGGCAACAGGCTATACGTGGAGCTTTTCGGTTTATGAGGGAAAAGATAGTCACGTAGAGCCGGAGAACTGTCCAGATTACATAGGGAGCGCTGGCAAGATAGTGTGGAACTTGGTGTCACCCTTATTCGGAAAGGGGTACCACTTGTACGTGGACAATTATTACACGAGCGTGCCACTGTTTAGTCACTTGTTTGATCATCAGATTGGAGCATGTGGCACCGTGCGACCTAATCGCCGGGGCTTTCCCCAGCGGCTTGTAGATTCCCCTCTTAGGCTGGGGGAGAGAGCCTGCTTGAAGTGTAATAACTTGCTCGCTATGAAGTGGAGGGATAATAGGAATGTTTTCGTTCTTACCTCCCTTCATGCAGACACGACAGTCCAAATTCGTACGGCGGCTGGTGTTGTGACGAAACCCCTCTGTGTCCACGAATACAACCTTAATATGGGGGGGGGTGGACCTCAACGACCAGTTGTTGGCGCCGTACCTAGTTGTCCGTAAGGCTAGACGCTGGTACAAAAAAGTGTCTATTTATTTGTTCCAATTGGCTTTTCTGAATGCTCATGTGCTATATGGAGCTTCAGGCGGGAGGTTACCCTTCCTTGAATTCCTGGAAGAGGTTCTCACAGACCTTCTGTTTCCAGACGGTTCTGCACCTCACCATTCCGAACCAAATGCAGTTAGCCGGCTGTATGAGAGGCATTACCCTTATGTCCTCCCGAGTACCCCTACCCAACGAGCCCCCCAAAAAAGATGTCGTGTCTGTACCAAGCGCGGATGTAGGCGTGACACCCGTTATTATTGTCCACGCTGTCCTGACAATCCTGGTCTCTGCATTGGTGAATGTTTTGAACGCTACCACTCACTAGTGAGGTTTTAGCGTAGGGTACAGCATTTCACAGGCTAGGATACACTTTCACAGGGTCTCAAGAATGCCATCGCATTTTGAGACCCGACCGTTAGTTAAAATTATAGTTACAGGGTCTCAAGAATGCCATCGCATTTTGAGACCCGACCGTTACAGTTAAAATTATAGTTATAGTTTAAAAAAAAAAGTGTAAAAAATAAAAAAAAAGTACAAAAAAAAAAAACCCCAAAAAAATATAAAATAAAAAAACCAAAAATAGTTGTCGTTTTATTGTTCTCTCTCTCTCTCTCTCTCTCTCTCTCTATTGTTGCTCTTTTTTACTCTATTCTATTCTGCAATGTTTTATTATGTTTTATCATGCTTGCTTTTCAGGTATGTAATTTTGTTTACTGTGTTTTATTGTTAACCATTTTTTTGTTTTCAGGTGCGCCATTCAGTTGCAGCGCGGATTTATTTATCTTGACAGCAACAGCGTTTGCTCCCACGATACATAAAGCCGCGCCTCCAACGCTGTAGGAGGTGATTTCACCACCACAGTTAAAAAAAAAGAGCATATATGCCGAAGCATGGGGGCAGCAGAGGGCGGAGGAGCAATTTTGCTCCTAATGCCACGTACATATGGTCAAAAAAAAGTCCGACCATGTGTACGTGGCATAACTTTTTTGCGGGAGGATGCCCCCATGCTTCGGCATATATATATTTTAGGCACCGTTTGCGTTAACAAAATGTTTTATTTTTTACTATGTTTTTTTTTTTTGGTATTTGCTTTGCAGGTATGGTATGGTAAGGTCTTACTGTTATACTGTAATGTTACTTTGTTTTAATGTTAACCATTATTTGCTTAGCAGGTACGCCATTCAGTTGCAGCGTGGATTTATTTATCTTGACAGCAACAGCGTTTGCTCCCACGATACATAAAGCCGCGACTCCAACGCTGTAGGAGGTGATTTCACCACCACAGTTAAAAAAAAAGAGCATATATGCCGAAGCATGGGGGCAGCAGAGGGCGGAGGAGCAATTTTGCTCCTAATGCCACGTACATATGGTCGAAAAAAAGTCCGACCATGTGTACGTGGCATAACTTTTTTGCGGGAGGATGCCCCCATGCTTCGGCATATATATATTTTAGGCACCGTTTGCGTTAACAAAATGTTTTATTTTTTACTATGTTTTTTTTTTTTGGTATTTGCTTTGCAGGTATGGTATGGTAAGGTCTTACTGTTATACTGTAATGTTACTTTGTTTTAATGTTAACCATTATTTGCTTAGCAGGTACGCCATTCAGTTGCAGCGTGGATTTATTTATCTTGACAGCAACAGCGTTTGCTCCCACGATACATAAAGCCGCGACTCCAACGCTGTAGGAGGTGATTTCACCACCACAGTTAAAAAAAAGAGCATATATGCCGAAGCATGGGGCAGCAGAGGGCGGAGGAGCGATTTTGCTCCTAATGCCACGTACATATGGTCGAAAAAAGTCCGACCATGTGTACGTGGCATAACTTTTTTGCGGGAGGATGCCCCCATGCTTCGGCATATATAAATGGTGCATGTATGCCCATCATTAGAAGTGGGTGGATGAAGGGAGGTATTCTAATGGTGGGCATACCCACCGCACCATTGGGAAAGCATTTTATCACACCGATCTTGGTGTGGTCAGATGCTTTGAGGGCAGAGGAAAGATCTAGGGTCTAATAGACCCTTTTTTTCAAAAAAAGAGTACCTGTCACTGCCTATTGCTATCATAGGGGATATTTACATTCCCTGCGATAACAATAAAAATGATAACTAAGAAAAAAAAAATGGAAGGAACAGTTTAAAAATAAAATAAAAAAGCTAAATAAAAAGAAAAACTAAAAAAAAAATAAAAAAAAAGCACCCTGCCCCCCCTTCTCTTGCGCAAAGGCGAACACAAGCGTTGGTCTGGCGTCATATGTAAACAGCAATTGCACCATGCATGTGAGGTATCACCGCGAAGGTCAGATCGAGGGCAGTAATTTTAGCAGTAGACCTCCTCCGTGAATCTAATGTTCAAAGTCACTTAAAATCCCTTTCTTCCCCATTCTGATGCTCTGTTTGAACTTCAGCAAGTTATCTTCACCACGTCTAGATGCCAAAATTAATTTGCTGCCATGTGATTGGCTGATTAGCAATTTGTGTTACCGAGCAATTGAACAGGTGAACCTAATAAAGTGGCCGATGAGTGTATATTCCACATCTGACTATTTTGGTTAAAAAAAAGACAAATATTGCCCTGTTTTACCCTAAGTCATTGTTCATTTTTAATGACCAATACACCCATTGCCATTATTCCAAGCGACCAATGTAAAATAAATTAACCACTTGCTTACTGGGCACTTAAACACCCTTCCTGCCCAGACCAATTTTCAGTTTTCGGTGCTCTCACGTTTTGAATGACAATTACTCAGTCATGCAACACTGTACCCAAATGACTTTTTTGTCCTTTTTTTCCCACAAATAGAGCTTTCTTTTGGTGGTATTTGATCACCTCTGGGTTTTTTTTTTTTTTGCATTATAAATGAAAAAAGACGGAAAATTTTGAAAAAAAAAGCATTTTTCTTTGTTTTTGTGATCAAGTTTAGCAAATTATTAATTTTTCTTCATAAATTTTGGCCACAATTTATACTGCTACATATCTTTGGTAAAAATAACCCAAATTAGTGGATATTATTTGGTCTTTGCGAAAGTTAGAGAGTCTACAAACTGTGCTGCGAATTATACATAATTGATCACATCTGATGTACTGGTGGCCCATCTCATTTCTTGCGACCCAAACAAGCCAGGAAAGTACAAATACCCCCCAAATGACCCCTTTTTGAAAGTAGACATTCTAAGGTATTTAGTAAGAGGCATGGTGAGGTTTTTGATGTTGTCATTTGCCAACATGCAGGGAGCGCCATCACGTGTTCTAGGAGCATAAATTACACATCTAACTTGTTGACTACCTAATACACTTTTGAAGGCCCTAGAGCACCAGGACAATGACACGTGACACTGACGTGGCACTGATGACAGATGGCACTGATATGTGGCACTGATGACACGTGGCACTTATGACAGATGCCACTAATACGGGGCACTGATGACACATGACACCGATGACAGATGGCACTTATACGTGGCACTGATGAGAGATGGCACTAATACGTGGCACTGATGAGAGATGGCACTAATACGTGGCACTGATGACACGTGACACTGATGACAGATGGCACTGATACGTGGCATTGATGACATGTGACACTGATAACAGATGGCACGTGACACTGACAGATGGCACTGATGACAGATGGAACTAATATGTGGCAATGATGACAGATGGCACTAATATGTGACACGTGTAATATGTGATATGGCACTGATGACAGATGACACTATGTGGCACTGATGACATGTGGCACCGACGTGGCACTGATGACAGATGGCACTTATACATTGCACTGGGGACAGGTGGCAGTGGGGACAGGTGGAAGTGGGGACAGGTGGCAGTGGGGACAGATGGCAATGGGGACAGATGGCAATGGGGACAGATGGCACATTCTTTTTTCGTTTTTTTTTTTTTTTTTTTACACTCACGGCCGCTGCAGCCGTTCATCTCTCCCTCCTCACACGCTGTCTCTGTGTGAGGAGGGAGAGTGGCGCTGAGAGATGATCTCATATGTTTACATATGAGATCATCTCTCATTGGACACGCCGATCGCGCTGTAAACGGCCGCTGTGATTGGCCGTTTACAGCGATCTGTGACTGGCTGTGTCCGAGGGATACGGCCAGCACAGAACTTCCCTGATGCGCGCTCTCAGGAGCGTGCATTGTGGAAGTAAACAGGAGGACGTCCAGGGACGTCCTCCTGGCAGGGAGCGCCCACGCTGTAGCCTTCTTTCGACTATAGCCCAGGCGCGAAGAGGTTAATACCTTGTCTAATACTCTTTTTATATGTTTGGTATTTTAGAAATTATGTAAGTTTACAAAGAACACTTAGAAATATTCCAGCAAGGGAAAGTCAGGTTCTACGCTGAGCGCTGAAAAGAAATAATGAAAATATGAATGATTGATGATGCCCATTGCTCTCTCAAATAGAGAATGAAATAAAATTCTGTTCTCATAATCATGATAATAAAAGGGCTTCTGTTGAGTTGCTGAATAGCCAGATGCATTACAGGAAATCAATAACTTTTAAAGAAATTTTATTTTCACTCTAGGTATTTGACCAGCACATGCAAGAAGAGACATGTTTCTGCCTTGTTAAAATAAATGAGACTGACGAAAAATAAAGATTTTTTTAAAACGATAATGGAAAACCCAGCTGGTGATGTTCTTCATTGATGTGGAATTGGGAGTCACTGTGCTGTGAAAGATTAAGAACCTTTGGAAGTAACATCGAGAAGAATTTCAAAACATGATTGAGTAATGTTGCTTAGTCTTAGGGCATTTTGGCACATGGATACTGTGTTTCAAGTGTGTTTTAAATGAAAATTCCCCTGAGTAGCGATTAGTAGAGTAGGGTGAGTGTCGGCAAAATCTGCGGGGGTGCCGATGCTGGTGGCCAACTGTCGCTATGACGGCCGGCCACGAGTGATCATGGCCACGAGAGGCAGAACGTGGAAGTGTGTGTTAACACACAAATCAATGTTCTGCTCTGTGAGGAGAGACAGATCGTGTGTTCCTAATAGCTAGGAATCACAATCTGTCATTTCCTCTAGGTCAGTCCCCTCCCCCTACAGTTAGAAACACACACAGGGAATACAGTTAACCCCTTGATCACCCCTAGTGTTAACCCCTTCCCTTCCAGTGACATTTTTACAGTAATCAGTGCATTTTTATAGCACTGATCGCTGTATAAATGCCAATGGTCCCAAAAATTTATCAAAAGTGTCCGATGTGTCCGCCATAATGTTGCAGTCCCCATAAAAATCGCAGATGGCCGCCATTACTAGTAAGAAAAAAATTATAAAAAAATGCTATAAATCTATCCTCTATTTTGTAGACGCTATAACTTTTGCGCAAACCAATCAATATACGCTTATTGCGATTTTTTTTTCAACCAAAAAAAGAATAAATATTGGCTTTAATGGGAAAAAATATTGTTTTTTAAAAAAAGTATTTATTTTTAAAAAATATTTGTTTTTTTTTAAATTGTCGCTGTTTTTTTGGTTATAGCGCAAAAAATAAAAACCGCAGAAGCGATCAAATACCACCACAAGAAAGCTCCATTTGTGGGAAAAGAAAATACTTCAATCTTGTTTGGGTGCAGTGTCACATGACCACGCAATTGTGCGTTAAAGCGACAGTGCCGAATCGCAAAAAATTGGCCGGTCATTCAGCAGCCAAATCTTCCGGGACTGAAGTGGTTAATATGTAGTGACAGTAAAACATACAAAAAAACATCTTAAAAAGGTGCGTATATAAATATATTCTCAAACTGAAAAAAACATTTAATTCATAGATGTGTAAAAAGTTGCCAATATTTCAATCACAAAAAAATAAATCAAAAATGTCTTTATGTCCCCCACGTGCATGTGTGCAAAAAAATCCAAACTCCCGATTTCAATCTCCAAACAATCAAAATGAAAAAATGTGATCCAAAAATTTGTGTATTAAAATATCTGATGTGCTCCTTCATCGAGAAAGTCCTAAAGTGACTCACCAAAGGCTGTGGCTGGTCAAGCTATTACCAGCATTTGCACGGTGTTATATCCTTAAGAAGATCCACTCTCCACTCCAAGGGAACAATCGTGTGTTTTTATAATAGATTTCTCTGCTCCTGGCTGTAATCCAAAGCCACGAGCTTGATCTTTGCAAGAGCTTGATGGTGTCAGCGTCCTAGCCCTGCCCTACTAGTTTTGTTGTATAACGCCCTCACCTACTAGTTTAGCTGTATATGGTCTAAGCCAAGTAGTACGAAACTAGCAGGGTGGCGCTAGGACGCTGAAACCATCGAGCTCTTGCAGAGACCATTCTCGCTGCTTTGGATTACAGCCAGGAGCAGAGAAATCTATTATAAAATCACGTGATTGTTCCCTAGTGCCGGGTTGACATTTAAAAAATGTGAGTGTATATTAAGCATGTTTTAATAAACACATTTTTTAAACGAGATTACGCTACGGAGATTTCCTTTCTTTCTTCCTCTTAATCATCTGTTGTTCCTATGCGTAAGAGAGACTGACGGGTGGACACAATTGAATCAGCAGAGTGGAGAATGGATCTTCTTAAGAATATAACACTGCGCAAATGCTGGTTTACAGTTTGACCAGCCACAGGCTCTGGTGAGTCACTTTAGGACTTTCTTGATGAAGGAGCACATCAGATATTTGAATACACAAATTATTGGATCACATTTTTCATTTTGATTGTTTAGAGATTAAAATCAGGAGTTTGGATTTTTTTTGCACACATGCACTTGGGGGATATAAAGACATTTTAAATTTTTTCTTTTTTTCTTTTTTTTAATTGAAATATTGGATACTTTTTACACATCTATGAAATATATATATGTATGTATGTGTGTGTGTGTGTGTGTGTGTATATATATAAATGTAGCGATATTGACTACCAGCAGAAAGCACCGTACCCTTCAGTGTTTCTAGACATCGCTTGTCCCTTTGGTAATCAGTGTGTCCAGTGACCTCATATTTGTGTGCCCAACAAAGTTCTCCTTCAGATAGTTGCTTTGCACCCATGTACTCTAAGACTACACATCCCAGGGATCTGTAACATGAAGATTGCTGGGAATAGCCATAAAAGCAGAGAAAAGCCTGCGCAGAGCTCTCTTCCTCCTGGGCCTGATGCAAGACGGACCTCTCTGTGCAACAGGGATAGAGGCTGCGGCCTACCACACAGAGTCTTTCTTCCACCCGAGGCCTAAGGGGCCTAGCTCTGTTATTTGCTGTTGAACATCCTGTCGCCAATATCACTCAGATTGCCTGCATGTCAGTGTGGATGCGTATAGCAAGCTTCACTTTCGGAAGACCGAGACAGCAGATCCGCTGCACAAGTACCGCTACAGGAGTTCCTGTCCAGAAGACATCAGAGTGATTTGGTCGTTGGTGAGAGGGCAAATTGCTCGACCTTTATCTATTTATTGCCACTTTTACAGAGACACTTTGCACAATCATCTTTACCGCGAGAACACTTTACTGCATTGCTTGAACACTGTGCTCAGACTCCTTTAGATCTTCACCACTAGGAATCTATTGCTTTCATTATACCCAAACAGATTACAGTTAACAAGCTCCATGTAGCCGGTAAAGAACATCAGATCTGCAATGTGGAACTCTTTTGCCATTACTTAAAGGAATGCCCCTTTTTACTGTTTGTAGACCTACTCCCTTCATTAGGATAGCATAGGCTGGCTAAATTACATCTTTCTCAGTGTGGCAGCATAAGTAGTTAACTGAAACATCCACTAGGAAATGACCTTTGATGAAAAGGGAGTGCACATATCTGTATATAATATTGTTGTTGCTGAACCATTTTCTTGTGTCTTTGGGAGGGATTTGTTTGCTGAGTTGGCGCTGTTATCTTGGCTCAGATTTATTACCTCTCTTTGAAATGATTTTCTCTTATTTGGTTCAAGTAAAATATTTAAGAATCAAATTATACTGAGTTGTTTGATTATTGCCACACAGTGCTACAAGGATGTCTGAACCCAGAGTGTCAGGTGGGTTGGAAGGTTCACTTGGTCATGGCCTTGCAGATGAGCAGGTAATTCTCAGCAGTCCCCTAGGGGGCCATACTACATTTGGAGGCTCATCCGGGATGCTATCTGCAGCAGGCCCCAGTCAACTTAGATCGGAGCCGCAATCTGCACGGGAAGCCGCATCCATGGCCATGGTCACTTGAGGTAGACCAGACAGAAGCACCATTCTGGAGATCTCAGGGAGTGAGCATACAGAGAGGAAGATCAGAAGGTGGTTGAGAGCACTGGCGCCAGGACACTGGGCCTACCTGGTGGAGACTGAAGCCTCAGAGGGACACCCGTGCGTCTATTGACACAGAAAGTAGGACTCGGCCCTGCCCCCACGCCCCTGTGTCATTGGATTTGATTGACAGCAGTGGGAGCAATTTCCCCCTAATTGACTGGGCCATTTTTTGCGATACGGCACTGCATCGCTTTAACTGACAATTGCACAGTCATTCGATGCTGTACCCAAACAATATTGACACGTTTTTTTTCCCCCCACAAATAGAGCTTTCTTTTGGTGGTATTTGATCACCTCTGCGGTTTTTATTTTTTTGCGCTATAAACAAAAATAGAGCGACAATTTTGAAAAAACAAAACAATATTTTTTACTTTTTGCTATAATAAATATCCCCCCAATTTTTTTTAAAAACAAATTTCTTCATCAGTTTAGGCCAATATATATTCTTCTACATATCTTTGGTAAAAAAAAATTGCAATAAGCGTATATTGATTGGTTTGTGCAAAAGTTATAGCATCTACAAAATAGGGGATAGGTTTGTGGCATTTTTATTTATTCAATTTTTTTACTGGTAATGGCAGCGATCTGCGATTTTTAGCAGGACTGTGACATTGCGGCAGACAGATCTGACACGTTTGACACTTTTTTGGGACCATTGACATTTAAACAGCGATCAGTGCTATAAAAATGCACTGATTACTGTGTAAATGTCACTGCCATTAAAGGGGTTAACACTAGGGGGAAATCAAGGGGTTAAATGTGTTCCCTCATGAGTGTTTCTAACTGTGGGGGGATAGGACTGACTGGAGGAGGAGACAGATCGCTGTTCCTAATTACTAGCAACAGCAGATCTGTCTCTCCTCCCCTGTCAGAATGGGGATTTGTGTGTTTACATACACAGATCCCCGTTCTGGCTCTCGTGCCCACGAACACGCTTGGTCTCCGGACATCGCGGCCACCGGCAATGCGCTTTGGGTCCCCCGCCGTGCAGCGGGTGCGTGTCTGCTATGGCTCTTAAAGGAGCCGACGTACCCATACGATTTGCGGGAACGAGCCGACCTGCCACCATATAATGACGGCAGCTGGTCGGCAAGTGGTTAACCACTTCAGCCCCAGAAGAATTTACCCCCTTCCTGACCAGAGCACTTTTTGCGATTCGGCACTGCTTCGCTTTAACTGACAATTGCACAGTCGGGCGATGTGGCTCCCGAACAAATTGACATCCTTTTTTTTTCCCCCACAAATAGAGCTTTCTTTTGGTGGTATTTGATCACCCCTGCGGTTTTTTATTTTTTACACTATAAACAAAAAAAAAGCGACAATTTTGAAAAAAATGCAATATTTTTTACTTTTTGCTATAATAAATATCCCCCAAAAATATATAAAAAAATAATTTTTTTCCTCAGTTTAGGCCGATACGTATTCTTCTACATATTTTTGGTAAAAAAAAATGCAATAAGCGATTATTGATTGGTTTGCGGAAAAGTTATAGCATTTACAAAATAGGGGATAGTTTTTTATGGCATTTTTATTAATAATTTTTTTTTTTTTTAAATGGTGGCGATCAGCGATTTTTGTCTTGACTGCGACATTATGACGGACACATCGGACATTTTTGACACATTTTTGGGACCATTGTCATTTATACAGCAATCAGTGCTATACAAATGCACTGATTCCTGTGTTAATGACACTGGCAGTGAAGGGTTAACCACTAGGTGGCAGTGTAGGGGTTAAGTGTGTCCTAGGGGCGTGTTTATAACTGTGGGGGGAGTGGCTGTGTGTGACACGTCACTAATCTCTGCTCCGATCACACGGAGCAGAGATCAGTGACACTGTCACTAGGCAGAACGGAGAGATGCTCGTTTACATTAGCATCTCCCTGATCTTCCTCTCCGTGAGGCGATCGTGGGTATCCCCGCGGCAATCGAGTATGCGGGACTTGCGACCCGACTCACGGAGCTTCCAGCGGGCGCGCATGCCCAATGGCCGCCTCTTAAAGGGCAACATACAGGTACGTGATTCTGCCTGTAAGTGCCCTTCTGCCGCAGTATATCTGCGTGAGGTGGCCGGGAAGCGGTTAAACATCGCTCCATAGCCCCTGCAAAACATCAAAGCTTTTTGTTTTAAAGGTTTTGTTTTAAGTAAGTAAAAGCACCTAGAATGTAACCAGCAAATTTGAATTTTTTTTTTGGTAAAGTGGTAGTAAACTTCCACTTTAAACTTGTACCTAAAAGTAAACTTACAATAAGGCTTACCTGTAGGTATAATGAATATCTCCTGAGCGTGCACCAGTCGATGATGTCACTGCGCATGCACCGGTGATGCTCTACATTTAGGGCACACAGAGTACAGGAGTGGCCTCTCAGCCCAGCCATTCAAACAGGTGAAGCACACACACCTGGAAGGAAGACTGGGTGAGGATGGAAGCTCCTGCAGCGGTGACAGTGCTCTGCTGGAGGGCTTAGTTTGAAAGGTACAGTATGTCTATCATAATGTGCTAGTATGCGGTTCATACTAGCACAGTATGGCATTAACTTGCAGGGAATCTGATTTTTTTTTTTCTTTTTAAATGAAGAGTTTATTACCACTTTAAGTTATGCTATGTTAGTGGAAACATGTAACATATATAAAGTAGTATTGTTTTCCCAGTTTAGTTGCAAAAGTGAAAACACCTTTTAAAGTGTAGATTTTGCGAACTTAGCTGCACGGCCTCTTGTTAAAATATTTTGAAACTAGAGCCATGCATGCGCTGTGAACTCTCCATTCATTCCTGTGAAGGGTCTATATTTGTACTATAAACATGTCCACATAGTGTAGTTACACGGTTAATCCTTGTTTATACTTCCCACATCAATTTTTCTGGTGTTTAAATAAAACATGCGTAGAAGGCCTGTGTGAACGAGGGCTTAAACATCACTTTAACTGTGACATAAAGTGAACATAAACCCCATAACTCATGCTCCTAACACTAAGCTAACCTAAATGAAAGTACTGCTATAACACCTTCTCCAACACACCTAACTTCCCTGGCACTGTATACACCAAAAGATAACAATCTTAAGCCAAAGTTTAACAGAGATAAAAGGTGGACTGCTTCACTAAAAAAAAAACAAAAAAAAAAACACACACACACACACGTTGATTTACTTACAGTTGGACACATTTTCCTTAGTGAATGTAATGTGTAGAGATGGGCGAACAGTTCGGGCCGAGCAAAAGTTTGGCCCGAACATAGCCTGTTTGTCCGTTCGGTGAACACTCGAATTTGCAGGTTCGTCCGTTCGGTGAACACCCGAAAGGGGATTTTTCATTTTTATTGTTTCACTTTAACCACTTCAGCTCCAGAAGGTTTTACCCCCTTCCTGACCAGGCCATTTTTTTGCGTTGTTTTAACTGACAATTGCGCGGTCATGCGACACTGTACCCAAATAAAATTGATGTCCCTTTTTCCCCCACGAAAAGAGCTTTCTTTTGGTGGTATTTGATCACCTCTGTGGTTTTTATTTTTTGCGCTATAAACAAAAAAAAATTATACAAGTTTGAAAAAGAAAAAAATGTTTTTTTTTTTGCTATAAAACATATCCAATAAAAAAATCTGAAGGAACGAATTTCTTCATAAATTTAGGCCAATATGTATTCTGCTACATGTTTTTGGTAAAAAAATCCCAATAAGCATATATTGATTGGTTTGCGCAAAAGTTATAGCATCTACAAACTACGGGATAGATTTATGGCATTTTTATTGTTTTTACTAGTAATGGCGGCGATCAGTGATTGTGGCGAACAAATCTGCCACTAAATGACACTTTTTGAGGACCAGTGACATAAATACAGTGATCAGTGTAGTCACTGTCTAAATGACACTGGCAGGGAAGGGGTCAATACCAGGGGCGAACAAAGGGTTAAGTGTGCTCCTAGGGAGTGCTTTCTAACTGTTTGGGGAATGCTGACACTGGAGGAAAACAGAGATCCGTGTTTCTGCTTAGGAGAAACACAAGATCTCCATTTTCCTCTCTGGCAGACCAGCGATCTGCCTTGTTTACATAGGCAGACTGCCGTTCTGCCTCTCCTCGGAATGATCGATGTGTCCCGGCAGCCATTGCCGCTCCCGCTGTGTCCAATCAAAGCGGAGCAGGGCTCCGGTGGCGCGCGCACACGCCCCAGATCAGGAACTTAAAATGACATACAGGTACGTGACTTTGCACTAAAGAGCCACCCTGCCGCAGTATATGTATGTGAGGCTGCCCTTAAGCGGTTAAGCATCATTTAAATCACTGCTCCTAAAAATACAATCTTTTAAAAAAAAAAAAATGTCCTCCAGTGCAGTACCCAGACCTCCATACCCTTTTTATGGCCAATAACTTGCATATGAGCCTTCAAAATGGGGACTTTTGATTTCAAGTTTGGGTCCCATAGACTTTAATAGGGTTCGTCGTTTGGATCAGAACTTTTACTCTATTCGGGAGTTCTGGTGTGGACCGAAGCGGCTGGTTGTTCGCCCTATCTCACTTAGTAAAGAATACCCAATCAGGTGCAAGGATTGGTTGATGGAAATCAGTAGAGCTACACCACCATTTCTAAGCTCTGAAGAAAATGAGTACAACTGCACTAGCAGAGTGCACAGTTTATTGGCCTTTTGTAAATTCACCCCATTTTGTAGATACCCAACTGCTGTGTTTTTATTTAATTTGACACTGTATTGGATTTCTTTTTTCAAGGCATGAACAAATCAGGCACCTGTCTTAGAAAAAGAAGGAAAGCACCAATCCTTCTGTCCATATCACTTTGGCATTCCTTGGAGGACCTGTGGTCTAAAATAAAGTCCAGTTTTTTTCACCTTTTGTGCTGCCCTATGCCAGTAGGTAGTAATTGAAGAACTGCTGCCCTGGGTACCATCCATTTCTGGACACACAACTACATTCAGAGCATTGATTACAAGATCTATGAAAAAAGAGGGAACAGAGTTCCGGCATTTCAGCCGAACAATTTCTCAAGCCTCTTTGGATGACATAATATGAGCAATTTTCCAGTGATTGATCGTGTGAACGGGACCACAGGGGGCCCAGAACAACAGATTCTTCACAAAATGTATTTTTACAAAAAAATGATAGAATCTCTATAGAACAGCAGGCAAAGTAAAACAGCTTGTTTTTGTGTGTTGAAACAAATCTATAGTACAAAATAAACACAAAATACCACATTTATCATAGGCTAGATGATCTTTTTATGCATTATAAAACAGGTTTGATAACTGAAGACAAAATATGCTAAAAATATCAGATAGTAACATTTAATTTATGAATGACGGCAATAAATGTCACTGGTAATATAAAAGAGCGATATTTATACAGTTGCCAAAGTGCTAAATTATGTGTTGTGTCACTCTAATGTTCTGTACAAACCTAAAAATGTTCACATTCAGTCATATGGAAGAGACATCAATTCAAGTTAAAACAAACACAATAGGAAATAGATTTTACAGTTGATGGACTGTTCTGAGGATTTACAGAAATCAGGGATGTCACTTGTCCTTTGTTTGCACTTAGCATCAATGTCACGGTGCTTTATTTGTTTAGACAAAGAATTTTAATAGTGTAATTCCAAAAGGGCATTTCAAAAACACATGGAAAGGACATCCTTTCAACTGAAAGTAATACAATTATTACAGTCATTGAAATCTATCTATCTATCTATCTAATCTTTTTGTGCCCCTGTGTCCGAATGGATAGAGACGTCCTCCCGTGATCGCGCTGCTTGGATAGCGCCATCTGTGATCGCAGAACAGGGTAAAGGGCCAATCAAAGCGCACCCTTTACCACTTGATCAGCTGTCAGTGAGGAGGTTTCTACCACCATGAAAGAGGATTTTTCTCAGTGGAATATATCAGTGTTGCTGGATTTCAAATCAGTTCAACCATTTTCTCCAACAGAACAGTGTTCAGTTTGTGACATTACCTACTATGCAGTATCTATCGCAAGATCTTCAAGCAAAAGGATGTCTAAGATTCAAGCTCAGAGAGCTTCAGAAAAAGATATTGTTTTCTTTACAGAAGGAGTAGACTTGTGTCCGGTAGATCATCTTGTATCAAGGGTAGCGACATCCCTTCATCTAACAGTCATCTGGGCATTGCCTAACTTCCCAGAGGATCACTAAGGAGGGACACACAAATTGGACGTGTACAGAACTTGAAGTCCCTATCCACAATTGCCCTTTTCAGATCATGTAATAAGCCTTTCATCTTTCCAGCTGGAATTCATCAGGGAAAAGAGGCTACCTCCTGGACTTAGTAGGTTTGGTCTTGCATATAGGGCGAGGGGTCGTGAACCTCCTTCAGCAGTGGACACATACTCTTCCAGAGCGTTTTGGTCTGATGGGCTACCCATTCGAAGGCATCTATGGAATCCATCTGCAGGGAAGTATCATGGTCACCCCAGGATACCTTTTCAAGGTAGTAGATCCAGGGGTCGTGCCATTAGTTGACTGCGGAGGAAGGATTGTTCCGTCTTCTGTCCCATTCCAATTTAAAAATTGATTCGACAAGTAGAACCCACCCTGTCAGCTAGTTATTTATCACTAGTATGCTGCCATGGTGGCGTCAGGAAAATGGAAAATTGTATCAAATATTTATCGTAATTTTCCTTTCCTGGCGCCAAACCATGGCAGCATACGAACCCACCCTTGTACGTTTTGGTATGTAGTTACTTACAAAGAATGGGGTGGGGACTAACTAGGCCTTTAATTTAGGCTATTTGCTGGTCCTGAGGGAGTGGAAGAGAGACGGAGCCTATCACTAGTATGCTGCCATGGTTTGGCGTCAGGAAAGGAAAATTACGGTAAGTATTTGATACAATTTTCATTTTTTTTTTTTGATAGAGTACTGTGAGGATAGAGCCATTGTCATGTTTTTATTGTCGTCTGTATGCATGTTAGGGAGATTCATTCTCTCCATGTCTGCTGATCACCAATGTCATGGAGAATAAAAGCGTGGATCAATTCAAAATTATGAGTTGTCACCAGAATTCAGCAGTCCACCAGCGGCGGTGCGTCCATAAAGGGCGCAGGAGCGCCCCCCCCTCTCCTGTCACTCACTATACTCCATAGATAGATTCATGCATTGCATGAATCTATCTATGGTCACTGCTGACACCCCCTATTCAGGTGTCCGGCCCCTTTTTGGTCACCGGGCACCTGAATTACAGTGGTGGGGGTGTTTTTTTTGGAAACACCTGATTAGCGCCGTAGGCGGTAATAGGCGTTCAAAAAGGTGACAAGCGGGCGCAATGCTGTGCATTCCTTGTCACTCAGCAGTATGTTAGCGAACCAAAGGGATTCGGTTTGCTAACATTGTACGGCCCCTTAGCCAATCAGGAGCACAGGTCTGTGTTACCTGTGCCCTGATTGGCTGAAACGACAGGTGCTGTGATTGGGCGCCTATCAGGCGTCCAATCATAGCAGAGGATGGAGCAGAGGAGGAGCGGGCAGGAGAAGAAACGGAGGACACCGATGCCGCCGTCACCCGAGACAAGGTAAGTGCAGGGCGGGGGGCACTCCTTATTAGAGAAAGACTGGTCCCTCCATAAAGACCAATTTGGTCAGCCATGATGCTTCCCTCTACCTTTCTGATGGGCCTGACTGTTCTTTTGAGCTTATTTATAGATTTACAGGTTTACAGAGGTTAAATGTCCACCCTAAATAATAGTTAGAATTACTGCCAATCTAATAGACTAACTTATAGAAACTTGGTGAAACCAACTGGAATTGTTGAAAATGCTGATCAGTCTTTATAACATAAGGGTGAGGGGCAGGACTATACTCATGATTCCATGATCTTATCCTACTCAGAGAGCCTGAAAACAGGGCCCATGGTATGGCATGTCATCCTCTACAACATAATGTTATGTGTGTCACAATCAAATTGGCTTGCCTGATGATAGGCAAAAAATAAATTTGGTCTTAGTTTTTTAAATCTGAACTCTTTTTAATGCAAGCAGTGTATAAGTACCTGAATTTGACCTGGCATCAGCCTTGGAGCTGGTATTGCAGAAATATGTAAATCTTAATACTGATATGAACAGAAACACAAATCCTTTTCCCGATATGACAGCTCTCTCATACAGTATATCTTTCATCTGTGTATTTAGTTATTTGCATGGAGCTCAGCTTTAAAGTTACACCAACCCTGTACAGGTGTTGTATCACCGTTTGATTTATTTTTGTATTTCTATGTTCAGGCTCTTTGCAGGGACAGCTTTATTTTGAAGCGACTGCGTTTTATGGCAAAGTGGCTGTGTTTGGTGGCAAAGTGGCTGTGTTGGATGGCAAAGTGGCTGTGTTGGATGGCAAAGTGGCTGTGTTTGATGGCAAAGTGGCTGTGTTTGATGGCAAAGTGGCAAAGTGGCTGTGTTTGATGGCAAAGTGGCTGCGTTTGATGTCACAGTGGCAAAGTGGCTGCGTTTTGATGGGCACAGTGGCTGCGTTTTGATGGGCACAGTGGCTGCATTTTAATGGGCACAGTGGCTGCATTTTAATGGGCACAGTGGCTGGCTTTGATACAATGGCTGCGTTTGATGGGCTTTTTTTTTTTTTCAGTTTATTTGCGCCCCCCCAAAAATTTTGAGCACCAGCCGCCACTGCAGCCCACTGATAGGTTCATCTTTCTGTTCTCCCACCTGAAAACATGTTCCTTGTTAGCACAAAAATGAAGCACATCTGATTGGGAGAAAGAGTGGGAACACAAGGAGCCAATCTCATCGCTGCTAGAAAGAGGCTAAAATCAAGTTAAATGCAGGTACTTAAATCAATTACATTTAGAAAAAAAAACACATTTAATGGTTTTAAATAAATAAAAAACATTCATGGGAGTTTTATTATCTGCCTGAAGCTTGAATTTTTATTTCTAATCTAATGCATAAGCATTTGGCTAGCCCCTGACATTTTATCTGAAGATCAAATATGAAATTTCCAAAGTGCTGTGCCTAGGTGGAAGGATGCTAATTGAAGCAGTCATTTCCCAATTTATGTGCTGCATACAGATTCTGTGGCAGTGACTTGGAAAATCAGTTTGGTTTTCCACTCTCATGGTTATTAAACAGCATATTAGTTAGGGAATGATTGTTTCCATCACAGCTTTGATACACAGGTTTTTTGACTAGTTCCTTTAATAGTCTTTTGTTTGCAATTTTTATATATTTATACTTGAAAGAGCTTAAATCTCCTTCAACAGGTGCTATCTTAAAAAACGCAGTAATTCCTTAATAAAGCAAATGTTTTTCTGTTTATTCCAGAGGAAACCATGTGCATGACTGGTCACCCATAATGCAACAAGGGCAACATGTTTAATAGAAATTGATTAGATCTGGGGAATTTTTGTTGCACAGATGAAAAGTCAATTCCTATAAAGATGAATGAATAATTAGATATTTGACAAATAAGCTGACATTTCAAAATCATAATCCTACTTATGAATCATTTTTTGATTAGATGTCGTTAAAACCTTTTGTATTTCAGCCCTTCTGCCATTTTCTTATAATTGTGTTGAATTATACATTCGGTTTTCGCATCTCTTCATCAGGCCACATCTAATATCATTGCCTCAGTCACCCCTTGAGATTGGATTTGCTCTCAGGTCCCTATTTTGGTTCATTTATTTCTCGGTAATTTTCTTTTTTTTCTGAAAAGGACACTTGAACAATAATTACGGGAAACATCTCGGTTATTCACACCTACAATGTTATGGACAACTATGTATTGGGAAAATTACTTTGTAGCCTGTTTGAGTATTACATTAATCACTTCAGTCAATTCCATCATTTGTTTGTCATTCTTCTTATGCCAAGGTCACACAAAAAATAAGATAGGGAAGTTGATATGAATTTTTGGTGTCAATATTTTTTATGATCATAAAAATTGGCATATAGATAAACATTCAAAATGTAAGCGTCATAGTTTTAAAGGTCAACTGTACCCAAAACTTTAATTTGATTGGGCATAGATATGCTGAACCACCTGCCAACAGAAATGAGGAGAGTGATTTTTGGGAATTTGATTTCATTGATGTAAATTTTCACCAAAGTGGAAACTCAGTTATGAATACTGGGTTGCTTAGATGAGAGTCTGTGTTTTTATGGAATGTATTTAGGGTTGTTTCTTAGGATTCATTTTGTGTTCTTTTTATTTGTATTTTTTTTCTGCACTATCGCAGGTCCAGAGTCATTGAAAGAAGCTTCTGTAATCCTCAGGAGACATGAACAGGCCACTGCACTCTTATGCTGCGTACACATGGGAAATGTTCGATAGGAGCTTGTTGTCGGAAATTTCGACTGTGTGTAGGCTCCATCGGACATTTTCCATTGGAATTTCCGACAAACAAAATTTGAGATCTGGATTTTGAGCTAACATCCGTCGGAAAAAAAACATGGACTTTGTTGTCGGAATGTGCGATCGTGTGTACACAGCATTAGGCTGGGTTCACACTTGAGATCCCAGCGACTCACAGCAGGAGTCCAGTGCGTCTCCATTTCCTGGTTCAAGTATGAATTTTGGGCTGAATTCGGACCTGAAACGGACCAAAAGACGTGCAGGACTCCTGTGCAATTGGTAAAGTGATTATCTCTGCGCTGCCTTTCTAAATCGCAATGTAATGGATACTGCAGCAAACACTGATGAAGTCACGTGACCGTGACGAACACGCGTCGGGACGTCACAGACACTTGAGATACCGGAAACGAGGTACGAGCTCGGCGCTCGTTTTTATATGCACAACAACCTAGATTAAATGTGAGTTTCTTGTTTATATACTATTGTGAAATAAAACCTTTTACTACAAATTACTACACTATCTAGCGCTTTCTCTTTACCCCACCCTACCCTGTGAGGTACATTTATGAGCAACCAGGCAGCAGAGGGACCTTTCCCAGAGAGAACCCCCACTAGGACCAGGACCCCTTAGGACCGGGACCCCAATAGGAGAACGCCACCAGGGAGAAGCAGAGGCCCGCCTGGAGCCCACACATTGTTTAAAGCTGTTACCTTACAGCGGTAAGGTAAGGGGCCACCCATACTATAACCAGGAGGAAAACCACTAGATCACCGAATGCACCACCACCTTGGAGAATAAAACACCAGCAATAACACCTTTGATACACTAATAAACGTCTTTCTTTGACACTGAAGTCACTATATATTGCACCATAGGTCAAGCTGAGCTAGGACTGATCTCACGGACCTACAACTCTGTGCTTTTATATATTTTTCATCACCTCTCACTTTCTTTTACGTTAACGTTTTTATTGTGCGCTTTTATGCAATTTTATACGATTCTATGCGATTTTACACATTTATGTGACTATATGCACTTTATTGGAATTCTATGCGATCTCTGAAACCTTATGCGATCATATACGATCTTATGCGACTATATACGATTTTATGCGATTATATGCGATTTTATGTGATTTTATCCGTATTTATCTGCATATGTTGAATCACCCTACCTAAAGTAGCACACTGGTCACTTTATGGAATTTATACGAATTTCTTGCACTGATTCTTATACTATGTATTTTTAGGAATTTTACCCTAACAACGCACGAGTCACTTTATATTTTTACCACTAACAAGCTATTTTCTACATATGCGATTTTATTTGAGTTGTTGAACAGCTCACTGCACTCTATGCACTATTACTCACTCTCTTGAAGCACTTTATATTTATTCATTGTTTTGGTATTGATATACTATACCTCTAAGATACAGCGCAGCACTACCCCCTTACATATCCTGTGCAATTAGCATCGGAGCTGCTACAGAGATGTGTGAACCGGCTCCACAGAGAGCCGGTCACAATCTCCTGCTGTGCGAATTGGATGCGGAGAAACACACATCCAATTCGCAATAGTGTGAACCCAGCCTCAACCTCTTCCTGCAACTGTAATGCATATACACTATATTGTCAAAAGTATTGGAACGCCTGCCTTTACACGCTCACAGTGGCGACTAGTGCTCAACATTTTTGGGGGGGCCCTACACCCATTTAAAGGGCCATTGGAAGGCAGTGGTGGTGGTGGGGGATAAAAATACCCAAAACTACGTTAAACTTGCCTTTTACTTTGACTCCAAAGTATTTTAACGAATGGGCAAAATGTTACCCAAATCTCTCGATATTTGACATTCTAAAAAAAAAAAAATCTTCACTGGTTCACCTCCTGCCTGCTTGTTCTGTTTCCATGACTCTAGTGGTGATATTTCTCTACAGCAATTTGTGACTTCCTTTACTCTGTCTTATGTACTACAGCTATATAACATTTTAATATTTTTTGGTATTTACTGAATAAAATATGAATGCGGACAAAACTTTTGGACTGATATATTATGAAATAGATTTGATCTGGTGCATGTAATTATGATCATGTCAAGTAAAATTGGTGCTGGGGTACAGTAGGGGTAGGGGGTAAAGCAAATAATTAAAGTTGAACTCCAGAAACTCAACCACTGTTGGTGGTGAGCCCAGTAATCCCCATACTCTTTGTACACAGTGCAGAGGTCTCCCTTATATCATTTCCTCTTCTATAGGTTTTAACCTATAGTGTTAGGCTATTTAGTTAGTGTTATTGTGTTGGGCTATTTTTGCTATTGATCGAATGTTCTTAAACTAATTTGGTTGCATGTACTTAAAGTGATTGTAAATGATCACCATGTAAAACAACCCATTCAGTTTAAAATAGAAATGAAAGGCCAAACATTTGTGTATAGATATGATTTTTTTTTTATAAATAACGTATTTTTCCCTTTGTTTTAAGTGATCATATTCCCTCTGTTCTCAGTTGCATGAACTGGGGAGGAGAAGCAACAGTACACTGAACTTTCCAGTGAATTGCTGTGCGTGGGAGGGGATGGGTCTGATCATTGGAGGAGAGCAGTCTGAGTTCTAAGCATAGCTAGCGAACTGACCACGGTGTGTTCTCCTGCTTAGCATAATCCGTTTTCAGTAGGAAAGCAGGAACACCAGGGATTTCACACACAAAATAAATTATCATACAAGTACATGGTACAGCAGGCACATATCAAGAATATGAAATGTTAACATATTCTTTAAAACTTTTTAATTTTTTTTTCTTAAAGTGATTGTAAAGTCTCGTTTTTATTTCTATAAAAATAACAAACATGTTATACTCACCTGCCCAGTGTAATGGTTTTTCACAGAGCAGCCCAGATCCAATGTAAACAAAGCACACCGCTGATTTTATAGGGAGGAAAAGTGAGAGATCGTGTGTTAGCTAAGCTGAAACGCGATCTCTCTTATCCTCTAGAAACACCTCCCAGGGAACACATTTAACCCCTTGATCGCCCCCTAGTGATAACCCCTTCCCTGTCAGTGACATTTTTTTTTTGTTTATAGCGCAAAAAATAAAAACTGCAGAGGTGATCAAATACCACCAAAAGAAAGCTCTATTTGTGGGAAAAAAAGGACATCAATTTTGTTTGCGTAAAATATCACATGACCGCACAATTGTCAACGCAGTGCCGTATCGCCAAAAATGACCTGGTCAGGAAGTGTGTAAAACCTTCCGGGGCTGAAGTGGTTAAGGAATGTTACATTCACCCTGCAAAAGGTAGCAGATAGTAACTGCCATTTCACACATATTACAAATATTACAGGTATTATTCGTGATAGTTGCATGAATGCTATACATTTGCAAAACATTTTTATATACAAAGATCCCAAAGGGACTGATTTATAATAGAGTCCAGATACTGTAATTTGCAGGACACAACAATAAAATAAAAGAGGAAAAAAAAATGCACATAATATGCAATAAACACGCCGAAGGATATGCCAGGTAGGACACTGCATTCTGTTCATCCAATTCTGAGATTTGCATAGCTCTGCCATACAGTATAACTGGAAGGAGGACACTGCTTACAAAGAATGAATACAATAATGCAAGTTCTTCAACCCTAGCCTCTTGACTGCTCAGGGAAAGAGCAGTAGCAGATTGGTGAAGCTATCCTTCCTTTATAGTCTGTTCTCTTCTCCTGTCAGCAGGGGTCAAGTCCTGGGGAAAAAAGTGTGGGAACTCCCACCCAAGATCCACTCGCCCACCAAAAAAAAAAATGATACGCTCATATGCACGAACACTTCAAAAGTGGTATTTTTCATCCAATTTTCGTATTGTGTGTATGAAGCTTAACTGTTAGTACATAAAAAAACAATCCACAATAAACATAAATACGGTAATTCTCTGAATAATCAGCATTCATTCAATTGTGCTTCTATGCAAATGTGAACATCATGTTCTGATCTTTATTGGGGAATTTTATTTTGTATATAGAGTGTTTATGTGGTGAGTTTACACTTTTCATTGAACAGAGTTTGGATAACACAGGGTTAAACGGAAAGGTCATAAATGAACTGCACATTATCTGGACAGAATGCTTGGGGAGATAGTGATGTGTTCCTGCTTAGGAGATGTATGTTAGCTTGGGGGGGCTGCAAACTATGCAGGGCTCCAACACACACTCACTGCTATTCCAACCCTTCACATATTTCCATATAAACTTCCCTCCTTGCATTAAACTTTGCCAGGTATTGTGCTCAGCTTACCCCCCCCCAAACTGATGTTCCTCCCTCAGCTCACCTCTCTCCCTGCATGTCCTGTGAGCACAATAGCTGTGCTCCTCCTCTGGGTTCTCTCATCATATGGCACTGAAGATAGAGGTGGGGGGGATTCAGCGGGACACATAGAGCAAGTATGCAGGAGACTTGGGGGGGGGGTGAGGAGACAGAAAATCAGGAGGGGAGGAGCGCATCACGAGAGGTCTGACAAAATACAATCTCTTAGCAGCAGGGACCTGATCTACCCATCAGCTAGCTGTGATTGACAGGTAGATCGAAGCACAAGCTGTCATGGGGCCCCCTTCTGGCAATGCCTGAATGGTCAGGTGTGCGGCACTTACTATTGTGAGCTGTGTCGGCAGCTGCTGGTGTAGCACCTGCCACACAGCTCGCATACTTCAAAGTCTTGCAGGACACGGCTGCTAACGGGAACTGAGTTCCTGTTGTGGAAAAAGTACAGGAACTCTGTTCCCATGCGTTCCCGCAGGACTTGAGCCCTGCCTGTCAGGATGTTTCTTCTGAACATATTTGCATGCAGTACATACGACTGGCTCTCAGGAGTGTTGCTGTATAGGGCATTGCAAGTTCTCATATCTAGTAATATTCAGGAACTTACAATAGTTGCATTTACAAAAAAAAATACATTTAACAGTTTATTGTTGAGCACAGGCCTACATTGATTTGCACCCCCCTGTCTTTGCTTGAAGCTCATCTACTTTATAATTCCTTTAAACAGTCATAATTGCTTTACCAATCATCAGATTTGGAATGCAAGTAAAAGAAGTGATTAAGAGAGATTGCTGGTTTACAAACATTCAGAGACCTGTATGTATTTCCCAGAGAATACACCTGTCTGATCCATTTACTGTTCACATTTTCCAGCTGCGGGTAAGCTGTTGTATGGTCATGCTGAAATGTCAGCCCTAAAATGTATGTTTTCCAGATAATTATTTGCATTTCATATATAGGGTGAGATTACTGGCTGAAATAATAAAGATAAACTGCTAATGTGATTTTATTAATTGTGTTAATTGCCAGCCAAAGCTGATTGCAGCGTCTTTATTTTTTATTTTTTGCACAGCTGCCACTTCCTATAGTGTGATGGCCGCACTAGATTGCATTTATTACGTTATACTCTAACCTTGTTCTGCCTTCTACAATGTACATGGATGAGTTGCTAGCCGCTGCTAGTTTAATAGATGGCCTCTCGAGATTAATCTAGAAGTTCTAAAAACAGCTGAACCTCCAATGCTGCCTCAAATATGAAAAATAGAGGAACGATTTAGTGAGAGATTTCAGTGCCGGATAAAGGGGAACTGCAGTCTGCTCACATAATTTGTAATAAAAACATCTTTGCCATTCTGAAGCTTCTCTCCAACCACTTTGCATATTATTTTATATATATACTGTGATTCTGTACTTGCCAAATATGTTGCAGAAATCTCCCTCCACTAAGTCTGGCTGCATCCATTTTAACTGTGGGCAGCTGAAGCTGCTGCCTGTTCACTTCCTGGATTTACACAGACACACAGAGGCACACCTCCAGCTCTGCAGCTCTCATTGGCCCTCTTATGACTCACCCCCCCTCCCTTCCTGGCAAACTTTCACGAGAGTGAGAGAGAGAACTGTGCATGATGTCATAAGCCTAGGCTAATGACCAGAAAAGAAACAGGCAGTGGGCCGTATAAGGTATTTACTGGCAGAAAAAAAATGTTTTACTATCCAAAGTTAAAACAACAAGGGCAGAAGATGTAATAGATGGAAAGATGAAAACAATGACTGAAGGTCCGCTTTAACCACTTGCCGACCGCTGAACGCCGATATATACGTCAGGCACAGTGGCAGCGGTGGGCAAATGGGCGTAGCCGAACATCCTGGAAGAGTGCTTTTCCCAGGGGGTTATCTGATTTAGGGAGGAGCCGCAAGAGCCCCAGAAGAGGAGGTTCAGGGCCACTCTGTGCAAAACAGGCTGCATAGTGGAGGTAAGTATGATATGTTTGTTATTTTAAAATAAATAAATCAAGCCTTTACAATCACTTTAATGTGTGAATGAATGAATGGAGAGAGGGAGAAAAGGGAAGGAAGGAAGGAAAGAAGAGAGGAAGGAAGGAAGAGAGGGAAGGAAGGAAGAGAGGAAAGGAAGGAAGGAAGAGAGGAAAGGAAGGAAGGAAGAGAGGAAAGGAAGGAAGGAAGAGAGGAAAGGAAGGAAGAGGGGAAAGGAAGGGAAGGAAGGAGAAGAGAGGAAAGGAAGGAAGAGGGGAAAGGAAGGAAGGAAGAGAGGAAAGGAAGGAAGGGGAAAGAAAGTTTACATGCAGTTGTGTTCAAAATAATGGCAGTCCAAGATCACTAACCAGATCAGTTACTGTTTTTGGTATAAATTATATTTCTACATGGAATATCATTTACTAGTAGGTGTAGTAGAGTAATAGAAAACCAACAGATCCAACAGTCATGACATGCATGCTGCTAATTCTGTGTAATTGAATCATGAATTGAAAGGGGCTTGTTCAAAATAATAGCAGTGTGGAGTTCAATTAATGAGGTCATTCAGTCAGTGAAAAAACAGGTGTCACACAGGTGGCCTTTATTTAACCGCTTCAGCACCGGGCCATTTTTCACCCTTCCCTACCAGAGCACTTTTTGCGATTCGGCACTGCGTTGCTTTAACTAACAATTGCGCGGTCGTGCGACGTTACACCCAAACAAAATTGACGTCCTTTTTTTCCCACAAATAGAGCTTTCTTTTGGTGGTATTTGATCACCTCTGCGGTTTTTATTTTTTGCGCTATAAACAAAAGAAGAGCGACAATTTTGAAAAAAAAAACACAATATTTTTTACTTTTTGCTATAATAAATATCCCATTTTTAAAAAAAAAAAAAAAAATTTTTTTTCCTCAGTTTAGGCCGATACGTATTCTTCTACATATTTTTGGTAAAAAAAAATCGCAATAAGCGTATATTGATCGGTTTGCGCAAAAGTTATAGCGTCTACAAAATAGGGGATAGATTTATTGAATTTTTTTTTTTTTACTAGTAATGGCGGCGATCTGCGATTTTTTTTTTCGTGACTGCGACATTGCGGCGGACACTTCGGACACTTTTGACACATTTTTGGAACCATTCACATTTACACAGCGATCGTTGCTATAAAATTGCAATGCTTACTGTGTAAATGTGACTGGCAGGGAAGGGGTTAACACTAGGGGGCGCTGCAGGGGTTAATGTGTTCCCTATAGGAGTGATTCTAACTGTGGGGGGAGGGGACTCAAGGGGAGGAGACCGATCATGTGTTCCTCCGTACTGGGATCACATGATCGGTCTCCTCTCCGCTGACAGGACGTGGAGCTGTGTGTTTACACACACAGCTCCACGGTCCCGCCCGGTCCCGTTGTTTTAAACGGGCAATCGCGGGTGCCCGGCGAACATCGCGGCCACCGGGCACTCGCACCGGGTCCCGAGCGATGCCGCGCGCAGCGCGCGCGTGCCCCCCAGGTGGCCGGGAATGCGAGGACGTCATATGACGCCCACCCAGGATGGGAGATCCACCTTGTGGGCGTCATATGACTATAAGGCGGTATTGAAGTGGTTAAGGACGAAGGCAGAAAATGTTGTACATGCTGGGTATAGTGCATTTCTCTCTGAAAATCTGAATAAAATTGGTCCTTTCAGACATTGTTCAGAAGAACAGCGTTCTTTGATGAAAAAGTTGATTGGAGAGGGGAAAACATATAAAGAAGGGCAGAAACTGATAGGCTGCTCAGCTAAAATGATCTCAAATGCTTTAAAATGGAAACCAGAACCAGAAAGATGTGGAGGAAAAAGGAAAATGGAAAACTACCATTTGAGTCGATCGAGGAATAGCCAAAATGGCAAAGACTCAGCCAGCCAGTCAAAGATCAGCTCCAGGGTGATCAAAGAAGGTCTAAAGTTACCTGTGAGTACTGTAACAATTAGATGACGCCTATGTGAAGCCAAGCCCCCACAAAGTCCCACATGTGCTGAAGAGGTTACAATTTGCCAAAGAACACATTGACTGGCCTAAAGAGAAATGGCACAACATTTTGTGGATTGTTCTTTTTGGGTCTAGGGGCTGCAGACAGTTCGTCAGACGACCCCCAAACACTGAATTTAACCACTTCCCTACAGCTGTACAGTCATATGATGCCCGCAGGAACCCTTTCGTCCCTCCGGTCAGGCATCATATGACGTCCTGGGATTCCCTGCATTGTAGGGAGCGCCACATCACTTGGGACCTGATGCGCGTGCCCAGCGGCCATGATGTTTGCCGGGCACCTGCGATTGCCCGTTAACCGAGCAGGACCGTAGATCTGTGTGTGTAAACACACAGATCCATCTCCTGTCAGGTGAGAGGAGACCGATCCGTGTGTTCCCATTACAGAGGAACACCGATCGGTCTCCTCCCCTTGTGAGTCCCCTCCCCCTACAGTTAGAATCACTCCCTAGGACACACAGTTAACCCTTTGATCACCCCCTAGTGTTAACCCCTTCCCTGCGAGTCACATTTATACAGTAATCAATGCATTTTATAGCACTGATCGCTGTATAAATGTCACTGGTCCCAAAATAGTGTCAAAAGTGTCCGATATGTCCGCCGCAATACTAGTAAAAAAATAAAATAAAATAATATAAATGCCATAATTCCATCCCCTATTTTGTAGACGCTATTGCCCCGTACACACGGTCAGAAATTCTGATCACAAAATCCATCTGATTTTTTTCCGACGGATTTTGTCCGACACTGGTGTTGCATACACACGGTCGGACAAAGTTGTTGGAAAATCCGAAGATTCTGAACGTGGTGACGTTCGTTGCATATGACGGAACTATGTAGAGGCTATTAGCCAATAGGTTTGGTCTCCTAATTTGATCTGAGCATGCATGGCACCGTCGGAATTCTCTACACATGATCGGAAAAAGTCCGATCGGATTTTGTTGTCGGAAAATTTGAGAGCAGGACGGAAAAAGTCCTAAGGAGCCCACACACGGTCGGATTTTCCGACAACATGGTCCGATCGGACATTTTCCGTCTGAATTTCTGACCGTGTGTAGGGGCCATATAACTTTTGTGCAATCCAATCAATATACGCTTTTGCAATTTTTTATTGCAATTTTATTTTACCAAAAATATGTAGCAGAATACATATTGGCCTAAACTGGGGAAAAAATATATTTAAAAAAAAAATAATTGGGATGTTTATTATAGCAAAAAGTAATAAATATTGTGTTTTTTTTTTCAAAATTGTGGCTCTTTTTTTTGTTTATAGCGCAAAAAATCAAATACCACCTAAAGAAAGCTCTATTTGTGGGGAAAAAAAAATTATCAAAATTTATTTGGGTACAACGTCCATGACCGCACAATTCTCATTCAAAGTGTGAAAGCGCTGAAAGCTGAAAATTGGCCTGGGCAGGAAGGGGGTCAAAATGCCCGGTGTGGAAGTGGTTAAGCCACAGTACGCCGTGAAGACAGTGAAACATGGTGGGGCAAGCATCATGATATGTTTCTCATACTATGGTGTTGGGCCTATTTATCGCATACTGGGAATCATGGATCAGTTTGAATACGGTCCATCAAAATACTTGAAGAAGTCTTGTTGCCTTATGCCGAATAGGAAATGCCCTTGAAGTGGGTGTTTCAACAAGACAATGACCCCAAACACACCAATAAGTGACCAAACCAACAAGATTAACATTATGGAGTGACCAGCCCAATCCCCGGACTTTGAACCAATAGAAAAAAGTGTGCGGTGACATCGAAAATGCTGTTTCTGAGGTATAACAGAGAAATGCAGAGGAATTGTGGAATATAGTGCAATCGTCCTGGGCTGGAATACCTGTTCACAGGTGCCAGAAGTTGGTTGACTCCATGCAACACAGATGTGAAGCAGTTCTCAGAAATAGTGCTTATACAACAAAATATTGGTCAGAGAATGGTTTGTAGAAGAATTGGTACCCTTGCAAATGCCCAGAAAGATTGGCACATAGAAATTCTCCATTGGCACTTAGAAATTCGCCAATGCTAATGTGCATGCGCGGATCTGCAAGAACGACCGGGAGAATTCATGTGCCAGTACGCCAAAGCGCACGCAATGCGTGACAGATTCTAGTGCCCAGTGGCCTAATTTAAGGCCAGCAGCATGATCCATTAGTTGCTGGATGATCTTCAGCTTCCCCTGTGAGTTCCTTTGTTCCTGTTCCTGATATTATTGGATTTCCGGTTACTGACTAGTCTTGCCTTTGACCTCTCTTGTCTGCATTCCTGACTTTGAACCTTGGCTTGTTCCTGTGACTCCGCTTCTGCCTGCTGATCCATCTTTGACCCCTGGCTTGCTCTTCTGACTCTGCTTTTGCTTGATTACCATTGTATGACCCCAGCTGTCTCCTGGCTCTGCTTGCTGCCTTTCACCTGGATGACCTTCTGTGCATGACTTCTGGCCTGGCTCCTGACTCTGCTCCTGGCTCTCCCAGCTGCCAAGTCTTACCTGGTACTCCTAAGGGACACCTGCACGGCAGTACACTCTGCTCGTCAGCTGCCATCCAGCGGACATCCCATCAGCCTGTTGCAGCTGGCAACCCCTGCTTCTCTAACCACTTCCCATCCCAGCCATCGTCAAATGACGTCCGCAGGAGGGATCTTCCATCCTGTGCGGGCGTCACATGACGTCCTCGTTTTCCCGGCCGCCTAGGGGGCGCGCGTGCGTCACGTCACTCGGGAGCCGATGCCCGATAACAGAGCAGGACCATGGATCTTTGTGTGTAAACACACAGATCTATGTCCTGTCAGGTGAGAGGAGGCCGATGGTGTGTTCCCAGTACAGAGGAACACCAATCGGTCTCCTCCCCTTGTGAGTCCCCTCCCCCTACAGTTAGAATCACTTCCTAGGTAACACATTTAACCCCTTGATCGTCCCCTAGTGTTAACCCCTTATTATTATAGCAAAAAGTAAAAAATATTGTGTTTTTTCAAACTTGTCACTCCTATTTTGTTTATAGCGCAAGAAATAAAAAACGCAGAGGCGATCAAATACCACGTATTCCTATGGGTACAGTGTTGCATGACCGCGCAATTGTCATTCACAGTGTTACAGCGCTGAAAACTGAAAGTTGGCCTGGGCAGGATGTGAAGTGGCTAAGCATAGTACTCCCTGTTACCACCTTCAGGGGCGCTCTGCACTTAACCCACAAGGGAAGCCTCTCAGCACTTCAGCCTCCGACCAAGTACGTGACAATATTAGTTCAGTGATTCAGAGGAAAGCTAAATCTTTTTTTCAATTTATATAGTATGTGTTTGAGTTTGTAATGAAAAAAACAGACACTGCTCTTTTTTGGAAAGTCCTAATATTCCTTTTTTTCTTTACTTTTGGTAAAGTAATAACACATTTGAATTTTTTTTCTTCATGTTTGGATTTGGAATAGACTGTGCAGTGTTGCCAATGTATAGAAATAAAAGCTATTATAAGGATTTTGAGCTAAAACACACTGTTATTATTTTTATTATTATTTTTATTATTATTATTTTTAACACAACTGCACATGCCTATTACAAAATCAATGTAACTACACTATACTTTATAATTTGGGAGTTATCATTTATATATAAATCTGGTGTACTAAATACAGTACTTGCAAACCTATTCAGTTAAGCAGAAAAATTGTAAATGTGCAAAGTGCAGTAATCAATAGCAGCCTCTAAAATATATATATATATTTTTTTGTCATTACATAACTAACAGACTGTATGTGTGACTTATTACTAGGAGTTCTTGTATTCTGCAGATCACAGCTGTACTTTTCTTTTAAAGAAATAAGCTCTTTAGAGGTAACTACATTAACTAATGCAGTTTTCATGCTGAATGAATGAATGAATGAATGGTTTCTCCTATATTTGATTACTACGTGAGCTAAGACTGTGGATTCTACTATCAATGTCAGTGTCACCTTGCTCTAGTCCATGAATGGTGTGCAGGTCTATTGTTTATACAACAACAAAAAATAAATGAAAGGAAGATAAATGGAGCGATTGCAATCTTTGCAAATGTGTTTGTTTTGTTCGTTCTCACGGTCAGGAAAGACAGAAGCATTTGTCTTAGGAGTAATGCAAACAAAAACTGGAGGAAATTTTATTTTCTATACATCTTGGCACAAAATTTAATATTTGCATGTTTAAAATTATAAATTGTACAGTGAAAATAACTGTATTTATCATAGCAATTATAACAAAATGTCAGTTTCTCCAAAATCTTTAACATATTGATATATTATTTTTTTTATACTATATATATATATATATATATATATATATATGTATGTATGTATGTATATGTATGTATATATATATATATATATATATATATATATAATTTTTTTAATTTGTAAATTACTTTTCAATGCTTTGTACCATGGCTGACAGCTGAAGTGTAAACAAAACAGTTGCGGTAGGTATCGGTAATTGGTATCGGCGAGTACTAAAAAAAAAAGTATCGGTACTCGTTGTAAAAAAAATGGTATCGGTGCATCCCTAACTTTTAGTGTATAGTACACACTAAATAGAGAGCATGGTTCAATTAATATATTTATTATTCTATTTGCACATTTACGGGCCACTTTGCCTATAACGAGCAGCTCTCAGACCAAGTAAAATATATAAGCCATCTGCGCAGGTAAGGGTAATTTCATTCACCCCTTATTCACCATAGTGAATGCAGGGTCTTGGGTTTAGTAACACTTTAAATGTCTATAATTTCTCTTTAAAACCCAACTCTGGGCTCTGCTCTCCTGGCTGTATTTATGCTTTATTTTGCTATTTTCTTATTATTCAATACTTTTCCTTTACTTACCATTTTCAGATGTTTTCGGGACACATAATGCAGAGGATCCACTTTATTTTCAGTTCTTCTCGTGGTGCGTGATACTGTACTTACTCACTTGATGACCTCAGTCTTGAGGATGCCTGGTGTCACTGAAACCAAGAAACTCTGGACATCTAATGGTGGAAAAGCAATTACTGGGGGAGGAGAGAGGAGGTGAGTATTGCAGAGCTGCTTTTTTTAACACCTCCAAAAGGGCTATTTGCTCAGAGTTGTGCTTTAAAGTACAATTAAACCCTCAGTCAGGCTGCATATACAGTAATAAAAATGCCTCTTTGTGTTTTTAATTCTTTTTTTTGTTTTTTTCCCTTTTTCTATCTGCTCAGTGCTGCAGCAAGGGTTAGTGGGGCAGAACTAGGAGAGTCAGACCACTGAACTGTCCTGGACGTGTTATGCCGCGTACACGCGGTCGGAATTTCCGACAGAAAAAGTCTGATGGGAGCTTTTGGATGGATATTCCGACCGTGTGTATGCCCCATCTGACTTTTTCTGTCGGAATTTCGAATGGACTTAAATAGAGAACATGTTCTAAATTTTTCCAGCGGAAATGCCGACGGAGGTTATCCCATTGGCAAGTCCGACCGCGTGTACGCTGCAAACGTGTTCTAAATTTTTCCGGCGGGAATGCCGACGGAGGTTATGCCGTTGGCTAGTCCGACGGTATACTCAATTCTCTGACAAAATCTCCTGGGTTTAACATTTTGTTTCAGCAATAGGTCACAACAAGGAACTATGGAGAGAATATTTTGGCACTGGAGTCTATAAGAAATATAGCAATCTTGTGATTCAACAGGTCACTCCAAATGTAAAGCATTGACACTATTGCTAAGAGTGCAAAACCACTAAGATCAATAGTGTAAAAAGTTACATTGACATTATAATTAATAATAATATCTTAATCAGATTTAAAATTAATGTTTCTATATCAATTTATGAATATTTTCGGTTAATAAAATCCTAAAGTGGACACACAGCAGCATAATGGTAAATCAATACATACATCATAAAGAAGATAATATAGCCCAATAATGCTTTATTTCAAAATAGTATAGCCTTAAGGAGAACTCCAGAGAAAAGAATTATGTAGATAATAAAAGTTACCAGTAAAGGTCTAAACTGCAAAGGTGGGATTTTAATTAAACTATAAGTTGAAAATGTGATAGAGCTGAAAGCTGAAAATTGTTTTTTTAATCTGCCCAACAACAAATTGGGGAAAAAAAGCATAAAAAAAAACCCTGGTGAAAAACGTGTCAAAAATTTAAAGCACACCAAATAAAAGCACTGCAGAAATGGATCAAAAGCAAACTGCATAGGTGTGAACCAGGCCTTAGCCCTCGTTCACACGCTGCAACTTGTCATGACAATTTACACCGTTCATATCGCTGCACACTCATGTTGCATCGATTATGAAAAAGCTTCCTGCACTACTTTTTACTCATTTCATTGCGACTTGCATAGACTTCTGTTGTATTAAGTCGCAAGCTGCAATAAAATCGGAAGTGCAAATCGCACTGATGTGCAGCTTTGAAATCACACTGAAGTAGCACTCCGGTATGAACAGATGCTTAATCCTTCCTTTTATCCCCTGTACCTGAAATTCAGCAATCTGGTTAAGGGCTCGTTCACACTTATGGCCAAGGGGTGGTGAAAATGGATAGTTGAGCAGTAGTTTTATTGCCCCTTCAAACACCCCTAAAACCAACACAGTGACCAGAGGAGATTGTACACATGTCATGGATATGATGCTTTGCTTTAACCCCTCTTGCGTTTGGCAGTATCTCTGCAGTACCTCCAATGAAAAGGACCTGTTCAAGTGAATAAACAAAGATTTGGGGGGCACACCCTAAAAAATGCATAAAAAATGGTGCAGCCATCCTATGGATAGCAAAGGACCCACTGATATTGGGGTACTTTGACGTAGTAGTGGGCTTAGCACTATATGGCCATATGGTGTAACTAAATCCCCATATTTTCTGAATATGCTTAGGTGTTTTTAAATAGCCATGCAGGAGTTAAATGTCATTTTTGTATGTGTGCGCTGTAATCTTTTTTTCTGTCTGTATGGTCTTATGGCTGCACCATCTTTTATGCATTTTTTTAGGGAGTTCCCCCAAATCTTTGTTTGTCTAGTGTATGGATTCTGATCAAATCCTTTGGGCTGGAGCAACCCCCCCCCCCTCATTGCCTCTTATTAGTGTCCACCTGTGTTATAGGAGTCCTTATAATTCTCCCATATAGAGGAGTGTATGTCTCCCATGGTTCAGAGTAGCAGGATCTTCCACTCTATGGATAGCATAAGACCCACTGATATTGGGGTACTTTGACGTAGCAGTGGGCTTAGCGCTATATGGCCATATGGTGTAACTAAATCCCCATATTTTCTGAATATGCTCAGGTGTTTTTAAATAGCCATACAGGAGTTAAATGTCATTTTTGTATGTGTGAGCTGTAATCTTTTTTATGTCTGTACAAGTGAATGGGGCAGTGCCACAACCTCCTTAAAAGCGCATGCAATGCACTCAGTTCTGGTGCGACATATCACCTCCTGCCTGCCTGTCAGCCATCAGCAAGGGCTGCTGCAAATATAAATGAGTCTCTAAGAGGTAGGTCAATAAAAATGTCCTTTCTTGCTGTTCAGCATTCACCATATTTAACCAAAGTCTAGGAAGAGGTTCAAGAATCCCCCACTAGAATGCAGAAGTCAACAAGAGCTCAACATACTTAATAAAACCATGGAGTTCATGTGTAAGAGCACTAGTACTGTGGTTTAAAAAATAAATAGAAATGTCTTAACTATGTTCAACTCGTGGCATTTTTCTTACTTTCCCAGAGAGGGATAGGTTTGCAATCGGTTTCAAATAAGATCATAGCTCCCAACTGTCCCTGATTTCGAGGGACTCTCCCTGATTTGGAGAAATGTCCCTCTGTCCCCCCACCCCCCTCATTTGTCCATCATTTTGGTCTGATCTACATAGTTGTATATAAAATGCACTTTTTATCTTTTCAAAAAGTGTTTCCCAGTGCTAAACCTTTCATCCAAATTCTAAATGCTGCATTTGTAAATTTAAAAAGCCAATATAAAGGAATAGTAGTGGTAAAAAAAAAAGCCCTTATGGATTTAATTAACCTTTCTTTTTGGTTAATTATCCTTTAAGGGGGTGTGGCAGGAGGCATGTCCTTTGCCTACATAGTAGGTGTCCCTCATCCCCATCTTAAAATGTTGGGAGGTATGTAAGATGAGTGTTCTGCCATTCAGGATCACAAAAAATCCAAATTTGCATGACTTTATTTTCCTAATCTGAGATCTAATTTCTAAATTTGTACACAGCAGAAATACTGTTTTCAGTCTCCCCATGATGGCAAAATACTCCTGTACACCTTTACTATACCCAACTCTTTATATTGACCCAATTATTTCTAGCGTCAGTCTCTTCACTAGTGACTATTGATAATAATGTATGGCTATCGTCAGGAAGGAACTTCCATGCAGACATAACAGTCTAGTAAAATAATCTACATTGGGGGTTGGCAACAGTTTTTTGGCACTCTAAACGTTGATCCCACTGTGCCGCCAGCTCCAAGCCTGGCGTCTCCCTTGGGGTTAAAAGAACTGCAGGGGATCTTTTTTTTTTTTTTTTAAAGCGAAGAAATGTGTTCAGTAAAGCAGTTAACATCCTGGCAGGATAATACGCCTTCCCTGCACTCAGGGATCTTCAGTCATGTCTGTGTGGTGTTTGGATGGAAAGGTCAACTGTGTGCACAGCCTGCAGCAAGCAGGATAAGTGGCACTTCTAGCTCTGATCTTAAAAAAGGGAATATGCTGTGCATACTGTGCTGTACATCCTATAATAAAGAAATAGGGGCATAGAGAGAGATCAGGATTACTAACAGCAGCATTCTGTGCTGGGCACTTGCTGTCAGAAATGTTACGGAGGGAATGATACTGTGACTGCAAGAACAGTCCTCCTTGTGCCATCCCCCACCAAGCATTTTTTTTTAAATTGTAGTTTACCAGTCTACAAATTTGGTGGCTTTGTTAATTTAGTTTTTTTAGTCTTTTTTTTTTCCACCTGGTGACTCTGCCAATAGTGCACACAGATTCTGGTGAAGCTGTGCATGGTAACCTATCAGCTTCTAGGTTTTATTGTCAAAGATTATTTGAACAAGCTAAAGTTAAAAGCTAATTGGTTACTATACATGGCTGCACTGGATTCTGTGTGCACCAGTTTTAGTAAATCCCCCCTTTACTTCCTAGGGTGACTAGGGTTGCACAGATACCGATACTGGTATCCGTATCGGTGTTGATACCAAACATTTGTACAAGTTTTGGTAATTGTGCAAATGCAACGATACTTAAAACCGATACCTACTGGCTCGGTTCTTCCAACTGTCATCGTGATTCTGCCACTGACAACTGAAATGTACACAAAAGAATGCAGCAATTATCAGTTGTTAGGGGCGGGATGTGATTCGAACCAGGGGCAGCTGCTGCTAGAGCTCCCTGTAGGATCAGAGCGCTCTCCTGCTGGGTCTCCACTCCATCTCCAGCATAAGCACGAGAGAGCCGGGACGAAGAGAAGCCAGCAGCTGGATGTGTGGCATGAGGAAGGGAACCGTGAGATGGGTGCAACCAATGCCTTGCATGGAAGTCCTGCTTGCCCTGATATCAGCATCCTCCACCCCCTCCCAGACTGTCAGATCTATTGTGGGAAGACAGGCAGCAGCGCTGCTCTTCTTCAGCTGAGGCCACCTCCTCCCAGGTAATGGTAGAAGAACAGGTAGCATAGCAGCATGTCGCACATAGGTCTTCAGCAGTAGCTAGTACAGTGGGGAACGGGTGTGCAGGGGGGGCACAATGAAGAACAGGTAGGAGGTACAGTGGGGAAAAGGTATGTATGTGTGTGTGGGGGGGGGGTTATAGTGGGGAAGAGGGGTTAAGGGAGGTACAGTGGGGAACAGGTGCGTAGGGGGGACAGTGGGGAACAGGTGTGCAGGAAGGGGGGTGACAGGCATTCAGGGTGGTACAGTGGGGAACAGGAATGCAGGGGGGCACAGTGGGGACTTTGGAAATAGGTATCGGTAATTGGTATTGGCACATACTTAAAAAAAGTATCGGTCCTCGTAATCATTGCTAAAAAAGTGTTATCGGTGCATCCTTAGTGACAACGATTACTCACTGTACTGCAGAGATCAGCAACTTGTCTGCAGTAATCAACTACAGCTATGTGACAGGTAGATCATGATGCCTTTCCTTCTTGCAGACATCAGATTAGAGTGACAATATGAATGCAGAACTTTTAAGCAGGCCATAAACCAGTTGAATTCTGAAAGAATTTTCTTACGAAAATTGTAACTAAGATTTTTCGCAGCAACGGCCGACTTCCGTTCCGTCATCGAATTTGAGTGATTGGGCATATTGGAAATTTTTTGAAAAACAAACAAATTTCTAATCAATGATTGGAGAATTGTGCGAGAAACTAATCAAAAAAGAAATGCGCATGAGCTATGACCTGGAAATAAAAGAACATTCCTGGCAAAAAATTTTCTTTTCTGTAGGAACATGCTGTGAAATCGAAGGCTTGGTTGGTTGAATTTCAAAATCATTGGTGGCGCCATCAGATCACAAATGCACAAAATTTCTAATTTTCGAAAGAAAATTTGTTTGGCTTATTAGGCTATTTCTTGATGCATTTTATATAAGACAGCTGAGTGGAAACCTCAAAAGACTTTACTCTTTCTGCCGGGCACCACTGAATCTGGGGACTGGTGAGTGAAATATTACAGAGGGAGGAGAGAATTGGTGCTTATTACTGACCTCTGGGACCTGCATTACTTACTCTTGCCCACTGCACTCTGTGATACTTACTACTGTCCCCTGCACTCTGTTATTTACTATTTATCATCTATTACCAGCCCAGCTTACGACTTCTCAAATATGAAAACTTCAGAATACACTCCTACATAGGTTATGAAGCCCATGGTTCTACCAGGATGTGGCATTAGCAATTCTGGCTTATATCTATATTCATTGTTCATTTCTTCTGCAGTGGGCTGTCTGAGTTTCTAGAATCTCTTATTTAAAAAAAGCAAGCAGGAATACTTGGAGGAGGAGTTGTGTAAAATAGAAATTTAGATACCAGATCACAGAGTCAAAGGGATCATGATAAATCAATTACTCTTTTCCCCTCTACATTATTCCCCCCTGGAGTGCTCCTTGAAGCGTACTCAAGACTGATAACTCGGTTTTGGTGGATACAGGCAGATTTAGTCACCCACCAGTTTTTTTTTTCTACTCATTTGTTATTCCTTGAAGGGAAATATTTATCAGGCTACATGCAGCTTGGAATTGACTTTTGCAATCTGCAGTAACAAGACCACATACTCTAAATATGGTACAAGAAAAGTCATTACAAGGGACCGAGCTGGGAACAATCTTTTTCCAAGATCCCTGAAATGTATTAAAAGCTGATGGATGACTAAACCAATTAGCGTCCATTTATCCTTTAGTTTTCAGTTTTTGGCAGAAGACTGGCTTTTTAAGATTAGTCTGAGGTCATCTTACTGTAATATAACACAGGTTTAGTACATTATATGAATTATAAAAAAAAATTAACGTAAACTGTCATAGGTAATGTCTACAGCGCATTAGTTTCTGAAATGCTTTTTTAAAGTCTTCATTGAAGATGGTATAAATCAGGGGGTTGATTAAGGAATTGAGGTATCCAAGCCACGCGAGGAAGTTGGACATGTCATCAGATATATAACATGCATCACAAACGTTTACGATAAACTCCTTAACGAAGAATGGAAGCCAGCAAATTACAAATGCCCCCAAGATCAAACCTAAAGTGGTGGCAGCTTTGCGTTCTCTGTTGCTGGATATCCTTTGTTTCCTCAAAGCTTTCTCATGTTTCATTTCAGTTAAAGGATTTCTAATTGTGATGTGGATCTTATCAAAATCTGTCGAGTGGTCAGAGAAAGACTTTTCCGGTATACATAAGGTAGAACTTTTCCCACATGCCTCCAGAAGAACCTGGCCGTTCTGTTCTCTCTCACATCGACTCACATTCCTTTTGTGATACAATGATTTTGCCGCTCTGTAAATTTTATAGTAAAGAATAAGTATCAACACCAGTGGGATATAAAAGGCTCCAAAGGTAGAGTAAATTGTAAAAACAATGTGATCATGTTTGATGATGCATTCATCTTCATGGTTGTGCTTTTGGTGCCGCCAGAACAAGGCTGGCATAGAGATGAAGATAGAAATGATCCATACTATAGCAATCATAAAGGCAGCATGCTGAGGCGTTCGTTTTCTGGCGTACGCCACAGCATCGGTGATAGCTCTGTAACGATCCAATGCAATTGCAGCAAGGTGAAGTATTGAGCATGTGCAACAAGTAATGTCTACGCTCAACCAGATGTCACAAACAGCTTGACCCATAACCCAAGTTTCCTTTACAATGTACATGATACTGAAAGGCATGACCAGGACGGCAACCAGAAAATCTGTTACAGCAAGGGAACATATCAGATAATTAGCGGGGTGGTGGAGTTTCCTTGTCACAATTATTGCAGCGATTACCAGAGAGTTGATTGCAGTTGTCATTATCGTCAAGATAGACAGGGACAGTGAAGTAAGAATTTGGCTTGTGATCCCTTTTATTAGTTGTCCAGAAGTGCAGTTATATTCTGTTGTGTTTAGTATATCCATATTCTTTCTAAACCCCAAGTTTACAGGGCAAAATTGGTATCTAAAAAAAAGAAAGCAGATGGTTAGATGTATCATTTTCAAATTATTGCTTGGGGACTTTAAAAGGCAACTTTCCTAAAACTGGTACTTCATAACTGAATCATATGAAACCTTATTAAAAAAAAAGTTACTCCACTGACTACTGGACTCTCAACTACCACTGCTATTACAATCTGTAGGATGATGTTTTTTTCTAACATGGATTTCTCTATAATGTAGAGGAAACTCAAAACTTGGGAGTCCAACAGTCAGCGAGTAAATGCTTTTTTATCACTTTGTGGGAAGGGTGAAGAGACAAACCACTGTAGGAATTTGTGCTACTGAAGGAAGATATAAAAATCAGCAAATATTGTCTATAAACATCTTTAATATCAGGATACCCTCTGGAAAAATGTTTGCTGTGGTGAGATGAAATAACTGAGACTGCATCATGCTGCATTTTGGTAAAGTGGCCCTTTCCATTCCTAAAGCATGTAAATATAGAAATACACTTCAAATCCATTAGCTGCTTCAAATGCATTCATTCTTTCCCAAAGCATGTAGTCTAAACGGACCAAACACCAATGTTCCATACATGCAAATTTTGACTTTTTGTCAAGAACCCTTAGGTTGCTTTCACACTAAGGCGGTTTTCAGGCGTTTTACCGCTAGAAATAGCTTCTAACTAATGCCTGAAAACCACCTTCCTATTCATTTCGGTGTGACTTTTCACACTGAGGCGGTGTGAGCTTGCGGGACGTTACGGAAAGGCCTGCAAGCAGCATCTTTGGGGTGGGTTGGGAGCACTGTAAATAGCGCTCCCAAAATGCCCTGCCCATTGCAATGTATGGGCAGCCCTTCCAAAGCGCTTTGAAAGCACTGCAAAACTGGACTTTTTACCATTTCTGGGGGAAAAAAACGCCCCTTTAGCGACCGAAAAGTGCCGCTGGAAGCGGCAAAAGAAGCGGCGCTTTGTCGCTAACAGCACAGGCGTTCAGTGTGAAAGGGGTCTTACAGAAAGGCTAACCAAAATTCTGGGGGCAGACTTGAGCTTGAGTTTTTTTCACCAATCATGCACCAATTAATTTAGCCACACACAGTTAGGATTTTTTTGTTCACCCATTCCTTCATACTATACAGCGTTGATAGATGAATCTCCTGCTATGGTCAATGTATTCTGACAGCTGGCATCATCTGATTGGATGCAGCTGCTGTTCAACTGACAATTATCCATCTGGCTGTTTTGATTTGTCAATTGAAGGATGTCGGGCTGGAGGATGGCACCAGGGCTATTCATGTAATGAATTTCTTTTGGTTCATTAACAATCAGCCAAAATTCACATTGGGGTTGATTTACTAAAACTGGAAAGTGCAAAATTGGGTACAGCTGTGCATGGTAGCCAATCAGCTTCTAACTTGCAGCTTGTTCAATTAAGCTTTAACAAAAAAACCTGGATGCAAATTGGTTTCTATGCAGGGCTGCATCAGTTTGCACTCACTCAGTTTGCACTCTCCAGTTTTAGTAAATCGCCACCCAAGGTATTGTGCCTGTCTGACACTAGAAGAAACCAGCCAACCAAATGTATTTTTGTTTGGGTGCTGCTGCTCTGGTACTTCCTGGAGCCAGTGTGCGCTTCACTCAGCAATCAGACAAAATTTGCATTGGGGTTCATTTTCTAAAACTGGAACATGCAACATCTGTTTCAGCTTGTTTAATTAAGCTGTGACAAAAAAGCCTGATTGGCTACCATGCACAGCTGCACCAGATTTTTCACTCTCCAGTTTTAGTAAATCAACCTCAGAATGTGTGGCCACCTTTAGTTTATACATAAAAAAATCCATGTTTGGCTGCTGTGTTTGTCAAAACTGGGAAGAGAAGGATGCTTTAAAGCAGGCACTAAATTCTATAAGGATTTATTCACACTGCACTGGATGCAGATCATCCACCACAGAGGGGTTGATTTAATAAAGGCAAATCGAATGTGCACATTGTAAGTGCAGTTGCATTCATTTTCCTTAGTAATGTGGCAAAGCTTCACTTTGTAAAGAATAGCCAACCAGGTGCAAATTTAAAAAACAATTATTTTTTTTTGCACATAATTGGATGATGGAAATCAGCACAGCTTTATTACATTTACTAAGCTCTGGGGAAACTGAGCGCAGCTGCACTTGCAAAGTGCACAGTCCATTTGCGTTTAGAAAATCAACCCTCATTTGCCTTTATTAAATTAAAGTGGTTAAATTAAAGCCACTATATTCAATTCATACCATCCTCTCTGTTTAATAATGTAAGCTGTGCTTTGTAAAAACAAAAATTCAACTATATACCTGATATACCGCTCGGCGCTCACGTGACTGGTCGCCTTTCTCCTCTCTCAACCTGACATCTGCAGTGGGCGGGGCCGAGAATCCCCTGCTGATGACAGTCAGGAGGGGAGGAGGAGAGGAAGAGAGAGACGGCCAGTCACGTGAGTGCCGAGAGGCGCTCTGAAATCAGGTATATAGCTGCATTATTTTTATAAGGCACATACACAGGGGCAGCTTACATTATTAAAAAGAGAGGGTAGTGTGAAACTTTCACTGTAATTTCAGCAGCAGGAGGGGAGGGGGTGGGCACTGACAGAGAGCTGACAGGCAGGGAGGGGAGGGGGGATATGAGGACAGAGGAGAGCGTCAGATGGAGGCACTTAAACTGACCACGGTGTCAGGGCTCAGCAGCCACGATAAACCGTGGTCAGTTTACAGGGGGAGGGCAGAACCAGGCAGGATCAGCCAGGTATTTCAGGCTATACAGGGGGCCAAATTACACAGCCCAAGCATTGTGCTGTATAACATGCTTTAAAGTAACAGGATCCATTTTTTTTTTAGGGTAACAAACACTTTAACCCCACATGATTTTTCCTGGCAGACATACTAGCCACAGTGCCCAAAAACACTCTTCCCCTCTTTTACTAAGTTCTGGAGCAAATTCCCTTTCATTCTACTTGTCTTTAGTAAATCAACCCAGTGTAAAACAATAGCCATGGCATGAAAAATGCTGACCATCATACTGGAAAGCCTCCTCCCATCCTGCCACGAAATGTGAGCTATTCAACAGAGTGTACACTTTTATACCCAGTCTTTGCAATGTGTCTGGTAGACACCTGCCAACAGTGCCAGGACAAAGCCATCTACAGCCCAGGGCGAACACACCAAACTGTGACCCCCCCCCCCCCCCCAAGATGTATGAGCTTTAAGTGGTAGCAAGAATCCAACCCCCAAAAAATTGAGCACTAATCTGCATGCTTACCCCCTAAGCATAAATATTTCCTCCTCCCAGGACAAATCTGCCTCTCCCAGCACAAATGTTTGTCTCCCCTCCCAGCTCAAACCCTCCACCCAAAAATCCCCTACCCCTCAAATTTCCCCTCCAAATGTACATCCTTGCTCCCCCCACTCCAAATCCCAGCTCCCAGCACAAATCCCCTAATCCAACCTCCTAACACAATCACTCTCCAATCAACTAGCACAACCCCCCCCCCCCCCATACACATTTCCCATTCTACTAGCCCTCTCCCCTTCTACCATATCACCACTTCTAGCACCCCAAATTAAATTACCTTTCCAGCTCACACCACCAAATGTTCCCTCCTAGAGCAATTTTTACCCCCTGCTGTCCCCCAAATTCCCCCACCCAGCACAAATCCCCTCCTCCTGATTTCTTGTGTCCCCCCCCCACCTCACATGATGCCACAGTGCCCAGGGCAGCAACCCCTCCTGCCCACCTCATACTCCTGGCCCTGCCTGCTAGGCAGAATAGCCAAAGAGGACAATGGGAATGAGCCATAATACTGAAGATTGTATACCAATACCATTTAGGAAAATAGTAGCAATATTTTTTAAAAATCAAATGCGGTTTGGCAGTATTTTCACCATAGCCATCGTTTTCCATAACTTTTACATTGCTCACTGTATTTGTCTTCAAGTAGACATGAATAATCTGTACAAGCACTCTGAGCAAAGAAAGCTTAGTGTGCGGCTGTGTAAAAAAAGCAGTGTTTGCACGGTGAGAAATACATTGCCGTGTCTGCTTCAGTTTGACCCCAACAGGTGAAGATGTGTAAAGCTAACTACAGAATACTCTGACGAAAGCTGAGGTCTAGAGCAACAGATCTATTTTCTAAACAGAGAATGTAAATGAGCGGAAGGGATTAGGTTAGAGCCATTCTTGATCCTCCACCGAAAAACTCCTAATTTTACTAAAACATGGGTGCTCAACTTGTGGCCCTCCAGCTGTTGCAGAGCTACAACTTTCATAAGTCATTGCAAGGCTGACAGTTACTAGACATGTGCACAACAAAAAAAATGTTTTGTTTAGTTTCTTTACGTTTCCGTTTATTTATAACGATTCGTAATTTCATAAGACGCAAGTTCATATTCAGACTCGTTCGTATTTTCGTAACAGATATATTTTCGATGATACGAAATGATTCGTAATTCCATTAGTCTAATGATTCGTAATTCCGTTAGTCTAATGATTCGTAATTTCGTAAGATACGAGGTTTCATATTCAAACTCGTTCGTATTTTTCGTAACAGTTACATTTTCTTTGATACAAAATGATTCGTAATTTTGTTAGATAATAATTTTCGTTTTTTCGGTACACTACTTGTAATTTAGTAATTGTTACTTTTGTGAGATTGCCTTTTTCGTTGATTAGTACTTTTGTAGGCAATAAAGAATAATAATCCTATGCTTGCTTTTCTAATAAGTCCTGTACTTACTCCAGTCCACTCCCTCAGTCACGAGACCTGACTTATTCTCCTCCTCAACTGAATCTAAAAAGATTCAGGAATGCAGTGTGACTCAGGCACAAAAGGGATAAGCTGATTGGCTAAAGATATTAAGTAAGATACATCACTCACTAATACACTGTCCATTTGAAAGAACGATCCGAGAACACGAAATTACGAACATACGAAATTGTGAACATACATATTAAGATACACTTACACTGTCCATTCAAAAGAACGATTCGAGAACATGAACAAACGAAATTACGAACAGATGAAGAAAAAATTACGAAATTATGAACAGACAAAGGATTGAAAATACGAAATGTAAATCATTCGTTATAGATATAATTTTCTTTCTTTTACTGTTTCGGAGTTTCGTATTTTCGTAAGTTTGTCCGTTTGTAGATTCGTATTTTCGCGTGTGCGTTATTTTGCTTATTCGTAATTTCGTATTTTTGTATTTTGGTTTTCAGCTATTCGGATGTTCGAATTCATCCCAATGTACGTATACTAACAAATTCGTACAAAAATCTCTTCATTACGAACCGAATCGCACATGTCTAACAGTTACAAGCAGGGCTTCTAAAGGACAGGGGAATGATGGGAATTGTAGTTTCACAACAACTGGAGGGCCACAGGTTGGGCACCCATGCGAGGGAGCAGTGACCATTACCATCCAATGGTATAACCTTCCAAGGTGCAAAAATAGAGGCATTGAATACAAACGAACACATCATTAAATACAAACATGAATAACAAATTAGGCAGAGTATAGAAATTCCCCAGTGTTAATTTTATCAGAAGACATTAATATAATAATGATGAGAAAATCAAATGCAAATTCTGTATATAATTCAGTAAATGTTTTGAAATGAAAATTTCACCTTTGATCTCAATTTCTATAATTCTCCTCTTTGAAGTTCAAAAAAAAAAAAAATTTGCTTTAAGATTGTGGTAATTTGGAAATATCTGTCTTTTAGAAGTTTTTAGATCGGGTATAAAAGTTCCTTATTGCTTTGCTTTAGAAGCTAAATACAGTGATTAAATATAAAGTGGATTATAAAGTGTCCATCCAGTTCTGAAATTTACAGAGAAGGGGACCTGATATTTTTCTACTGCACTTTCACTTTCAATTACAGTTTTCCACTCCCACCCACCCTGTTACTGGACAATGAAAGTAGAAGCAGCACATCTCATTTTTTTAAATGTAAAAATAACCAACATATCATACTTACCTGCTCTGTGTAGTGGTTTTTCACAGAGCAGCCCCGATTCTCCTCTTCTCAGGTCCCGCACCAGCGCTCCTGGCCCCTCCCTCCTTCTGAGTGCCCCGACAGCAAGCAGCTTGCTATGGGGGCAGCCGAGCCGCTGCTCGGTGTGTCCATTTATACACGGAGCTGTGGTTCGGCCCCACCCCCTCTCTCTCCTCATTGGCTCACTGACTTTAATTGACAGCAGCGGGAGCCAATGGCATGCCGCTGCTGTCTCAGCCAATGAGGAGGGAGAGTCCCAGACAGCCGAGATTCTTGTGCAACATTGCTGGATCGAGATGGGCTCAGGTAAGTATTAGGGGGGCTGCTGAGGGGGGCCTTCTGACTTTACAATCTCTTTAAAGCCCTGTACATGCGATCAGAACATCGTACAAAAAATACAGCTTTCGAAGCAATCGTATGATAATCTGATTGTTAGTATACAGCTGTTTTCTGAAGGGACAAACACTAAAATAAATTATGTACGATACCAGATTGTATGATGTTTGCTTAATCAGTATAGTTTTTTTTTCTGAAAATACAATACAATACATCACTTGCAAAATGATATTCTGTTGTGTACTTTAGTAACCTATTATTAATTTTCGATATGAGACTAGCATAAAAAAATAAAAAAATGGACGATGGGTTGCTTATATTTATTGGATAAAAACAGCATTTACTTGCACTTGGATTTGAAACTATACACCTTTATATAATGTAGTGGGGTATTCCTGCGCTACAGTGGAAGGGGGAGGGTAAGGGCGGGTGGTGGGGACTGACTGTGGGGGGACTGCTGCAGGCACCTGGTGTAGGTCAAACCGTACCTACCAAACTAGATATGTAAAAGTGGGGGTGGTGCTGCGCTGTTCCCCAGGGAGGTGGCCAAATCTACCACAAGGTGGCAGTAATGGGATAAAGACGTAAACCCTTTAAGTGTAGCAATCGTATGAGACAATAATAGTTGATGATGCGACTATTAAGTCGAAGTGATGCGAGTTGAGATAGATAATTCCCTTACTATACAAGATAAGGGGTATGGTGTGACCAATACAGGTTAATAAAAATTGCTATTGGTGAACCCAGGTAAAAATATATATAATAGAATTGTAAATAGTACTGAGGTGCGAGAGTGTAAATTGAACTAATAGCACCTAAATAAAACTACTAATAAAACACCATAAGCAGGTAATAAAATAAAAAAAAATCAGATATACATATAAAATCATATAAGTGAACATATGGTAAAAATGTGTCTATAGATAAACAATTCCAAAGTGCATAGTAGATGGTGAACAAAATATAAAATCCTTAAAGTGCTAGTGCAAGTGTGCACAGGCTAAAAAATGCGACTGAGTGATTGAGTGACGGGTAAAACGATAAATATAATCGCATTGGAGATATGTGATGAGTAGAGGTATGTGCAGAGAAGTTGTACTGGAGTGAACAGTAGAACAATAAATATAAAGTGCAAAGTATGCGAGCATACAAAATAATGTATAAGCTGGATGAGACTAGTCAGCGTGACTATTGATGAAAAAATCCCTGGCAAAATATAAAGCTACCAGTAAACAAAGTGGAATAAAGTTTTGAAATATAAAATATAACGAAATGCTAGGTGCAGACGCAAAGTGCACACACAGATATCCTATAGGTAAAATCGCATAATGCAGGATGCGTAAAAAATAGTCATATGCGACTAAAATCGCATAGTCACATGCGACTAAAATCGCATAGTGCAGGATGCGTATAAAATAGTCATCTGCGACTATGTTGCATGCATATAAGTCTGTGATAAATAAGTCAATCCTCAATAGTTTATAAGTATATAATAATTTCTTGTGGTAAGAAGGTGAGGGTAGTGATGTGATTCTTGGGTCACAGGTGATGTCCGTGCAGTGGCTCGTTTCAAGCAGTGGGGGGTCACTCCTCTTCGTGTGGGGTACACTAAAGTGAGCAATGGACCCTTACCTTGCGGCAAAGGGTTAACCGCATATAAATGATGTAAAGGGGTCTGCTTTCTTCTCCTTCCCTCACGGTGGTCTGCCTGGGTAGGTGCGTATTCCTTTTCCCTGGTTCCAGGTATATCTAGCCTTTGTAGCTCACGGCAGATGCCGGAGTGATAGGTAAGAAATGAGGGGGGGACCGTATAGTGTAGTATGTTTAAAATTTATTTGCTCAATAAAAACAGTTTAATATAGTACCTAGTACTCACAATAGAACTCACAGAATAAAAATAAATATTTTCTCTTATCTTAGACGAGCGCCGAGCTCGTTCCATTTGCTTAGGAGAGGCATTCAATACAAACAAGGAAGCAAATGGAACGAGCTCGGCGCTCGTCTAAGATAAGAGAAAATATTTATTTTTATTCTGTGAGTTCTATTGTGAGTACTAGGTACTATATTAAACTGTTTTTATTGAGCAAATAAATTTTAAACATACTACACTATACGGTCCCCCCCTCATCTTTTACCTATCACTCCGGCATCTGCCGTGAGCTACAAAGGCTAGATATACCTGGAACCAGGGAAAAGGAATACGCACCTACCCAGGCAGACCACCGTGAGGGAAGGAGAAGAAAGCAGACCCCTTTACATCATTTATATGCGGTTAACCCTTTGCCGCAAGGTAAGGGTCCATTGCTCACTTTAGTGTACCCCACACGAAGAGGAGTGACCCCCCACTGCTTGAAACGAGCCACTGCACGGACATCACCTGTGACCCAAGAATCACATCACTACCCTCACCTTCTTACCACAAGAAATTATTATATACTTATAAACTATTGAGGATTGACTTATTTATCACAGACTTATATGCATGCAACATAGTCGCAGATGACTATTTTATACGCATCCTGCACTATGCGATTTTAGTCGCATGTGACTATGCGATTTTAGTCGCATATGACTATTTTTTACGCATCCTGCATTATGCGATTTTACCTATAGGATATCTGTGTGTGCACTTTGCGTCTGCACCTAGCATTTCGTTATATTTTATATTTCAAAACTTTATTCCACTTTGTTTACTGGTAGCTTTATATTTTGCCAGGGATTTTTTCATCTATAGTCACGCTGACTAGTCTCATCCAGCTTATACATTATTTTGTATGCTCGCATACTTTGCACTTTATATTTATTGTTCTACTGTTCACTCCAGTACAACTTCTCTGCACATACCTCTACTCATCACATATCTCCAATGCGATTATATTTATCGTTTTACCCGTCACTCAATCACTCAGTCGCATTTTTTAGCCTGTGCACACTTGCACTAGCACTTTAAGGATTTTATATTTTGTTCACCATCTACTATGCACTTTGGAATTGTTTATCTATAGACACATTTTTACCATATGTTCACTTATATGATTTTATATGTATATCTGATTTTTTTTTTTTTATTACCTGCTTATGGTGTTTTATTAGTAGTTTTATTTAGGTGCTATTAGTTCAATTTACACTCTCGCACCTCAGTACTATTTACAATTCTATTATATATATTTTTACCTGGGTTCACCAATAGCAATTTTTATTAACCTGTATTGGTCACACCATACCCCTTATCTTGTATAGTAAGGGAATTATCTATCTCAACTCGCATCACTTCGACTTAATAGTCGCATCATCAACTATTATTGTCTCATACGATTGCTACACTTAAAGGGTTTACGTCTTTATCCCATTACTGCCACCTTGTGGTAGATTTGGCCACCTCCCTGGGGAACAGCGCAGCACCACCCCCACTTTTACATATACACCTTTATAGTTTTTTGGATGTTGCACATGAATTATCTTTTGGGAATTGGGACTTATTATTTGTTTATATAATTTGAACATTGATTTTTTTTTATATTGGTGTATTTTTTATGAAATGTAAATTTGCATTTATTTCACATTTTTGCAATTTATGATTTGAGATTTTTATCATTTATTTATATTAGAGTTTTATGCACATTAAGTACGGTATATTTTCTATCATGTATTAATTTCAGACTTCACTAATTAATTTTACTTATACACAAATTTGGTATCACGGATTTTGGTGCAGGCTGCTTTTATGTGTTAAAATCTTCCCCGATGCAAAATTATTTTAGTTTTTATATTTTTCTATCCCCCTGTCAGCATGCTTCTTGCACTGAGGCACACTTGATGGGCTTCTTGTGCTGCATTTTCCTCTGCTGTACAGTAGATTATCGGAGGCTATTACCAAGTTAAAGGGGTTGTAAACCCTCATTTTTTATTTTTTTTAAATAACAAACATGTCATACTTACCTCCACCGTGCATCGTCTTCTGGGGTCCCTTCGGCGGCTCTCGTGGCTCCTCCTCACATCAGATAACCCCCTAGGAGAAACGCTCTCCCGGGGGGGGGCTACCTTGCGGGTGCGCTCCCGAGTCCAGCATTTGCGTCCATAGACACGAATACCGGACAGCAGCGGGAACCAATGGCTGCGCTGCTATCAATCTATCAAATCAAGAGCCTGGACCTCGTGGAGAAAGGGAAAGCACATCTCCGCCGACTGAATGAAGGGGCTCAGGTAAGTAAAGCGGGGGGCTGGTCACTGATATTGTCTGATGTGAGGAGGAGCCGCGAGAGCCGCTGAAGGGACCCCAGAAGACTGTGTTCGGGGCCACTCTGTGCAAAACGAGCTGCACAGTGGAGGTATTAAGGTGAAAAAACAGGAGGATTTACAACCCCTTTAAATGCAGGTACTTAGAGCAGAAGTATAGCCAAAGCTTTTTTTGATGTACTTCTCCTATGGACCACAGGAGTGCAGTTTGTTCTGCCATTTTCACCTGACAGCTGGCTAAAGCTGATGTCACAGACCCGGCCTTGGCTCTGAAAAAGATCCCGACCGTATGATTGGGATTTGCCCAGAAGCCTGGACTGGCAGCTGGCTCAGCCTCTCAGTGAGCCACTGAGAGCCTGACCCAGCTGCTCCCGCCCCCTCCGCAGCCCAACACTAGAGGGGCAGAGCAGAGAGCCGGTGATTGACAGTCACATCTATCTGCTCAGTGTAGAGCGAAAGCTGTTTGATCGCTCAGTTCTCAGTCTCAAAGGTGGCAGGGAACAACTGAAACTGGGATCGGTGCTGCAGCCATCTAGGTAAGTATGAATAGTTATTTTTTTCTTAGTCCATACTTTTGTTTTAACACTATTTGCATTAAAATAAATACAATAATGACATATTAATGATAACAGATTTGCATTCATTTGTGTCTTTTAATTCTGCCTTAAGTTCAGCTTATTTACACACACTCATTGGCACTTATACGTAAACTATAACAAGCTCTGATCGAAAGTATTTCAATGTTTTTTTTGTAATGTTTACCAGCTTGTTTTATATAGCTTTTTGATGTTTGTATAAGGTCTTTGTTTTCCAAGTAATCACTTAATAAACATGGCTTCCATGATATAGCTAGATATATATGTAGCACCCCCTGATGCACAGACTATTGTGGGTAAATATTTTTCTGACTCACAGTAGCTGGGTGAGTCTGGTTAATTGGTTGGGGTTATTGTAGATCAAGCTGGAGGGATCTATAGGTCAGGCCTCTCTTACCTTCCCCTGGTTCTGGAAGCTAATGGGTAGTGGCCAGGAGGTCCTGATCTGCATATTTATAAGTATCTGGCCAATCCCTAGGCAGGGGGCTTGGCATGGTGGCCGGATTAGCTCATACATTTTGTAGAGCCTGGCCAGCAGGAAAGTTGGGTGGAAGATGTGTTGTGTAGCCTGTTTCATAGGAAACGCTCCCCCAAACGCCCTATGCATGTTTGCAGCATGGTTGACAGATCCTGATAAGCACTCCCACTTGCAGACCCCCACAAGCAATGCCCAGGGTTGTAAGAAGAGGCCCTTGTATTCGTCCCCATGTCGAGGGCATGTGGTCTGGTATTATTCGGGGGGCGCTCGCTCGTCCCCTCCCTTTTCTGACCTGCCGGGCTGCATGCTCAGATAAGAGTCTGGTATGGATTTTGAAAAAAAAAATTGGTGTGGAGTTCCCCTCAAAATCCATACCAGACCCAAAGGTAGGAATTGGGGCAGTCCCCGTGCCATTTTTCCCCAATCTTTTGTTATTGCCGTCAGTTTTTTCTTTTTTTACATTCAGATTTTAGCGAGGAAACCCACTGGCAACTAATGACTCATTGGTTGTTAAGGACGTGGCAGCCGGCTTCATGGCCCGCTTCTCAACAACCAGCTAAAATTCACACTGTACTATCACACCGCAACCGCGCTGCAAATGAGCCGCAGCCGCATGCTGGCGTAGTTGACGCACATTACCAGAGACTTGAATTGGAGGCGTTGAAAGGCTTCAAACGCCTCCTGACTCGACATGAGGCTTCAATTTTGAAACAAAGAAACATGATGCTAACTCTTCATGTTTTGTAATGTGAACAACACTGTGTGCTGTCCATTGTATCATTTGCATAGGCATTTGAGGGGTGCCCCTTAAATGCCTGCTTTTAATGCCAGTGTGAATTAAAACTGCAGAGTGCAAAATCTGGTGCAGTTGTGCATAGTAGCCAGTCAGCTTCCAGTTTTTTTTTGTTAAAGCTTAAAGTGGATGTAAACCTGAGGGGGCCTTCTGACGTTACAATCTCTTTAAAGCCCTGTACAGGTTTTTTTTGTTAAAGCTTAAAGTGGATGTAAACCCAATGTCATCCTTTCTAAACTACTGCCATAGGGGTTATCTATCAGGATATACATGCCTCCTGCATGTATCTTAACCTGTCAAATGTCTCCCCTCTGTCTGTTATGAGACCCGAAAAACTGCAGATTCTGTGGGTGGGTCTGTTGTCTGGAGCTCAGTGGGTGGAGTCGTGATGTCAGTAGACTCCCCGTCCACCTCTACACTCCCCTTATCAACATACATTTTCTACTGTGTATTTCTTACACTGAACTTCTGCTATGATCACTAACATCCAGTCAAAACCCAGAAAAGTCCCCACTTGACTTCAGCATGCCAAATCATGCTGAGGTGTGGAACAGCCAATCCTTGCAGAGCTGCTGAAGAAAGGAGTGGGGGTGGGAATTAAAAAATAATGCATGTCTTAGGCTAGTGCACAAGATATGTAAATCACCTGTCAATCACAGCAAGGGGGAAGAACGGACATAGTTTTCACAGTTTGTCCGTTTTATTTCACTGAAAAAAGATATGAGGATTGCTCAGAGCTGGATTAACTCTTTGTGGCAGGACTGGGCACAGCTGATCTGAAATCCCATACTCTATATTGTGCCAGACCAAAAAAAATCCCCTTTAAAACTGGAAAGTGCAAAATCTGGTGCAGTTGTGCATAGTAGCCAGTCAGCTTCCAGGTTTTATTGTCAAAGCTTAATTGAAGAAGATGAAGTTAGAAGCTGATTGGCTGTCATGCACAGTTGCACCAGATTCTGAGTGCTCCAGTTTTAGTAAATCTCTCCTATTGATTGAAGAGTAAAAACATCTACAGAGTACCAAGTATGTTGTTAGAAGATTAGAAATAGTAAAAATATGAAAACATATAGTAAAAATATAATCATCATTTTTCTTCAGGAGAGCTGTATCTTTCTTGTGTCACCTCAATAGACAATAAATAAAGATATCTTTTTTTTTTTTACAACTGCAGTTCCTGTTTATATGTATAACAGGACGCTACTGGTGAGTCAGATCTATCTTTTGAATACGGGTCCACATTAACCTGCAGAGATTCAGAGAATCTGCATATTATCAGCAATTCCAGAGCCAAAAAAGAAAAAGAAATACACAATTTTATTTAGAGATTTAAAAGTCCCATCACTGATATCATTTGGAGTTGAGGTTGTCTGCAATGCACATAATCACAGATCAGCCTCTATTGCTTATGTTAAGCTTTACTATAAATTACTTTTTTTTTTTACATCCTACTTCATGTCACAAACACATCTCAGCTCCTTCATTATCTTTCAAGCACATTCAATATGTAACTTAGTTTTGTGATCTCGACATGGTTTCACAGCACAGTTTGCATGCTTATCATACCTCAGTGTGCATATATATTATTGGAATTGTTGTATCTAGGATCTGCTGACAGTTTGACAATGGCAATGCATTAGAATACACAGATAAAACACAAACAGTCCTATATGACCCATGGCCACAATACATTACTGGTAATTACATCTATTCTTATGTGCCAGAGACACGTGGCATGCCCGATTGTTTCTTACCAGATATGTTGAGGTACCAATAGACTTTTTGGAAGTCGACTGCTACTCATTCACTCAGCTCTGGGGTAAATTCCCTTGCACAGTGCAACTTGCCTTGCAAAGTAAGCAGTCTAATTACCTTTAGTAAATCAACCCCACAGATTCAATGAGGCTATGTTTAACCTCTTCAGCCCCGGAAGGTTTTACCCCTTCATGACCAAGCCATTTTTTGCGATTCGGCACTGCGTTACTTTAACTGACAATTGTGCGGTCGTGCGGCGCTGTATCCAAATAAAATGTACCGTATATACTCGAGTATAAGCCGGGTTTTTCAGCACATTTTTTGGTGCTGAAAGTGCCCCCCTCGGCTTATACTTGAGTCAAGCACTTTTCTGCAGCAGAGAATGACATTTTCCGACCCGACTTTGAAGCCTCGTATCTCGGGGCCACTTGGTTGCTAGGTGTGCAAACCCAGTGGAACTAGCACTACAACATATCCAAATTTGGGGTTCCTAGCACCAAGTGGCCCAGAAATACAGGGCCCCAAAGTCGGTCAACTGTGTCCATCTGCAGCAATGTTATTTCGGGACCCCAAATAGCCCGGGAACCTGCTCAAGAACCGCTGCACCACCAAATTCAGAAACAGGGAACATGGGTCAAGTGTCCCTGTTGAAGGGCGGAGAGGAGGTTGATGCCATTGTCGCATACAACCATCCCTGGCTGAAGCTGGCGTAGCGTCAACCACCTCTGAGCCTGCCCCTGCAGAGCTGCCAGAATCTCTGCCCCAGCGTGGCTCCTGTCCCCTAAGCAGACCAACTCAAGCACCGCATGGCATCTTTTTGCCTGAGTGCTTGCGTAGCCTCTTGAACACCTACGGAGCACTGCTGATCCAGAGGACAAATCTGCAGAGGAAGAGGCCATAGAGGAAGAAGAAGAGGAGGGGGTGAAGGAGAGAGCTGTGGCAGAATCACCACTACTAGCATTTTGGATGCGTGGTGGCGGAACAAGCTCCAACAATACTGAACTCTGTCCTGCATCCTTCCCAGCTGCCAGCAGAGTTAACCAATGCACCGTGAAAGAAAGGCAACGTCCCTGTCCATGCCTGCTGGACCATAAGTCAGCGGTAATATGCACCTTACTGCTGACCGCCCTGTCCAACAAGGCCAAAACATTGCCTTCCACATGCTTGTAGAGAGCCGGAATGGCCTTCCGTGAAAAGAAATGGTGTTTGGGAACCTGCCACTGAGGTACTGCACATTCCACAAATTCATGAAAGGGGGCAGAGTCTACCAGCTGAAAAGGTAGCAGTTGCAGTGCTAGCAATTTGGCCAAGCTAGCATTCAGACGCTGAGCATGTGGATGGCTGGGACCAAATTTCTTTGAACGGTTAGGCAACTGGGGTAGGGAAATTTGCCTGCTAAAATCCGATGTTGGTGTACCACTAGCAGATTGGCCGCAAGTACTTGGGACACCTATTTCTATACCTTCATTCCTCTCATTGCAGGTTTCTGAGAGGACTAGAGGTATAGTGGGGTTGGAGATCCCAGCTGATGAGGAAAGGTCAGCCTTGGGTGCACTGTATGTATTGTGTACTGTGTACACCACCAGAAAAGTAGTAGCAACTGCACTATGGGTGAACGGTATTGTGTACACCACCAGAAGTCTAATAGCAACTATGGGTGCACTGTATGTATTGTGTACTGTGTACACCACCAGAAAAGTAGTAGCAACTGCACTAGGTGTGCACGGTATTGTGTACACCACCAGAAGTCTAATAGCAGCTATGGGTGCACTGTATGTATTGTGTACTGCATACACCACCAGAAAAGTAGTAGCAACTGCACTAGGGGTGCACGGTACTGTGTACACCAACAGAAGTGTAATAACAACTATGGGTGCACTGTATGTATTGTGTACACCACCAGAAAAGTAGTAGCAACTGCACTAGGGGTACACGGTATTGTGTACACCACCAGAAGTCTAATAGCAACTTTGGGTGCACTGTATGTATTGTGTACTGTGTACACCACCGGAAAAGTAGTAGCAACTGCACTATGGGTGCACGGTACTGTACACCAGGAAGGGCCTGCAGTCAGATATAGGCTTATATATATATATATATACACGAGACTGTCTGTATATATATATATATATATATATATATATATATATATATATATATATATTAAATACACTGTAGCTAACTGAATAACCTGCCTGCCTGCTCAATCTAAATGACACTCTCTCTCTCCATCCAAGCCAACAACACACTACACAGGGCCGACATGCAGGCAGCCCTATATAGTGTGGGGTGTGGACTTAGTCCCCCTGAGCCATGATTGGCCAAAGGCTGAGGGCACTGGGATTGACCAAAGCATGCAGGTCATGGTGCATGCTTTGGCCAATCATCATACAGCAATGCACTGCGCTCCCGCAGTGCATTATGGGGCGTTATGCGGCGCTCGAATTTGGCGCGAACACCCCATAAAGTTTGGTTTTCGACGAACGGGCAAACAGCCAATGTTCGACCCGAACATAAAGCTCATCACTATTTATTACTTATTATAAAGCTAAAAAAAAAGGTCAAATCTGATTCTTTATTCTTCTTTTCTGCAGAGTGGGCATGATCTGCTTGGTTAGGTGGGAATTGTTGGCTGCCAAGGTTGTCCAACATTGTTGGGAAAACAATAGCGAGTCAGTGATTGTGGATTCAGGTAAGTACTTTCAGAATTTTAGAGCATTTTTTTTTTTTTTTTTTGCTCTGAGATTTTAAGGCTGCTAATATTTTTGTAGATGCATTGAGCTATTCTAGAACATCTTCAGTTAGTAATATTTGCACTTCAGTCCATCTGACCATTTGCATGCATTTACACAGATTTCCTGTATAGGTTCTACATGCAGCTTGCTGATTACCGAGAAGTATAAGAAGCTGTATTTGTCTCCTTTGCAAGTAATGACTCTACTTAAGCACTGCAGCATTGGGCTCATCTTGTTTGTACATATTGAATTTACATGATATGATGATATAACCCTGAGGTTCATAGATGAGGCTTTCACAAGCTATTAATCAGTTCTCATTATAGCTCACTTGCTTTCTTCAAGCTCGTAATTATGGTGTAATATGTAATGAAACCATGATTAGGAAATGATAACTGACCCTACTGAAAAGAAAATTGTTTTTCTGGCTATTGGCATGTTACTTTATTTGAATACATATTTTTGAACTTCACACTGGTACCTAGTGCCTAATGACTAAAAATACTGAAAGATTACCAAAATAACTCTTTATTAGTAAACAGGTAATATCTGCACCCAAACTGAACTGCTATTAATTTGTTGGTGGGGTCAGTTGATTGGTACCAAAGATGGAGTAATGGTACACAGAGACAAAGGAAGGTGGCACAATTATTATTCAGTAAAGTTGAAGTAACAATTAACATGTAGAAGTAAGTGGCAAGGTCCCCAATATTATAGGCAACCCAGGTATAATAGCTGATAACAATGTGGGTCTCTCCACTTGAGAGGGCACTTATGTAGGCTATGCTACTGGAACATTGTCTGATGAAGGGGGTGGCTGGCAGAACAGCTGTGCAGGCACCTATAGTAAACAGATAGGAAGGTCCTTGTCGCAAGCTTTCTAGAGTTCCCAAAAAGCCAAGCATAGTATCCCTGCACTATTTGTGAACGGGAAACCTCTCACTGGTGTTAAGTACTTTGTCCCTAGCCAGCAGGGATCCTTTCCTTACACTATCCACTTTGCAAATGCGTGCTAACTGCAGGGGGACAGGACAGTGCTATTTATAAGCAATGCCCTCACTAAAGATGGCCACGGAGGTCATTCAGGGCATCCGCATCCAATCGAATAGCTGCTCCCTTGATGTCACCTACAGAGGCCTCAGAGGAACAAAAGCTCCTCTCAATCTTTGTTCTCTCTGCACAGCGGCTGCCGGAACAGCACCACCTACAGAGAAGAGGCTAAACTGCCCCTGCCTACAAGTTAAAGATAAAATGTTACTCTACTGCAAAATAAAGTGGAGGTTAAATGAAGCTTTGTGCGGTGAACGATTCATGCTGTTTACACACATCAGACTTGTTTGTCATCTGATTTTGATGGTCATTAGATCCCTAAAATGACTATGTTTTGAATATTATTTATGCCATCACTCGTGTTTGATTTGCTAATTCCCAAAAACTTTTTTATTTTCTACACTTAAAAATCAGCAAAATAATTAGAGTTTTGACAGCTGGCTGTATTTCTTACTATTTTTCAGTGGAGTTTAAAACATGCTAAAATGCAAAACTGGTATATGAATAAATAATAAAATAAACATATTAACCTGTCTTGTGAATAATAGCTAATTTTGTTGTATTCTAACAAATGTTTAACAGTGGTTTCTCCTGCTCTTTTCTGTGATACATAGATGAGTAAGTCAAGAAATATGTGGCTGCTTTGCTACGCTGATTGACAAGCTCTGTACTAAGCTCATTCTGCCTCAAAGCTTTTCATTTTTCAGGTTATATGCACCTCCAAAACAGAATAATTTTGTCACAGACCACGTGCCTTCCTCAAGGGGAAAGCCCTTTTCCCCTGAGGAAGTCACATGGTCTCTGACAAAACATGTCGGGATGGAGTCAGTGACATCATCAAGCTGGAAGTGATGAAGTTTGCACTATATTGACGTGATGCCAGTTCCCTATGCTTCTTAAGGGGGCAATACATTGATACCTTGCTCTGTATTGAGGTGTAAATTCAGTGCACTTTTAAATGTGAGTGCATTTTAATAATTTTAAATAAAAAGTATTGGTTTTTAAGACATTAGCACAATGATGGCCTGTAATGTTTAATTTGAGCTGCTTTGGTAAGCGAAGACAAAAAATTCTGTCTACGAACAATGGTGAACTGGACCAATGGCTGTTGGTAAATTTGGAGAAGTTGACTGAGGATCAGACCCCAAATATAGGGGAAGGCGTGTTGAACCGATTTAACACATAGGTCAATGTTGTCAGGTGAGCGTTTAGTTGTGCAGTTCACGTGGTGTTTATTGAAGTGGAGCATGTATTACACCTATATTAAACTGTTATCACATCATACTTAATTGGACTCTTTGTTCATATTTTTGTTTAACATACAACTGTTTATTTTGGATAGAGGTTCTCACCACTATTTACTTATGTAATATATGAGGTTTTTATCTATAGAATTCAAAACACTGTTCTTTATTGGTGATTTTCATAACGTTTAATTATTATTTTTTGAGATGAGCATTGGATTTATTCGGGGTATATTTTTAACCACTTCAGTCCTGGAAGATGTGGCTGCTCAATGACCAGGCCATTTTTTGCGATACGACACTGCGTCGCTTTAACTCACAATTGCGCGGTCGTGCGATGCTGTACCCAAACAAAATTGACGTCCTTTTTTTCTCACAAATAGAGCTTTCTTTTGGTGGTATTTGATCATCTCTGCAGTTTTTATTTTTTGCGCTATAAACAAAAAAATAGCGACAACTTTGAAAAAAAAAACACAATATTTTGTACTTTTTGCTATAATAAATATCCCCAGTTTTTTTTTTTTTTTTTAAAAGCAATTTTTTTTCTCAGTTTAGGCCGATATGTATTCTTCTACATATTTTTGGTCATAAAAATCACAATAAGCGTATATTGATTGATTTGTGCAAAAGTTATAGTGTCTACAAAATAGGGGATAGATTTATGGCATTTTTATTATTTTTTTTTTACTAGTAATGGCGGCGATCTGTGATTTTTATCAAGACTGCGACATTATGGCAGACATATCGGACATTTTTGACACATTTTTTGGGACGATTGACAATTATACAGCGATCAGTGCTATAAAAATGCACTGATTACGTTATAATTGTCACTGGCAGGGAAGGGGTTAACACTATGGGGCCGATCAAGGAGTTAATTGTGTTCCCTAGTGTGTGTTCTAACTGTAGGGGGATAGGACTGACTATAGGAGATGGCAGATCGTGGTTCCTAGCTATTAGGAACTCACGATCTGCATTTCCTCTTCTCACAGAACAGGGATTTGTGTGTTTATACACACACATCCCTGTTCTGCCTCTCGTGGCCGAGCCTTGGCACCCCTGCAGTGCAGCGGGTGCGCGCCTGCTATCCCGTTTAAAGGAGCTGACGTACAGCTACAACAGTTCGCACGATCATGCCGACCTGCCGCAGTATAATAACTGCAGCTGGTCAGCAATTGGTTAATTCACTATATATTGCATCATTTACAGTGCCTTGCAAAAGTATTCACCCCCTTGGCATTTTTCGTGTTTTGTTGCCTCACAACCTGGAATTGACATGGATTGTTTGAGGATTTGCATCATTTAATTTACAGAACATGCCCACAACTTTGAAGATTTTTTTTTATTGTGAAGCAAACAACAAATACAAAATAACAGAAAAAGTCAATGTGCATAGCTATTCACCCCCCTAAAGTCAATATTTTGTAAAGCCACCTTTTGCGTCTATCACAGCTCCAAGTCACTTTGGATAAGTCTCTATGAGCTTGCCACATCTTACCACTGGGATTTTTGCCCATTACTCCTTGCAAAACTGCTCCAGCTCCTTCAAGTTGGATGATTTGCGCTTGTGAACAGCAATCTTTAAGTCTGACTGATTTTCGATTGGATTGAGCTCTGGGCTTTGACTACGCCATTCCAACACATTTACATGTTTCCCCTTAAACCGCTCAAGTGTTGCTTTAGCAGTGTGTTTGGGGTCATTGTCCTGCTTGAAGGTGATCCTCCATCCTAGCCTCAAATCACACACAGAGTGGTATAAGTTTTGCTCAAGAATATCCCTGTATTTAGCACCATCCATCTTTTCCTCAACTCTGACCAGTTTCCCAGTCCCGACTGCTGAAAAACATCCCCACAACATGATGCTGCCACTGCCATGTTTCACTGTGGGGATGGTGTTCTTTGATGGCCAAAAAGTTTGATTTTAGTCTCATCAGACCAGAGCACCTTCCTCCATACATTTTGGGAGTCTCCCACATGCCTTTTCGCAAACTCAAATCGTGCCATAAAGCCCAACTCTATGGAGTGTACGGCTTTTTTGTCATCCTATGTACAGATACTCCAGTCTCTGCTGTGGAACTCTGCAGCTCCTCCAGGGTTACCTTAGGTCTCTGTGCTGCCTCTCTGATTAATGCCCTCCTTGCCCGGTCCGTGAGTTTTGGTGTGCGGCCGTCTCTTGGCAGGTTTGCTGTTTCTGCCATGTTCTTTCCTTTTGGTTATGATAGATTTGATGGTGCTCCTATGGATCATCAACGATTTGGATATTTTTTTATAACCTAACCCTGACTTGTACTTCTCAACAACATTGTCCCTTACTTGTTTGGAGAGTTCCTTGGTCTTCATGGCAGTGTTTGGTTAGTGGTGCCTCTTGCTTAGGTGTTGCAGCCTCTGGGGCCTTTCAAAAAGATGTGTATATGTAATGACAGATCATGTGACACTTAGATTGCACACAGGTGGACATCATTTCACTAATTATGTGACTTCTGAAGGTAATTGGTTGCACCAGGGCTTTTGATGGGCTTCATAACAAAGTGGTTGAATACATACGCACATGCCAATTATCAGTTTTTTATTTCTGAAAAATATAATAGAAAAATATTTTTCTAATTTTACTTCACCAACTTAGACTATTGTGTTCTGCTCCATCACATATAATTCAGATTAAAAAAACATTGAACTAAAGGCTGTAATGTAACAAAATAGGAAAAAAGCCAAGGGGGTGAATACTTTTGCAAGGCACTGTAGCAGTTGCACAGCACCTTACTTGTTTTTGTTTATATTGGTTGTGGATAGAGAAATAGACTTCTGTACAACTGGCTTGCCCATACTTGATCGATATTCATCTAGTACGGGCTGATTTTCGATCTGTCTATGGCCAGGTTACGACTTTGAACACCTGGAATGTTAAGCCCCATACACACGGTCGGATTTTCGCATGGATTCTGTCCGATTGGACAATGTTGTCGAAAAATCCGACCGTGTGTATGCACCATCGGACAGTGTACGTCGGATTGTCCGACGGACAAAGTCCTATCTCCTGCTGGATAGATTTTTTGACAACAAAGTCCGATCACACCAAATCCGATCGTGTGTACCGAATTCCGACGGACAAAGTGCTACGCATGCTCAGATCACATTACAAGACCAAAGCTATTGGCTACTAGCCTCTACGTATTCCACATATTTTTATCGTCGAACATGTAACATGTTTCTGCTCCTGCAGTAGCTAAGTGATCCAAACCCTGTGTGCGGCAGCAGTGTGGGGAAAAGTTCCCTGTACCGGCTGTAAATGAATGAACTTCAAGTACCGACATCCTTTGTGGCTGTAGGCTTGTAGTTCTCAATGAACTATTACGGCGCTGTTGAGCACTTTGGTAGTTTATTGAGTCTTCCTCTCAGTGTGAAAATTGTTTCGTCAGAGTTTAAAAATCAGTGCGTGCATAAATGATCAAGCAATTAACTAAATGAGAAAAAGAACAAAACATTTGCATAATGAGCTCATCTGAACCGGAATTTCCTGGAGCAATTGTTTTGTTTATGTGTGAAATTTGCCATTTATGCATTCCTGCTGGTTTGGTATCAATGTTTCCAGTGTTTAGGTGAAATAAATTGTAAGTGCCTTATTTATACATAATTATAATGATCATGAAACACATCTGAGTACAATTAAAGCGGAAATACAATTTAACACCTTTTAATACAGCTAAGTGTTTGCTGTTGGTATTAGCTTCTTGTGTTCCCAGTGCAACCGGATTCAAACATCAAGTTAAATGATATACCTAACTGGCACCATGCCAATGGCAAGGTTCCTTCCAGTAAGTTCCTGGAAACAATGAGTACCAAATCTCTAAAGATGGTCTTGCACTATACTAAAGCGTCCTCTTGCAATATTTGGGGTACTTATTATTTCCCAGGATCCTCAGCGGAGTGAGAGGAGTCCCTGAGAAAATAAATGAACCTTGCATTTTACTTGCTTTAACTAATAGAATGCGGTGTCACTTTTTTTTGCTATGCTTTGTGGCAGGTGTGTGTGCATCACAATTCTATTTTAATAGAGTTAAACACATTTTAACAGATACAACAGTTTTTATACATTTCAGTTGTGTTTGGAGCTCCTTGGCTGAAATGTAGCTTTAAAGACAACTACAGTTAATAAAAAAAATGCCAGTGAATATTGCTAGCATTTTGCCATGTGCATTCTTAGGACAGTACTTATTTGCATATGATTATTATTTGCATATGATCTTTAGTGTGCTGCAGTAGCGCATTGGTGTGGCAAGTTGGAGTGACACTGGAGGATGCCTGCTTTGCATCATGCCCAAAGGGCTCATCTATTTGTGTAATCATAATTTAAAGAAAATTAAATAATTCAAAATGCAACATATCAAAAAGTAAAAGCTAGAGGAAAGAAAAAAACAACAACAAACGGAATAAACAAAAATTAAAATAGGATAAAACATGAATTAAAAGCAGAGGTATTTCAAGCTAAAATAACAAGTTATCTATTCATGAATTTTCCACCAGTGTTCTAGATAAAAAAGAAGGCGGACTAGAACCCAGAGCCCTAAGAAAAATATGTGTTCTGCAAAGTTTAAGGAAGAGTACAATAGTAGGGTTGGGGTCATCAAGTTCTTAAGCTTTTATTCTTTCATTATTGGTCAGCTGTCATTGGCTCTAGCATGCTGAAAATAATAGTGTATATGGCAATAACACTTGTTATAGCTTAGCGTTTTTAACCAAAGTTTAAATAAGGGGTCCTGCAGTATTCCAATTTGTAGAGTACTTGAGTTTATGGTTTGTAAACCAATGGATGGTGCTCTATAATAAGTTAAACACTGAACATTCTCCATACCTTTTACACAAGTTATCACTGTTTTAACTACCGTCATTTTGAACATCTATCCAAACAGTTCAAATTTTATTTTTTAACTGGATGTCCAACCCAAGTGCAGTACTCAATCTTATGGTTTTACTAAGGTTTTTTAACCTTTTCAATAGCAACAGAAGAGATCCTGCCACAGAAAATGGGTGTGAATATTAGTCTGTAATGACATTAAACATTTTCTAGCATTATTCTTGAATGCTTTATTTCCCATTTTGTCAAAGGCACAGAACTGATTTAACCTCCCCCCTTAGGATGCCTTTAATTAGGGTGCCCAGTGATGTGTTAAAAATGAAATAGGCATGATTATTGAAGCTACATACGTTACGTAATACTGGTATATAACACACCCACAGATTTACTGGAAGGCAGAATTTTCATTAAATCAGGAATTTTTTCGTATTCATGTTTCAAACCAGGAATAAGGTTTCATACTGTATGTCTTGTTGTATATAGGGTTAAAGACCCTGTGCAACCCATAACTTCACAGCTGCATTGGGAATATGCAATATTCATGTCTCGATCAGGAAGAAATTGCTATACTCTCTTGTTGTACCTAAATATCAGGTCGGTTTTCATCTTTAAAGATAGTGATCTGATAGTAATATGGAATGTTGAGGACTGCTCAGTTTTCCATCTGCATACAATTCATAATCCAGGGGCCAGAGTCTATTGTTTTCCTCGTTCCTGATGACTTCACGTATGACGAAACATGTTGGGGAGCTAGGACACACGCACACTACATCATGCACGCTTATTAGCAGGTTGTGAAAATAATAGTTTAGTAAGTTAGCAGCTGGGGGAAAGGCTGGGGGAAAGGGTTGTTATGTGTGTTCAGTTCCCATGCTTCTTGGTCCATGCCAGCCCACCTGTGCTATAAAAAGGGGGAAGACTGAGGTCCACGGTCCTTGCCTGTTCCCTCTCTCGGCTTGTGATATCGGGACTGCTGTGCCTTGCAGGCCGATGAAGGCACCAGGCTTTTCGTAAGACATCCAAGGCATGGAGAATACCAGCACAGACTATCTACTCATGGGTATGCCTGGGCAACCACAATACTGTAGTTAGAGTTATGAAACTGGCGTGTTCATTTTGGACTGTAATGTTGAAGTCTCATCAGTAAAGTTTTATTAACTCTTCTAATCCTGGTCTGAAGATATTCAAAAGGGTGAATGTGGGTTTTGACGTGTGTAAAGAACCAGGGTCAGAAGGCACAAAAGGGGTATGAAGTAACACCACTACAAAAATGAGTTAACTCGGCAACACAGGGAGAAAGATTGTAGTTGCTAAGAGTAACCAAGCACAAGTTCAAGACTTTCTGGCTCCCTCACTAGTGGTCGGTATTCAATAGCAACCGGATCTGAACCCTTATTATGGAGATCCATGGCCTAGCCACATAGGTAAAGGAGGGAAGGTGTTAATGAGCACACATGAGGTCCACATTAGGTGCTTGACGGGACCCCACTCGGTTACTGGAATTGAAGTAAAAGAGGTACGCTGGACTGGTGGAGTGAGCACAGGGTCAGTATGTACTTCCTAATCCAACATCTACCAAGTTACAGTGTGTAGTGACATAGGACAAGACACTTTTCAAAGGAACTTTGTTGAGGAAGTTGGGGACACCTTCAGATTTTTTGGATATTTGATGTCCCCAGCTAATGTCGTTTCGTTTTCATATAACTACTGGCACTGGATGTCATATGTGCATTTATTAAAGCTGACCTTCAGTAATTTTTTCAACTTTCCATATATTAAATCTTCTGCCCTTGTTGTTTTAACTTTGGATAGTCATTTTTTTTTTCTGCCAGTAAATACCTTATACAGCCCACTTCCTGTTTCTTGTCTGGTAAAAAGCATAGACTTAGGACATCATGCACAGCTCTCTCTCTCACTCTCATGAGAGTTTGCCAGGAAGGGAGGAGGGATGAGTCATAAGAGGACCAATAAAAGCTGCAGGGCTGCAGAGCAGGAGGTGTGCCTCTGTGTGTCTATGTAAATCCAGGAAGTGAACAAGCAGCAGCTTCAGCTGCCCACAGTTAAAATGGTTGCAGCCAGACTCAGTGGAGGGAGATTTCTGCAGCATATTTGGCAAGTACAGAATCACAGTATATATAAAATAATATTCAAAGTGTTTGGAGGGAAGCTTCAGAATGGCAAAGATGTTTTACATTACTGATATGTATTAATTATAATTTGTTTGCACTAGATATGTTGGATTTTATTAACACTTTTTAAAGTTTATTAGTTATAAGCAATTTAGCACCACACAGGGGAGTTTATTGTGTCCACTGACAATTCTAAGTTTGGTTTGGAAATACTGACACATTGGTCAGCTTACATGTAAGAGGAAGACAATTAGCAGGTATGTAATCATGAAGCGAAAATTAGAGTGCATTACAGTATGTCACAGATAAAAAAACAGAAATATTTTACAGACTCAACACATACTATGTAAGTGAGTAAAATTAGTATTTTGTTACTTCTGTTTTTGGCTAATGTAAATAGGCTGTTACTGGCCTATGAAAGCATCGGATCAAATTGATATTGGTTTAATCTGATGCTTTTAAGGACAGGGGAGAGATCTGGGGACTAATAGACCTCAGATCTCACAGTAAAGAATACCTCTCAGTGCCCATGCTATCACAAGGGATCCTTTGTGATAGCAAAAAAGTTGATTGAAAAAAATTTGAGACAGTTAAATAGTTACACAGTTGGGGAGGCTGAAAAAAGACACCAGTCCATCCAGTTCAACCTGCTTGTGTGTGTTAATGTCACAATGTTAACGACTTGTTGTCGTTAAGGTGCCCATCTAATAATTTTTTTAAACTATTGACGCTCCCTGCTGATACTACTGCTTGTGGAAGAGAATTCCACATCCTTACCGCTCTGACAGTAAAGAACCCTCTATGCCAGGGATTTGCAATAAGCGGACCTCCAGCTGTTGCAGAACCTCAAATCCCATGAGGCATAGCAAGACTCTGACAGCCACAAGCATGACACCCAGAGGCAGAGGCATGATGGGACTTGTCGTTTTGAAACAGCTGGAGGTCCGCTAATTGCAGATCCCTGCTCTACGCAGTTTAAGGTTAAACCATTTCTCTTCCCATTTTAGTGAATAGAAGCTTTTTTTTTTTTTTTTTTCACTGAAAAATTTTCCTATGCTAGGGTTGCTAGTATGGTATTTGTACATTGATATGATATCCCCTCTCCAGCGTCTTCTCTCCATAGAGAATAAGTTCAATGCTTGTAGGCTTTTCCCATAGCTGAGATCCTCCAGTCCCTTTATTAGCTTTGTTGCTCTTCTCTGGATTCTCCCCAGTTCCAGCACTTCCTTCCTGAGGACTGGTGCCCAAAGCTGGATGGCATACTCAAGATGCGACCGAACCAGAGACTTGTAGAGTGAGAGAATTATCATTTTAATTCTGGAATGAATCCCTTTTTAATGCATGTCGATATTCTGTTTGCTTTGCCTACAGCAGCCTTGCATGCCATTGCTGAGCTTATCATCTTCTAGGACCCCCAGGTCCTTTTCCATCTTAGATACCCCCCAGAGGTTCTCCCCCTAGCAAGTAACTAGCGTTCGTATTTTTGGCACCCAAATGCATTACCTTACATTTTTCAACATGAAACCTAATTTGCCATGTAGTTGCCGACCCCATTATTTTGTTTAGGTCTTCTATCCATCTTCCTCTAACTTTGTCATTGGTACGCACCTCTACCATGACAGCTGGGTCCTACCCAGCCCCACCAATAATCGGTCTACCCAATCCGCAATGTGCCAAACCTGAGCGTAAACAACATACAGTTTGGCACTTACAGTCTTTCTGACAGATTGCCCACTCTCTCCTTCTAATAACTGAGTCCCCTACCACCAGGATCTGTCCTTCCTTACCCTTAGCCTCGCTCCCGCCCTCACTGGAGGAGTTTTTCTCCTAGCAGCTAGGGGCATTGCCCTGCTCCAGCAATGCTGGTCCTTGACTGTTTTTTCTCCAACATTACACAACAGGGCATACTTGTTGGGATGTTCCATCTCTGGACTGGCCTCCTTACCCCTTTCCCCTCTACTTTCCCCTCTACCCTTCCTAACTTTCACCCAACTACTCTGCTCTGGTGCCTGCACCCGTGTATCTCCACCCGCCTCTGTGCTGGCCCCTGCCATCACCTGTCGGGTACGTTCCCAACTATCCTTTAGTATGGAGATTCTTCTCAGTGTTGCCAGCTGTTTCTCTAGATTCAGGACCTAGGCTTCCAAGGAAGCAACGTGCTCACATTTCGTGCAGCATTAATCGCCCTCGACTGGATAATCGAGGAGCGCATACATGCCACAAGATGTGCACCAAGTCGCATCTCCACACCCACCGGGCATCGTACCTATTAATTAATGGGGATACTCCTAGGGGATTAGGAATTTGACTCTGTCTGTTTAGCTATTAACTAGCTTCCTTACTCAGTCACTCAGCGGTACTCAGTTACTTTCAGTCACTCAGCGGTACTCAGTTACTCTCAGTCACTCAGCGCTACTCAGTTACTCTCAGTCACTCAGCGCTACTCAGTTACTCTCGGTCACTTAGCGCTACTCAGTTACTCTCGGTCACTTAGCGGTACTCAGTTACTCTCGGTCACTCAGCGGTACTCAGTTACTCTCAGTCAATCAGCGGTACTCAGTTACTCTCAGTCACTCAGCGCTACTCAGTTACTCTCGGTCACTCAGCGCTACTCAGTTACTCTCGGTCACTTAGCGCTACTCAGTTACTCTCGGTCACTCAGCGGTACTCAGTTACTCTCGGTCACTCAGCGGGAATCAGTTACTCTTGGTTACTCAGCGGTACTCAGTTACTCTCGGTCACTCAGCGGGAATCAGTTACTCTCGGTCACTCAGCGGTACTCAGTTACTCTCGGTCACTCAGCGCTACTCAGTTACTTTCGGTCACTCAGCAGTACTCAGTTACTCTCGGTCACTCAGCAGTACTCAGTTACTCTCAGTGTGATAATTTTTTTTTATAAAATAAATAATAAAACTAGAATTTTTTTTAAAAGCACCCCATCTTCCTGTGCTCACATGCAAAGGCGAACACATACGTTGGCCCCACACACATGTAAACAGGTATCACCGTGAACATCAGAGAAAAAGCTATTATTATAACACCAGACATTAGACCTCCAGTGTTAATCTAAAGTGGCAATCTGTAAAGGCGTTTAAAGCGTCGTCTATGTATAATTTAATGTGCCATAGTTTGTCGCCACTCCAGAGGTGTGCAAAATTTTAAAGGGTGACACGTTTGGTATCTATTTACTCAGCATAACATTATATTTTATATTTTACCAAGAATTGGGTATTATATCCCGTTTGTGTGCACTAAAATTAATTAAAGTGTATTTTTTTCAAAAAATTTGCTTTTAAAAAACAGCTGCACAAACACTATGTGTAAGATTTTTACATGTATGACAGAAATGTCAGACTTGGTCTGGGGCTCAAGTGGTTAAAGCTCAAACTTAAACCATAGAAGGCTAAACCTCAACCATTTTTTTTGTTTCTTTTTAACCTAACTGAAAGTAAGGTAACAAAAATGAAAATGCGCAATAGAAAAAAACAATACAACACCAAATTGAATATTTTCTAGGGAAAATATAGAGAATCAAAATAAATAAAAAATAAACCAAATAAATAATGTACACCCATACCTTCATCACGTATTACTTTTGCAAAATTAGGACATAGTTGAGAATTGTTTCTCAGTATCCTGTGAAAGGATTTCTTTTTGGTCTTCTTTGCTCTGTACATGTCAGACGAATTATAGTTTCTTCCACATTCTGGTAATATTTTTATGTCAATCTGTAAATTAAGAAGCAAGAATATTAAAACAGTTTCACTTCTGAGTCATTATTAGATCTATGGCAGGTGCTGATTTCTTCTAAATATTTAAGTATATACATTCAGAAAATAAATATAATTATTTATAGTAACATTAAAGTAGTGTCCGATGTAAAATTAAACATTTCAGCACTCCTACATCACACCCCTCAGCTCTTGTGATTGGATGGAGAAGGGCTCATTGACGCCTTCCAGAGAACTATGCACAAATGTAGATAGTCATTCATGAGAGCCAGTGACTCTGATATACCAGATCAGACTACTTTGAATCAAATTGCACACCAACAAAACTCAGGAAATACTTGTTAAAATACATTACTTTTAATCCTGTTTGTTTTACTGTTGCTTTTGGTCTATTTTGTAATATCTTTTTCTGTAAAAAGTTTCTTGCCTCTTTAAATGATGCTAACATATTTTAAACTCAGTTACTTTTCTGTCTGGCATGGTAGTGAATGTCACAAACATTTCTTAAAGAGGAGGTCCGCCCACTGCTGCAAAAATTAAAAGCCAGCAGCTACACATACTGCAGCTTCTGACTTTTAATAATAGGACACTTACCTGTCCTGGAGTCCAGCGATGTTTCCATCAACTGTCGGTTGCTGCTGCCGCCATAGCCAGTAGGGGAACCCAGTAGTGAAGCATTACGGCTTCACGCTGGGTCCCTACTGCGCATGTTTGAGGAACGCGCTGCGCTCTCCTACTGGCCCGGAGGGCAGGGAAAAAAGGAGGGAGCCAAGCGGTGACGTCAATGGCTGTAACCGAGACTCCCAGAAGTGGGGACAGGATACCTGTCAAAAACAGGTATCCCCCCCCCCCAAAAGGTGCCAAATGTGGCACCGGAGGTGGGAAGGAGACAAATGAGTGGAAGTTCCACTTTTGGGTGGAATTACACTTTAAGGCCATAATTGTTACAACAGATGCTTCAAAGGGTGCATGTTTATGTTAAAACATATGGTGGCATTGGACCAATACACAGACCTGAACAGGCCCACTTGAAATATTGGCAATGGAGAAAACCTGAGCACTTCCTACACTTACTCCCCAAAACCTCTGCCTCTTCCACCTTTTGAACATGTATAAATAGGATCTGGCCCAGCTATACATGCCCTCTTCTTCTGCAATGAACTTCCCCAGGCATACAGGGACCTTCTGTAGCTCTTTCTTCCTAAATAAGAACACGATTTACATAACCACCTGACCTTGGAAGAGCACTCCAAGCTCCTTGCACTCTTCGCTTGTGATACAAGCGTGTGACCAGGTGGTACAAGACCCCGTAAATTACATCACTCCATGTTTCTTAAATCGCCAAGAAAAAGTTGGTGCTGTCGCTCCTCTCTAGGAAAGTTGCTGTATAACTTCTGTTCCTGCCCCAAACCGGGTCATTTTTGGGGTCAAGTACATACTATTATTCAGAAATTCTCTATACCATAAGGTTAAAAATGCCCACACCTGCATTTCAGGTCTATGGATATAACCCTGTCCTCTTTATTCACCCAATCCAAATACTGTCTGGATTGGGTGAATAACATTATACCACATAGGAACTGCCTCTCATTGCTGAATACTTATTGTTTTGGAGAAACCCTTGCCATAGCCCTCTCCTGTTTAAGTTACTTCAATAAATAAATACTAAAAAGACAACCCCTAGACTGGTGTTTGGACCCAGAAGAAGTGGACTGGAGCTTTCTGGGGGAGAAACAGCTAATACCAGCAGACCCTATGGGAGTAGCTCTACAAGTGAATCCCAACTCCCTTTTTTGATGGCTGATTGACAATTAGCAGGATATCTCTTAAACCAGGCCATGTCATAAAACCTCTAGCAGAGCTCTGAATAGGCTGTATCCTGGTCATAACTGACTTTTGTAAAGTTGTTTAGAAGCAATACACATTTAAATCTGGCTCTACTTGACCTGAAATTTTTCATACAACCCAGCTCTCAAACTCTACACATAAGCCATGGTCATGTTATGATAGTACATACAAAACAAACAGCTACTCAAATGCATAAGTAAGTCACAATTCGTTAGTTACCAAACTTACCTACAGCCGTGGCCAAAAGTTTTGAGAATGACACAAATATTAATTTTCACAAAGTCTGCTGCCTCAGTTTTTATGATGGCAATTTGCATATACTCCAGAATGTTATGAAGAGTCATCAGATGAATTGCAATTAATTGCAAAGTGCCTCTTTGTCATGCAAATTAACTTAATCCCCCCCAAAAAAACATTTCCACTGCATTTATGAAGAAAGCTTTAGGGCACCCAAGAAAGTCAGGCAAGCACCAGGACCATCTCCTACAGTTGATTCAGTTGCGGGATTGGGGCACCACTAGTGCAGAGCTTGCGCAGTATTGGCAGTAGGCAGGTGTGAGTGCATCTGCACACACAGTGAGGCAAATGCTTTTGGAGGATGGCCTGGTGTCAAGAAGGGCAGCAAAGAAGCCACTTCTTTCCAGGAAAAACATCAGGGACAGACTGATATTCTGCAAAGCGTTCATGGATTGGATTGCGGAGGACTGTGGTAAAGTAATTTTCTCTGATAAATCCCCTTTCCTATTGTTTGGGTCATGCACAAAAAAACCTTTGAATGGTCTCAGCATTCTGAGACCATTCATGTGCCCATTCATGTGTGGAGTTGCTTCTCAGTAAAGGGAGTGAGCTCACTCACAATTTTGCCTAAGAACACAGCCATGAATAAATAATGGTACAAAAACCTCTTACGAGAGCAACTTCTCCCAACCATCCAAGAACAGTTTGGCAAAGAACAATGTCTTTTCCAGCATGATGGAGCATCTTGCCATAAGGCAAAAGTAATAACTAAGTGGCTTGAGGAACAAAACATAGAAATTTTGAGTCCATGGCCAGTAAACTCCCCAGACCTTAATCCAATTGAGAACCTATGGTCAATCCTCAAGAGACAGATGAACAAAAAACCCCACAGATTCTGACAAACTCCAAGCATTGATTATGCAAGAATGGGCTGCCATCAGTCAGGACGTGGCCCAGAAGTTGATTGACATCATACCAGGGCGAATTGCAGAGGTCTTAAAAAAAAAGGGTGAACACTGCAAATATTGACTCTTTGCATAAACTTAATGTAATTGTCAATAAAAGCCTTTGACACACAAATGCTTGTAATTATACTTCAGTATACCATAGTAACATCTGACAAAAAGATCTAAAAACACTAAAGCAGCAGACTTTGTGAAAATGTATATTTGTGTCATTCTCAAAACTTTGGCCACGGCTGTATGCTAATGTACAGCAGACAAATTGGTCACATTGTACCAAGAATAATAACAGTAAAGAATGGTCCCACTAGTACATATACCACATCCCAAAAATTGCTATATATGCAACAAATTATTAAAAAATACTCTTATTCATCACATCATGTATCACATTAGATGCCTCAAATGATGTATAGTTTTAGTTGACATAAAGACACTAAACTCTGTTTTAAAAAAAAAAAATTATATTCAAGTATATATTCTTAACTTAAAAAAGTTTATCTTGCTCTGAGTCTCCTCTAAATCTCCAAATTCCTTTTCTTTTGCTGCTGTGATCCAAATTCCTGTTAAAAGGTGTCTATGGTTATTCTCCATAGTCCCACTGTGTGTAGGAACTAATGCCGCGTACACACAATCGTAAATTCCGCCAGCAAAAGTCTGATGAGAGCTTTTGGTCAGAAAATGCGACTGTGTGTATGCTCCATCAGACTTTTGCTGGCGGAATTCCAGCCAGCAAAAGATTGAGAGCAGGTTCTCAATTTTTTGGTCGGAAAAAGTTTTGATTGGAAATTCCGACGCGCAAGATTCTTATGCATGCTCGGAAACAATTCAAACCATGCTCGGAAGCATTGAACTTAATTTTCTCGACTCGTCGTAGTATTGTACATCACTGCGTTCTTGACGGTCGAAAGTTGTGTGACTGTGTGTATGCAAGCCAAGTTTGAGCCAAATTCCGTCGGACAAATCTTGGATGGTTTTTCCAATGGAATTCCACTCAAGCTTGGCTTTCATACACACAGTCACACAAAAGTTCGCTGAACTTTCGACCGTCAAGAACGCGGTGACGTACAACACTACGACAAGTCGAGAAAATGAAGATGCGCTCGTGTGTACGCGGCATTAGCCATGCTCTCCTTCTTGCTCCCGGGATGGGCTAAGGCAGTGGTCATCAACCCTGTCCTCAGGGCCCGCTAACAGGCCAGGTTTTATGTATTACCTTGGGGAGATGCAGACTAGAAAACTGCAATCACTGAGCAGCAAATTATATTACCTGTGATGTATTTCAGTTATCTTGCAAACCTGGCCTGTTAGTGGGCCCTGAGGACAAGGTTGATGACCTCTGGGCTAAGTAGTATGGGACTTGTAGAGCGCATAGAGCAGTGTTTCTCAACTCCAGTCCTCAAGGCGCCCCAACAGGTCATGTTTTCAGGCTTTCCATTATTTTACACAGGTGATTTGATCAGTTTCACTGCCTTAGTAATTACCACAGGCGTTTCATCTGAGGGAAATCCTGAAAACATGACCTGTTGGGGCGCCTTGAGGACTGGAGTTGAGAAACACTGGCATAGAGCAAGGAACACGACCACAACTAAAGTGCACTGTTCACTCTAAACAAACAGAAGTAAATGAGGGAAAAAGAGAGGTTAGGGAGCTCACAGAGGATATTATAAGGGGGCGGATAAACCCAGTAAGATTACAGGGCCTTTAAGTAGTGTATGTCTATAGATTATTTTTGGAGAATAAAGATATTGTTTAGTGTCACTTTAATCTCTGACATGCCATACATCTTCCTGTGTTATGTTTCATCAAAATGAACAGAAAAAGACACCAATCAATCTATGGCAGAAATAAACTTTATGATATTCTTAGAGGACTATCACGAGGAACAAAAAAAAATAGGCAGGCACATGTTGAAAAAAATCCATGTAAATCAGAATCCGACATCGACACAAAATGTGATGTAAATTACAGTCTAAGAAAAGTCAAATGTTCACGAGGAAGTTGTAAATATAAAAAGCGATTAAAATAACACAAGCCTCCCATGAACATAGTGGTTTACCTACAGTTCATGTCTGGCCTGAGAAGTGTAATTATTCAGTGTAATCTCTGGTGAAATCAAAATTTCACAGCATTATAAATAGATTTATCTATTACAATACATGGGATGTGTTTTTTTTTCCATTGAATATGAAGAGGGCTTAAAACAGCAAGACAAGGTCATTTCACTTTTCAGGTTACCATATTAGATAAATAGGCAGTAGTCAAGATAACATTATTATTATTATACAGGATTTATATAGCGCCAACAGTTTACGTATCGCTTTACAATATAAAAAGGGAGACAATACAGTTATAACACAATAAAATACAAGAGGATTAAGAGGGCCCTGCTCAGAAGAGTTTACAATCTAATAGGGTGGGGCAGGTTTTACAAAAGGTTGTAGCTGTGGGGAATGAGCTGATGAAAGTGGTAAAAGATTAGTTGGAGGCGTGATAGGCTTTCCTGAATAAATTAGTTTTCAGGGATCGCCTGAAGGTAGCAAGAGTAGGGGATAGCCGGACCGCTTGAGGTAGCGAATTCAAGAGGATGGGAGAGGCTCTGGAGAAATCCTGGAGACGAGCATGGGAGGAGGAGATGAGAGAGCTTGAGAGTAGGAGATCTTGAGAAGAGCGGAGAGGACGATTTGGGTGATACTTGGAGACAAGATTGGTGATGTAGCTCAGACATAACATAAAGTTTAAAGCTTAAAAGAAAGCGTCTACTGCTAGCATTGTTCTTAATGATACTGGCTCCATCACTGTCATCCAAATTCTGATAATTCTAACAGAATTTTGCAGAAACATAAACCCCCCATTTCACTCTGTGAGCTGCTTAAGGCAAATACAGTATTTGTGTGTGTTTTATGTATTTGAGGTATTTGAATTTACTTGATTTATAATTGTCTGTATTTGTTTTTTTTCTTATTTTGTGTATTTGTGCTGTCAGCATAAATTGTTTATTTTACATTTTTGTGAGGCCCCCCTGCTCATGTGTTGCCTCCTCTAGTGATTACATCCTTGGACCTGAAAGGTTCACCAGCACTAGTTGCACCTCCGCAGCAACTCCCAATAGACACCAATGGGACCAGATGCCTAGGGGACAATATATGAGAAAAACTGCCCAGCAAATATCTCAACAATTATACAAGCAGAACAAATAATTCCTGTAATGTTTGTAATATGTGTGTAATAATTTAATTGTTGCCTTTCACTGGGAAAATGTAACAACCCCTAACATTTGATCCTAATTAACAATGACTTAAAGCGGAACTTCAGTTATTTTTTCATCTTTCCTTCTATTAAATCTTCTGCCCTTGTTGTTTTAACTTTGGATAGTAAAACTTCCTGTTTCTTGTCTGGTAATAAGCCTAGGTTTATGACATTATGCACAGCTTTCTCTCTCACTCTTGTGAGAGTTTGGCAGGAAGGGAGAGGGGGAGGGGTGAGTCATAAGAGGGCCAATGAGAGCTGCAGAGCTGGAGGTGTGTGTCTGTGTAAATCCGGGAAGTGAACAGGCAACAGCTTCAGCTGCCCACAGTAAAAATGGTTGCAGCCAGACTTAGTGGAGGGAGATTTCTGCAGCATATTTGGCAATTACAGAATCACAGTATATATAGAAGAATATGCAAAATGGTTGGAGGGAAGCTTCAGACCGGCAAAGATATTTTTATTACAAATTATGTGAGCAGACTGCAGTTCCTCTTTAGGAACATTCAACCATGAGAGAAAAGGCTAAGAACATTTGAGGTAACAATGAAACTATTACACACGTATTACAACCATTACAGGAATGATATGTTACACTTGCACACATGTTGAGGCAAAGACATTTTTGAAAAAAAACGTCCCACTGGTGTCTCTAGTGTAGTAGTACAGCCCCATATAAGTCTATCGCTAGTTACTATGCAGGCAGTACCAGCACAGCAGAAGATTTTGGTGTACACACCGGAGGCTTTCACCATCACAGAGAGGTAGGCAAACACCTCGAGAGGAAGAGGAGGTAGGGAACATTTTCTAGCTTAGATTGTGTTAAGGGTGAAGTTGGCCTTTACGCTTTGGGTGCAGGGTGGAAACAATAAACTAAACTTTAAGAACCAAAAGTAACTTAGAGTCAAATATGACTTTTTCACATTAAAACTCAATCAGAGGAAACAGAAGAAACAGTTCCATGGCTAGCTCAATCCAGTATAGTTGTTGATATCCAACTCTTCGGAAATTGCACTAAAAATGACCCAACAAAACATGCAGTCTGAAGCCTCATACACACGATCGGACTTTGAACAAACTTTCCCGTGGATTTTTGTACAAATGGCGTTGGCCGCAAGTTTGTATTGCATATACACGATCAGACTTTTTAGGCAACAAACACGAACATAGTGACTTTTCAACGTACTGACGACACTTCAAAAGAGGACGTTCAAATACTCCAGCGCCACCTTTGGTCAACTTCTGTATTGTTGTCTGATCTTTGGCATTGGTTCTGAGCATGCGTGTTTGTAGTGTACTTTGTACAAAAGTCCGATGGTTTTGTGTACACACGATCGGACTTTGCTCCATCGGACTTTTGTTGCCAGAAAGTTTGTCCGTTTTTTTTTTTCCGATGGAGCGTACACATGGTCGGATGTTGCCACAAAACAGCTAATTTGCATGTTTGTTGTCAAAAAGTCAGATCGTGTGTACGGGCCTTAATATGTTCTATGGTTCCAGCATTATATTCTCTACCCAAGAACTGCAGCTTCATTCACAGCTTCACCTCATTCCCTCAGCTACATTTCATCATGGGAGAAGCGGCTGTGGAGACCCTGATTTCACGTGATGCCTAGAGTTGTTTTCTAACAGTTCCCCCCTCAAAGTCACATTGAGTACGGCATTTCTAAAGTGTTATTCAAGTTCAGTGAACGATTTACAAATAATATTCTAACCTTAGGACAAGAAAATGACCTAAAACGGCATCTGCCAGCCAGCCGTTTCCCCCACTCCTTCCACATCAACACCTCAATGCCAGTAAAATTAGCTTCCCTGGTCATATCTGATTATAACAGAACTGCATCTGGTAACTGCCTTGGATCTCTAGCACTATTAAAATAGAAATATAATTCATTTGTAGCTCAGGCCAGACTTGAGCATTACATTTCACAGCTGCTGTCTCACTATTAAGCTGGCCATACATTATGCATTTTTTTTTCTGAAAAAAACAAAAACAAAACTGAGCCAATTTCCTCATTCCACACATTTGATGTGAATAGGAAATCCCCCCCGCCCCCCGCTGTGTCTTTGCATTTTGACAATAGAACTTTTCCACTGTTATGCCCCGTACACACGGTCGGAATTTCCGATGGAAAATGTCCTATCGGACCCAAAGGCCTTTACGCTTTGGGTGCAGGGTGGAAACAATAAACTAAACTTTAAGAACCAAAAGTAACTTAGAGTCAAATATGACTTTTTCACATTAAAACTCAATCAGAGGAAACAGAAGAAACAGTTCCATGGCTAGCTCAATCCAGTATAGTTGTTGATATCCAACTCTTCGGAAATTGCACTAAAAATGACCCAACAAAACATGCAGTCTGAAGCCTCATACACACGATCGGACTTTGAACAAACTTTCCCGTGGATTTTTGTACAAATGGCGTTGGCCGCAAGTTTGTATTGCATATACACGATCAGACTTTTTAGGCAACAAACACGAACATAGTGACTTTTCAACGTACTGACGACACTTCAAAAGAGGACGTTCAAATACTCCAGCGCCACCTTTGGTCAACTTCTGTATTGTTGTCTGATCTTTGGCATTGGTTCTGAGCATGCGTGTTTGTAGTGTACTTTGTACAAAAGTCCGATGGTTTTGTGTACACACGATCGGACTTTGCTCCATCGGACTTTTGTTGCCAGAAAGTTTGTCCGTTTTTTTTTTTTCCGATGGAGCGTACACATGGTCGGATGTTGCCACAAAACAGCTAATTTGCATGTTTGTTGTCAAAAAGTCAGATCGTGTGTACGGGCCTTAATATGTTCTATGGTTCCAGCATTATATTCTCTACCCAAGAACTGCAGCTTCATTCACAGCTTCACCTCATTCCCTCAGCTACATTTCATCATGGGAGAAGCGGCTGTGGAGACCCTGATTTCACGTGATGCCTAGAGTTGTTTTCTAACAGTTCCCCCCTCAAAGTCACATTGAGTACGGCATTTCTAAAGTGTTATTCAAGTTCAGTGAACGATTTACAAATAATATTCTAACCTTAGGACAAGAAAATGACCTAAAACGGCATCTGCCAGCCAGCCGTTTCCCCCACTCCTTCCACATCAACACCTCAATGCCAGTAAAATTAGCTTCCCTGGTCATATCTGATTATAACAGAACTGCATCTGGTAACTGCCTTGGATCTCTAGCACTATTAAAATAGAAATATAATTCATTTGTAGCTCAGGCCAGACTTGAGCATTACATTTCACAGCTGCTGTCTCACTATTAAGCTGGCCATACATTATGCATTTTTTTTTTTCTGAAAAAAACAAAAACAAAACTGAGCCAATTTCCTCATTCCACACATTTGATGTGAATAGGAAATCCCCCCCGCCCCCCGCTGTGTCTTTGCATTTTGACAATAGAACTTTTCCACTGTTATGCCCCGTACACACGGTCGGAATTTCCGATGGAAAATGTCCTATCGGACCATGTTGTCGGAAAATCCGACCGTGTGTGGGCGCCATCGGACTTTTTCCGTTGGAAAAAATTTGAGATCCTGCTCTCAAATTTTCCGACAACAAAGTCTGATCGGACTTTTTCCGATCGTGTGTAGAGAATTCCAATGGACAAAGTGCCACGCATGCTCAGATCAAATTACAAGACCAAAGCTATTGGCTACTAGCTTCTACGTAGTTCTGTCATACGCAACGAACGTCACCACGTTCAGAATGATCGGATTTTCCGACAACTTTGTCCGACCGTATGCAACACCAGTGTCGGACAAAATCCGTCGGAAAAAATCTGACGCATTTTGTGGTCGGAATTTCCGACCGTGTGTATGGGGCATCAGAATACACTG